>CM029536.1:29453120-30680620 GCA_017141395.1 Laodelphax striatellus
AGAAACGGTTTTATTTTGATTGGATCAGTAGTAGAAACTAAATTGAACTGTACAAGAATTTAGTTGAATTGAATTTGTAAAGGAAAATAATTCTAATTGAACAAGAATTTGGTTGTAGTGCATTTGAAATGGTAATAGAATTCGAATTGAACCAGAATTTTATTAAATTGAATTTGCAATGGAAATAGAATTTATTCTATTTAGTATACAGGAATAGGAAAGGATAAATTCGAATTATTTGAGACTAATATAAAAATATATTTGTATTAAATGCGGTTCATGAGGAAATAAGTTTGATTTGGATAGTGAATAAAATTTTATTTGAATCAAATACGGAATGGGATTCAAACGTGAAATTTTACTTTAAAGGAAGGTGGCTTCTATTTTTTGATAGATGTTCAAAAATATAGATGAAAGTGATACCGAATGCTACACGCTTTAAAAGTTAATTCAACTATTAACTAATTCCACTAATTCAACAATAACAGAATACGGGACGTCAGTCATCTTATTACTGAGAAAGGTATAGGTTATGTTTTGATGTGATTGATTTATTAATCCTTCTAAAATTCATATCCTTATTAGTCCCATTCTTCATAAAATTCATACCAGAAACTTTCATCCTCCCATACAACAATAAAATAATATGGAAACATCATTATGTAATTAATATAAAACACAGTGTATGCCTAAAAACACTCACGCCAGAGAACCTGAACTGATCAGGAGCGACCTGAAAACTCTGACACCAGACCTGAGCCAGCCAGGTTACACGGAATTATTATTATTATTATTAATATGATAGGTTTTGATGTAATAGCTTAATCAATCCTTCTTTATATTAATTTGTATGTACAACTAATCTATAACGAATTTATACCAACCGCAAACAAAAAATACAAGAAGCGTTCATCCAACTATACAACAATAACATAATATAGAAATATCAGTTATTAAATACAGGATCTGTAGAATGTTTTGATGTGATTTTTTCAAGTGCTCACATGAGCTTTTGGCTTGTGCCTCCAGGGGTTTGTGGAACGATAATGATAAGAGATGAATTGATTAATAATTCCTTTTCTGATTACTTATATTCAGGCCTCATAAGAATTATTCTATTTTATTGAATACATTTATTTATTTAGCATATGGCTTTCAATAGTGGGGAGACCCGAGTGGGGTTGTTCCACTTCACCAACATAACCAATTATCCCTTGATAGGGAACATGGTGAAAGTTTGTTTTCACTTAGAAAACAGACATCAGCATTTAAAAAGCAAATAAAAAACATCAGGATACATTCATTCAACAACACATTATTAGGAGATAAGAACAAAACTTTTTCAATTTTTATTCAGTTCTCATTAGACCTATTCAATTTTTTTTAGATACAAAAGATAGAAGATGCATTCAAACAACAACACAACTTGAGGGAACAAAAACAATAGCGGATTAAACCAATCATTTCAGGACAGTTGAGAGGTTAGGTTGCGAGATAACGAAGTGTTTGATAAGGGCGTGGATGCCGCAGCGCACTGATAAGAACAACCAACACAAAACAAGCATGGCACTTACATGTGGAAGCCGGTGTGTGCAATCCGTATATGAGGGAGTTCAGAGTCCGGTGGAGCGACTACACAATAACTGCACGCACAACACTCACCACACAAACACACACACTGACACGGCACGAGGGAGTCCCCTCCGGTTCAAGTTCAGGGTTCGAGTTGAAGACCTGAACACGACTGAGTGAGGGCTCAGCTGAGTGAGGACTCGAGTGAGTGGCTGACTGTTCAGTGCTAGACTGCGCGTCTCTCCGCTCGCTAATCGATCCAAGGACCAACCCCTGATTCGGCTAACATCGGCAACCCGCCGAACACGCGCTCGGCTCATCCGCCACTCACGATGACAGAAGACCCGCGCCACACACTGCTTCCACCTTTCTATAACAGCTGTTAATCAGTGTGATCATTCACGAAAGGAGCTGGAGAAATTACTTCCGAATTCTTCTCTCCAACAACAAATACAGCGGTTTGTTTCTCAAAAATTTGTATTCACATAATATAGAGAAAAGGACTTTCTTCACAGGACTTTCAAGTTTACTGTCCAAATCGTGTCTAAATTAGTGCATATCCATCTATTTCTCGTATTGCAAGGCTTTTAAAGTTTAATGAGGCCGGCCCTTCGACTAGAAAAATGATTTCTTTACAGATTTTCGAAAACTAAAGGAAAAGCCCAAAACATTTTTCATAAAAATGAAGATGAATTATGGGTTGAAGAAGCTTAGAAAACAGTGCTCGGCTTGTCAAAAGAGCAAAAGAACACAGATCTCGCCGATCGCCCATTTAATTAACACAACAAGTTTGAAGAACCGCTGAATCCCCAGAGATATCGCCACTATCACGTAGGTTTTCCGTCGTTTACCGTTTAACATGTGGATAAATAATCTATTAGCGTATTCTTTCACTATTATATTTAGTGGCTCCAATGACATAATATTAGAAATGATAATTGATTAATTTAAAGCTCGTTGGTGGGATCATGACTTTTCCTACTCCATCCTCCCACACTTATTCCTCTTTTCCTTGTTCTGCACGCACATTGTCGACCGACCGGGATTGGAGTAAAAGGGTGGCGAGAACTGTGAAATGGATGGCACACTTCCCTATGCCTGGCAAACAGCCAGACGCAGTACAAAACACTGTCCCAGCCAATTATCTCAACTTCACATCGCGCCCAAGTGGCTCGAACTTTGCGAAATGACTTACTACATTATTTGGAACTGCTAAGTCTACTTTCTTTAGCCAGTTATTGGTATATGAACTCGCTAATAAGGTGAAGATTCATTAAAAGAATGAGGTTTCAAGATGAGGATACAAAAGATTGAAATTTTAAGGTGAAGATACTTGAAATAAAAAGACTGCACCTCAAAAGACTAGATTTTCAAGGCGAAGACACAAGACTGAATTCCGCATGGTAGGAAAGGATAGGAAGTGAAACTTTCTCACTTAGGCTAGGCGTACACCAGTTAGTCAAGACAAGACGAGATTAGTCACGTTTAGTCACAGTAATTCACATAGTTGCTTATGAAGCAGCACACACTGATGCAAGGACTAATCGGTGTGTGTTGCTTCATAAGCAACTATGTGAAGTACTGTGACTAAACGTGACTAATTACTTCTTGTCTTGTCTTGACTAACCGGTGTACGCCTAGCCTTATAGTTTTCAATCAATACTCTAATGAAATTTATTTGAATATAGTAGAGCCTCCTTAACCCGGACCACGCTAATAGGGAAGTTCAGATAATCCGGGTAGTTTTTTTGTAGAGGAAACAATTAAAATCAAGACGTAAAAACTGTTTTAACTGTACAGCCAATTTAACAAAACACGGTTATTTTAGTGTATAGTGTTATTACTAGCAAACCAGAGCCAATTTAGAGTTTGAAGTGAATATTGTAACTACAGTACAGTACGAGTACTGTCGTGCGAAAACGCAAGTTGGTATTCTACAGTTATGTACAATACATCGTGCTTAAAAAACTGTAAGTAAATATATCAGTGGAAACGTATTGTATATTCTGAATGAAGATGTTTTTTTTTTTTTAATAAGTACGTTCATTTCTTGTATGTTTCACTCATTCTTCTGTTAACCCCGATTTTCAGTAGTTCAGACCGGCTCCGGTCCAGTTGGGATTTTCGACTCCGCATACACGAGACTCAAATAAAAATTTCCAGGCACCACTCGAATTCCCCAAATAACGCTTGAAAATGGCTGCCGTAAAGCTTCTTTCACCTATCCCCCAATATTGAATCCGCTTAATAAATTCGGTTGTTGTGGGCACATACGCAGTTCTATTGACGAATAAGTGGGAAATTGCAACGCGCGCTTTATGCCAGTTAAACCAAATTATTGTGTGCGCGTTCGCATGATTTCAAAGGGGGAAATAAGAATGAGCGAGACAGGAATGAAGAGACGGAGTAGAGAGAGACAGAAAGAGAGAGAGGGTGAGGGGGGAGAGATAGAGTGATAGAAGGAGAGGGAGTCAGAGGAGGGTGTGAGGGAGCGGATGAGAAAGAGTGAGAGAGAGTGAGTGAGAGAGTGATAGAAGGAGAGGGAGTGAGAGGGGGTAAGGGAGGGGGAGTGAAAGAGAGAAAGAGTGAGTGAGAGAGTTAGAGAACATGATTGGTTGAACAGTTTATCGGTCGCGTTGCTTCAAACGCTCCCCGTAATGTCGTTACGAGTGAGACGTATTCACGTTCAGGTCTGTTGGTACGTCACGTCAGAACACGTTCATGTATACCCTCACTGACGCAATTCTACGAACTGATTGTTAGTTAGTTTGATATAGGTTAGTTCAAAATAAACGTTCTCCAGCAACACAACACTACAACTAACATGAAGCTTTATTAAACAATTGTTTACGTTAGCTTTTAGATTCACCCTCAGTGAGTATTAGTGGATGACACTATATGAAATTAGTGACATCAAATGCAATAATAATGTGGCTGACTGTAATCAAAGTGACATGTACCATAGTTGATGAGATGATTCCTCAGATAACAGCTAAGCCTTGATTTTACTCAATTACGATACAATCAAGCTAATCAGGTTAGTCTGCTATGATATTGTTCATCCATGAACTAATTCTAGTGGGAAATTGAAGTACCTACGTAAATTGGAATTATGGCAGCCACAATAAACCCCATTTTTACTTTTCATAGAGAAATTGAAAATTTATAAGAATCAAAAGATTTTTATTAGTATTAATTTGAGAACATCTGTATTCCTGTGTCATTACCATGAACAGATTCAGTGGAAAGTGAATTTTTGAAATGGGATGGAGCAGAAATGAGAATCTCAATTAAATTATAAGATTCAGCAACATTGTCTGAATAGAGCATGTCACACAGGCAAAGGAGGCAGTTTATCAAGTCTTGTATGAGAAGTAGGCCTACTTTGCTGTGGAGCAAGATTCAATGATGACTCTCAAACTTTGTAAAAAATCAATTGGAAATAAATTAAAAAAAATTCCTGAGGCCAATGGTAATGGGCCTGTAAAGGCATATAAAGCTTTGGAATCCAAATTGAGTAAGTATTGAATCTTTTAGAATACTTAAACCTAGGAACATCTCTCTACATAGAGAGCAGAATACTCTCAATATTGAAGGAATAAAAACTTGAATGAAATTATTTTTCAATTCAAGAATGAAATGGCTTCAAATTTGAAAAATATTGTTCAATAAGTTTCTATTGAACTTGGAAATTTTTCATTTTCACGTAATATTCTCACATTCAAATACTGTTTGTAAAACGATTCATCATTTTTGAAACGTTTCAAATTGTGATTTTTTCTAGTGTTCGCATTCACCGCCGGAAATAGGAGATCGCACAGTATTCGATTCGAATCCAGCCAAGACCGAAAGCAGTGGAAACCAAATTCGGTCGGATTTAGGATTTGTGAAGCGGATTGTTACAAAAGTGGGGGAGTGGATGGTGATCCCAAACAAAGAGAGAATATGTGAAAGAGATGGAGAGGGGATAATAGAGTGTGAGAGAAAGAGAGGAGAGGAGAAAAGAGTTAGGATTTCCGTCCGCCCTATGTCCACAATAGCACGAGTCAGGACAATCTCGTCAGGCCTATCTTTTGCATTTACCTTTCGCTGCAATATTTGCAGAAGCATTGGACATGAAATGGGAAATAAGCCTTCCTATCTCCCCTGCCGTTTCAGCAGTAACCCAACCAATTCGATGTTTTAATGGATTTTTGAGTTATTTACCCAAGTCAGTGGAAACTCCCTATTCGCTAATCCAGTTATTGTTTACGAGTCTTCGAACAGATTATAGTGTAACCACAAATTTTTCTTCATCAAAAGCTTCAGTAAAACAGAAATCAGTAACAATAAAGTGTATGATTTATTTCCTGAGAGTAATCAATACTTTCAGGTTGATATTCTAGATTCAAAAATTGAATTGGCTACTGACTACTTGAAAAGTATAGGCAATAAAAACTCATCTAAACAAAACATGAAAAGAGCTTCAACTAAGAAATGCATCGAGTTAGGGGAAAACTCACCAAAATCCTGGTGATAATCCAAGATAATTCTGTTAATTGAAGTAGTATAACGTACCTGGAACAAAAAATTAACAATATTACAAAGAAGTCATTTCACTCAAACGATAGTAAAATTGAGAATTTAATTCATATTGGTCAGGAATGTCCTTGGGCCTCAATCTGCAACACCAGAGATTGACATCAAATTCAAATCTCAAATCATGAGATACAAAATAAAAATCTGTAGTTGTGAGATCATTGTCCAATAGGATGATAACTGACAGTCATTGCAAATATCTAGAAGAGCGAAAGACTTCACATTGTTCGTTAATTTTATTGAAGATAATGGACACTGAATACAGAACACTTCTGAAGTGTTCTGTATTCAGTGTAATGGAGAAGGGAAATTATAGATTAGAAGATCAATAAAGAATGATTCAAAAATAGGAATAGTAAAAAGAAACTTAGATAAAGAGGATTGCGACAACATTTAAAACATTGGCCCCCAGAAATAACTTGAAACCAACTTGGCTTAGACATTTTATCGGAATACAGTACTTCAGATAAGAACAATGAAAATCCATTAATGTTAGGCAATGAAGAAAGCAGAGTGGGTAAAATAGATAAACAGGAAATATTTCAATGAGAATAAAACTAGCTCAGGGATGATAAACACAGATTCAAATCTTGAATTGAAAAAATATTTTTAAAGCAGCTATGAGCTATTTATAGTTTAAAAGCGCGTTGTTCCTGCTCCCGTAAAACGTCTTTGGCTTGTGCAAAAAACTGTTTCTATCTATACAGGAATCGCTAAATTTTCAATTTAGTTCGATAACAGGTTCAGTTATTGATGCAGATGAAAGATAAAAAAGCAAGCATTCAATGTTCCATGAAGAGCATGAATCAAAACATCCTAGAGAGCTAAAATGCCCTCTTTTCAAAACCTTCACTTTCAAAACAGACGTTCAAACATAAAAATAAGGTTGAGGTCAAGGACATTATATGATAACGTTATAATATGGTGATTGAGACTGGGGTGGAGAAAGTGAAAGTAGAGAAGAAAAATTCTCTGATTAGAAACCAAAAGAGGAGGAGAAAATTTGTTAAATTAATCACAGGAAAGGAGTAGAATCCAATCTTCAATAAGGAATGGAGTAATTGGTGAGCCAGAAACATACAATCTTTAGATCATCACAAGGATACATTGCCGTGAACATAGGCAATTATATACCCTAGGGCCTAGGCTACTAATTTGAAAAAAAAGAAAATCGTCTGACCTTGAACTACAAACGAATGCGAGAGAAAAAACGCGTGTGCGGAATAGAGGGATAAAAAGAAGATGAGTGTGAAATAGATAGGAATTAGATTGAATAAGGGAGAGTGAGTGAGAGAAAGAGCGAGTGAGAAAGAGGGGGAAGGGAGAGAGAGAAAGAGGGGAGAGATGGAGAAAGAGAGAGTGAGAGAGAGTGAGTGAGTGGGAACCGACCACCCTCAACCACGCACGAATTACAGCGCATCGCAAGGATAAAACGAGCACTGAAAATAAAAATAATAAATCGCCGCAATTTGAAGTTCGTCGAGAAAAAGCGAGCATTCAATAAAAGAGAATGGTAGCTGATTACGTCGGAGCCTGTGACAGTGAAAAATAAAGCCTACTTGTTTGTCACAGTGACAGTCTACTCCGGCTGCTTGAAGTGTAAGCACCTCCGACAACCAGCAGATGAGAGGAGATGATTGTTTACGTACTTGAGTAAGTAGACTGCATAATTTGAATACGGTGTAATGTGTGAACAATGAATGTAATGAGTTGCAAGAATAACCATTTTTCACCTACTGAAAACAACTATTCTCGAAATTAAGTGGAATGTAGAACTAATTGATTATTATTAAGTTAATGTTTTCCCGCACTTATTATTTTAACCTCAAGTTTCTCTCCCGAACATTGAAAGATAAAATATGTTATTTCTGCATTAATAAAAATATGCATGTTGATAATCATGAATCGATTTTTAAGTTTGATTGATTAGTTGAAGAGTTCAATTTATCGTTGTGCTTTAACAAAATATTATGACTTGTACTGCGGTGGATGAATAATTTCATAGATGAATATTGATGAATCAATAGTGACTTATTTCGTACTTTTTTCGGTAGAATATGAAACAGAATTCTGTTGAGTGTGTCATTAGCTTCAATTTTAAAAAAAACTGTACAATCTCCCATTATTGACGCTAATATAACAGAATAAAATTCAAATTTGGAACATGATCAGAATTATGATGAAATAATCTATTTACAGTTAGTTACATCCTTGTTGAATTAAATCCATCGCCTTTTCAAGTGAATACATCAATGAGTGAGTTATTATGTTTGGACCTACGAATATAAGAGCAACACTGCAATTCATTTTCATGATTGAATCTAGATGGAACTTCAAGTGAGACAAATCATCTTGTTAATCCATATAGAAACAAAAATATTTATTACCTACATCAACCATCAGATATGCTAGGTTAGAAGACTGTGTAAGCCTAGTTCAAGAATAGTCCCACTTATCAATTAATTTCTGTTATCGATGTGTTTACATGTTGAAAATCATACAAACTGAAAATATAATCCATTATAAATTCTTCAAGAAAAGTCAATAATTAACATTAAATCCACTTATTAAATTTTACCACAGATAAGACATTTTAGTTAACATAGTTAACACAGGTAACCACAGATAAAACATAAGGTAATCATGATTATGATTATTATTATGATCATCTATGATCAGATTTGGTATTTTGGTTAGTCTAAAATATAACTATAAATCCTGAATTATTCAATTGTAAATCCCACAGTTGTGTTCATGATTAAAAGAAGAGATGTGAATAATCTTGGTTTACGACTCAAAGAAGTGTATTGTGGGATCGAATAATGGATAGAGCTTAATCTGTTTTATTTTAAGCGCGCAGATATCGTACACTTGTACCTACGAGATAACAATTCTTATTGCTTTTCAACTTATATGACGTACAACTAACCGAGACGAGTTTATGCAGAGATGTACAGTCTACGCTTCTAGCCAGGTGCTAATTAAATAGTGAATTATAATATCGTATAAGTGATATGTACACAAATATGAGGGTCCACTATCCTAGACAACTGAAGTACCTTTATACTTAGTAAGTGTACTTAGGAAGAATTCGTGCAATCTATTTCTAAATTTGAAGTGTTTCATCATAAATACGGTAGGTATTAAAATGATTAAATGATTTAAATAATTCAAAATAATTAATAATTTAAATAATTCAGAATGAGCCTCAGTTAATGATAAAATTCAAAGAATAATTTCATACCTTTTTATAAATAATTGAAAACTATAACACTATTGCATTCTTTGAAATTCAATAATAATGTGGATGTGGACGTAACCTGTATTTGAAATATTCATCAAATTTAGGAAGAGAAGATGTTTGGAACTCTGTTTTTCCTATTTGTTATTTATACTTGCTTGTACTTGAATGAATAAATCGTTCTCTTAGCTTAGATTTCTAAGGAGAACAAGGATATTCGTTCATAAAAATTCTTATAAGATGAAAAAATTTTCATTAGTGTAACAAGTTGATAATAGCCAAGTTGACGAGATGATAATAATTTTGACATCTTCAAACTGAGATCTTCAATTTTAGATGACAGAATATATTTCCATTTTGACTAATGATTTAAGCTTATAAACATTTTTCTTGAGCTTTCTATAGTATATTATTTTCTCAATAGATTGCTTCTGAAAGAGCATAGCATGAATTAATAAATTTCAGGATTTTAGTTTTTATTCCAGTGTGGGGAATATTCTATCCAAGTCTTGATCTTCATGTATAAAAATCTCATAAGAATACAAGAAATAATTGACGAACAATGAAATTTTGTTAACCATCATTTTTAGGTTCTTGTCCATCAGCTTTCAGGTTTTCTTCGAAGATATTCAGGTTCCAATCAACGGAATAAATCACCTCTAATCACGTTAAAGCATATATTTCAACAAAGTATTCATAATCTGGAAGAATTTCATGTGAATGACACAGATTCTATAAGAATTCACGTCAAGAAGTCAGCATTGCTTAGGTGGGAGTTTGCTATCCTTGTTCAGCACAAGGCAGTTGCTGATGTCTCTATCATATTCGCACTGTGCATAGTTGCCGCACTGTGCATTGTTGTCGCACAGTTCCAACGAACAGGTTTGGTGCAGTTTTCTCTTTCTCTCTCAATGAAACTTGACATCAATGCTCCTCATATAAACAATACTCACTTCTTGACGTGAATCGGACTATAGTATTATTCATGATTTTCAAAAATATTCGTGCCCCTTCATCCAAACAAGGATGATACCAACGTTCTATATCAATATTACAAACTATGTAATAATGGGTACAGATTAAATACATGTGTCAGTACATGAGTACAGTAAATATACTGTAGAGAAATAGAAAATATTGACCCTATACATATTATTCCAAATAATCATGAATAAATTGTTGAGTTTGAAAGTGATAATCAACTGTATGTTACGGATCAAAGAATACTGATACAAACTTCTTAGAAGTTGCTACGAGATTTTCATTAATGAAATAATTGAAAGAGTAAGGTCAAAAATAATTGGATGTCAATCACGTGTTTAGTCATATCAAATCATCACCATATTCTCATTCAGAACTTATCGAATACCTCAAAGATATATTAAATATCTAAATTGTCTATAAATTACTGTTTTTTTTATATGGAAAAGCTACAAAAAAGTGTTACAGATGACTGAAACGTAACATTTTATTTATTCGGGCATTTTAGTTCAAAATAGAAATTTCTACCTTATTGACACACAAATCGGGTGACTACTTGAGAAACGCGTATAAAAAAGGCTACTGAAAATTCCATAAAAATGAAGTAATCAATATATTATTTTCTAATACAGTAAATACCTATACAACAATAGGTAGTTAGCATCAAGCAAGTCTGATAAGTTAGTGTTCAAACTAGAAATATGTTATAACGTGAAACTTCCGGGATGACAGAGTTATTCGTGACTCACGATGTCAATAGTACGAGTAGTTCTTTTATCCTTCAACTGTCTTGGTCGCCAATAATCATAAAATAAAGTAGATAAAATTAAGTAAAGTTCTATTAGTTGCTGCTTCAACACCGTTCATTGCATAAGACACGTAGTGAACTACTTGTAAACTAAATGCTCATGTAATATGGAAATATTGTATAATTCAACAAAATACATCACAGTAATAATGAATTTTCATAATAAAGAATTTTCATTTTTAGTCTTTTATACTCGGACCTGAGTGAATACTACATGACATTGGAAACTAATTATATGAAAAAACTGCATTTAATTGGACAACTTCATGATAGAATGAGCGTGTATCATCTATTTCATTGGGAAGCATACGTTTATAATTTTTTGTGAAGGTGATGCTCACATAAGATCTAGGCTTGTGCTTGGGTAACGGGAGGGGTGATGAAGAGAAATGACGATTACTGTTAAGGCAGCCGGGACTGACGGCTTAACGTCTCCCCCAAAAGACGGGAGTACCCGTCTGCTGTCTAAATCTGTTGTAGTCAACTGGGATCGAACCGGGAACCTTGGTAGTCCTATCATCAGACCGGTGATAAGCCACCTCAGGTAACGGCCACTTCACTCAACTTGTACGATGATAAACTAATCGCCAGAACTATTCATAAACTATTCTTCAATCACCAGAATGGTCGAAGAATTAGGGTCAGAACTCAGTAATATTTTCACAACTACTACTTTTTTCTTGTAGGTGTACAGTAAAAATAAGTGCTCTCCACTTCACATGAAAGTATTTTATGAAGTTAAAGCTAGGACTGATTCAGGAATTTCAACCTCCAGCCCTTCCAATCACTCTGGCGATGACTATTCCTTATCGCGTAGATTTAAAAATTGTCATGGATTAATTAAAATTACATCATGAGCTCCACATCAATAAACAGACAATATAACCACAAACTTTCAAAAGATCTCATGAAATAAGTCTAAAGGTCGATAAACTGATAATTAGAAAACCTAGCAAAAATGTCGAAAACCCCCAAAAAATCCATGAAGCTCAACTAAGGCTAGGCGTACACCGGTTAGTCAAGGCAAGACAAGACGAGATTAGTCACGTTTAGTCACAGTACTTCACATAGTTGCTTATGAAGCAGCACACACCGATTAGTCATTGCATCAGTGTGTGCTGCTTCATAAGCAACTACGTGAATTACTGTGACTAAACGTGAATAATCTCGTCTTGTCTTGACTAACCGGTGTACGCCTAGCCTAACGTTTTTGCTTATGATAAACAAACAATTCACGCCAAGTTCACGGTCTAGGCCGACGTTGGAGAAATGATCCAAGAAATAGAAGTGATAACACAGCGAGAGAGAGAAAGAGAGAGTCAATATTTTCTACGAGTGGTGGGAGGGGGATAGATGGAGGGTATAAGAGAGAGGAGAGTGTCTCTCCCCACGATTGACCACTGTTTTGTATGTGTTTCAGATAGCAGACAAATGCTGGTAGGAGGTGAAGTCTATCAGTCCCATTTCAACATCCAATATCAATGCAGTAAGGTGTGAGTTTGCACTGCAAAGAGTGGTTAGCTGTGTGTTTTGTTCAATAGACACGAGGGAAACTTTAGTTGGAAGTTGCAGAAACGTACGCGAAAGCAACATCAGGATTTATAGCGGAAGAAACTCTACAACAGTGGAAAGGAGCTAAAATTTGATTCAGTGAAAATTATCTAGTTATAAAAATTAAGTGAAAATTATCTTATTGAAAATTATATAGGACAATCAAGATGTCAGTTTTTAGAGAAACGACTGCGGCTGTATCAGGTAAGCAAGTTAATGACAAAATCATATTTAAAAATTTGAGATTCAAAAAATATAAATATATTTTTATTTATACTGGTTCTAATAATTGAATCATAAATTGATGAAAATGTAAAAATAGAAGCTACTAAATCCCCTATATAGAAATTCATAGCATGTATTTTACTAATAATGTAAATATATTCTGGAAAACTGTTTATTTTTCATGGAGAGAGTTTCCAATTTCTGAAATTCAATACTCTCATTTATTTTCAAACGAATTACGCATACCTTTTTAAATTCAAATAGATATTTTTAACCCAATTTAACCAGAAGTATTAAGGCTGTGCATCAGCTTAAAAAAAACTTTTTTATGGTGATATTTTTCCAAGTTTTACGATTTGGATACTATCAAACTATCAAAATAAAATACTTTTTATCACTTGACATAATTAGTTTCTCGAAATATGAACTTTTGAGAAAAATAACATTCTCAATTTAATTGAAAATTGAGTTATTTTTAAAGAAATTATTTTCGAAAATAGATTGGTTATTTTGAGAAACTAATTATGTCAAGTGATAGACAATACCTTCAAGCACTGTATTTGATTGTACAGTGCACCAGTTATAGATTCATCTCTCTATTCAATTCGATGGTGCTTTGTAATTGAATCGAAAAATTTATTAAATTCCAATTGTTTTTTATTCGGAATATTCATTACACTGTTGTTACAAAATTTTAAAAATGTTTCCTGAATACCATCCAAAATTCTATAGATGGTATAGAGATAATATTGTAAATGAATTTATCATTGGTTATCAAGGAGGTTGAAGAGAACGAAAACTTTTGAACCAGTATAAAATCAATTTGTGATGGTGAGTGCAGACTATTATAATTATAATATTCACTGCTCTCAGAACTACTTGAGTTATTGATGGATGAACTGAAATTATATGCTTATTTCAGTTCAAGAAGTTAACTGAAAATTAATGGTTGGTCTCTGGGAGTAGTTTTAAATGACATGGAAAAATCATTGGTTATTTTTCATTTACAATGAGAATACTGAATAAAAACGACGTTTAAAGTTTCAACTGTTATTACAAAACAATTATTATTTTTATGAGCCATTCAGAATTCTTTAGATGATATTGTAAATGAAGTTATCATTTTATATGTTTAGTTCATTCGTGTTGTTATTTATTTCATTTGCGTCTATTGACACTGATAGCGCTAACCACGGAGCAAGTGCTTCACGTCCTAAAAATAATTAATTTTTTCATTTTGATCAAGTTTTTTGAGGTCAAGTGTATCAATGACTCTAATCTTCCTGAGAGGTTTCCATTCTATTCATTAGTCACACGTAAAATTTTATGAAGGAAAGGCCTGTTTCATAAAAATGAGAAGTCTAGAGATTTACAGATGGAATTGCGGACTCACACTCTGAACGCCCAATGAATTTTGATTAATAATGAATTTTACACTCGGAAAAGCTAATAACAAGTAATGCAATCAGTTAGATGGCATTAGATAGATAGATAAAGATGTATTATTTTTTGCTATCGGGCTCCATCACTACCACCTAGAGTTCCTAGTAACTCTAGGTGGTAGTGGCTCCACTGTCATCAGCAACATCAAGAAATAATATCTCTCTATCTATCTATTTATCTAATGCCATCCGCCAAATTAAATTAATACTACTACATTGGATATAAATTGAAGAATGTTTCAATGAGTTACTACAGCTGATCTATCTGTTCGGTGTGAGATCGCCATTCAATCTATATTTCTAGACTCTCAGGTTTCATCAAACAAGCCCCAGATTTAGAAATCTGAATAAGATTTCAAGATTTACCACCAATTGCACAAAAAGCCGTTCAATTTAACCGCCGGAAAATTACGTGCTCGAACAGAACGTAATGCAACGAATGTACAGCTCCGTAGAATGACATCATCTGCTAAACTCAATTAGCGTTTTGTGCAATCGGCCTTAAATATGTTGAAATTAGCATTGATACAAGTAATTTAAAAAAAAACACGATAAGATAGAAAATCTGTTCTACAGTATTCTAAATTGAATGACCAGTGTTAAAATTTGAATACACCGGCGACACTTTATTGTAAAAGTGGTCCACAATTGTAATACCTGTGTCCTTGGCCCTAACCTTCAATCAAATTGCATCATTGAAAGACGACAAGTGAATAGCAACGAGCTTGTCACCTAACAATTTATTGTTCAATAGTCTCATCATTCTCTCACGCTGTTCTGTTCACACTTTCTCACTCACTCACGCCCTCTCTCTCACTCTCTCTCACCCATTCTCTCTTTCAATTCAATGAGATACCTCTCAAGAATTCTCTAATTTTCAGTTTTACTCCAGTCCGGTCTATAAGGTTCAAAAAGTATTAAAAAAAATCGTTGCAAGAACTGTTTGTTAAGGCTATTACTTTTAAAAACTACTCAATTTGAATTACTTTCAATATACTTTCAGTTAATCAAATAAAATTAATTTTATTGCAATTACTAGCCTACTGTTATCATTGTGACAAATAAAACTGACTATTCACTGAACTTTCCCTAAACACTATTATGAATTTACAATACATAATAATCATTAAGACCATGATTGACAGACCCTTCATAAATTTGAAGGCTGGGGATGATGATAATAATAATTATATGTATGTTGAATGAGATGAATTATTAAAAATTCTCATTATCATTGAAACTTTCTTTATTCAAAAGTTTGGAAGCAAACATGATTCTATTGGAAATATTAAGAAATGAAGATTTTTCGTTTAAGTGATTTCTAAGTATAATGTTTTGGTGAACAATAATCAAAATTACATAATAGAAAAAACATACATATTCATACATTCATAGATATATGAATGAATTAAAATAATGGTATCCGATTAATTTATAGAATTTTTATATTTGTCAAAATTTCTTAAATCAAATGTAGAATAGCTCAAAGTTTTAATTTGATTACGATGGTAATTGACAAAAGTATGATCGACATTTAAATAGTAACCCATTCTCGCCTCTCTTGTCAGTAGCAAGATTTTCTGTGAAATTACAGAACTAACGAAGCATGATAATTCAACTAAGGCTCGGTTCACACGAGCGTGTACGTTCGACATGCGGTAGATAATTGTGAGCGAGAATTCCAAGAATAGTTGCTTCTTCCAAGATTCGACCGGCAATTATAAAACGCATGCGGCCTAATTGGCTAAGAAAAATTTATTCATAGATTTTGATAGAAAAAGATAAAAATTTTTGATATTATAAATTTTTCAAGTCCTATCTTATTCTACTTGGTCTTCTGATTCTAGAACAGTTTGAAATTTTCTTATAGCATTTAAATTAGTATAGCTAGCTAATTATTTGATTCTAATCGGTTTTCCAACTTCATAATGAAATTTGAAATTTTCTTCATCCATTTAAATGAGAATTTAGCCAAAAAATTAACAAGATTCATAAGTGAAATATCAATAATGTAAGATATTCATCTATGATAAAAGAATTTAGTGTGTTGCATACCTACTCATGGCTATTAATGCTAAAAATGGTTGTTTATGCTAATGGCTATAATGCTACAATGCTCAATTGTCACAATACATCATAAACTGAGTTACACCCATTTGACTGGTGACTTGTCGATTGCTAACTTAAATCTAATTACAATATTATTTACATCTAGATTAATACTAACTATAGTAAAACATAATAGTAAATCTCTAGATTTGTCCTAATCTCACACAATCTCATTCCCAAACACAATTACCCCCCACTTTTTATCCAAAGTACCTGTTACACGAATTCATACCAGCTCACCAACTTTCTCATCAAGTCAAATTCCGCGATAGTATATAGGCTTTTCTCTAATAGCATTTTCCTGACTGCCCGCTTAAATGAAATGACAGATTCCATATTTCGGATGTTCGTTGGCAGCTTATTAAATAGTCTCATTCCAGAATAGAATGGAGTTCTTTCCAATGCTGCATGTCTATGTATTGGAAAAGCTATCAGGTTCCTATTTCGAGTGTTATATTGATGATTGTCTGCACAAAATTTGGAATTTGTTAATATTTACTTTAACAAAACTACTAATTGATAGATGTAGAGAGAAGGAAGTGTAAGGATGTTCAGGTCTCTGAAATATGTTTTGCAAGAGTCTCTCGATCTCAGCCTACAAATGACTCTCAATATCTTTTTGCATTATAAAACTCTACGACTGTAAACAGTATATAAATTACACCTAGTGGTTTTGTTCTGGGGGCTCCCATAGGTTACGATAATTACAATAGATAATAGGAATAATCTGAGAAAATTACATATAATGATGATGCAAATAATTGTACTTCCATTGAAAGTTGAGAATATTGAACAATCACTAGATTGCAGCGAATTCCATTTTGCGCCAATACTGTCAGCTGCAAAATATTCTTTGCTATAGCAGGTCCGTTTAAGTTGTCAGAAAACATAATTATGTTTTGACCAGCAATATTACAATACTTAACCTACAAATGCTAAAACTCGCAGATTATTGAAAAGTTCTTTTAAAAAGTTATTCTTTGAAAGGTCTTCTTTACAAAGATCTTTAAGACTTTTAAGCCTTTTGATTATTGGGTCGAAGTCACTGTTTAATTATTACCAACACAGCTGATTTCTGACAAGTTAAATGGATCGTGCTATAATTGTACAAATGCATTATTTTCTCAGTGGTGTTGTGAGAATGGACGTGGCAAGACGTCGACAAGCCATAGTGGCAAATCTAGCCTATTCATACTTATATACTCATACTTCATACTCAAGATGAGCAGAAATTTTTCAATTATTTTAGAATGAGCATAAGGTCTTTCGACGAATTAGTTTTTAAATTATCGGACAAATTGAGAAGTCAGGATACGAGCATGCGGCTTTCAGTATGCCCTGAAGAGATGTTGGCCGTAACTTTGAGATGAGTGATAATTCACAGCATATTCATAAAATTCTCTACTCAAATACAGTACTAATCATTGTGTTGAATTCATTGCAAATTCTTTTATTTATTAGTAGGTTATGACATTCATAGAGATGAACCAAAATTCGTGATTTGGTTGCTTGTAAATATGTACTATCTATTTTCTGTTTTTTATTCCTTGTTCAACACAAATACAGTACACAACTTCAGTATTCAATGTAGAAAATGGTATAAATGTCTGAAAAATGGTATAAAAATGGTAGTAAAATGGCACACAGAATGCCAAGTTTTGAAACCGGGTATTCTCGGCTGTATGAATTTAGAATTTTTCATTCAATTGTATTCAAGTTTTGCCACTAATAGACTATCACTGGAGATAGAAACAATAATCTTTAATAAAACGGGCAATTTTCATGCTAGAGATGAAAATCAAGTTCGACTGCACTCAGGACATCGAGTAGAATAGCATAGCACTTTCAAAAATCAAAAATTCCCAAATTTTAACTTTTTTTGTATGTTAGGATAATTAGATATAATTGCCGGGGGCAATTAGCACGCATGTTTCTAGCAGTGAAACAAGGTGACGTGCTGCAACGCGCGTCTCACGGATGAAGTGTGAACAACACGATTTGATTCCCTGCACTAGCTCTACGTTGCGTGAGTTAATTGTTTAATTGTTTCATTGGAAAGTGTCTCAATTATCTACCGCATGTCGAACGTACACGCTCGTGTGAACCGAGCCTAAACCGGTGCTAAACCAGAAAATTGGCTCGAGGATTCAATTACAACTGATCTAATTACCAATTAAATTCATCGTAGTGGAATTGATTCGCTTACACCACAAGCTACCTCAAGCACGTGACTGTCTATTATTAGATAAATGAGATTTCTTATGAAAAAGCGAGAAAATCAAGGTGAATTTCATTCATTCACTAGTAGGTGATTCTCGTAGAAAATCGAAAATATGGTTGAATCCTATTGTTTTTCTACTATTCACTATCTTCCAGTTACATTTACTAAATTATTTTTTACTTAACTGTTTAGAAATCATGGTAATAGTGATACAACACTAATTAAAGAAAAACTAACATTAGAGACACAAAAAAAGCTTGAAAATCATCATTATTACAACATTATTCAGAATGCCATTACTAGAAGACAAAATCAAGTCAAGAACTAAAAGAAGTACAATGTCAAAGTAAGTTTTGAATCAAAGATAAAAAATTCATGAGCTGAGTAGTAATAAAACTTCAAAAGATACTGTCTAAAGACACAACGTTTGGAATAAAAATGTTTGGAGGTTGTGGCCTGTGGCTTGATAAGGTCCCCCATCTTTAAAAAGGCTTGAAACGTTTGTCCTCATCAAGGCAATGTAAATAGATCCTTTTAAAGAAAATTAATATTCTGCTTGAATTTCGTATGCGTGATGTAGGAAGTGCAAGGGACATAGCTGATTGTACTACTATCACGGTATAGAATGATTTTATGAACTCAACTCAGTACTAGCTTAAAATTCTTTGAGATATTAAAGCGTTCAAACTTTTCCAAGAAATGAATAATGCATTATATCTGGGTCTATTTGAACAAAATTCAAAGTTCGAGTACACAAAAATCTGAAAACTAGACCTAAATCAAAACCAATAAATTTGCTTTTTCGTCACAAATTTCAACCTTTTTTTTTTTTGCAAAATTTCACCATTTATTTTTTTTCAATTCCCAAATAAAATATCAAGATTATAGAGAAATGCGTAATTTTATCTCAGTAACAGAAAATTCCGGAACCTCTTTGAGGAACATCATATTCATAAGTACAAGAAGAGCTAAAAGTATTCTCAAAGCATTAAAAGTCAACCAGAGCCAGAACGAATTGACTCCTTTTGTGTTGAAAAAATTTCCAGCCATATTCATCTCGGCAACAAAGTTGAAAGCAAAATTTCCAGAGCTTCTACCATTGTATTCATGAGTACAACACGTGAAAGTATTTTCAATATGAGACAACCTTAATGACCATTGGAGTCAATAGAAGTTCATATTGGAACTTTTCTCATTTAAAAATCTTCCACGATCTTTATCTCCGGTGCAAAGCATATCCAGAACGTTTACGAGAAAGTTTATTCATGAGTACAATAACACCTAAAACTATCCTCAAAAAACTACAAAAAAATCTAAATGAAGTGTCAGAAAAATACAAAACAATCTGTATGAATTGTCAGAAAACTACAAGGCAGTCTGTATATGAATTGTCAAAAAACTATGAAACAATCTGTATGAATTGTCAGAAAACTACGAGGAAATCTGTATATGAATTGTCAAAAAACTATGAAACAATCTGTATGAATTGTCAGAAAACAACGAAACGACCAGTATGAATTGTCAGAAAACTACGAAAAAATCTGTATGAATTGACTGAAAACTACGAATCAACTTGTTGAAATGAAAGACCTTAATTAGTTGTCTAATGTAAGGCTTTATTTACGTGAATGAATACATAGTTTGTTATTTCTATTAGTCAGTCAATATTTTACATATCAGTTGTACAGCTGATCTTTTCATATATCAATCTTCCCCCTCAGAATCATATTCTTCAATATTATTGGAAGAGAGCGATTTGGGAGCTAGATGACGCATTGAAACTTATGAATTGAAACTTTTCATATTGGATATAATATTAAATTTTTTCGTTTCAGCTTGCATCTGCGTGTTGCATCAGAATTAAGTGTCAGAAAACTACGAGGCAATCTGTATATGAATTGTCAAAGAAACTATGAAACAATCAATATGTATTGTCAAAAAATTACGAAACGATCTGTATGAATTGACTGAAAACTACGAATCAACTTGTTGAAATGAAAGATCTTCATTAGTTGTCTAGTGTAAGGCTTTGAAGAGAGCGATTTGGGAGCTAGATGACGCATTGAAACTTATGAATTGAAACTTTCCATATTGGATATAATATTAATTTTTCTCGTTTCAGCTTGCATCTGCATGTTCGTAACAGGCTGCTGGTTAGCATGGCCTTCACCCGCCCTGAGAAAACTAGAAGTGAAAGGAGGAGCCAACGTTTTCATTGAAGGTGACGAGATCTCGTGGGTAGTGGCATCACTCGATGTGGGAAACATGATCAGTCCAATCCCCGCCTCCTATCTAGTCGACAGAATAGGCAGGAAACCAGTACTTCTGGCAACTGGACCCCTGTACCTCATCTGCTGGATGCTGACTTTTGTGCCAGGAACACCTTACTTCCTATTCCTATCCAGGTTCCTCGCTGGCATCGGAAAAGGAATCGCCTTCTCGATTTGTCCAATGTACTTGGGCGAGATTGCTTCGGTGGAGGTTCGCGGAGCTATCAGTACTATATCGACGGGAGCCTTGTGGGGCGGATCCCTACTCATGTTCATTGTTGGACCTCTTGTCTCTTACAAGGTAATAACTTGATAACTACATTTCTCCAAGAACATGATTGCATAAGGCAGCTCGTACACCGGAGCAATAAGCAATAGGCAATTAGCAACATTTGGATCATATGATAGTCTACTCTATAGAAACAAATAGTCCAATGCACACCTAAAGCAGCTGTTTCAGTGTGCATTGAACTATTGGTTTGTATAGAGTAGATAATATAGTAGATAATCATATGATCCATATGTTGCTAGTTGCCTATTGCTATTATTGCTCTGGTGTACGACCGGGTCGTATCCAATTAAAAATCCAATTAAGTTTAACCGCCGTGTAATGACATCATCTAATGTAACCAATGCAACGAGGTACCTATTGAGCACCGTATGATGACGTAATTGAAAATTTTTCTAACTTCCCAAATTTTTATAAAGGTTAAAGAGATGAATGAAATAAGAGTAATGGAAGTTTTCCATTTTTCCCAAACTCATATACTTGAGATTGATTAAGAAAGGTGGCATATTCATTTCCTCAAAGAGTTTTAGAAAGTTTTGAATCATGTGTCAATAAATTTTTCAATTGCATTTAAAACGATGAAACCCTCATCTTCAATCATTATCTGATACTTGCAACTAAAACCGTATCTTATTTTTGCACCCAGAACTTTATCCAACATACTGTAATAAATAGTTTCAAATTTCTGTATCGAGTGTAAATCAATTTTCCAATAGTATTTTGGGCAATGAAATCCTTATCTTCAATCACTATCTGAACAAACCTGAAAACTGTATATTATTTTTGCACTAAGACACCTAACTAATATTTACAACTGAAAGACGTAATATTTATTCATCACTAGCTTTAATGAATGTTATCCAACATATTGTAATAGAAAATGTCAAAGTGTTAATCAATTTTCCAATAGTATTTTGGGAAATGAAACCCTTATCTTCAATCACTATCTGAACAAACCTATTAAAAGTTTACAGTTTACAGTAAAAAGTAACTTTTTCAAATGGAAAATGTATGTTAAATGCTACTTTTAATAGTTGAAATTTTCTCTTTCAGTGGCTGAACACAATAGGAGCCATATTCCCAGTTATCTTCTTCCTCACTTTTCTGTGGATTCCGGAATCACCCTACGGATGTCTGATGCGCAACAAGGTGGAGGAAGCACGAAAAAGTTTGCAATGGCTGAGAAAAGGCGCAGACACACTTGCCATCGAAAAAGAACTCGAACAGATGAAGGAAAATGTGGAAGAAGAGATGAAAACAAAAGGAACATTCGTCGATTTGGTGGCGATACCAAGCAACAGAAAAGCAACAACCATAGTGATGGTTAGTTCCGCATTCCAGAGACTGTGTGGTATTAGTGCAGTGTTGGCATTTTCTTCGACAACTCTACCCAACGTAGGTTTCTCATTCTTGCATGCAAGTCAGGTGATTGTTGTGTTTGGGATCGTTCTGACAATTGGCAATTTCTTAGCCACGCCATTGGTGGATCATCTTGGAAGGAAACCTTTGCTATTCGCATCCAGTATAGGACTTGCCATATCCACCGCCACCTCTGGTTTCTACTATAGACTACGTGATGATCCCGAACAAGCCGCTTGGCTCCCCTATCTAGCACTGGTCTGTTTCGGAATTTTCCACTCCATCGGTTTAGGTGTCATCCCATCCACTTTGCTTTCAGAACTATTTCCCGCCAATGTTAAATCGCGCGCAGCAGCAGTGTCGTCGATCGTTTTTGCAGCTGCTTCTTTTATCACAAACAAAATGTACCACCCTGTACAGCACTCCATCGGTACCCATGCCATGTTCTTCTTCTTCTCATTGAATGCAGTGATTTTCACCATTTTCAATGCACTATTCATATTTGAAACTAAAGGTAAATCATTCCCTGATATACAGAAGAGACTTAAAAGCATCAAATGAATGACAGTATCACTAACCATGTACCTGTAATGCTCTTCTTTTTCAAGACGAATGCAGTAGTTATCACAACTCTCAAGTCACTCACTTTTCATAGCCTAGGGCTAATGTGGGAATCATAGCCTACTCAGAAAAAATATTTGATTCCTTTTATATACCGGGAAAACTCAAAAGCATGAAAAGTTATGGAAAACATTCCATTCTCTAAAATGGATTAAAAAATTGTCAAGAAACGAATGAATCTATGAGAAATGAAAGAAAATTGAAAATATATCTATTGATGAATTAGTAGAATCTTAGCACTCTAATCATAACACAGGAATGATTCGTCGTGGTGAAATGATTTTCAAGGGCCCAAAATATGAGAGATATAGAGTTCAATACAAATTATAAGTCAATCTATTAATTTTGGGAGAATCTCAATCGTGTCTATTCTTAAAAAAATATCACAGCACAGACTAAACCGTACTGAAGACTAAAACTTAATATTACTATAGTAAAAAACTAAATACTAAACTATACTATACAGTATAGACTACTTTAGGTACTATTTGTTGCACAACAATATAAGTTTATTGACTTCAATAATTGAGTGCATCCACTGTTATACAATATCAGTGTTTCTATTCAAGTATTTCAATCAGATTAGTTTAGTAGGTTGCCTTATTATAATCGATTCAATAAAAGTATGATTTTTCATGTTTTTCTTTTCGTTAGCAGACTCAAGGAAAACAAGACTTGATAACAGCAAAATAGAACAAGGTGTTGGCTAGGTATTTTAAAATTGATAAGAAATACATTTATTGCTTGTCAGTCCATCAAGTGTTTGAGTGTTGTGGATAAAATGAACTAGTTTCTAGTTTTTATGAGAGAATTTATAAGTTCATTCTACAGACAGGTCATTCACATCCTATTACACATTCTATACTCATACAACATTTTACAATAATTATAAATTGTATAAATCGATTAATTTATCCTAAATTTGAATGAAAACTGTATTTTAATGATGAATCTACCATATTCAGTCCATATATAATCAAAAAATCTCCTGCACATGTGGATTTTACAGCATTAAAACAATGATAATCAACTGAATAAAATAATTTTAGGGATAGCCTACACATTATTATTACCATTATAATTATAATTGTATTAATTAATTTATATGAATTTGGTACGAGTGAATCAAAAGTTTCTTGTAAATATGTAAATAGATTTAGAAGCTAGATGTTATTGTAAAATGATAGGTTTAAACTAAAATGTAATTTTGATGTTGTTTAGTGAACGTCTGTGAAATGTTAGGCTAGGCGTACAACGTTTGGTCAAGACAATACAAGACAAGACGAAATTAGTCACGTTTAGTCACAATAATTTACATAGCTGCTTATGAAGCAGAACACACTGATGCAATGACTAATCGGTGTGTGCTGGTTCATAAGCAGCTATGTGAATTACTGTGACTAAACGTGACTAATTTCGTCTTGTCTTGTCTTGACTAACCGGTGTACGCCTAGCCTTAGTTAAAATAGTGATAAAAGCAAAGTCTGAATTATGGTTACCTAGATTTATTAAATTATTTTATGAATATATAATTATGTGGGATAATGACTTCAGTACAGTATTTTCTTTGTGAAGTACATTGTGGAGAGTCGATGTTATGCATAAGATATGTAGAGAATAAACTATTATAAGTAAAGTGTTGTGCAATTTTTTATAACAATCAAAATACCCAATAAATGAACGTGCAAGCGTTCACTGTAATTGAATGGCTAATAAAATATTTCATTCATTTTGGAAATTTAAAGTGCATTCATCTTATTCCTTAATGTATACTCCACTCCAGAAACACTCTATTCAATAGTTTCTAGTAAGATAAAAATACTGTTCAAGTTTGATAGGAAAATAAGAATATAGAGATAATGCAAGACTGGCAGTACTGTACAAGGAGGAAGGAGTGATTTTATCAGGGTATTACTGCAGCATACTTCATAATAATGTGGTAAGTTGTGCAAAAATGAATCAAGAATTTTAGAAATAGAAAATTAAGAAGACAAAAATATTGTTATACAGATTCTATTCAAACAATCGTCTCTTCATTTGATACACAAATATTGACGAAACAAATTCAAGTATCAAGATGTACTATTTCTAACTTACATCTATTGTGGAAAAAATTAGTTCCAGAATCCACCAGTAGATGGCAGAAGGTTGTGAAATATCAAAACCAGTTTTATAACAACTTTCCACAACACTTGTTCATCACTATATTTTCGAAAAAAAAAGAATAAAACTTGAACTGAAAACTCAATAGAATATGTAAAAATTACAAATTTCATGTAACTTGATTTCCGAAATAGGTAGGTATAGTGGCTATACCTATGCTTTGAAGTTTTTAAACTATTTGTTATAACTTAATTTGTTATATCATTGATTGTATTGTAACTGAACTCAATAAATTAAAATTGAAAATAACATTTCCCATTACTAGACTCAGACGCGAACCCCAGAGTAGCATCAAGTGTTTTGAATATCCCTAGACACCCTTAAAACAGAATAATCTGGTTTTTTCTCGTTCTACACGCAGCTTAATAAAAGTATGGAATTTGCATGACTGATGCTCGGTTTTTCAGTCGTTCAATAAACTTATTGAATCAATAACTTTTTTTTGCATTTGAAAACACATGGTTATTGATTCAATAGTGCTATTGGATCCATAAACTGTCTATTGAGCGACTGAAAAACCGGGCATGAATTTTCTAGATTTTGTAGACAGCTTTGAGCTGTGGGGTTAATATAATTAACTCCACATTGGGTATAATAATTTTAATTGAATAACCCAAGTGCTCTCCATGTAATTCTGTCTTTTAATTTTCAATGATGCATCATTTCATTAAAATGTGATTTGTCTCAGCTGTAAAAACAGTAACAGCACGAATGTTATTATACTCTCAATCATTACTCGGAATGGAAGGCAGAGTTTCTGAAAGTTTTATTGAAAACAAGCTTTGTACAATACCAAGTTTTCACTTCACATTAAAAATTATGTGCTTGTGGTAACTAGAGAAGTATGTGAGGAAAAGCATTGTCCCACAGATTACACAAAGGATCACCTTCTTCATTGAAATGAGGGGAGCAGTTAGACAAGCATTCTGCGGTATTGTGGGTAAGATAAATTATATATTATATAAGGAGTTTTTCAATTTGCCATTTCAGTCACTTTTGGTTAAATTCATATTTTTCTGCAAAGTTTCTTGAGCTAAAACTTATGGTTAAAATTGATATTTAACATGTTATTATTGTTGAAAGGTTAGTGAATGAATTGTTCAACGTCCCTAGTAAACCTTAAATACTGTATCTATTTAAAACTAGTAATAGATCCAACATACTCGTACTCTACTAGTGTTTCTAAAAAAATAACATTAACTGTGAAAGACTAAATAATTACCAATTTTCATCAAACACCTGCTTATCACCTATGTACCTTGAAGGGATTCTACTAGATATGTTATTGATGTTTTTCAACGAAGAAAATTTCCATTCTATTTTGTTAATTATGTCAAATCGATATGTACCGGGTGATTCAAAAAGAATGCCACAACTTTAAAAATTTGTATGTTATGAAAGAAACATCATAGAACCTTCTGTTATACATCATTTCAAAGAGTAATTAAAGAAGTTTTTTTCCACTCACAAACAAGTTCAGAGATGTTCCATATGACTCCTCCAGACACTCGAGCAATATCAATCCAAAACCTCCCTCAAACGTGTTCCACACTATCTGTAGCATGTCAGGCGTAACAGATTGGATGGCTGCTGTTATTTTTTGTTTCAAATCATCAATGGTGGATGGATATTGATGATTTGAAACAAGAAATAACAGCAGCTTATCAAACCGTTACGCCTGATATGCTACAGAGGGAGTGGAAAGAGTTTGAGGGAGGTTTTGGGTTGATATTGCTCGAGTGTCTGGAGGGGTCATATTGAACATCTCTGAACTCCTTTGTGAGTGAAAAAAACTTCTTTAATTATTCTTTGAAATGATTTATAACAGAAAGTTCTATTATATTTCTTTCATTGAATACAAAGTTTTAAAGTTGTGGTATTCTTTTTGAATCACTCTGTATAATATATATTTCAGTATCTATATCTATTATAATATCAATCTTTGTCTAAAGTTCAATTTTTGTAAACTAATGATGATGCTGATAGAAAAATCTAATTTTGAAAAAGAGCAGTAATAACGACCATAAGATGACTGTAAGATTGAATTTCAACCATTTTTTCAGGTGGACTCTCCATGTTCATAACTGGTTGCTGGCAAGGATGGCCCTCAGTGTTTCTGCTCAAATTGAAACGAGGCGAGACCAGCTTCACACTGACCCAATGGCAAATAGCGATGTGTGTTGCACTTATGGACCTGGCCAATGCAATTAGCCCCATACCAACCGGGTACTTCATGGAAATCTATGGTCGAAAGCCAGCTTTCATGGCCACAGCAGTTGTTTTCCAGCTTTCATGGATTTTGGTGATTTTAGCAAATAGTCCCTGGCTGCTATACGTTTCTCGAATTTTTGCTGGCATTGGGAAAGGAATGGGGTTTACTATACTGCCAATGTACATAGGTGAGGTACACAAAATTGTGTAGTTTTCAAATCTCTAGCAAGAAACGTATTCTTTTGTCTTGTATCACCTGAACGCGATGTACGAGTAAATTGCATTTTTGAATTTTCAAATAAGTTACGGCCAATAGACTTGATAATAAACAATTCTACTAAAAATAATCAATTAGTCACTTTATACAACTGGGTTTTTTACTAACTGCAATAATTGACGTATTCAGGGTGGAATTTTCTAATCCATACAAACTATAGCTTTTAGGCTAGGCGTTCACCGGTTAGTCAAGACAAGACAGGAAAAGATTAGTCACGTTTAGGCACAGTAATTCACATAGTTGCTTATGAAGCAGCACACACTGATGCAATGACTAATCGGTGTGTGTTGCTTCATAAGCAACTATATGTGAAGTACTGTGACTAAATGTGACTAATCTTTTCCTGTCTTGTCTTGACTAACCGGTGTATGCCTAGCCTAAGAGTCACTTTATACAACTGCAAATGAGGGTGTATTTTCTACTAACTGCAATAATATTGACGTATTCAGGGTGGAATTTTGTAATCCATACAAACTATAGCTTTTACACTAAAGTCTTCCAATTGAAACACTCTAACAGTTATTGTTTATAACTACAAATTAATAAACATTTATTGATAACGGACTATAGTAATTGGCGTGATTGGAGGGAAATTATAAGCCTGAGCAGTGTGTATCCAAATTTCAAATTTATAGGAAATATACCCGGCGATGACCAAATAATTTTATTTCCTATAGGATGACCTATAGGATTTCCCGGCGATGACCAAATAAGTATAACACGCTTCGCCACGAGAGCCTCCTATATATGAAATAGATTATATATTTTCCTTTGTTGAAATCCTCATTTCATGTTATTTTTACTTTCATCTTTCTACAGCTGAAGTCTCTGAAAAACAAATCCGTGGAGCCCTGAGCACATTATTCACATTACTACTGTTTGGAGGCACCCTGTTCGAGTATATACTCGGCCCGTACGTTTCCTACATGACACTCAACATAGCCTCAACTATTTTCCCGCTTATATCCTTCATTCTCTGCTTTTTCATGCCTGAGTCGCCCTATTTTCTGCTCAAAGTTGGCAGAAAGGAAGAGGCTTGGAAGAGCTTCTGCTTCATTCGCAAACGGAAAAAGGATGAACCGGTGGCGGGAGATGACCCAGTTAAAGAAGAAATGGACGCAGCCGAGGCACTTGTCAAAAAGGTCTGAAGAGTTCTACTTTTTTCCTTAGTTCTGAGAATTAGTCCAATATCAATATGTAGTGTGAAAACATAAGCTTATTATGGACTACATTATTAATCAAAATTTGAGAGAGTAAGAGTGAGAGCAGAGCCGGTTTCTTAGTAAGAACAAGTAAGTTTGAAAAGTGCAAAGTTCATATAGATCATATTTATTTTTATGATTATTATTTATAATTATAATTTATTACTATGTTCTCTGCATAAATGAATAAATAAATATTTTGGGTGCTGACATCATGGTGAATATGGTGAATATCTGTAAAACTGTATGATACAGTTGTATTGAGCATTCCTTTTATTCATATCAGCATTGAGCATAATTATTTATCAGTTTTTCCACAATGTACGCTATGTTCATAGATTGAATGAGATTGATTGTGCAAGAATATACATTTCAAAAGCCTATACAATTAAAATAATAGAATAGTAGAATGATTTTAGTGCAATTAATATTTTCTGTTCATAATTCTCAGCAAACTCAATTACAAGTTTACAATCTAATTATTTAAAATGACAATTTTTGTAATTATTATATATTGCAATGTTTAGGTAATGGAGAACAAAAGTTCATAAACATTTTTTCTGACAATGAAACCCAAATCCAGGCTATGCGTGGGAAAGGTAGGGTGATGATGAGATATGATGACTACTTTCAGGCAGCCGTGACGAACAGCTCCTACGAAAGACGGGAGTGGCAGTCTGTGGTCAAAATCTGTACTTTTGAATCAACTCTAATATTTTAAGCACAGTTTATTGTAAAAATAATTTTACAATCTAATTATGGTCGAAATCTGTATTTTAAAATCAATTTTAGCATAATGGAAAATCACTTTACAATCTTCTTCTTCTTTTCCTAACCCTTCTGCCTCTCAGCGTCGGGTGACTTTACAATCTAATCATTGTAATTTTCAGGAAATGGAAAACAAAAGCGACTGGATGGAACTACTACGCACGCGCGGTAACCGGCGGTCCTGTCTTGCCGTATTCTCACTAGCCGTACTGCAACGTCTGGGAGGAGTCAGCTCACTTCTCGCCTACAGTTCAACTACTCTACCCGAAGAGGGGGGAGGCATCTTAGGGGGTCCCGAACAGTGCGTCATTTATTTTGGCGTACTTCTCACCATCAGCAATTTCCTCAGCATGGCATTGCTGGATATTATTGGACGCAAACCACTGCTCATAATTTCAAACATTATTATGGCCGTTGTCTTGTATGCCACCGGCGTCTATTTCATACTGGAATCCACTGAAGACTTCGACGCAAACCACTTGAAATGGATACCGTATGTCTCGATTCTCGTGTTTGCCATTTGCTACAGTTTGGGAATAGGTGAGCGGTTTGTTCTAAATTCATATTAGGCTAGGCTAGGCCAGGGCTGCCCAACCTACGGCCCGCCATGTTGCTATCAAGACAAAAACATTAACAAAACTGAAACGTAAAACATTAACATGGTGTTTCAGCAAAAACCGAAAAAGAAAATTTACATTACAGGAAGCATTGAAATGTGTTTTATGAGGGTTAGGCTAGGCGTACACCGGTTAGTCAAGACATGACAAGACAATATTAGTCACGTTTAGTCACAGTTATTCACATAGTTGCTTATGGAGCAGCACACACTGATGCTATGACTAATCGGTGTGTGTTGCTTCATAAGCAACTATGTGAAGTACTGTGACTAAACGTGACTAATCTCGTCTTGTCTTGTCTTGACTAACCGGTGTACGCCTAGCCTAAGAATTACAAAAGTTCCTGGGGGAGACCTCCCCGACCCCCCGCTTTCCTTCCACCCCTTGTCTTTGAATGTTGACAATGTGGCCCTTGATTGATAAAGGTTGGGCACCCCTGGGCTAGGCGTACACCGGTTAGTCAAGACAAGACAAGACGACATTAGTCACGTTTAGTCACAGTAATTCACATAGCTGCTTATGAAGCAGCACACACCGATTAGTCATTGCATCAGTGTGTCATGCTTCATAAGCAACTATGTGAATATCGGTCATGAAAATTTGATTCGCCTCTGCTACTAGGTTCAAATTTCAAAATAGTATTCATCAGTTCAGTAGTCACATCTTCAAGAGATGATTGGGAACCCCTACTAATTATATTATTCACAAAGTTAATATGGTTCAAAAAATTTTGATTTTTAAAATTATCGGGGGAACTATACTATACTGTACATGTGATGTACAAACTGTGAAGAACAATTCCGAATAACTGTTTGCTCCTTGCCATTATCATTTTTCCAAAAATCGGGACATTTTAGAAAGTGTGGTCAAATGAAGAAAATAAGTTAGTTAACATTTTTTTCGAAAAATCTTTCAATTTCAAAGTATATATCGTTAATTTCCAAAAAAAAAAATACGGGCCTATGATTCCCAATGAGGACATTGCGTACCAAACTGTTACCTTGCTTGAATGGAATGGTTTTTGATGGAGTTGTTCAGGGTTTTCAACACTCCAGTATCGGAAATTTTGTTTATTCACAAAACCGGAGAGATGAAAATGTTCCTCATCGCTAATTACAGGGGGCTGTCATTGATGGAGTGGAAGAATCCTATCTTCCCTATGTTAAAGAAGGGTGAAGCCTGTGTCCATGGCCTTCTTGAGTTTTGTCTAAAGATGGCCATGCTGTGTCTCGATCTCATTGGCCGAATACACTCTGGACCGAATTTTGGCGCTGTATTTGAATTCAGAGCCATCATGTTAAATTTAATTTTCATGAAGAGATTTGAAAGTTTATGGTATCTTTTACGGTATAAATCAAAACTGTTGAGAGAATATAGTTAATATTTACGGCAAAATACAACATTTTTGTCGGATTTTGTGTTTTTTAGGCTGATTTGGGTAGAAGTTATGTAGATGTTTTCAAATACAGCGCCAAAATTAGGTCCAGAGTGTATTCGGCCAATGAGATCGATACACAGCATGGCCATCTTAATGGCCGACATCCTACTCCCCTGATTTCTCTTACTTCCTCTCCCTTAGAAGATGATGTTATGTTTGACAGCTCCGTGGCTAATTATTTTATCAATATATAATGTAAACACATAATTATATCTTTGAAAAATATGTATTTCAATGATAATACTTGTATTATGTTGGATAGGTGTGGTGCCCAATACACTTCTGGGAGAATACTTTCCTGCCAATGTGAAGGGCAAGGCAGCGGCAGCAGCGACCATATTCTTCTCACTCAGCTCATTCTTTAGCAACAAACTCTATCCCCTGATTTCGGCAGAATTCGGATTCCAAGTCATGTTTCTATTCTTCGGCACTATCAACGTCGTCACCATCTTTTTATCATTCATCCTTGTTTATGAGACTAAGAACAAGACGTTCGCCGAAATTCAAGAGATGCTCAACAATTAGTGGTGCAATTATTTCAAAATGTGTTTTTGAGGTGCTCGTCACTCTCAAAAATTCAACTACTGCTAAACGTGAAGGGAATTTCTCCAGTTCATTGCTGGGTTTGAAATAAATGTAAATCCACATGACTTAGTTGAAATTGTACCTAAAGTTGAAGTTGTATCTGAGATAAACACTTGGCAAGTGTGGATCCGATTCTGTCAAGAAATGAGAATCTCAATGATATTGCATTCAATGAGCCTCAAATGGACATGAAATTGAATTAATTCAATAAAACGAGTATTACACATCAATTTCTACTTTCTCATCTATATGAATTGCATATTTGAAGCGATTTATTTGATTTTCCATCTAATCACTCTAAATTCAAAATATTTAGACCATTATTCCTAGACAAACAAAATGTATGTTGAAGTGCTGTGAAAACATAACGTTTTTATGGATTACATTTCTCATCTATATTCGGAGGAGAAACAGTGAAGGCTGAGCAATGTTTTTTCTCCAAAATCATTTAATAATTTCTGTGTCGGTATCAATATTAATGAGTTAATATTAAGGTAACATTCATTATGCTACCTTAATATTAATTTACTAAATGTAAATTCAACAGAATCTATTCAAAATTCTTTTGACTAACTTTATATTGTGTTAGAAACAAAAATAATATTATTTGAAGAGGTGTTGAAAGGTAAACATCAACACCAAAAATAATGAGTATCGTGGGAGCAACAATAATGCATAGAGAAAATACGATCTATCATGACTACCTGTCAAAGTATGATCATGTGCCAGGAGCGTTATTTAAGCGAGATAAATGTTTCAAATATTTATCGGCAGAGGATTGTGTGATTTGATGATATAAGCAAGCATACAGACACTGGTGGAATTTTGTTTAGCAGGTTGCCGGAACGCGGTTTACAAACATCATTCATCATAGTTGATAGGAACACTCCATTCATGATATGCTTTCCTATAGCATGAAACCACTTCCCAATACGCTTATAGGCTGTTCTGCTATGAGACTGAATTTTATGCGTGTGAAACTGGGAATTATTCACGCTGAAAATCCATTTTTCAGCAAAGGAAATACTTTGGGGAGACTCGTCTGCAGGATAATGCAAAGTTGGAATTTCAGTGCAACGCGTGAAGAATTTTTTAGATTCCTCCACAAACAAGTCCTGAACCTCCAATAGCTACTGTTCTAAAATGTTTATACTTTCAATGTGATTATTCTATAACAATTTTTGTCGATAATGTTGCGAGAAACATCCATGGCACTTAGTGGCACTTAGTTGACCAAATAAGTATACCACGCTTCGCCACGGATGGCACTAATTTAAGTATACCACAGCATACTCTTTCCTATCATGTAGGAGAGTAGACCCAAGGTGTATATAATATTATTCATTTTATACTGCAACCTCATAAAATCAGTCGGATCTTCATACTCTAATTGAATTGGACCAAGCATGATCAATTATGATCCAGGATTAATACAATGCTAAATTAAATAAGATAGCTGATTAAAAACAGTTAATCCCCGTTAATGCAACTCAAGCGATGTTTCATCTTATCTCTTATCCAATTACTGTACCATTAAAATGATTATTATCATAGAGAAGCTATATACTCTCTAGCTTACTAATCTGTTCTCTGTGTTATTACATCTTCAATTACTGTATACACAGGGAGTTGATATCACAACATGTTAGATCACTAATGTATAAGAGAGATCATCGTTGATGACGAAATCTTTATCTCCAATGATGAAAAATATAGATTGGTTGGTGCAATATAGAAATAATATAATTGGTGCCGTAAAAATATAAGATAGGTTGGATTCCATTGAAATAAGAAATGGTATACACTGAATAAAATCAGAACTTACCTTTAAGCAGAGTTATTGAAATAATACGTATTGGTGACAGAAAAGCATCTTACCTGAAAAGAAACAACTAAATATTAGGAAACAAAGATAGTATCTTTAAAAATTATTAGAGATAAAAGTATATCCTTATTTTTAATGTTCAGTATCATTCAGCTCCCTGAATGTGAACTCACTGACATCACTGAAAGTGACTCACTGACATAAAAATTCTTAGTTTGTCGGTTTGGGAAATGCTTCGATTTGAATTTTTCATATTCATTTTCAACAGAAAAAATATTCGGTAACTAATTTCTCTATGATATTACATAGAATAACTATGATAAAACTTTATACTTGAATAGATGTAACTTCCTTATCGGAATACATTGTATTCCCTATCTTATACGTGCTACGCCAATACGGAATTTTTTATGTTCAAGTATAGTGGGTAATTCATGTCAATGTTCTCACGGAGATGATAAAACCTACGCGTAAATAGGCCACTTAAAAATTAGGGCAGGACTACTGAAGACCAATTCAGGTACTGCAACACTGTCCTCTAAGCATTTCCTTGACATAAACATCTCCTTCCAAGAAACAACTAGTAATTCACACACAAGCTCTAATGGAGAATTGAGTTAACACGATACAAGATCAGGGATACAGAGGGCCATATCAAAAGCTAGCTGGCATGTGGAACACACATGTTGAGAGAGGGAGTGTGAGAGAGAGAGTAAGAGAGAAATAGAAAGAGAGAGATAGATAGAAAGAGTGAGAGAAAGAGAGAAGGGAGGTTAAAGAGAATGAGCAAGAGATGTTAGTAATTATTCGCAAGGGTTTAGTATGCTTATGCCAGCTTCTACGATCCAACGTCTTTGACTGCTTCATCAACTATGCATCCTCCAGAGTATGTAACCTCTCTATCAGCACAGTAACGTACCAAAAGCTAAACATCCACGTCTCAAATCGAATCACCACGCATACCGCCGTAACAGCGATATCCATTCTCAGCATGCAAATTCATTATCTCTGATAACGTTTTGCTACAATTTCAGAAGACGTCACCTGGCCAATTGAAACCCTCCTCTCTTTATCATGGTGGGATTAACGAGGGTTAACTTATAAGACATACTTATTCTTTTGATAAGTATGTATTTGAAAGAGGAATTTAATAAGAGGAATGAGGAATACAATGAGAATTATTTGAAAGTTTGGTTCAATATTAATTTGAATTCAGATCATTGTGTTAATGAATCGGAAATAATCGAAACATTTCATCTTTATAAAACCCAAGCAGAAAATTGAGAACACTGATGAAGGGTTCGATGAAACCAGTAGAAAGGTACATGGTTGGAGAACGAATAAAACACAAAATAAATCAAATAGAAGTATAGATGATTAGTTTAAAATATGACAATAAAATCGATAATTGTTATATATGGACAATAGACGATAGAATAGATGTATATAGGATGCAACAACAATGGAACAGAGCGAGGAATGAAGGCACAATCCAATCATGAACAAGAATCAGAATGAATCAGCCTACAAACACACATCCTGAATGAATGGTTCACAAATTTATTTCTGGTTCCAGCGCTAGATTGCAGAAGTTACTCGGTAATTTATTGAGAACATATTCTTTCCATTTTTCCAGGTTGTGATTCTTTTGGATAAGTATGTATTTGGAAGAGAAAAATAGAATTTTATTGACATTTTAATATCAATATTAATTTGAATTTAAAAGATTAAGAAAAATGTTTCGAATATTGGAAATTACCAGTCATTCTCGAAAAATCTGTAGTAGAATTTCCCATGATTGAATGAATAATCTACGTGTGTCATAAATATTGATGGTTGTCAAACTAATCGCTTTTATAAAAATTGAATTGAAAATTTGAGTATACTATTGAAATAAATATTTCACAATATAATACACTATTTTATTTATTATGAATATCGAATGTCCATGTTCAATAGAAAGAATATGTTCTTTCCCATTGGATAGGAATGAGTGTAGAACACCTCTGACATCTAGACGACGGAATAATGAAGTTGTAACTTGAATGAACCAGTAACTGCTGCCATTTTACGATAGAATTCAGATCTAGCTGCGTTGTGCATTGCCGACCAATCAGGGGAGAGAGGCGGAGCTTGGAGGCGTGTCTGTAAAGATTGAAGCTGTAAATCATATTGCTCCAGTAACTGCAGCCATCTACCGGTCGAATTCAGAACTAGCTGAGTCATTCATTGCTGGCCTATCACGTGATAGTACTCGGAGTTTGGAGGCTACATGATTTACAAATTAGGCTACGGTTCATGGAAGAATTTTAGACACAGTTCAAGCATTGTTCAAGTATTTTCATTGCTGAATAAATGAATAAAATATTCGACTTGGAAAACACAATAAATGATTGAAATTTGAAATTTTGATATCAATATTAATTTGAATTGAAAAGATTAAGATAATTTTTTCGAATATTGGAAATTACTATTATGAAATGTATTTATGATTCATTACCACAATGATCTAAATTCAAATTAATATTGTTATCAAAGTTTCAAATAATTCAACTATTGAAGCTTGCCAAGCGGGCGTGATAAAGGAATCGAAGAGAACGCCCAAGTTCAATACGAGATAGAATAAATGCGAAAATGAGTTGAACAATTTAATTCTTTTAATAGCTAGTTCTTATCAAATCATAAATGTGGCAATGAATTACATAACATGAGAAATGTAATACCAGTTTCCACGTAACAAATTCTCATTTCCAAGGATGTTTGAAATAAATGTTCTTGAATTTCAAAAATCCTCCAGCTACTACAGATCCGCAGTTCTTTCTGCTACAACTGATGAAATATGTATGTTAAAACATGAAAATATATTGAATTAAACATTACCATACTGAGTATTGTAACAAAACTTATCTCCAGACTGTCAGCTGGCAACACAAGAAAATAATGCAAATAAAAACAACTTTGTAAGGATAGCCGAAAGTAGATGATGTCATGAGAGAGTAGAAAAAACACTTTCGCTTTACCAGGACTCGAAGAAAGTCAGCTGTATTTTAGAGACCAACTTGTTGAGCTCCATCTCTCGCCTGACAGATCAAAGTTGTTGCCCCCCCCCACCCCTCTTCTCCTGACATTCCACCCCACTTATTTGTCATCCCAAAAAACGCAGCACTTTCCGTTGAAAAGTTCTTGCGCCAAGGACTAAAAGTTTTTCGCCAGACAAAAGGAATGTTCCGGATTTTTGTCGAACGAACCAGGAAACTTTGCAGAGAATTCCGAAACGTTTCCACTCGTTTTCTCCGAAACCGAAAAGTGCTGACAAAAAGCACAAATCAGCAAGTTAATTAACGGGTGATTGAGACTTTTGTCGGCCTGTCATGGTTCTGTCTGTCAAGTGTCTGGATTCTTGTGAACAATAAAGGCAAAAATATGAGAATCGATTCCAACTCAATAACAGGAATAGAATTATTTCATCAGATGCCTGGAATGCCTTCATCCTAGTTAGCTACACTGTTGGTGAAAAGACATAGATTAGGATGTGTTTAGGATGGCGGCTGGAAGAAAAGTGAATCGAACAAGCTTCTTCTATTGGGGAGAAACCCCCTTCATAGCCGTCATCCTAAAAAATCTACTCTACCATCATAACAGGAGGAAAAATGTCTGCTTCTCAAAAATAAGTAATAATTTTTTCGATCCCCTTATGATTTCATGGATCAGTACTATCCAGGCTTCATAATTTGAATGAAGTGCCTCCTTCACAAGACTCACTCAACAGGCATTATTTCAACTCTTCTGAAACATGTTCATAGCCCTCATGAGACATGAAGTACAGTACTTCATATATGAATTCAAAACATCAACTTCAAGATACAACATTCTAGTCTCTTGTAGCCAACTGCTCAGCCCAATATATCTAATTAGGATAACTATAATTAGTTAAATATTATAATCAGTTGAACAGCCATTAATAATCAGTCAAGTAATAATGACAGTACTTATGTCAGTCAGTAATTATAATGACAGTAACGGAGTAACGGTAAATGAATGAACGACAGACTTTATGGTTCTAATTTGGCCAGAGACTACATAACCTGACATACAATAAAAAAGCATCCGCGATTTAAAAAAAATGCCTGAAATTTGTAGTACTTCAGTACTAATTGGTACTATATTAAGTAGTGATATATAATAATATAGTACTATAAAAATAAATATGAATGAGGATATGATGAGGAAAAAAGGCACGAAAATGCTGAGGATCAGAATGGTAGGAGGTAGGATGGACAGGAGGTAAAATCCCGATAGTTTTGGAATAACACAATTGGCAGGCCTGACAAAAAACAACAGATGGCACGACACTGGGCCTATTGCGTGTGTGCGTACGTGCGCACCGTGTGCGTAAGGAGATACAGATATAGGCCTACATTAGTATCATACCATTCATACAGCTATAGTACTATGCCGTCCTGCCGTGATACGACCATAGAACTATATACATTCTACTGGATATATTTCTATGGATACGAGAGAGAAGGAAGATACGCATGAACAGTTGAATGAGATAAAACTAATAATGAGAGAGGGAGAAAGTTGGCGTCCGTCTGCTCTTTGAGTTTAGTTGGTTGCTGTAAAAGGCGGCAGATAGACAAGTCGACAGTCAACAGTAGGTTCTTGGTTTTCTAGTCGCCCGGTGTCGCGGTGTGACGACCGACCGTGTGTCTTGAAACGGACAGAGCTACATGAAGGAATTTCAGTGTTATTTGTGGGAATTGTGTGTGATTTGTAACATTTATTGATATCAACTGTCTAGTTCTTATAAAACATGGCGGGCCTGTTCAGGCAGGTATTCGCCGGCATGGCAGGTAAACGAAAATAAACAAACTTTCAGATAATTTTGATGTTTGTGTTCTGTTATAATTGATTAAGGTAAAGTTTTTAACAGTTTTCATTTGAGATTGATTTTACCTTTAGAGGCTGATCTTTAAAATATTTATTTTAACCAGGGGCCTATTGCATGAGAAAATACAAGCTAGTAATACTAGTTGTCAGATGGCAAGTTACCATAGTGACAACTAGTATTACTAGCTTGTATTTTCTCATGCAACAGGCCCCTGACATCTCGTTTTTTCGACTAAACTTCTATATTAACACACAATCAAATCATATTTTATCATTATCACCCCTACTTTTGGAAAAAAAACATGTTCCAAAAATATAAATACAGTATAATATAAAAGAAATAAAAAATAATATTAAATATAACTAATTTATATAAATTGGGTCAGTTTATAAGATTATAAAGAGCCGTTAAAAGTACATTCAGTTCAAGAAATAATTCAGATGATCAGAAACTCCTACGGTACTGTTTAGTATTGAAGTAATAATGTAATATATGGTGTATATATATTAAAAAATTACTAGCTTAGACCAAGTCTACACCGTCCACACCCCTAAATGGTTAAGATTCAAGCATGCTTGGAGGGTCTGTTGATAAGCAGTAAATAAAGGGGAGATAAAAAGACAGAAAAAAATACTATTCCAGTTCTCGTATCATCTAGTAGGCCTACTACAGTAGGCTACATTAGTTAGTAGGATAAAAGATAGTTTGAAATACTAGACACTGGATAACTTTTGGGAGTTATTTTATGTGTTTCACATCTCTTAAAAATCTAGAAATTGAAGAGAAAAAAACAAAACAGGAAGTCTAGTCTAGCCGAATATCACCTCTTGAATCAATATTCATAATACAAAGCCAGTAAGAATAACCTGAAATTAGGTATCACATCTCAGAAGGAATCCGAGGAGTTTGAGTAAACAAAGTGAAATTAGCTCAAGCTCAAGAAAAATGAGCCATTAACATATTTGGAAATTTAGTAAACCTAAATTAGTATCACAGCTGTAAACAATACCAATATTATCACAGGAACCTAACATTTTTATCGTCCTTAAAAATTCCTGCAGTAGTTGTGGAACTGCACAATGTAGGCTACACCTAGCTTAAAAATTGTAATCATGGCAATCTGAGTTTGCTCAACTTGGTAAAAATGATTTTATTTCATTGAGATAGAATTTGATATTGAGTTCATTTTAGAATATTAAGTTTTCAATTAGAATATTAAGAATGTTCAACTTCACAATCTACTACTTTCAAGATTAACAATTATTGACAATTTATAGTCAACAAGTGACAATACTGGTGTCCTATTGACGAGTCCAGGAATGTTTGTAGATGAAATGAAAAAGATGAAAATAGCTCGAGAGAAAATATGCCATAAACCAAACCAACATGACTCACCAAACCATTCTTGTCTAATAAACAAATTGGAAATGAAATTCTTATAGAGATTCACTACCCAAGATTAAAACTAAAAAGATAATTATTAGTTCATTATTACAGATAAAACAGACATTATTCAATATTATACCATGAGGTTTTATACCATGAGATTAAATAAACCAATTCTGAAAGAGATGGCTCAAATGGTGATGTGAAACAACCTGTCAGAGCCTCTTTATTATGAATCATAGCTAATGTTTCATTGTGATAAATGCCACAGAATATATTTAATTATTTATTGTAAATCATCACGCTGCATGGAAATGCGTATTACTATTGAACAAGCTAATTGTGGGTAAGAACATACATTTTGTTTAAACAAAGTACTAATCGAGTTTGGTAGAATATGTTAATCAAATGTTACCTCTAACTAGAATTAAATTACATCTAGTGATTCAGTAAATGAAATATGGAAAAAACTGAAATATTCACATGAAAGAATAGATCTACATAATTTTTATAATTTCACAGTATTTATGAATATCATGGTTATTTTATTTCTACTGAGTTGACTTCAAGAGTTATCAAAATAACAAGAAATGGGATAATTCCATAACCAATTTGTATGGGGGGAATAAGAAAATGTATTGAAGAATCTACAAAAAATAAAGTAAATAATAACATAAGACAACAATAAATGTCATTTGAGCAATCAATTTATCCCTCACCCTTACCACTAAAATGTGAATAAATGAATGAAGATTCTGATAAGTACAATAAACTAAAATGCACATCTCACAATATATTTTGATTTAGAAATGTTTTCAGCACTGTTAGTATCAATTCGATACGATATGTGAAGTAAAAAAGTTCAGTATCCTATTTTTAGTTGGATTCAGTATAAAATTTCTAGTTGGAGATTTGGTGAACCATTTACCAATAGGAAAATAATTAGAGAGAAGTCATCTGCATTGTAATTATTAGAGCAGTAATATTCCACAGAAAACCTACTCGGATAATTTCCACCCATCAATTAATTCAAGACTTCAAAGCTGTCATGAATGCAAGTGTTGACACAAGTTCAAGTAAACATCTTCAATTTCAATAAGCCAGCTACTATTCATCTCATTGAACCTTGATCTATTTCCAGTATAAAAAGTGGCTTATAAATTAAAACTGCTTCTAAATGAGACGTAGTATACAAACATGCTACTCAATCAATTCATGTGGGCCGCAGACACATTATTATCAGAGGATTTCACAAGTTTGTTTTCTCTTGAGAGTGTAGGCCTGAACAGTTAATTTACAGTACATTGACCTTTCGTATTTTCGATTGGACATCTGACGTACAATGAATTTTTGTAATCTCATTCATTAGGCCTATCTTGGTTCATTTTCAAAATCCATAACTCAAGGCTGACAAATGGGCCAATAGCAATTATGCGTAATGGGTAATTTGTTGAGGTTCAGTTACTTTAGGTGACATATGTGAAGATAAGTATTGGTGAGACAGTATTGTTAATAGACGTATTATTAATATTAAAGTTTAACCTTTATATTTCCTACAATCCTACAGCGAGTTAATAAAAGAGTGGTATCAGTTTCAGAAATCTTCTAAGGTAATAGCGACAATAATTTCACTTTAACCGCTAAAAAGCAAGTAGTAGCCTAGAAGCAGTAGTAAAAGCAGTAGAAGCTACGCTACAGTATATATTTGGTGAGTCATTATTAGGGTATAGTAGAATTTTTTTCATTTGATGGATGAATCAGCTGTTTACAATAATGAGAAAACAATCATTCGCCATTCGCCAAATTAAAAAATTCTGCTATAAACATTAGGTTTTTGTCGGAATCCATGTGACTTGGAATTCAATAGTTCAATACAAAAGTCTCAAATTCCATTAGCAATGTACATAAATTAACAATATACTTCATAGAATTTATGACAATCTTATCGAACGGAATGTCTAACATTCCATTGAATGATGACCAAGAATGATTAAGATAAAATAGATCTAATTAAACAATATTTATTGCTACAGTACAGCAATCTATGCTCTCGTTGAAAAATATTGTAGACTGTTGGTACAAGAACACACTGCAAGACACGAGATTTATCAAATAAGTATCCTACTCTTGAACTTGTATTATTCCTTAAAAATCATTCTTATGACGTACAAAATGAATTATTGATAATACTAAGTACGCCCATCAACATTTCAACGGAAATAGAGTGATAAAAGTAGTCACAATAAAAAACATCTGAACTACCGCACATTATTCACGGCGGTAGAAGCTACTGACTGATAACCCATATTTTACAAATAAGACTGGTTATGCAACTAAGACTGGTTAGTCTTTTATCTTACAAGGACTTTGATACATTAAATAATAAATGATACAATTTACTAGGAAGTACGCTTTTAATTGGACCTTCAAAAAAACAGAAATCAGCGTAATGAAGAATATTTACCGAAAATTGAAGTTTATTTTTGAATTGTAAGACCTTTCGCCTTTCAAGATAAAATATAGTAGAGAAATAAATGGACAAACATTGATAGAATAGATACCGTATTACCTATCAAACTTTTGATATAACGTGGGTATATTAATTTTGACAACGTTCATGGTTTGTTAAGCCTATAGTATAAGTATAGTAGTAAGCTTTAAAAGAGTTATTTAATGTCTATTCAGGTATTTCCATACCTCTTTGGAAGTACTGTACCAATTTTTAAAATTGTTTAACTAGTGAATTGTTGGATGAAATCTCGAATGATTTAATTTCATGGTAACTATGAATTCTAAAGAATTAATGAGAAAAGACAGAGAAAACTTGTTAACATTTCTCATATTCAAAATTACAAATTTTTATGTCAAACTTGAATTTATTTGAACTTCATGCATCGATATCATGAACAGTATTTGAATCATCAAGAATAACTAATTATTACTATGCTTATGGCTTTTTTGGCGAGGAACCCTTTCGGTGTTTCGCCTTTCCAAATTATCCAATGAAAAAATAATACACTATTAGGCTATATATTAAAAATAATAAAATGATATAATATTTCAGGCGGCTTATGCTTGCTGATTGTTGGTTGCTGGCTGGGGTGGCCATCTCCATGGCTGAGAAAATTAAAACAGGGTGAGGCCAATTTCAATCTAACAAAGGAGGAACGCTCATGGGTTGTGGCTCTTATGGACTTCGGCAATGTACTCAGCCCTATACCAACAGGGTACATGATGGACGCATGTGGAAGAAAACCTACATTCTTTGCAACTGCTGTTGTATTTCAGGTTTGGGAGAATTTTTATATCATCTCCATCAAAGAAACAGATAAATTTTTAGAACTAAGAACTAATAACCTGTTGGAAGAAGTACAGAATTCTTGTTTCAGAACAGATCAGATCCAGATTTTTCGATAAAATTAATATTTTCTTCCATTCAAACATAGATAAGACACTACTTCATTTGTATGCCTCTTTTCATTTGGTTGTAGCCTCTTGGCTGATAAGAACTGATATTAAGGAGAAGTCAATCTAATTTTGCTCCAAAAGTCTTTGATTGTGTTTTCATTTTGGAAACAAATAAATTTCAAAGATAAAGAAAAAAATTATTTGTACCTATTTCATGATTTTTGGATACAGAAACGTCCTATTCATTAAATCATAATGAGTTCAGTAAATTGATCAAATCAAATAAAGTTATTTTCTTCAACTGAAAGCAGAGTATGGAACGTTTAGTTCAGAAGGGTGAAAACGTATTCGATTAGCTTGCCAGATCTCAAGAAAGCTATTGCATTTCAACAATCACAGTAGTACACATTTTATCATAAAAGGGAATAAATATAAAATCTCAAACAAAAGTAATGGAGAACGGAAAATTCTATCCAGACAGAACAATTCTGAAAATATCAGACCGATGGTATCAAATGCGAGGAGGTGAGAACTCTGTCATGAGTAAATGAAAAATATATAGAAAATTAAAATATATAAAATACTTTTTAGTAAAAAGGTCTGTTTCTTACTCTGTATCCTAATCTGTCTGGCAAGAATATTTTTAAGATTCATGGAAAATATAATTATTCTATCTAGATGATATTTTGCACAACCTTCAATTCACCAATCGATTGTAGGAATGTATGATTTTTTCATTTCACCTTTTATTTTATGTGTAATAATTTTGTTTCACTTAATTTTTCTACAGTAGAAGGACTTTTCGCTTGATTTAATTTTTTAATGGTTTTGTAACAACAAAAATTTAATAAATCAAGATCTTGAATACATACAGTATAGAAATCTTAAAAATATCACATCATTCCTATTGAATTTGAGGGTGAATAAGATGCAACTTTTTCATCCACTTCTCTTTCTTTTGTTGTCATTTTTGTTTTCCTATTTGTTCTAGGTGTCCTGGCTACTAGCAGTCTACGCCAACGGCCCACTACTGTTGTACATGGCGCGTCTACTGGCCGGTATAGGCAAAGGCATGGGCTTCACAGTTGTGCCCATGTACCTGGCTGAAATCGCAGAGGTCAAAGTCCGCGGAGCCCTTAGTGCCATCTTCACATTCCTGCTATTTTCCGGCACTCTTTTCGAGCTGGTGATTGGTCCCTACGTTTCCTACAACACTCTCAACGTGATTTCTTCCACCATTCCTGTCCTATTCTGTGTTCTGGTTGTGTTAATACCTGAGTCGCCCTACTATCTTCTAATGAAACACAAGAGACAGGCGGCCTACCAGTCTTTCTGCTGGCTGAGAAACCATTACAGAGGCAAGCAGGAGGCGCAGTCTGTTGGACCGGATGCGGCCATTGAAACCGAACTTGAAAAAATGGATGCCCAGGTTCAAAAGGTAATTTTCGACTGGTTGATATAACTACTTTTGATATTCTGTTCATTTTCAAAGAGTAATTAGTAATTACTATAGTCTGTTCAGGGAAAGGAGAGACGATGTAAATAAACCTGTGCGAGCGAGTCTAGCTAAGAGCAGCTAGACCGATTCACAGTAGAACTACTGAAATAATATTATTGATTAGTGTGATTCCAGTCCAACCTTGAATGAACGTATTGTGAACTGGAATTGGAAAGAAAATTTATCAAAAACAGTTGAAAGTCATCGCTTCTATACGCACACAAATGCAAACAGCTTGTTTTGGCCGTCTCTCGACTTTGTAAACAGAGTATAGTATCAAACGATTTGAAAATTTCTAGCAAAATTATTTCTATGCCCATCTTTGTAATTAAGAATAAAATATTATTTAAATGAAAATATACTCATCAATAACTGGAAATATTTTTAGATTATTTTAATAAAAAACATAATTATTTCCAGTGGCAACAGAAATAGATATTTTCAGTTATCCTTCACACTTCGAAAAGAAAGTCTTCTTTAATTGTAATTTTTATAAACAGGGCATAGAAATAGTGGCAATAGAAATAGATATTTTCAGTTATCCTTCACATTTCGAAAATAAAGTCTTCTTTAATTGTAAGCGTTATAAACAGGGCATAATCTATGAAGTTTTAGCAATAAATTAAATCAAGTTATTGATATTAAATTAGGGAAAATTAAGGACAGGAAAATTTAATGGAACGTTTTGAAAAATAATAAAAAATCGAATTTGAGGCATAGGGAATCAATCTTGAGGCAGAAAATTGATCTCAAGCATGGACAGTTATATTAAGAACTTCTAGTATAAATTTATCAAATGAATCAGGTCTTTAAAATAAAATAATACACATTTCAAATGAATAATAAATAAACTTTGGAAATAGTATAAATACTGTAGTATATATCAATTTTGTCAAAAATTTGAATAAACACAATAAATTGTATTGCAATCTAAATATTGGATGGAAAATGTTTAATATAGGGTTTATTCGGTAAGTTGAAGATATAAATTTAATTCAATATTTCAAATTCAAAATTTAATTCAATTTTTCAAATTTAAATCGGTCCCTATTCTATTAGACTATTATTATTATTATTTGTCGTAGAGCTCCCTAATTGGAAGACGCTGAGTGAAAATGATTCATTTATGGGACTTTGAGGTGTTCTTTTTGTTTGCCCACCAACTTTTCATTCTCTGTGCAAAAGCAGCCTTTCTTTCATCGCTCCATTTAGTGCCGGTTCTTGGCGGCTTTACCTCTGGCTTTATTTCCCACTTTTCAACTTTCATTCTAAACTTATCTTTACTGTTAATCTCGTCATTAGACTATTATTATTCATTAAAATAGGAAATGGCGTCAAGAGGCGACTGGGCAGACCTGGTGGGGTCAATTCAATATTTCAAATTCTAAATTTAATTCAATATTTCAAATTCAAATCGGTCCCTATTCTATTGGACTATTATCATTCATTAAAATAGGAAATGGCATCAAGAGGCGACTGGGCAGACCTGGTGGGGTCTCGCGGCACGCGCAGGGCAACAGTGGCGGTGATGACGCTTTGCGCCATGCAGAGGTTCGGAGGCATCAGCTGTATGCTGGCCTACACCTCCACCACCCTCCCCGAGACGGGTGGAGGACCTGGCATGGGTCCCGAGTCCTACATGATGATATTCGGATTGGTCCTGGTTTTGGCCAACTTCATCTGCATGCCGCTCATTGATTGGCTGGGCAGGAAACCGTTGCTGATTCTGTCAACGGGCATGAGCGCTGCAGTACAAGCATCATCTGCCTACTTCTACTACGTCAGACAGTTGCCTGGCTATGACTACAGTGGCCTCACATGGATACCCTACATGGGGCTTGTCATGTTTGCTGTGAGCTATTCGTTAGGCATGGGTGAGTACTGTAAACTGAATCTAAAACGAGATAACTATTTTTAAGAGGAGAATCATAGTAGCAAAATGGTGGAGAATTATATCGTATGGTTAGCTGTCAGCTAGAAAAATGAAACGCAATAGAGCAATCGTGCTTACGTCAATATTTAAAATACACAGAAAGATTAATAAAAAATTAAGATACGAACCTATCTATACAAACAGTAAACTAATATAGATAAAAAAAAGTTATTCTGATTCCAGAATCTCACAAATCTCACAAAGTGGAGAATTATTAAAAGGTAATATATCAGGTATTTCAGTTGAGTACTAGAGTGAAAAACGTCAGATTATAAATTGAAATATAACGAAATTAATATATTTGAAGAGGTTTAAGAAATTTAAGGCCGGTTCATGAGCTCGGGATTTAGCCAAGTCCTAGACTAAAACGGGTGGCTACCGTAGCATCGACAAACGTTTGTCTCGACAGGTTAGTGGGTTAGCAGCATAGAGAGCCCTTAGTACATAGTGTCGGGGCTAACGTTTGTCGATGCTACGGTGGCCACCCGTTTTAGTCTAGGACTTACCTAAATTCCGAGCTTATGAACTGGCCCTTAAAGTGTTAGATGTTTACAAATCTATAGTAAAGACAAAAATGTTCGAAGATTTCAAAAGATTTGAGATTAAATAGTTATTATCATCCATTGTCTTAGAAATTGAATGTTAGATGAAGTATTGTTTTGTATCTTGTTGAAGTTGAAGAAAGCAATAAAGTTCAAGTATACAAAAATATAGGTTCATACTGCTTAGAAAGTGAAAGAATTTCTATAAATCAGTATTTGATTGTTGATATGTTAGATCAAGTATTGTTTTGTATCTTGTTGAAGAGAGCAATAAAATTCAAGTATACACGAAAAAATAGGTTCATACTGCTCAGAAAGTTAAAGAATTTCTATGAATCAGTATTTGATTGTTGAAATTGGAATTCAACAATTCTAGTACAGTACAGTACAATTCCAGTAGTTGCATTTCCAGTACTTTCCATGAAAGTTATGAGATGAAAAGTAAAGAGTAGTGACTAGCTGACACAGCAGGGCACATTTTATATAATTTGGATTCCTAATATTAGTTTCCAATCTGAATTTTTCCCAATTATTTTCTACTGATAGTTTTTGTCTTTCAAACAACTGAAAAAGTTAGTATGATAATTTCAAATATCCACTCTTTTTTCAAATGAGAGCCAGGTACCAAACTGAAAATTAAATCCATCACTTACTCCTGAGCCAAAACCAATGAATTAAATATTTGAATTTATTGAGAAAAGGATACCAATATGGCTAATTTCTTGATTTATCTATTTTTATTAATTTGATATTTTTTATGTATACAGGACCTATATACATTTTTTAAATAAAAATATCAACTTTTCCAGGTGTGGTTCCGAATACCCTGTTGGGAGAACTGTTCCCTGCAAACGTAAAGAGCAAGGCGGCAGCTGTAGCAACCATTTTCTTTGCAATCGCCTCATTTTCAGTCAACAAAGTCTATCCGTCCGTGCCAAACTATACAATGTTCGCGTTTTTCGCCCTCACCAACCTGATTGCAGCTATTTTCACCTGGTTATACGTGATTGAAACTAAAGGAAAGTCGTTTTCAGAAATACAACAGCTATTGCATAAGCAGAAGTGATGAACAGTTGGAATTCCTCAATGGAAGGGATGGTGAGAAACAGCAATAATTTTCCAAATGTCTATCTTGAATTACATGTTGCATATGTGTAATAAAGACTGGGCGTTGAAGTGAAATATAAGACTGATAAATAGAAAATAGTTCAACATTATTATTTTGAGGTACAATTTTGTCATTCCTGTACGTATATTCTGTTGAAAATGTGAGAATAAAGTTGTTTTATTAGTGAATTACGGTTAGGATGTACATTTATATAATTAAATATTTGATATAACTTAGTGGAGACCTGAATAAAATTTATTCCAATTTTAATTGAACTCAGACAGCATTAAAGGAGGTTGTATTATAGCTTTATAGAAATATTTTATATTGATATTCAAGAGTTAATTGCTATCAATTGTTTAGTAAATGATGATACAAAAATGGAACTTTAGTTGAGTAGTTAGTTATAAGTTAATAAATAATCATTCTTCATTTGATTATTGGATTCCTCCACCTTTATAACTCAATTTTCATATTATCGCTTATATACTAGATAACTTTTGTTATTATTTGTTGTACTGTATAAAGATGCTATAGAATATAAATTTCTTCATGAAATAAAATTTAAACAAGAATTATAGATTTCAAGAATTTTTTTGCATTTCAATAACAAGAACTCATTACTCAACAAATAAGACAAACCAAAAAACGTATGAAATTTGAAGATAAAAATAATTGGACAAGTGAGTAATCACCTGATAACACAAAAAATATTGCACTAATTAACGCGATTGATAGCACATTATGACAATATATGGTAGTTTTAAGTGGACAACTTATTTTTATATTTGATGCTAATAAAACAAGATATCAACATTCATAAAAATTCATGACGGCAATCACGAGTTACCTTACTAATTGCCTTACTTATCTATCAAAATGAATAGGATTAGAAATTTTTCATTTAAATTTTGGAAGAATAAGACTCATTATCTATTTTTGTTTTGTCGTTTCTGTAGTTACAAAGAATGAGAATGAAATATTAGATTGAGTTATAAAATGTGGATTAGTAGATAGTCTTGTTAGTCAAGGGTCTTGATGAACAAGACCACAAATTTTTAACCATTATGGAAAACCGCATTCATTTCAAATAAAAGCTAACGTTAATAGCAATTTTATAATGGAAACGATTTGAACAGCTTGAAGCTGAGTGGAGTGTACTCTCCACAAAGGGTAATAAAATTTACGATCCAAGGCACAAGATGCAACTTCGAATAGTAAGTGGAGATAAGTTTAATTCATTCTGCTTGCGGTAGGATATGGCTGAATACGGATAAAATCTCAATGAGAAATAGACTACTATGAAACAATACTTACTATGAGTCGGGTCGGAATAGAACAATCAGGGTATTGTCATGTTTATGAATATAGTGTATGAGTATAGTGAATAATGTATAAAATTGTATGGTGATATGATTGAAAATATGTATCAGCTTAATTCTACTAGGAAAAAATAACCACAAAGATTAATCCAATCTGATGAATAATTTCAGATTAATAATAATAGTGTAATACTAATGCATACTCGTATCTCATATGAATGAATAAAGAAATATCAGAAAAATTGGCACTTACAGTAACCATTTGAGAAATCTGAGAATGCTTTTTCCCTTACCTGGAACAGAAAAAAAATTATTAATGAATTGCAATTGATTACTAACAAGAATAGAATTATTTCCTGCAACCAAAAAGCAGATGTGACCTATATACGTTTTTCAATAATAAAAAACTAGTAGAAGGTGATTCCAGTAGGAATATGATACCCACTCTTTCAACTTCCAGATAGAAGTTTGATATAATATAATGGTTCAACTTTAGAACCTACTTGACAAGGCATTTAGTAATATATTTTACTAGATACTGGCTTGCAATGTGCGGTTGGAGTACACTTTAAAAGACCCTGACTTATTTTTATTGAAGGTACTAAAGAACAATAGAAATAAACTTCACAAGATATTGACCTACTTTTATTCAAGAGTAACAGGTCCTGGATAGGCTGTCATCATCGGGAGAGCCACCTCAATATTCTAAATCGGTTTTCCACTGTCCTTTGACCACTTTGACATTACAAGTATCTCTATTTCTGACTTTCTACCCTTGTCATAATCATCTACCGCCTACGAACATTTTCCTTTCAGACTACATTAGTCCTTTGTCTGACTTTTCCTCCTGATTAAGTCATTCTTCCTGAGAGAGTTCTTTTACCAATAAACTGTAGCTCCATTTACCTTCCATTAAGCTCAAAGGATGCATATTTTGTAAAGATAAAGCGGAAAAAAGTATTATCAAGAAAGTAATGCGGTGAAAAAATTATGAGATTCTCCGAAAAAGGAAGCTAATACAGTAGACTGGATTTTGTTGAAAGGAACAGGAAAGTGGAAGATTAATGGATGAGTTTCGTTTGTTCCAGAAAATTTCCCACTCTCCGTGTCATTTTCATCGTATTCTCAATGGGAAATGTTGAATGGTTTCCGTAACTTGTTGAATTCTTTCCTACTAACATTTTCCTGCTTTCTGTTCGATAAATTTTCAATTAGGTTGACATTAATAAGGAAAGAGGAACTTGAAAAGAAACATACAACGATGAGAGTGCTGTTTGAGAAGATTGGAAATTTTGTTCAATTGAAATAAATAAATTATGAAAGGAAAGTGAGAAAAAGCAAGATTATGAAAGAGATAAAATTGGTGGATGAGACAGTAGAGTAAAGAGTGACGAGAAAAAGAACAGAAAGGAAGGGTAAAGAGAATAAGAATATTACAAGAAGAGAAGAATATCAATGCTAGAGAGTTTCATAATGGAATCTCGTCAATTTCTTGCATTTTCATCTTTTTATTACAGTGGTGGAAATTAATTCCGTTCTTCCCACACCGTCTGCCAGTTCCCTTGAGTCATTCTAAGAAATTCATCACTTTTTCCAAGGTCTGAGAAAACTGAATTGCTAATTTTCTGATACAGCACTCAGCACACCAGAGAATGTTCACGGAGAGGCAGAAATGTACTTGTCTGACATGAATTTTCTGCCTGAAATTGGGAATTTTTGTCCTGTTTGAAACACTTGAATGAAGATAATTATGTAGACCATCACAAGCTGAAGTCATATACGAGTCTACAACAACGTACTTAAATGATACAGTTAAAACGAGAGCAGGGATGAAATTCCAAGAACTTTTGAATTACAAATATTTATGTATTTGAATGTAAGAATGATCGAACAATTTATAACAGGCAAATTGATAGACTCAACAAAAGAATAACTCAGTACAGAGTTGCCTTCCATTTGAGCAGGGCAAAAATCGATGCTCAACACTGGGGTGTCTGAGGTATACTCAACAATATTTAAATGAAATAGTAAGAAATTAAAACTTTAGTAGGAATGAAATTATGAACTTACATTTACACAATAAACGAGGTCTTTAAATGTAATGTGAATCAAACAATTTATATCAAAATTGATAAACTCAATAAAAATAACTTAATTTAACTGGGCCCTATGACCCACTGCATTTGAGCAAAACAGCCGTAATGTGCTCATCCAGAGGGTTAAATTAATTTTACTCCAAGAATAAATAAGTGTGTTAGATGTTGCCTTCAAAATTAAGAAACTAGTAATTCGAATAGAAATCAGAAGGATAGTGATTGTTTGTTCAACAACGAACAATAAAATATTTCATACTTATGAACAATGAGTGAATACATATAATTTATTTCACTCAATAATAAGTTCTGTCGATAATAGTTGAAACTTGATAAACAATATTTATTGATTCAGGAAATCAAACAGTAGGCATACAAATCATAGAAATTGAATTGTGTAGGAATGGATAGTGTAGAATACAAGGCATTGCAGTACCAATGAAACTTTGAATACAATATCAAGATTCAGGAATCGCTTCTGTATTAGCATCGACCATGTCTCGAATGACATGAAACGCTGCGCTGCTAAATGTAGCGAATTTGCTTTACGGCTTAGCTGAGCGGAAAGGGAGGGCGAGGGGAATATTTTGAGCGGTTAGGGAAATGAGAGTGAGGGGAGAAGAGAGTAATGGGGGGAGGGGGGAGTTTGAGAGATGCCACTAGTAGAATAGCTATCCGATAATATAGAGCTTAAGGATATTGAAATAGCGTGGTATGTCCAATAATCACAATGTATAGGCGTTCACCAATCTTGAACAGGATGATAGGAATGGAACTCAAGAGGGATGACAGATGTTAGGATGGGGGCTAAGGAGGGAGGGGGGGAGAGAGAGAGAGAGTGGATGGGAGAATGAGAGATGATGTGAAACACCACCTCAACTTTGGTTCGGTCCTAACTGGGTAGCATAAGGAAACTAGGGAAGCATTTCGTAACAACAATAACATTGCCGAATACAATTCAGTTTCAGACATCAGTGGATATTATAAGCAACAACTTGTAATACAGTGTTGTTTATCAAAGAAGACTGTACTGTACTGAATATCACTAAGGAAATATATGAAGGGTAGGAAATAGAACCTGGTGTGGTGTGAATTTCAGCTTCAACTGGAGGGGATTTGGAGTAGTATGCGGAATTCCTGTTTCAATGAAGCAACTGCAGTTTATATTATCGTGTTTAGAGGATATTATTTTGTATTTAGTTGAGCAAATCAGAGGAAATTGTGAAAAACGTTTGGAGTTATCAATCTATTTCATTCTAATACCAGGTATTAGAAAACCTATTCAATTTTCAATTAGAATATCACATAAAAACATCAAGTGAATTAGAACAATAATTTACAATTAGAATATTCAATTTCCAGGATTAAAAGAGATGATTTCAAAGTAAAGACTACACATCTTAACATTCATGAGAATCTCCATCTCTCAAAGATAGGAGATCCTCCTCTGAACCAACAGAGATAACAATGATTGATGAATCAGTATGAAGTTCATAATTTCTTTTACGCGGACAAAATATTATCAGGCTCTTTTACCAATTTAATACACACTGTATAGATTGGAATAATGTATGTCTTAGTAAAAATATTCTATTTACATGTCAAATGATTCTAGTGTTATATAACACTCTTTAATGTCTGAGAAACGTGGAAGATATTGTTTATAAAAATCAATATTATTGATTACATAGATTTGAAGGACGAATATTTTGATGAACGACTGAGAAACCAGGTCTTAGTTGATAATTAGAATATTTATTTATGGTATATTGTTGAGTACTACAGATTAGTGTATTTGTAGAATCTTATCTGGTTACAAATTAGTTTGTAATTGATTATTAAATGCTAACCACGTTCCCGTCATGAATCACGTTATCAAAATCACAAACAATCTGATCAGGAATTCCCTTGAAATTCCCCCACAACATACGAGCTCTGGCAGAGGTTTTTTGCGGTATGCACCCATTTCAGAGGCTCAAGTGACCGAGTGAGTGGGTAACAAAATTCCGGATAGGCAAAGGATTTTGTCCCCGGCTGCCGCTTTTTGGGGTGGTGGGTGCGTTGGATCATCGCCAAAAACCGAAAGTTTTGTCCTAGTGCCGCGTGTGGGAGCGAAAACCTTGTTTAGGCCTCCATGTGTGTGAAGAGGAGGGGTGGTTTGGGGTTGAGGAGGGGGGTTGGAGTGAAGTTTAGAGGTTTTGCAGATCGCGCTAAGCCTGAATGGGAGTTTGGTACCTCTGCCTTTAACAGCCGAGTGTTTTATGACTGAACGCTCGGTCGTCTGTTGGAGATATTTTCATTTAAAACCACCTTTCCTTCTGCCACCATTTCTTCTTTCTCTTCTTCTTCTTCTTCTTATTCTTCTTCTTCTTCTTCTTCTTCTTCTTCTTCTTCTTTCTTCTTCTTCTTCTTCTTCTTCTTCTTTCTTCTTCTTCTTCTTCTTCTTCTTCTTCTTCTTCTTCTTCTTCTTCTTCTTCTTCTTCTTCTTCTTCTTCTTCTTCTTCTTCTTCTTTCTTCTTCTTCTTCTTCTTCTTCTTCCTTCTTCTTCTTCTTCTTCTTCTTCTTCTTCTTCTTCTTCTTCTTCTTCTTCTTCTTCTTCTTCTTCTTCTTCTTCTTCTTCTTCTTCTTCTTCTTCTTCTTCTTCTTCTTCTTCTTCTTCTTCTTCTTCTTCTCTTCTTCTTCTTCTTCTTCTTCTTCTTCTTCTTCTTCCTTCTTCTTCTTCTTCTTCTTCTTCTTCTTCTTCTTCTTCTTCTTCTTCTTCTTCTTCTTCTTCTTCTTCTTCTTCTTCTTCTTCTTCTTCTTCTCCTTCTTCTTCTTCTTCTTCTTTATCATTTCCTCCTCTTACGCCCTTCATATTGTGCAACTCCTGCACTCACTAAACTCCCGGTCTCATCCTTTCCTCTCTTGTTGGGAGTCAACCGCACTACTTGTGCGCTGCAATCTCCTCACGCTTTCATACCAGATCTCGCCATCTATTTGTCTGCCAAACTCAGAACTTACTCAGAATTTTCTACTGGTTTTGTGTTCATTGATTGTGCTTGTTTAGCTCACTATAGTCCGAGAGAAATTTCTTACAACTTGAAAGGCAAAAACAGAGTGAGAGATGCGATGCTCTACCCTTACCATTCACCCCCACCACGTCTGCAGAATTCGGTCCTGCTAGCCGTTTAAACAATACTCCAATAAAGCCAGTTTTCTAAGAAATATCTTCCAAAACATTTGTTTGGCCCTTAGTTATTGGGGATACCGATCCAACAAGGTGTAAAATCTGTCTTAGGGCCGCTTTCCCCAACGCGGCTTAAATAATAACAGCTGACGCTCAATTTTTTTTCTATACTTTATCTATTCTCCGAATGAGGCTTAAGCTAGAGTTTAGAATAAGCAGCGTTGGGGAAAGCGGCCCTTAGAAACTGAAAACTTCAATAAATATTTCTTTTTCGAAGAGAAAATCATTCATTGTAGGTGAAACAATATTGACCTCAATATCTAGGCGATTCTATGAAAAAATTTGAGGGGAATAAATTTTGATGTTTGTTTTCCATTTGTCGATTGTATTCTGATAAATTAGTAATGTATTGTTCGATAATTGAGTCGAAATATCCCCAAATTATGTGTTTGATAGGATATTGTATCTTTGATAGCAATTATTGTTACTCTCCAATGAATTCATTATTCACTATTTATTAATTATATGACTCCTTCTTCTTCAACGATAACAACAACTACTATTATTTTTCAAATGTCTATTAATGACAGAATTCGTCTGATGAATGTAATAATCTGATTATTATATCTTTATTAGATTGGAATTCTAAATAGTAGCTTTGCCGCTATTAGGATCATATATCAATAATAATGACTTATTCATCTCTATAAATTACCTACTGTATCATTCGGGCTATGAAATGTAAGGAATCTACTTCTATGTTTCGTGGTGTATAGTCTGATTTATTATCAATTCACACTGAACCAACCAATTGACAAACCTAACTTCCAATACATTACATAAAGATACAGTCCAAGTCCGGTTGTGAAAAAGTACCTCTCCAGATTTCTTTTTGATTCTTTTTTCAATAACAATATCTCCTGCGTTTCAATGGCCCTAAACCACTGATACACAAATGATATCGTTATCGTGATACACGGTTATGGCTGGTCTATCTTTGTTGACCCTCTGCTAAACTGGAGCCGACCATACATTGTATAATCGCTTCTGAGGTTATTGCTCCTTGCATTGCGAAGTGAGGATATAACTCATGATGGGTGTAATAAAAATAGCTGGGCACCGATGGTGAGATGATATGCTTCTTGATGTTATGGTATTGTTTATAGCCGGGTTCCGCTTTTTTATTTGGCCGGATGGGCGGGAAGGTAGGATTGTGGGATCGCCCATTGAAAAGGACAAGGATGATATTCTATGTGCATTTCGCTTGTCATTTCAAATCACTAATATTAATATCACAATATCGATAAATGTTAAGTTTAAATGTTATTCTCCTTTTTATTTCGATCAAGTAGTAACTACTCAATACTTTGATTTTTGAGTTTTATTTTTCAAATTTCATCTTTTGTTTGTCATGGATTAAATTAGTAAAAAACAAAAAATCAAACGAGCAAGACCAATAATATCCAGCAATCGAGCAATGCCATTTTAAATAGAAGACAAATTTTTCCTTATAGTTCAAAGGGAGATTAGTTGATTTTTTATTTAGCGTATGGCTTTTAATAGATGGCTTTTAATATCATCCACCAACATAACCAATTATCCCTTGATAGGGAACATGGTGAAAGTTGATTATAAATTCCTTGATCTATTACGTACAGCATGATGATACTCGACTATAACTTGAAATACTTCTTTTAAAATTAGAAATAACGATAACGACAAGTTGATACTTCAAGTGGAAAAGGGAAGATTTCGTAGATTGATTTCAGATTACGTATATAGTTATAGAGTGTCTTCTATAGAAAATACATAATTTATGAGATCTGTAAAGTTCCATCTCACACAAAGATATTGGTTGATAGAATAGAATAGAATGACTGCCTTTATTTTCCTAGAGAGCGGAGTTGATGCGGTATTATTTTAATGGTAATGATATAGTTGGTAGTGATAGGTTTGATAAATTTAAAGACATTACTAGCTAAATAAATCCAACAATTAGCTAAAAAACGATTTATAGAATGAATGAGTTACCGGCCTTGAACGGTTAAGGAACACGTGAAGTTTCATTTCATACAAAGCTATTGTTTGATGGAATGAAATAGGCTGCCTTTGTTTTCCTAGAGAGCGCAGTTGATGCGGTATTAAGTTGATAGAGATAGGTTCGATAAATTTACCTAACAATAGATTAAGATTAAGAAAGACAAAGCATAAGATTTGAAAAATATTAAAAATACAATTCAATAACAAAATACCGGGTTATCATAAAAGAATGGTGCGGTTTAAAAAGAATTGATGCGATTTTCTGACAAACATTTGACGCGGATCAGTTCATGATTCCTGTCTAATTTAGGTTGTTTGGCTTGAACGCTGGTTTCTATAAAAATTCAATCTTCGCACCAGTCTTTTATGATAACAAAATATTTAAAGAACGACTGAGCAACCGGCCTAGCACGGGTTTGCATGGATAACAGTTCTGAAACAATTCGTTTCCTACCTTTAGCTGGTGGAGTGCCCTTAGTGGATGCGGTGAGCGTTTTGATGGCTTCGGCAGCTGCAGCAGCTGAGGTGGTGGCGCGCTGGGGCGGTGACGCAGCGCTGGTTGAAGGCTTCTCGACAGCAGTCAGCTGCGATGAAGCCGAAGAAGAAGAGGAAGCAGACGAAGACGCCGTTGCCTCGGCTTCCCCTCTGTTCTTCAGGTATTGCCAGTCATCAAGGAGTTTGGAAATCTTTTCCTAAACAACACCAAACACAAACGTTATTCTTTATATCAAAAACATCTTAGAAGTGTTAACACAGTTCACACCTGTATAAGAAAAGTGAGTCATTTAGGGTCATGAGCTCATCGACAAACGTTAGCCTCGATACTACTAAGGGCTCTCTATGCTGCTAACCCACTAACCTGTCGAGACAAACGTTTGTCCATGCTACGGTAGCCACCGTTTTAGTCTATCTTCAATTATTTTGCTTTCCATGACGAACTGCATTCTAATGAAACACTTTCAACTTGTTTTTCACACGACATTTGCAATCTAACAAATGTTAGACTGTTAGACTGCAAATATCGTGTGAAAAACAAGTTAAAAGTAAGTCATTTACTTCAAACTTGACAACACACATTTATTTTGTGTGTTGTCGAACACTTGGGAAGCAAATATTTCCATACCTGGATTCTTCTAAAAAGTAAGTCATTAAGAGTAGGATTCTTTTAAATTGTCAGAAAACAGCTGATTGATGTACGCTCGTTTACTGACGTTAAATCAGCTGTTTAATGACAAGTTAAAAGAATCCTGCTATTCTTCAAACTGAACTTGAAAATACACTTTTAGTATCAGAGACTGACGGCCGATCACGAGAAAATAAATTAACTGCCGTGAAATTACATCATTTGACCGATCAAAAGCAAGGAGATTCCTATTGAGGTCCGTCAATTGACGTCATTTTACAACGGTGAATTCAATCGTGCATTCGTTAGTGGATATTTCTTGGACAGTTAACAGTATAGAGTATATGCTATTAACTTTACAAAAACACATTCTAGTGTCAATAAAATTGAAAATGATTCTTTAAACATTCTTGAATCAAAATTCAAAGAGAAATTCAGATCGGATTATAATTTTCCACACAATTGACCAAAATAACTACTAACTCTACCAAGTCTTCATGTTGTTTATTTTATGCTTCAAGTGATCAGGATGGATACATGTATTTCTATGAGGAATTTCATTTGGAATTTTCTTCGTGCTGAATTTTTCTATGGAAAAATGAATGAATTATTAGGAATAACTTAAGCAATATGAGTCAAACAATGATGAAAGTAAGTCACAATATTCAATTTTCTTGTGAAAATAGTACGACAGGATATTTTGAAAACTTACTTTCAACTCCTGAGAGACAGGCTGTTTGGCACTTTGACATTCCTTCTCCAAATTCGTGAAATTCTCCCTCACATCTTTCACGTCCATCTCTCTGTCGTAAACACAGGTCTGAAACCATAAAGTGAATTATAAATATCCAGAAAAATATTCCTTAAATTGAGCATAACACTGGTTAAAACAAGATTTTGGCTTGAACAACTCTAATGAAAAAACAAGTTAGGCTTAGGTACCTATCTCTGAGGTGAGAAAGTTACAATTTTATTAATTTTTGTTTCTTCCTCTAATATTGAATAATCTAATGCTAATAATTGTAATTCTCCTCTAATAAGAATGAAATTAGCTAGAATCAGATCATACTTGGATCAGAAAAATTGATAAAATTATTATCTCTTAACAGACATTCGAAAATACTTTGATAGGTAATAATACAAACACATAATATACCAAGTTGGTATTACTGCTTAAATCGATTTTCGAACAACTAAAGCTCATTATTTATAATTGAAACTCACTTGGATCAATATTTATTTCAAAACAGTATTTTTTTAATATAAAATAGATTGTAATTAACAAGTTGAAGAACTGGAATGACCACTACAGTGACAATATTAATATATTTTAATTGTTTATTAAACATTGTTGCTTGTTATAGTTAGAATAAATTCACCATGGACTATAAAATCTATAATAGCCTTCTATAGTCACTGTAATAACCACACACCATCAGCTCTATCTAGGGGCTCGTACCAAATTTAGCTACTAGATTATGAAAATATCAAAAGTGATATTAACTGAGAAAATAGAGAGCTGCATGGCTCTTATGGAGAAGTTAGATAAAACGTAAAAACCTATAACTATAGTTCGAATAAAACTAGTTGTATCATGATTCGAGGTGATTCTATTTACCATGATATTATCGATGACCCTCTTCTTGTCATTAGGAGGCAGTTCTTTGCTTATGTTGATGCGTGTCTTAGTTTCCAGCACCCATGACGTCACCGCATCAAGATGTGTCATGAACTTCTTCAAAGAAACCAACTTTCCAGTTATGTATTCTTTGTGATCAGAAAGTCCTCTTTGCACCTTGAAAAATCGATAAAAATAGTTAAACGATCATATTTCAATAACCGTGGAAATATAGGAACTATTCAGTATATTGTATGCAATTTTGAAATGAACTTATTTGAAAATTCTTGAATTGCTGCTTTCATTTCCAAAGAGGAAATTGGTGATTTCGTAAGATGACATATGATATAATCTGAATTTGTACTCTCCTTTGTAAATGATTGAATAAATGTTTGATTGATTGATTTCATGAACGGCCATGGTCACAGCAAGTTACAAGTAATAAATCATTCAAAAGTGAGGTGAATCTAGAAATTATAATGAAACAAATTAAGAGTGTTCCATTGTAACTTAGTGAGAAGAGCTCAATAAACTACATTAATTTATCGACAGTACAATTTTAAATTAGCATTCATCAAGGATTGGGGTTTCAAATATATCAAAATACATTAATATTTTGTAATAGTTATGAAAAGAAAATTAAATTTTTAATATAAGTTTCTTATGGCAAAACCTTTCTCGATATTCACTAAAAGAACTCTTCTAATAAATAATAGTAGCCTATAGACTGTTTTATTCACTACACATGTACATTTAAATCCACTTGATGATATTTGTGAGCTACTTCAAAATAGGAATTGAATTGATATGGTTTTAAATATCGGTTATACCTTACAATATATTTAATATTTCAACAAATTATAATTTGTTTACAATAAATATTGTTCTCTGACGAAACTTAGATTGATTGCTTTCATCAATAATGGTTTTTGACGGTATTCCTGCAACCGAGAACTGGTGTATTATCATTAAGGAATCCTGGTCACAGAATAGGAGAGATTCTATTCTGTATCCTATTCTGTGTCCTCATTTACATAATCAAACTTAATTCATGTCATTATTAGTTCCAGGATCATTCACTCTGAGTAAACCGGCTGTATTTAGATAGCTTACCCTTTCAATAGCTGAAATAAGATCTCTGGCTTTATCAGAAATAGGCTGTGAATCTTGTTTAGCAATCTTTTCAAGTTCTTTTCCTTTGCTGTTGAGCTCTTCTTTTTTCATCTGTGGTGGGAAACAAAAAAAGAAATAATCAACTCAAGTTCAATTTTCAAAATTACTACACAGAAATTCTTAATTATTATTATACTTAAAAAACACAATGAACACTGTGTAACCTCGTGTTCTGAAGATGGACAAACAGCAGTCCGATATAGCTATCAACACTAATCTGTGAGTACATTCCACTTTCAAGTAAAGTAATTTTCAAAGTATAATAATTTTGAACAAGTGAAAAAAGGAGATGGGTCCACATCAAGTCTTAATATTATTCTTAAAAGTAAGTTACCTTTTAATTTTTTTATTAGATTCTCTTCAATTTCTGCAATTCTCTTGGAAAAAATAGAGATTGAATAATAGTGTATTTATATTTGAAAATTGAACTATTGTGTTCAATAATTTGCATTTTCTATCTTATGTGGGAGTGGAATAAACTTTCAATCTCCTAGTAGCAATAGAAAATTAATGCGAAAGGAGAGTAATAGTGGATATGCCTACCGCGGTACATGAATACCTTACCTTTCAATTACTTGTGAAATAGAATTGAAAAAAACAAGATTTTACTTTGATGTGATTTGAATTTAACAGTTAAAAAGAATAATTTTTTAAAAGCTAGTGTCTGTTTTCTAAGTGAAAACAAACTTACACCATGGTCCCTATCAAGGGATAATTGGTTATGTTGGTGAAGTGGAACAACCCTACTCGAGTCTCCTCTATACCAGTTCAATACTACCATTGAATTTCCAATTCGAGGAGCCAGTTGTAGTTGCAAGTGCATGAGGACATGATATTCTATTTATCGATATTTCATCAACAAATCATTCTGATAAACTAAAAATTTATTGAAGGAACTGTAGAATTAATGAGAATACATTTTTGATTATGTAATTAGATGCTCTCCTTTGCCGATCTGGTGTATATGTGATCTGGGATGTACGTGAAAAAATCTCCTCCCCCGGAAAACACTTTTTCACAATTACAATAATAATTATCTATAAAAAGTTTTAAAATTTAGTACCTTGATTGAGCTGAGACAAACGGACAATTTTGTGTCATCAGACGGATTAGCGGCCATGCTCAAAAATTCTTCAGCTTCTTTCAACTTTTTCTCCACTTCATCAATCACTGATTTATTTGGCGAAGTGTCCGCGGAGACAGTTCCCATGATATTTCTGCAACAAAATTACTTACATTAAATTCCGAAGTACAAAAATAAAAATATTTTTCCAACACATCATGACCTGAAACACATGCTCTTGGAATTTATAGAGTTTTGCTCTAAATTTAAACTGTATGATGTTTTCAATTCCTATAAGTATGTCAACCTTCACTTGGAATCACTTGACTCAACACCCGCATATGATCTTGACATGCGCATTACAGAGAATTGCTTAGAAGCGGTCTTCTTACTGTAGGAAAAGTTATTTCTTTATCCGAAATAGTGCAATCAATAATATATAATTCGATAAATAAAAGACTATCTCTATTATTTATCAATTAGAAATACCTATGGTAAATTCCATGGCCTGCCACTTTCTAATGGTCTCTCAGTGAATAGATAGGATAGGAGTTTTAGGGTTTTAGAAATTCTATGTTTTCAATCAATAGTAATATTATAAAAGACTGATCAATGAAGAGATTGTTATTCAAAATTAGATATTATTAGATTTATTCAGAATTATTAGTTTTCCAATTCAAAAAAGTATTTTTAGCCGTGGATAAGAGATGATAGTACTGTAGTGATTGATTGAAATGTGAGTGGATTAAAAAATGCTACTCTTAAACAATCTAATTATTACAGGACACTTGATATGGCATGGATACCTGAAATTTATGAGCATGATAATCTTTATCTCAGGCAACTCAATTCTGACTTAATTTCTATCTAGAAAACCGAAATACATATGAACGCCTAGAAGTAATCTCCTTGCTATGAAGTTCTTTTCAGAGCTTGCTTAAAACTTCCTGCTAAATTATTAGACAAAAGGCAATACTGCACTCAGGTTGAATTCAAATTTGCCAAAATTCAATTAATTACAGTGATGCCTTTCCATTTATTAGACTCATAATGTACCTTCAAATTTTATAACTTTCTTTCAACTGTAATAAAAGAGGGATGATTCTAGAATGGGTTGTTAGATAAATTATTAATTTGAATTGATATTAACTTGTTTTACTCTTGATATTTCATTGGAAAAATATGAATAAAACTATGAGGGTTGAAATGAAAAGGGAGAAAAATATTATATGCCTCACATAGTTGCAGAGAACAAAGGGGAACAGGAATTTACATTTTGCTCGAAAATGTAATTAGAACAGACCAACTCACCGTCATCACAGAGGCTATAAATACAACACAGATAGCCAGAAGAGTAATTAAAATAATCCAACTTGTTCCCAATCTTAGAAAATGAATAACAAATTATTCTCTCTATTAATACTGGACTATAGTTGAAGTAGTGAATGAACTTATTTTCAACACTTCACTTGTTCACTTGAATAAAGACGGATCACTTGAAAGATGGACGAGCACGAAATTAGCCAAAAAGAACAATAGGTATTGAGAAGAAAGCGCTAAAAATTAAAAACACAGTTTTTGGACCGGAGAGCTGTGTTTCTTATTTAAGAATCAGAGTCAAACACGCGGACTGACTAGAAGTTTGGCCAAGAGCCAATCAGAGTTCTTCCTTTGCTGTCATCGAATAAAAACAAACCAGAGTGGCGCAAACTCCTTGGATTACACACCAACACAAAGACACACACACACGTACGCATACACACACATACACTCACAAACAGATAACTGGATGCATCGCCTTAATGCAAAAGCGATATACTACTGAAACTGAGAGTTTCACATAAAACCATCTTCTTTAACAAGAACAACCAATTCTGTGCTATTTTTGGGACGGGCAATATACATAATTCACGTAAGCGTTGAGACAAACATGCCGCTGAATAATGACGGCAGTGAACTGTACTAAAATATGCCAGACAAAAGTCTCGAAGTAAAAATTTATCAGACCTAAAATGTTTAACGTTTATGATCTTATAATATAAAATAGGCGAACAATGTTTTTGTAATCACAACTCCTCCGTGGTTTCTCAACCGATTTTGTTTGTTCACGTCTCATTTGAAAGATCTCATTGAGTAGATGTTTGATAAGGTCTTACAAGATTAAAATTCAGTAGCTTGTACACAACTGGATAACTTAAAATAATTGAACTAGATTTATATGATAAAATAATAGTTATTAATCAATCATTAATATGATAAAGATTGATGGTTGAATTCTAGATTCTCTTTTCAATCATACTTGACGTTTTAATAATGAACCTCTACTACAATTACACGGAATATTAATAGGAACTTGGAAGACCTGATTAAGTACCAATACGCTTTCCTTATCACTTGCATGGTTACAAATTTTTGATAAGCTTTGTAGGTGGAGATAATCAAGAAAATTGTCATACTTGTTTTTTCTGGCTGAAACTTCAGTATGGATGCGATTCCATCGAGTGTTGATTGCTTCAATGATCTCAGCCACTTCTACTGTCTCCTTTCTTCCACAATTGGGGAGTACTTCTTTCGCTGTCGACACAATGCTGCTGTATGGTCTGAAACGAAGAGAATAATTTTCAAATAAGTTGGGCTACATTATTTGAACTATGAATAGAATAGAACTACTGAACTACTGAATAGAATCATTTGAACTACTTAATCACTATGAATAAAATGAAAAAAAAAATACAAAAGTTCACCTGCATAGCAGAAGAATGAAACCTAACGCAGCAGAAAAACTGAATTCCAAGTTTAAATTTTGAACGACTAAAAAAAGTAATAAAAGGAAGTTAAATCACCAAATCGACTGTAGGGGAGCTAAATAATCACCTGTATAGCAAGAAAATCAATACTAACAATAGAATTATTGGAAAATTGAAAAGAAAACATGAAAAATAGAGGAATAAATCAATAATTCCATAGAAGGACTTTTCTAACAAAAGCATGCATGAGAAGACTGCAACATAGAATCCAAAGCCTGATTAAATGCACTTATCAAGAGTTGATATTTTTAATCAAACATTACACAATGAAGTTCTTGAATACCTTTTGCTGCTGTTGAATTTCTCGATGATCTTTTTCCAATCAGAATCTTCAGTGGACGAATTTTTCGCCTTCTTAATACAATCTTCAATTTCTTTCAGAGATTCTTCGAGATTTTTGTAATCTAGGCGGAAAATGTTCCACTTATCACAGCATTGTTGCCATTTCCTGTTGGAAACAGAGAATTTTCAATCAATCAAGTCACTTAAAACTGTTAATTGGAAATACATTTTTAGAAAATAAAAAGATTGAAGGTGATAATTTATTGATCCATTACGAGCTGCGCTGTACTGTAAACACTTTCGATTTTCACTTCAATTCCGACTTGCGATTCCATCGTTGATTCAGTCATTAATTTTAAATGTAAAAACGAAGAAAAACCAAGTGAAAAACTTTACATTTGAAATAAATGACTACAAAGTGAGAATCGAAAGTATATAAACATTGTTGAAGATAAAACTTAATACTGTATTTCATCGATTACTTAGATCAATACTACAGTGCAATAAAGGATTAATGAAGTTGATCATCAGTAGAACATCTAATAAATGAAATACTGATAGAAATCATAGAACAAATCTGGAGGCTTCTATGGAAGACTTTGTGCACAAAATGTTTCTGCTCATTCATTATAAATTTTGCATATTTATAAATCAAATCAGGCCCACTTCACAATATGAAATAATAACTTTGTTGAAATTTGAATACAATTTTATACAACTAGCAGTAAGAAGAAAGTAGAAAAATTGTAATTACATTTAAAATAATGACTGCAAAGTATCCTTTCCAATCTTAATAATTATTATATAGATGGATTTGGTGTATTAGATACATGAATATCGGACTCAGTGGTGTCTTTCATTCATTATTGAATTCAAATTAGTAAGATCCATTATTATAGTCATAATTATTAAGATTCATTATAAGATTAGTAAAATTCATAATTCTTTCAAACATAGTAAGGTTTCTGAACAAAAACTAATAAAAAACATACGCTTACTTTTGTTTGTCGATGAACCCTCCATCCAAATTCGACCACTCTTCATTTAAATTTTCATATTTTTTTTAAAATTGGTATAATGTTTTTGAACAAAAACGAATAAAAAGCATGCACTCACTTTTGTTTGTCGATAAATCCTCTATCCAAGTTGGACCACTCTTCGCTCAATTTTTCAACCACCCGGCGCACTTGATCCTGTTGCTCAGGTCTGGCCACATTGATCACCGTCTCCTTTTCTTTCTCAACTTCATCAATTGCTGGCTTCAAAGTGGTTATGCTATCCTTCACATTCTGTAACAAAGATTTTGCAGAAACGTCAAATAACGTATTGGAATAAAAACAGTGAAGGTGAAACATTTTTCAAATCTTTTAGAAGCTATTACTAGCTAAAAGGCTGAGAGAAAGTCTGGCGTATGAATAGAATAATGACAGAAGGCTAATAACATTGGAAAAAAGATTTCATGAGAGCTTAAAAAATGCAGAACAGTTCTCATATGCAAGGTGATGTTTTGTGTTGTGAAATTGTCATTATTTGATAAAATTTTACTGTTGAGGAGTGTTCCATAATGTCCATAAAGTATTTCACTTATTAAATACGAGAAAAGAATGTGTTTCAATAATTATTGTTGAACCCGATTTTACGAACGACTAAAATTTTACAAATTTCGAACACTACAACTTCTAACATTACTTTGATAGGTGAACAGTTCATGAAGTTCAATCACAGAATTCAAAAGTAACATTGATAACATTGAGATAGTTGATTTTTTACAACAATACTAACGAATTGAAATAGCGTGCATATGTTGAGTGCCGCACAATGCAGTGTATGCATACAATACATGAATGCTCCATGATAAATTATAATACAGAAATTAATAACAATATTGAAAGAAATGGCAATTAGAAATCGTATGTAATAATAAAAAATATGTTTTGTTTTGAATTCTGCGAAAAATCCACTCTCTTATCCCTAGATGGTGTTGACATGAAACTTTGAGAAATTTTGAAATTGAAAATGATAATCAACTTCTTCACTTCATGAAATAATTTGGATTGAAAAATATTGGGATATGATATACAAAGTTTTCTGGGTGATGCTAGTTTGAAATCTAGTGTATCCAAATTCTGTTTATGAAATGGCGGGGGAAAAGTTGTTTTAATTACCCGCAATGCAGTTTCTTGCAGTGGAATGTTTTCGTACTCCTTGAAAGACAACGGACCCGAGTACAATTTTCTGGTTGCCACCGATGTCGCCTCTCTCACTTTATTCACACGTGTTACAAATTCTCCAGCCAAAATTGATAAATCCTGGAAATTAATAATATTTTAAATAATAAAAAATTTGCGATTGCATGAGAGAGTACAATATTATAAAAATACGAAACAAATGGAATCATGAAACATTTTACTAAGAATACTGAACCAATAACATAATTAAAATATGAATATTGTATAAATATAAGAAGTATTGTATTTGAGGTATCACATCCTTGTCTGGTGCATTGTACACAAAATAATTATTATGCATCAGAAATTATAAGAATTTAGTAAAAAAGTCAATAAACTTATTTTTTTTCGTTCTGAAGGAATTGAAATATGATGAACAATACAATAAATACCGTTCATCAGATTAGTAACAAGGCCATAACAAGTCTCCTATTCAGATATTGAAGAAGATTGTACTGAAAATTATACAGTAATTATACTGACTCAAGAGGAAAGGAATGAGATACAGCGATTATTCAATTGCTAGTGAATTCATAATTCAAGATATGACTGCATGTCGTAAATTCTAATGTTGAATCAATAGTGTTAACTTCGCAGTTCGTTATGGATCTCAAAATTCAAAAATTAATAATTATCAAACAAAAACCAATCGATCATCTATCAATTATTCAATTCCGCTGTCGGAATATTCGCAGTAAAGTATTATTTCGCAGTCTTTGAAATGGTTGATTGAAATGAAAGATTTTGGTTCAATATTGGCATCATTTGTGCAAGTATCAATGAAAAAATATAAAAATGAATGGAAAATTCACTTACTTTTTCTGGTTCAGTTTCAGCTTTCTCAGTCGATTCATCGACTTCTTTTTGAGGAATTCGTTCGCTGAACCAAGTATTAATGTCCTCTGTTATCGCTGGATACGTTACTTGGAGAGCCTTCAGTTCAGCTGACATAGTCTTCAGTTTCTTGTATTCTGCATACTTTTCTTCTATCACCTACAAAATCAATAATGAACAAGTATATTATTGAAAAATATATTAATTATCAGATAACCTTGATCACAGAGCTACAGAAAACGGAGAAGCAAAGCAGATAACTACTCTTACACTTGATCGAGATTGATTTATTTACTTCTAAAATTTTTTCAGAAATTATTTTCAAGATTGGTTGATTTTTTACCTTCAACTGTGTTTTATTAGTGTCGGATTGTTTTTCTTCTTCACTGGATCGAACCCACATCTTCAGATTTTCCAAAGATTGTAAATAGTCCTTCAATAGTTTCTCAGCCCTTTGTGCTTGAACTTTTCGCATCTGAAATATAAATGAAAAAAAAGTAATTACTGTATATTACCAAGCAATAGAAATGTGAATATTATCAAATTACTGTAATTTGATCATTTTATTCGAATATTCTCACTAGAATTCAATGCAGAATAATTATATCTCTTCATCATCCTTGTTCAGTTTTTATATTACTCAGATTTTTTCTACAATATTTACGATGAGACGTCTTGGATTATCACTTCATTTTGTTTCATGATCATGATCTTCTTATATTGTAAGCAAATAAAGATAATTCAAGCATTCACGATTTTCTCTCAGCTTATTTTCTTCCTTCTAATATTCTACTCAACACGTAATGGCTCCACTACTTAATGTTCTCAAAGGAACACCTGCTATTTCAATTAAATTTTATTGAATCTTAGAAGAAGTATGAATAAAAACCAATATATAATAAAAATTATCATTCAATTACAAATAAAAATTATCAATATCAAATATTCTTTTTACATTTGAACCGGTAATATTATAGAACTTCTCCATAGTAAGTGAAAGAATGAGATCAATGTTGTCTATTTCACAATGAATTTATTTACATTATAAATAATATCAATACCAATCATCACTATGAATTATCAATATCAATAATCAATACAAGTAATCAATAATCAATATCAATTATCAACATCAATCATCAATAATATCAATTATCTTTAGCAAAATCATTGTAAGAGGAAGTTTGTCCTACATCGCTTACCTCAGTTTCCGACATGACTTGACTCCATTTAGCACGCAATGTGTCCTGAGGATTTTTCCGCAAACTGTCGGCCTCAACTGGATCCTTGGCATGCACAGACAGGATGAGACCGTCTCCTCGACTTATCAAGGTGGCTGCGTCCGGGGCCAGGCAGCTTAGTTCACGTTCTAGAAGCTGAGAAAATAATTCACAATAACAAATTAATAGAACAGGTCAGGTCCAACAGCGCTGCTTGCTTTGCTCACTTTGCGCTTTGCTTTGCTTACTCACTCGCTTTGCTTATTTGTTACTCTATCTAGCACACAGGTGACAGGTCCAAGCAGTTCCGTCAAAAGACTATAGATGGCGCTGAGTTTATTCCACATTTTTACCCATCAAATGCAGTTTTTTTTTTTTTAAATACAAATGAAACCTGCAAATCAAGGACCACTAACCTTTCTTCTAGCGCAAACTTCATCTAAATTTGCCCAATACATAATTGTCACAATGGCTGTCACTAATTTTCCAAAAATCTCAATATAATTTTGAGGGTGAAAATATATTGAAAAAAACTGATGATTTTATTTTCAGTGAAATACATGGCGTTGAAAACATGTTATTGAATTGTATCATTGTTATGATTCCTAGATATTAATAGGATATTAGGATTCCTAGATATATTCCTGGAAATATACATGTGTATCATGTATAGATTAAGGATTCGTTTATGTTCGCCTATTGAAACCTCACCTCTAGTCTCCTGGCCGGCTCTTTCTTCCTATCCACCGATCGTATAGCAAGCAGCATTTGGTCCATTCGCTGCAGCATTTCCTCAGCAGCCTCGTGATATTCGGCAATTTCTCTTTCAAGAGGAATCTGAATGTCAAGCTCATCTGATTTAGTTTCAGCGAACAAGTCTTCAGATGGTTGCTTGACTAGCTGTTTTCTTCTGTCAGAGCTTGGTATTCCATTATCATCATCCTAGGGGGAAGTTAAATTACATATTTCTTTATTTATTAAAATAATAAGTACAAACAACTTGAAGAAATTAATAATAATCAAATTTGAAAGAGATATTCCTTTACCCGTCAGGCATCCGATGTATTCAATTTCGTAGAAAAAGCTATTCTATTTTATTAAAAAATTACTGATCTCAAAGGTTTTCAAGACTAATTCTAAGGATTAAACCCCAAGTGTCCTTTGTTTTTTGTTTTGTCTTTGAAGTAGAAAGTTTTTTGTTTTGCTGAGATTGGAGTATTCTCATACATTTGGAGCTCGAGTAGTACAGTTTTTATAAACTCATAAAAATGTAGCACTCATAAGAATTAGCATTTTTATAGACTTCTAGATATTGAAATATTTTTTAATAGCATTATAAAAGTTGAAACAATAATTATAATTTTTTGAATATGATTATATTTTTCAAAACATTTGAAGTAGACGAGTACGCTATATGGAATTCTCTTTCATTTTTCAAAGACAAATATACATCATTCTATGAACAAAAAACAATTCAATCGGGGTTAAAATCATACTAGAGTAGGCCTACTAACAGTGGACTTAGTTTTCATCCTAGACATTAATTCATTGTTTACTTACTGGAAGCTGAATAAAAAATAGATGAAACATAAAAAGGTATAAACAAAAATGATGACTTCTGCAATATTTCACAAGAACAGTGTTGATGGATAGTAATGGACATATTCTTACATCTTCAAATAAAATATAGTGGACTGGTCAGTTTGCTGTTGGTTTTTACTTAAATCTAATTGATTAGTACTTTTGAAATTTGTACTCAACAAGTTCCAATGGTCTTGGAGAAGAACTTTAATCGATAATTTTAAAGTGCACAGAACAACTACTGAATATTTTGAGACTGAATATAGACTACGCATATAGACAATCATTTAAAATTTTGAGCTGGAGAAAAATGAACGATTGAATGAATCGGGGGTAGAGTCTGAATTGATTAAAATCTCCCATAAATGAACATTTTATACATGATTAAACACATTCATTATATCACTCATTTCATTTAAAAAACCTAATTATTATAAAGCATACAAGACTAAAAACAAACAGCAGTAGCATCAAGTTGCATCATCTATCTATAACAGTAAAAATAAATAAAAACAATTTTACCTAGAGCCTTCCCCTCTACTTTAACATCCTCTACCTAACCCTTATACAGTAATTACTTATACATCCTATACTTCCTTATACAGTAATTCCTTTGAAAAATACCTGAACCCCCTTCCTTAAACTTATAATATTTCTTTTTTTTTTATATTGTTTGTATTCATAGTAAGCATTCATTTTACTTATTTATTCTATTTGTTATAGACGCCTGCTGCAAAATCTTTTTAGGTTTAGCGGGACCACTTTCAAATGATAATGACTCATTTTTAGTTTGTCTCCAGTTAATAAGCTCTCTCCAAGACCACCAGATCCAGGTGCTTACCTTGAGACACTTAATTTCGAAACCGTGTAGCTCGTCATCTGAGCTAGAACTCTCAGCAGCCGTGGGCTGGTGACGTCCTTCATCTTCGGAAAATACGATGACGTCATCAGTCTCCTTGTCGCTTCCATAGAAACTATCATTATCCTCACTAGTGGTGGGAACACTGAGATAGCTGCTAGTAGACTCAGTGGGACGCTTGATGTTGCCAATTATCTGATAAGTCTTCGACACTTCAACTTCCTTCCTTAGTGTTACTTCTTTCACGCTTTTAACAGTTCCTGCGTTGCTGCTATCGTCATCTGTGGTTTCTTCTTGGGTGTTCGCTTCATCGGGGTGTTTCTCTCTCCATGCTGTGATTGTTGTTTGTTCGGTACGATTGACCATGTCTGTCATTTGGAGACACAGAGGATGGATGGTATCTTCGGGACCAGAAATAGCTGGTGTAGATGGCGGAGCTTTGGGAGATGCAGTACTTGAAGCAGCATTTTCCAAATTCAACGCTTTTGGTCTTGTAGGTTTCTTATTCAACGATACCGACGCCGCATCCAGTAAATTTTGAGTTTCATTTGGCTCCTCTGGTGCTGGATCTTCTTCCATCCTAACCTCTATCACACGTTCAGCTTCATAAACAGGAATATTCTCCTTATTTGCCCTCAAAGCTTCACTGGAAGTCAGACGCTGCCTCTTGGCTAATATCTCACTGGGACCCAGATGTGTGGTCCGTCTATGCTTCAAACTAACATCTGTACGTCTCACAGTTGCTGGAGACCTTTTATCTTCCTGATCAGTGTCGGTAGCAGATTCTTCAGGCTCTGTTTCTGTGTCTTCAATTATCTCAACGATTTCAACAGTCTGCGGACCTCGGGAATCATGGTGAACTATCACATGTTCTTTGGGTTCCACTGAAGTGTAGTTGGATTTGACTATTTCTCCAGCTTTAACTTCAACCACCTTGCATTGATGTTCTTGGAGATCTTCAATGGGTGAGATAGCTTCTGTGGGAGATGACATTTCTGAAATGGTATTCCTAGAAACTCGAGAAAACAATGAACTGTCTTTTGCCAAATGAAACGTATCATTCTCATACTCCTCTTCTTCATTTTCTTCTGGCTCTTCTACAATTACAGTTCCTCTGATTTCTTTTTCATCAACATTCTCATAAACACTCTTTCTGTTGGACTCGTTCTCTTTCCTATTTATCCCATCCCCACTTCTTTTCACCATTTCAACCTCGACTTTTGTCACAAAAACCTTCTTATCCGAATCAACCCCACTAGCGCTCACTTCTTTATTATCATCTTTGTCATCGAAAGCAGGATTCAAGTAGCCTTGATAATTTTCAGAAGACTTATCAGATTTGAAACCATCTTCAGCACTTCCTGATCCGACATCCTTATTCTGTTCAGATTCTTCAGAAACAGAAATGATCGGTATTTCTTTTGTTGCAACAAACGTGAAGGGATATACTCCTTTATCATTCGGTTCCTGAATGCGAACAGTTTTGATGGGACGATTTGCCTTAGTTGGTGATCTAGGCCTAACAGACGAAGCCTTGTTCAGACCCTGCAAAAGACAAGGCCAAATCCAGAATTTTCACAAAATTTTGACACTGCCATGACGACAGGTACTAACGGTTCCTTGCCTCAATTATTTTCTTGAAAAAGGTAAATAATAGAAAAATAGAGAGTCAAGAGAAACAGTTTCATCTGTTATGGAACAAGTTAATATCTATTTACTAGCATCATCATTCCAATTGGTAGAATTGGAACTATACAAACAGTTTTGTATTAAATTTTCACAGGTAATGCGTATTTTGTTAATTAATAGAAAATATGTTTTCCAGTAATGTAAAATACATTTTGAATACTTCTTAAAACTATTCGTACACGATTTTGTTGGGAAGTGCAGAAGTATTGAATTATTTTTGAATGAGATGAGTAGAGAAGAAAGTGCTTTTTAGAGTTTTCCAAAATGCAGCATTCAAGAGTGTAACACGATAAAACAGCATGCGTTAAGTTTCAATAGATTTTCACAGTAGTTTGCATACATTAACAGCCAGGCATATTAGTGAAGCTTGTTATTGAGACGTCACATAATTTTATACCTATACTTTAATGCTATCAACATTTATATTTAGAAAGTTTAGAAAGTTGTTATGATAAATTCCTTTTAAATATAAACTATTATTTTAAATAAAATTTTGAATTTAGCTACAGCCTCAATTGTTATTTTGATCTTTAATTCTCACATTATTTTCAAAAAATTATAAGATTAATACAAAAATATATTCATTTATTAATGGGTAGGTTCGAGTTAAAATGATGGCTATTCACAAATAGCAACGATACATTGAATAGGAAATACAGTAAATAACTTTGCTCATTCACAGTAGTTGAGAATAAACTAGAAACCATCAAGAAGAAATTAGTGAATTCCATGGTTGCTATTCACACTTTCTGTAAGTTACATAATAATGCACAATTACAAAACATTTCTTTTTAGAGATCATTACAAATAACAAAGTAGTTGAAAAAACTCTTGTATAAAATTTACATGTCATCCATTGGAAAGTTAATGTTTGCTACATTGAATTGCAATTTACCAGGAACTCATCACATGGAAACGAAAATATACTTTAAAAAATTGAAAAAGTACTCCATCTCTATACAGCATAACTATTTCATATTTAAAAATTATTTTGAAGTACACTAATTGTATAATTATTCTAAACTTGTAAGCAGTTTTCGTTTGAAATCAAATTTATCTTATAATACATGTTTTTGACTTGAAGTTATAATAATTGAGAATTTACTATAAAACCAATGATATTAGTTCATACAATGGTGAATTTGTTGATGTTAGAAATACAATCTAAAAATTGACACGTCTGTTATTGATGTTATTGCCCTTAACCAATGCAAAAACAGATCACAGAAGCAAACAACCAGTCCACCATCTTTTATAGAAGCATAAGGCTTTGTTCAAAGAAAACAACCTTTTTCCAAAAATATATTAAAAGGCCATATTTTCCAACCTCAACCATAGAAAAATAATATGTCTTAATATTGATAGAACTCTTAATTTACGATTATGTACAACATCAGTCGTTTTAAAAATAATACAATTTACTTATATTTATAACAATTGAAGGGTATTTCTATCTATAGTACTTTAAAGGGTGCAGTATACTGAAGAAATTCCATTGGAAGAAATGTACAATAAGGAAATAAATTTACATTTTCTGAAAATTCAAAAATATTACAAGAAAAATATTGAATATTCACAGGCTGAAAAAGGAAAATCTACAAGAGAAGGATGAGAACAGATTGTTTAAGAACATATAGGCTAACTATCATAAAGCTTGAGACAAGTAGAAAATTGATATCAAACTGAAACAATTATTCATACATTCAATCACGAGTAGGATAAGTTCGATTAAATAGATCTTTGCTAATAGCTACATCTAACAATGACAAATTCGAAAAACTTAAATGAATAGAAAAACTTACATATTCCATCTCGAATTACAGAAACAATGAATAATCTCAAACGTCATTCAAGATAAAAAAAACTGAAATTAGCTTAAATAATCTGTTATTATCGGTTAAAGTAATTGGTTAATTATAGAAAATCGTATTTTTAACTATATTCATGATTTATCGAAGAGCTGTAGAAAAATTATCAATATAATCAAAAGTCAGGAGAGGGAGAAGAAGGAGAAGAAGAAGAATGAGGAGGAGAAGAGTGAGGAGAAGAAGAAGGGGAAAAAGGAGGTAAAGAAGAAGGAGAAGAAGGAGTAGAAGAAGGTGGAGAAGAAGAAAAAGGAAAAGAATAAGAAGGAGAAGATGAAGAAAAAGATGGAGAAGGAGAACAATGAGGAGAAGAAAATGAGAAGAATAAGGAGAAGAAGAAGAAAAAGGAGAAGAAGGAGGAGAAGAAAAGGAGAAGGAGGAGAAAACAAGAAGAGAAGAACAAGAAGAAGAGGAAGAAGGAGGAGGATTGGAAACTAGTTTACTGGAAATTCAAGGTTAATCTGAATACACTTCAATTCAGTGCTCTGTTGACATTTAAATATGACAGCTACAGAAGCGAAAAATGTGATAGTTTACAGGGGAAGAAAATATTGTAACTAACGTCTAATGAAGATTTTTAAATTTTATGTACCTTTCATACTGAAAGAGAAGCAATAATGGAAAAACGTCTGCCGTGCCTATTAAAATTATAACTTGTCCATAATTGTACTAATAAAATATTGTCTTTATACAACTCTCTATCACCTTTAAATTTCCAATAGAATGTACTATACATGATTATCCAATTCAAACCCTCACCTCATGCCGTATCGAATAAAATATTCACAAGTGATTTTAAATAAAGTAGATTTCGATAGCGAGTAAATAAGAATCATTGAGTATTGGTAGGAGTTTTGGAAAACTATTTCAAAAATTGAAAAATGGAGGAGCTGAATTGTAAAAAGTTGCAAATTTACCTGGAGTTGAGCTTGAGTTGTCTGTAACCTGTCATGAGTTCTTTCCCAGCGTCTTAAGCAACTGCTTACTTTCTCCTTAAGAACTTCAAGGTATACTGGATCACATAGACTGACAAAAGTTCGGAAGTTCGACTTGATTCTGTCTTTGGTCTCCTCCCACTTTTTACATTCTTCCAATGTATCCTATAGAATAAAATGTGTTTCAAACTTATAAATGTATTACAAGAAATATAAGTGTTTCATAAAATAGCAGTACTAAAAATAAAATCCTCATCAGCACGAATTAAATCTATAAATAACATTGAAATGTTAAATTTTAATTTAAAAATTTTCAATGTAAACATTTTGAAAACGATAATCAATTGTTGTGGATCCATCTTATTTTTTCACTCGATTAAATAATATAGACACTAATGTAACTAAAAAAGTGAAAAATTACATATTTTGTGAATATGGCCATTTCGCTTTGTTGTCATGCTTCAAGTTTTACAGTGAACTAGATTATAATTTATGTTTAGGAAGGAAGTAGGTAGATATTTGTGGGAGAGGAAGTGGGTTAGTGAGGGGGAGATTGGTGAAAGGTATGCATTTTTTCCAAAGGTTTTTATGCGGATTTTTTGCAAAGGTAAATTTTAAAAGGTATGTAGACGACATAAGTGTACCATTGCAGAAGTGATAATCAATTAGAATAACAAATGTACCTTTCAAACAACGTTTAAATAATTATGCTTAATGAATATATTTAAAACCATACTTAAGTTTCGATGCTCATGGCATCATCTTCAGTGTTAAGTTAAGCCTAAACTGAGTCGAAACTTGAGTAGTTTTTAAATAATTACATTCAATTTGCAGTACTGAACCGCGGTTTTGTTGCTTCACCACTCACATTTTCAAAAGTTCTATTTCATCACAACAACAAGAATTCTACAAATTTTTGTTCTGTCAAGAATATCAAATCATATTGTAATGTTTTATGTCTGTGTCGATGGAAAAATAAATAAATATTCGAACTCACATTTACAAATTGAATTTCAGCTTGTATGTCTCTATCAGCCGTGGGAGTGGCATCAACCTGATCCAATTCATTCTCAACTGATTCAGCCCAAGTGGTCAGAGCTGGAATGTCTTCTTGTAAGGCTCTTGACAAATCCAATGCCTTCTCCAAGTTGCCCTTTGACTCTGTGATTTGGGATCCCAACTGCAAAACAATAAGTACCAATCAACAACTATTATTTGATATCAACAAGACAAATGAACATCATTGGATTGAAATAAGTTGGGTATTATTCAGATGCAAATCTATGCATCTTTGAGTTTTGAAGTTATATTATTAATCTTCATTGTAAGTGCATTATTTCGTTCTATTACTTAACATCTTTATAATATTTATATTGTCTATAATTTATATTTCACGGAACTTGTAATGGTATTCTGCCAAAATAAAGAATCATCTGAAGTTTGAGTTACTATAAATAGAATAATGAGTTCATCTATTGAAGAGAGGGTGTACTAAAAAGTTCCTTGAAAAATATTGAATATCCTGAGCAGTTCACCGATTAAACTATCCAGTTACAAAAACAAATTTCAACCTTTTCACTAATCATACAATCCACGTTTTTAGAATTTCATCCAAGATTGAATGTAACTTTCAAATTCTTTGCCGTAACGTATGAATCCTACAATCAGTAAGATCCATCTTGTTCATCGAGAAGAAAATTACCAAGATTACTACTGACTACTGTATCAACTTACTGCATTCACTTCTCAATTAGTTAGCATAGACTTCTTGGGAGATTCAACTCCAACTATATTGTAATTTCAATGTAGAGAAATCTCTGCATTTCAATACTATACTTTATTTATACACCAAACGATGTATGAGCGAGTTTTGCTAGTGGGAATAATTTGATTTTATGATTATTCCACTCTAAATTTATTATCGAATCACAATATATTAATAAAGTAACTAGTTAGTAGAGTAGTACCTTGTTATAGAGTTGTTTTAGGGAATCCAGCCGAGCAGTATACATGGCTGGGTCAGAGACACTGCCTTCTTCTACCAATTTCCTTCCGGTCTTGATAACATTCTCCACTTCCGCTTTGATGTCACTCAGCGTCTGATAGAATCTCTGAAACAGAAAATACAATAGCTCGATTAATTATGTTTATTAGTTCATAAAGAAACAAATTATTGTAATAAGAGACGGACTTTACGATAAAATGAAAGTACAAAAACCATACTTTACTTTATACTACACTATATTATACTGTACAGTATACTACACTTTACAGTATTGAACTTATAAACTTCTGTGCAAATTGAACTTATAAACTTTACTCACTGTACTGAACTAACAAGCTTCTATCATAGTATATATGAGTTAAAATACGTTTCATAGGTATAATACTCAAATGAATTTGAATACATAAGTTATCTCTACATTCACGAATCTGTAATTATAATGAAATTTAGACTATAGTCAAATTTCAATTAACATCAGTATATCAACAATATTATAAGTTTAAAGAATAAATGAAGCTACAGTACAGTACAATAAATTGATAGATGCATGATAGGATTGATACTAATATGAATTTCACAATAATGATCCAATATTTTAATCAGTTTCCATGGTAAATTGAATTAGGATTTCATCCATAAGTAATTCGATGAAATATTAACTGATTCATATCAAATATGAAGCACACTTTTATGGGCGAACCGGCGAAATAAGTAATTTCAACTTTAAGTTATCAAGTTATTGCAACTTTCAAGGAGTGGTCCGTAGCCGAAAGCGATAAGCGCCGGTCTGATAATCCAAAGGTTCCTGGATCGAATACAGTTGACGGAACGGATTCTGAGAACATAAAAACGATTACCCCCGTCTTTCGGAGGAGACGAAAAGCCGTCGGTCCCGATGGCCTGAAAAACAGTCGTCATCTCTCATCATCATCATCATCATCATCATCATCATCATTATCATTATCATCATCATCAAGTCTCTCATGCTAAAATAATTTTAGCATTGCTTATTGTTTTGTTTATTCCCTGACTTTGTATTAGTGTTTGCCATAGGTCTCATCAGACCTGGCAACGTAAGATGTGCAAAAAATAAATATCAAATATCAAATATCTCATTACCCAGCTAGAAACTCATGTGGGCATCATCCTCAGAAAAAAGCGAGTAATTCTATATAAATTCTAATGTTATTCTAGATAAAAAGGCTAATGATCCAAGTGATGAAACCAATTTCATAAAAAAACAGACATTTCCTATTCGAACTCACCATGCAGTGCTTGAGCTGTCCTTGTATGCCTTCTGGGTCGTCTGAAGCCAACTCTAGAAGGCAGGTGGCTTCCTCCACACTTCTCAACTCTCTCAAAGCGCGACTCAGGCGAGGCTCCAAGTTGGTTGGAGACCTGAACTGCTCAAACTTACCAGCTACATCCGTGAAACGTTTCTGAAACAATTCCACATATAAGTTAGTAAACCTCTTACTTATAACAGTTACTTAACTTATATATTAATTCCAAAAATTAGCAGAACTTTTCTAATTGAAAGGATTAATGAAATCTCCAGGTGTAAGATAAGTTGGTATGATTTTGTGTCAATGAAATGATTTCTGGCTATGAATTTTTATGGCTATGTAGATTTCATATAGTATAGTGCAAAATCTTATTTCCGAATAAGCTCTTGACATATTGAAAAAATTATAAATATATATTCTTCGAATTTAAGATTCTTCAGAATAGACGAAATTTATTGAAATAGACAAGAACAGAATACATTTTTTAAATCACTTTTATCATGATGCAGTACAATATCATGATGAGTAGATGATGATAATTATGAACTACTGAAGCTTATTATATACAACTTAAATGCCAAGAATGTGTTTTGTCCTAGGAGAATAATTTATTCCAGATTCACAGGGAAGGAGAAATGAGTCAACTAATGAAAATGTGTGTTGGATGTGAAAATACATTGTATAAGTGATGATAAAAGTTTGTACAATAGGCTAATTGAATTTCAAAATATAGCTAGGATAATATTACTTGAATAGCATTCAGGAGTCATTTATTGCCCAGCATCCAGCAGTAAGTACAGACTTCTTGTAATCCGTTAGAAAAGTAAACTCAAGAGAAATCAGTAACAATAATTTAATTGAAAAAAAAGATTTAATAGTATCGATATCATTTCCTAGGTTTGAGCCTATTAATGCATGCCGTTTATTCACGGAGTAATTTCTATTTTTCAGTTTTGTAAGAAAATTTAAAAATCGATTTTGTAGAAAAGCCAGATTCCTGTAGTTCCAATTATATATTTATATGAGAATGAAATTGAATGATATCCTACCTGGATGAGTATCATCTGCTCATGAAGTCTGGAGGCAGCCTCATGCTTTCCAGCTTCCTCATAGCTCTGTACTTTCTGTTCCATTTCTTGTAAGGTGATGTTCTGAGTTTCAAACTCTTCTACTAGCCTCTGTTCATAAATGAAAGTAAAAAACTAGAATTAAAAACTATTCGAAAAATCAATGAAGTTCTATGGAAAATAGTTCCAATTTTTTACACAATAATTGGATGGGCAGAATCGCCATGACATGCACTAAAACGAATTGAAATTGAAATTTTCAATTTTTTAAATGTGAATTTTTTAATTTTAGTATTTAATAAAATTGACACATTTATGAACTGGAAAATTTGACATTCATAACTTTGTTCTCTTTCGAATAAAACTGAAGAACAATACTGAACTTCAAAGTAAATCTTTAAAATAACCAAATGAAAAAATCAATTCTGAAATTCAAGAATACCTCTAATAAAGAACTTATTTAAGTTCAAGATGGACACTTGATGTAATTTTTAAGAAAAAAAGCGATTTTGTCTGTCAGGATAGAGTTTTCTTGCTCTCAATGTTAAAATCAATTTGCTAATTGAGATTTCCAGAGCAACATCAATTGAGTGGATTCAACTTATTCTCAGTTTTTCTATATTTGTTCATAATTTACATGGCCAATCCCAATGTAGGCTCACAATTGATGAGGGTTTACCCATGATTCATCGGGAGAATCTTCTAGTCTGGGTTTACTGCTACTTCTAATAATGCAAATACCTATTCCCATGATCTTCGAACATTAATTAAAAGGTAAGGTTCAACATTGGAAATCTTAAACCAAACACATAAATACACAGTAAAATGAATGGAAATAGGAAAAATACAACTTTAGACCCTTGCTGGCACGAATCTCATTCAGATTACTAGAAAATTGAATGAAAGGAAAAATATTTTTTAGCATTCAACTCACATATTCAAACTATAGAAATTGGGTAGAATTGAAAAAAAATACAAGAGAATTTTTATACTTCACCCATCGAATGTGAGGGTAATGAGAAAACAATTACTATGTTACAGTAATTTGAAGAATACTAAATCAGTTATCATAGAGAATGGAACATAGAATTTGATTCTAATTAAAATCAATTTTCATAATTTTGACAACAATGTTCATTTATTGAAATTCGTGCCAGCTAGGTTCTGCAAAAGGAAGAATAATGAAACCAGAATTAGTGAGTAAGCCACTCAAAAAGACAGACGAAGAAGATCTACAGAATAGGAAAGGATAGAAAAACAAGAAATGAGAATTTTACTTTTCATTTATACCAACCATGACACCTCAACACATTTAATAGTATTATTGATTTGATTACTACCAACAAATTAACGAAGGGATTCTTTTGAATATTTGTTTTTTTATAATGAAACATTATATTTGAATTTCTCAACTGATAGATTAATTTTTTCCACGATTGAAATTACAACACGGAGATTCCGTATATCACACTAAACACTTGACTTGCTTTCTAGATTTCAATACCGTACTCATACACCAACACAAAGTTTGTGATATGAACGAAAGATGACAAATATTAACAAAATATACATCAAAACAAAGAAAATGAACATAACGATATCACAATGATCACAAAAATAAGGCGAGGTGGAACCCGTAAGGGTCTTCCCACCGATAAAAAGCCATACGATAGGAAAAAAACAATGATATGATATAGGTTTTCTAATGATAGGGGATCTAATTAACAACTTCTCCAATAACAATAATCATGAGTGTTACATAAAAGAGTATCATATCATTTATTGGCTAATAGTTTACGTTTACAATAATAAACATTTACATAAACCATCTTTAAAATGTTGCATATCTCTTTAAGCAAGCTTTTGCTGAGTAAAATCTCAGATTACCACGAATAATTAAACGGAACTCTATTCATAGAATTTTAAAAACTCCTTCTACTTATTCAAATAATGCAGGATCGACCCTCTACTTTTACTATATTTTCTTCTAACTAGTTTAATAATTAATATTTCTCCACATTCCTATTATCAAAATGAGTTGTTAGGGTCAGTATAAATGGAAAGCAATGAATACAATAGAAGAGATTTCTTCTATATTTCTAATTTATTACCTTCTATATTTCGACTATATTCTCTTCTATATTTTCTTCTATATTTCAGCTATATTTTCTTCTATACTGTTTCCCACTATATTTCTTCACATTCCTATTAACAAAATGTGTTGAAAGGGTCGGTATGAATGAAAAGCAACAAATAGAATAGAATAGAAGAGAGATGACAAGAAACCATGAAAGCAGAGGTAGGGAGCGAGGAGGGGGGGGGTGTCAGCTGACCTGAACATCGTCAGGCAGGTCGTCGGCAGTGAGGTCGTTGTTGATGCGAGCCGAGAGTTGTGCGTCGACATCGTTCAGCCACTCCTGGAACTCGACTATGTGTCCTTCCGACTGTTGCGCCTCGGCCATTGACACCTCGAGCAACTCGGTGCGCGCTCTCGCCTAAACCACCACACAATCATTCACTTCCACATATTTCTCATCCAACTCAATCAAACCTTGAATTGAGCAGCTGACTTTTTATGCACTATTACTATTATAACCTATCCTAACATATAACCTAACCTAACCTATTATCTCTAATCTATTAAGCAACAAGCTCAGTTGGTTAACAACAGGCACCCAGCGACACAAAAGTTCACTATAAAGCCACTTCTGAAACAAAATGGTTCAATGCATCCAACTCAATCAAACAGATTGAACTGCGTGAGGCTAACTTGGTTGCCGATGAACACTTTAATCAAATACTATTTAAAGCCAATTACTAACTATTAACATATATAACTCGAAATTAAGCAACAAGCTCAGTTGGTTAACCTATTACCTCTAATCTATTACAAAGTTCACTATAAGCTCCAGCTTTGGGCCATAATTTTTCAACAGGCAACTCTATCAACTTGGATTGAACGGCTGGAATGTTTATGCCTCACTGCTATAACCTGGCCGCCATGCAGAGACACCTTATTTAAGGTCTCATTCCACCACATGGAAAGGTCCATGCTTATAGGTCCATTACAGGCCTAGCTACGCTGTGTAGCGTTCAAAGAAAGGATCAAGTATTAGGATCAAGTCTATGCATGTCGGATAAGTGGGTAGCTTACAAATCATCTGTTTAATTCAAGGGGCTTGAATTGGATGAGAAGTTTGATCAAATACAACTGGTCCTTCCATTATAGGATGATTCAACTGAGCGGATGCATGCGATTTTCAATAGTACGAAGGGAACGCTAAAAATGACTGTTAACAAATTCGCTTTTATAACTTTTCCGCCAAATAATTCAATATTTATTTAAGATATGCAAGCAATAAGTATCAGAAAGTTTTGCATCAGTATAATTGACTAGCGTCTGGTCCCAGTTGCACAAACATCGATCAGAGTTCAAACATTGTGCTCAAATTAGAGTAAAACTTTGATCAAGGTTGAAACAGTAATATTGTGTAACTGGTCAATCTGTAAACTAAATTGCTATAAGAAGAGGACTGATTACAAGTCATTGCATGGGGAACTGATGGATTTTTACATTTCACTTTCAATTGTAAATTCATGAAGTTTAATGAATTAAAAAAGAAAAAAGATGTGAGATTCAATGTTATGCATGAAATTTGAGTCGTAGCCATAATTCAAGCCTTGCAGTTACATCAGTCATAGCAGTATAGTCTTGAAAGACCTATTGAGAAATGCTCCAGATTTGAAAGCTGTGTTTCCAGCCTACACAATATGTAAGGAACTCGCATCAGTAATAATGCCTTAAGAGCGCTTGAGTAAACTTTTTTCAACAAATTAGCCTAGCATCAAAATTAAAGCAAGAATTAAAGAAAAAATAGTTACTACTATTTTCACGATGTTTATGAATTGACGAGTTGAAGACTATGATATCCAAATCTTCCACAGAAACCCAGATTATTTTACCGGTACCCATGCTTCACCCAGCCCATTCATGGTTATTGATGAGAACATTTAATCCATAATGATGAAGTAACTCAACATCCAGATGACATATACACCATGAATACTGTACAGGTACCCACTCCCATAATGTTAGATTTTATTCGTAAAATGGCTGAATATCCATACAATATAACATACTGTAACATAAAACAATGTATTATGTATGAATATAAGTGTTGTATTCATGATTAACTATACAGTTAAATGACATAGAAGGAAACATTCATGTGGGAATCGAGTCAGAACAAGTACTAAACAGAGAATAACCGAGAGATATTTGTTAGAAACTTGGAAATTGATCGATGAGAATACCTGTTGACTGAGAATTGTCCAACGGGAAGTGATTGATGTGACTTCGGTTTCGACCGACTGCGGCATAATATTGTCAGCAATCAAGGATTTGCCGATCTCCTGTATTTTTGCAATCCTTGTTTCTGGGTGATTTCGAATGTAATTTTCGAGATCCTGGAAATAATTCAAAAGAAAAGGATGGATATGAAAGGGTGAAGTTATCAGCAACATTATTGCTTATTCATTAATTATTCATCAATCCGTATATTTTAATTTATTAATTAGTTTTTTCCTGAGTAGCCTAGTTGCCAATTATCAAATGAATATGAATGGAAATAGATAATTTGATCAGAGAAAACAGAAAGATAATATAAATAAGAGTGGAAAGATATGATTAAATTATAATTGAACACAGGCGAAATAATATGATCTCTATTTTTCAATCGAGAAAATTTGTAACACAATGAGCGTCAACTTGATAGGTAGAGAAACCCCCATTTTTGATTAATAACTTCGCAGCACTAATATTAACGCCAAAAGTTTGCCCAAATTTACTCTGATACATCAATAATGATCATAGAAATAGAAAGCGATTACAAACTAGCTGAAAGTCTATTACAGAAAACTTCTATCTTATGCGAGGATTCCATAGAGAACAAATATGACAATAGAATATAAATAGAGATACAGTATAATTGAGTTGAAAAATGTTCTTACATCCAGTTCCTCTGAAATCTCCTCAGCATCGGCAGCCGATTTAGGCGATTTTCTCAAACGTTTCTCCAATCTATCAAGCCAGTCCAATTCTTGGGCAACAAGAGCTGTAAAATGAATCAGAAATATTCAGTGAAAATGGAGAAAGAGATGTCTGAAATATGAAAACCTTATACGTTATCATATTCCATTAACTATAATAAGTATGTAAATAAAAGCTGTTCAAAAATCAAGACATGAAAAAATCACATTTCTGCTAATACTAGTTTTTAATAAACCATCAAGTGAATGAGGATATATTGAGAAAAATCTTTCTTTGAGAAGCACATTATGTAATAAAGTATCTTACAAGCTTCAAAGATATCTTATTCAAGAAAGAAAAAATATCTAAGCACAATTTTATGAGAACACTAATGTTCACAAGTAAAAATTTGTGAAGATGAGCAATAATACTTGAATAGACATGACAATTTATTGAAGAAAAGGATTAAATTTACCTTTGAATTCACCATACTCATGAGATGCATCCTGCAGGATTTTGAACTTGTCCAGTACTTTTTTCGTGACAGAATCCCACTTTGAGGTGAATTCTTTCATGTTTCCAGTGAATTCTTGTGATACTTTATCTGAGTCCTTGATAAGGCTTTCATCTGCAAAGGATGGAGCAAACAAAAATGAATCAATTATTTTTAGAGAGAAATAGAAGAAACTGTTCAGGAAATACTGATACAAGGGAAAGCGAAATATGGAGATATTGTTTATTAGGCTGAAATAAAACTAGTCATCTCTGACACTCAAACTTGAGATTGTATACAACTAATAGAATACAATTAAAATAATTAGGTACACAGTAAACAATTATTCATTAAAAAGGCATAGAAAAATACAAGAGAAATGTGTTTCTTTCGAGAAGAAATGTCTGAATTTTCTAAATTTGAGAAAAATTGAATCAAATATTATATTTTATGAAATGTGTAGGCATAAATTTTAAATACTCACATGAGTTGCTAACATCCTGGTAAGCTTCATTTTTACTCTCCACGCTTTCTTTCAGAGTTTGCACCTTCGCTTTCAATTTGGAAAACTCATTTGATGTAGCAACATTTACTTCACAGGATGATATATTTTCTTCGAGGCTCACTAACCATTCTGTCAACTCGGTTACAGAATCAGCGATCTGAAAGAATAATAACACTCAATAATTATCATGCACTCATGTCATATAATAAGGGTTGCACTCAATCTATAACATACAGAAATACACTCACCAAATTTCAGTTTATTGGTTTTAAATAGGCCTAATTCAAATCAATAACATTATATTGAAAATAAAATCATTGAGATGTAATAGACAAGCATGTTTTTGCAAATTTCTATATTGTTATACATGGATAAAAGTCCTAGCTTTATACGATATGTAACAATTGAAAAAATGGTATTTTGATGTGTTGTGAGTTTACAAGTTAAGTGAAAACATAATATGATTTCCTATATATTTTTAGTATATCTATATAGATACGCTAAGTGGGAACAATTCCTCTTTTCAATACATCAGAAAAAATTAGCCAGCCATCTTAAAGAAGTATTTTCAGAAGAAATAAAATAACTTCAAATGAGCCAGCAATTTCAAATAATAATTATGAACCATAATTTTTTTATTTAAAAAATAAGCCAGCCATCATTAAGGAGTGGTCCGTAGCCGTAAGCGCCTGTCTGATAATCCAAAGGTTCCAAGATCGAATACAGCCAAGATCATAAACGGTCACTCCCGTCTTTCGGAGGAGACGAAAAGCCGTCGGTCCCGACTGCCTAAACACAGTCGTCATCTCTCATCATCACCCCTCTCATTACCCACGCACAAGCCTAGAGCTCATGTGGGCATCACCCCCAAAAAAAGGAAAAGGAGTATTTTCAAATGAACTACAATAATAATCTCAAACGAACTAACTTGAAAAATGTCGAATAAAATAGCCAGTAGAAATTCAATTTTGGATATATTTACCTTTTTATGTTTTTCAAGACACTTTTCAAGCTTCGATTTCCGCTCAGGAAGGCCACATTCCAACACATTCTTCAAATTCTTCTGAAGGACAACCTCCTGATCACGAAGATGCTTCCCAAAACTGGAATCGACCTGAAGACTGGTGTCGAGCAGATCTTTCGTTACTCGAGCCACTTCCACGACATTCTGTTTCACACTTTCACCTTCTCCTAACAGGTTCTGTCGAGAAGAATACAACGTAAAGTTTGACACATTTCAATTTTCAAGTTACAATTCTTGTTATGTGATGTACCATGAAATGCTAAATTGACATGTATCGCAGTAAACAATAGCAAGGCTGAAATTAATATATTTGGGCACTTCTGGAAGAGGGAACACTTCAAGAGGTATGATGTTATTTCAATGTAAATTCAAATCAATTGTTGTGGATCCATCTTATTTTTATCAAATATAGACACTAATGTAACTTGAAAACTTATATTACAATGCGAAATGGCCAAAAGCATAAAATGAATGAGAAATTATTTCACTTTTTTATTATACTAAAACAATTCCTTAAATCCAACTATTTCATTTATCAAGTAGAAAATTAAAATAATAAAGCAGAAATAGGCAATAAAACTTGAAAATACTTACATTCACGTCATTCAATTCCGTTTCAAGTGCAGTTTTATCTCCTGATGGTATCGACATTTTTTGGAAATAAGGTTCTGCTTTTTTCAGCCACTGTTCAACGGATCGTACTTCTGACATTATTTTTTCTAGTCGCTTAATGTCTGTTTGAAAAAAAAATAGGAATGTTACATGAAAATTATAAAAGAATCATGCATTTTTACAAAAATAACAAACATTTTAAAGCATAAAAATGAACGTTTTTTCTCCCATTTCAAAACGGTAACATAGCATTTGAAAGCTTAGCTTTTACGAAAGGTATGGGCAATAGCCTACTTTGACCATCATTCACAGAGCTTGAAAATTTCATGAAAACCTTCAGTTGTTAACTATACGGGAGTATTATAGCTGAGGGCAATAAGCGCCGGTCTGATAATCCAAAGGTTCCTGGATCGAGTACAGTTGAAAAAAAAATTGACAACAAAAACGGCCACTCCCGTCTTTCGAGGGAAAAGCCGTCGGTCCCGACTGCCTAAAAACAGTAGTCATCTCTCATCATCACCCTTCTTATTACCCATGCACAAGCCTAGAGCTCATGTGGGCATCACCCTCAGAAAAATCGAATACAAGTACTCGAGTTAACAGGAATAAAGAGTGATGTAAAATTAGATTAAAGCCTCCGATAGTATGTCCTTTTTGAATGGCACGAATAAAAATTTAGGCTATGTAAAATTAAAAATTATTATACCTTCCGACAGCATCTCCTTATCCTATTAATTATTCAAAAAGATACCATATTATGTTCAGACCTAGGTTTTGAACACTTGTGATACAGTTATCATAGTTGTAAGAGAAATTGAATAGCTTTTTCAAAGTAAAATAATTATTTAATCCACTCACCAGCCTGTAGCTTTGCATGACGTTCTTCCAAAATCACTGGAATATCGCTCCATCTGGTGTTCAGGTCTTGAAGCTCTTCTCTCAAGTGCTCACTGGGATTAGCTTCGAGTAGTTGTTGTCCAGACGTATTGACAAAGTTGAAATCTGGTAGCATCTCTTCAATAGATTGTTCTAGATCCTGTATTAAGGAAAACAAAAATTTTTAAGTAAAATGCGAATAAGACGAGCAACTCCAAAGAGAGCATATTACTTGAAATGAAAATATAAATAATTACATTTTTAAACTTGGCATTACACACGCCTAGCTGGATAGAGCAGACGATGTTGAAGGAAAATGCCATAAAAACTTGATAATTTAATAAGTAAATGTTGGTGAAAATGAAAATTTCATCGTTCAAGAGAAAAGGAGATTCCGATGAGTCTGTGCATTTAGAGTAGAGAATCAATTGTTTATAGCTTTGTACCCTGCTATAAAAGTATAAAGAGACAATCGGTGACAAATATTGTTATATCTCTTGTATATTATGATAGTTTATAAGATTCGTACTTATTCATTTTGATTCAAGTTTATATTTACTTGGAAGTCAATCTATGGAGATTGCGATATTCAAGAGCTGATTCAATAGGCAGAACCACAAATAGACTTTATAACAAATGAAAATCGAGAAATTATAACTACTGTACAAACCTTGAACTTGTCCAGTTGCTTTTTCATTTGCGGCAGAGGAGCCAGTATCACGTGTTCAGATAGCAATTCACCCTCGACACCATGGACCCATTTCATCAGCTGATTCTTCTTCTCCAAGTACTTGGAAGATAAGCTCTTCTCACTTCCTAGCTCTGTTTGGAGAGTAAGAACCCTGAGAAAAAACATTGTTTTCAGAAAGTGGAATGATATTAACGGGGGCGAAGTGAGAGTCTTATGAATTCGAGTAGATTGATGAGTTGAAATTCATACAGAGAATACAAATTTAATACACGGTTTGGTTTGTTTCTCAAACAAGAAACAACCAACTGAACAACTGAGAAACATAATTATTATGAAGTTGAAAATATTCATTAACAAAAATCTGTAGCCTAATTAAAGATTGAATACCGTGAAAGCCACCAAACAATTGTGAAATATTAAAAGAAAAAAGGAAACATTATTTGTCGTTGTCAATTCCACTATTTATTTCAATAAAACAATTAAATATCAGAATAACAATTGACTAATATTGAATAACGATATCAGAATAATATACAAGAATTGACATCATCGAACAGAGTTGTCTTTTATCAAGGAGTTTCAGAACATCAACAGAAATTCTACAATTAATAATTTGAAATATTACTACTTCATCAATAAGCTTACATGCAAAAACAATTAAATGGACGATTGAACCATAGTGTAACATAATTTTAAAATTACACTATCCTTATTGAAAAGTATCGGTATTTCGTGATTGAATTTGGTAAAAACTACCAAATCAATTTTGAAATACATACTGATTAAGTTCGGACTTCGGAATGAGTCTGACATCAAAATCAAACCATATCTCAATTCAAATTGAATAATGATTTAGATTCTGACATTCATTCATACTACAAATTGATAAATAAGAACTTCAGACGATAGATTGACTAGTGACTGAGAAGCTGTTTTGAATTGAACCAACTCACTTTTCCATGAGAGTTGTCCATTTTGTCACAAACTCCTGTACGTTAGCGTCAGCGTCCGCCTCTTCTTGGCCTGCATGGGGACGAGCTATCAACTGCTTTGATCTTTGTCCAAGTTTTATTACTCTTTCCTCATGCGATTTCATAGATTTGACTTTCACCTGTTATTAATCAACAAAATAAATCATTATTAGGTGGTCTATAGGATAAATTCAAATAGATATTTCATAGAAAAGTTAAAAATCTACAATATCGAGATTCATCAAACAAATTCAAGACAAAGAAATGATAAATGAATTATTGAGGAAACCTAAATTTATTCTTCAACTAACTAAGCCTACTTAGCATCAAAATTAACAGAAATAATTTCAGCATAAAAATAAATTGTGTTAGCATAATAAATCCATAACATAAATCCATAAGTTCGTTTGTGAGCTGGAAAGTCAGAAATTCATAAAAAACTAATCAACAAGAAGGTTAGATAATTATAATGGATGCACTGGAAAAATATAGCACGAAACATTGAGACGTAAAAAACGTAAGTAATTTTTCACTTTGAATATTGTGTATTCAACACAAATTATCCAGAAAAGGAGATACGTCGACAAGAACATTAAAAAATTCTGCGGACATCACAGAGAATTCCCACTAACATTCATGTTGCCACCTGAAGAAAACATATGAAATCAATCTTACCCTGCATTGTTCGAGAGAGTGGTTGGGTGTACTAGCGAACCATTTACTGAACCCCGAGAACAGCAAATCCAAACTAGTCAGTTCTTTACTGAGAGCTTTCAGCTCGACTTCTCTCTGTGCCTTCTCCAAAGCCATGTCAAGCTGTAGTCCGATCGCCGTGAATTTCTTTTCCAATGCCACCAGCTTTTGTTCTTCGGTCAATGGTGATCCACCGTCTAAAACCAATAGAGAAATCAAATTACTTATTGATCTCGTAAAATTATAATTCTGTATTTAACGCACTAAGCGTCTTTGGAATTCCGTCCAAATAGCTGAAAACGAGAGCCTCATTTCTTCATTTGAAAATTTAAAGCATCAACTGTTATAATTCCCTGATCACGGCTTTTGGCTTTCGAGAACATTGAGACAAGTACAGTAATATTCATCTAATTTGACACTTGGATAGATAGAGCGATACTATTTTTTCGCCATCGTACTCTACGGTCATCAGCAACGTCAAGAAATTAGACCTCTCTATCTATCTAATGCCAAGCGTCAATTTAAATGTATCTGATTATACTGTACATAAAACAATAATAATTATTCAAGTAGAAAATTGAAAGCATCACCTGTTATGATTTCCTGAACACGGGTTTTGCCTAGACTGAGGAGAGCAGTCATATGAGGCTTGCGTTCGATCCACTCGCTGCGAGCCTCTTCCAGGAGGAGCACAGCATCCTGCGGCTCCCCTTTGTCTTGCAGCAGTCGTTCGGTTTGATTCAGCCAGGACTCCATGTCTGTCAGACCTGACTGCAGTTCCACCTGCTTTTCAACTCGACGTCGCTTCCAGCTTCCCTGACCCTGAATCAGAGCAGACAGTAAGTGATATAGCAGGATTCTTTTAACTTGTCAGAAAACAGCTGATTTAACGTTAGTAAACGAGCGTACATCAATCAGCTGTTTTCTGACAATTTAAAAGAATCCTGCTATACTCTTTTTTCACTATTTATGATTAACAACAAGCATACAATCAAATATTCCTATTCCTAAAGTGTTGCATAAATATTTTTAAAAAATCGTAGGAAATTAAATATAAGTGATACAGAAACGAGTTTTATATCACTGGAATAGAAAAATATTGAAGATTTCAAGTGTAAGTTACCAGAATTCGATATTGACATTTAAAAATTATTATAAGTCACGGGTTCTCTCAAAGTGTTTAATAACAGCATGAGAAGTTGGAATAAATAGATCAGATAACCAATTGCCCTAAATGTTTATTAGTTCTTATTGAATTTTTTTAAAGAAGTAGAAAAATGAGAAAAAGGAGGAGAAGGTGAATAAAGAGGAGAAAGAGGAGACGGTGAAGAAGGAGGAAATGATGAAGAAGAAGAAGATGGAGAAGAAGATTGAAAAGAAGTAGAAAGAGGAGGAGGAGGAGGATTGGAAACTATTTCATGTATTTCAATAGTCGCAGTTTTATGCGACCAGGGAAGTCCTAGTTCAATTTTAAACCTCTGTTTAGGATGAAAGAACGGTCACGGACAAATCATAGGTAATGAAACAAAAAATTGCTCTGGTATCTAGTTTATTAGTAAATAGTTATTGATTGAATTGAGTTTTCGATACGTTCATTGAAGTAAGATGATCACGTGCAAGAAGCATTCGAAATGTAACTTACGTCTTGACTAGAAGTGTTCGATTCCCAGGCCTGTAAAGTCTGAACACTCTCCGAGCTGTCCCCAACGCATGGAGTTAGACTAATTTCAAATCCAGAGTTTGAAATCTGAAAGAAATAACCACACTTCCATCAAGTTTATTGCAATTAATTACTCTCTTTCATACTCAAATGTATTCTTGACCTTCACAAAACTGAACAAATCATATTCAACAAGAATCATATTGATTCATCTACTTTTTATTCTTCAATTCCACTATCCATAACAAACTGCTTGTTAATAATCAACAAGTTCAATTAACAAGCTTGTTAGTAAATTAACTTGTTAATAATTAACAATATTGGATATCAGGCCTAATTGTGTATCATATAATTTTTTGTTCACCATGTAATACCATGTAGTTTTCTATTCAAAACTGCAAACTGCTAATTCGTACACAAATCAGTTAAAGTGAATTACTTTTTAATATTTCACAATTTAGATATACTAGAGCTATTATGTTTAACCGTGTTTATTTACGATCTTCTAAAATCAACTATCTCAATAACAGGGGCTTGTTTCATGAAAATTCACAAGACCTATAAAACAAGAAAAGGTGGACACACAGTAGACGTGAATAGATCGGCGTACTAGGTAATGAATCCAAGTCTAGTGTGCGTCTGCCTGTTCTCAATTAAACAGGACTTCAAAATTCTCATGGGACAGATAAATTTTATATTTACATTCATGTAATATATTAATATTTGAATATTAATTTCAATAATAGATTTATCATTGTTTCAGGATTTTGACTATTTTCGTACTATTGTAAATTGAAACAATTCTACAAACCCTTTGAGCTTGAACATCCATAATTGACAGTAGAGCATCCCAACGGTCTTGCAGGGCTTCAAGCTTCTCCAATTCCTCGCCTCCTCCTGGAGGATTCATTTTCTGTCCAAGCTCATGAATTGCATCTTGCAGGTGATCCAATCTCTTATGCTGGGCGTCCATCTGCTGCCTTAAAATCTGTAAAATACAAAAAAAGTAATCACAAATCGCTAAGATCAGAAAAAATCAAAATAGATCAAATTTGTCACTTGAAAGTGTTACAGGGTTTGTAAGTGTCCATTCTTATAAGGATACGAAAAGAAGGCAACATTTAAATTATTTTTGAAGCTTGCAGTTTCTTATATGGAAAAATATGTAGACATAAATTTCATTTTATTATCACCATTAGGCTTATAATAATATGGTCTACACAAGAAAAACTGGCTTCATAAACAAGTTCTTGTCTATAGTTTCTTTTAAACAATTTCTCAACCTCGTATTTCATTTCCCGGTTTTTTTCATATCGCTTGGTATTTTATATTAGAATTCATTTTTCCATTGTCGCATGTTATTTTTTATTCAAATTCATTTTTCCATTCAATAAAACATAATATAAATTACAATATAATTTCTAAAAAGCACCGGCAAAGAAAACAATAATCAATTCGAGTTGTGCAATATCATCACAATAACAGAACTCAGAAAATCAGATCATGACTACAAAAATAATTGTTCTTCGACATTGTACACAGTAAAACATATAATATTTACAAATACAGGAATTACATATTGTATTTGCACTATAAGATTACAAAAAGTCACTTTCAAACGAATAATTAGCTAAGTGAATAGAAGTTGCCACCTGTAGCTGTTTGATCCTCTCGAGAATAGTTCCCATTTCGTTGGCCGGCTCCGACTCCATGTTCTTGAGCACGGTCTCCTTGGAGTCGAGCCACGCCTGCAGCCACATCACCTGGTCCAAGATGGCGCCGCCCTGCTGGATCAGGCCCTTCAGCAGGCTCCACCGCTCCTCGGTCCACTGGCAGATGTGCGCCCATCGCTCGCCCAGCGCTGTCAGCTGGTCCTCCATTTGCGAATATGCTGCAACGAAAATATTAATCAACTTGTAAATTATTGGAAATAATACTAATAATATGCAAAACATTAGTTGAATTCTACCATTATCACAGATAGAGACACGAACTTGAAACTCAGCTAACAAGGTTAAGGTTGACCCTTTTTTACTCTTTATTAAAATTTTCAATCTTCTCTGTTTTCAGTCTTTTCTTTTAAAAAAATAAAATTTTTTCAAAGTCATGTTGTGTCACAATGTTTTAAAAACGCTAAAAGTGTGACAATTTACACCATATTTTTCCCATTGTTCAATGAGAAAATCAAGGACTGTCGTTGACAAATGTCACAGTCATGTCGAGTATATGTAGAGATTCAGTGACCGATCAAAGGACTGTCGTTGACAACATCAGTAATAAAATAGAAACATATATGTAAACGCTGCGGTGACATTTGTCTGCGACAAAAGCCTCCTTTATTTCTTGCTTGCCTAACTTAGTACAGTCACTGGTGGCGTAGCATTGCGGACAGGATGTGAGATACAATATGTCATTGACAAAAACATTTACATCAAACTGTGACTTTTGTCACAGTTTTCAACAAAATCGTTTACATCAAACTGCGACTTTTGTCAATGACATTTGTTTGTGACAAGTATGTCGTTGACAAAAGTCATTGACAGTTCTGTCACTGACTTTGGTGTAAACCCAGATTAAAGCCTTGTGTGTCAGTCCCTTACACTCTTAAGAGGAGTTTAAGATGCGTATTAGACCGAAATATCAGTCTGCTATCAAGACTCGGTGTGTTAACTTGGATGATTATTTACAAGTAGAAGAGATGCTCAGAAATCATCTGTTAATCACTATCACAGAAGTGTGCGCAGTATTGGCAACGCTGCAGGCTTGTGAATTGCGAGCTCGAAAAGTGGTGGGGTACTGTTTCTGCGCTCAGGGGTCTTCAAGGATAATAGCACTCTAGTTGATGGATTAATTATTAATAACGCTATTTCAAAAACACTTTCAAGTAGAAATAACTTGATTTTCACTTCCATAGTAACTATTGTTTCATCTTGGTGAAGGACATCATCAGACTGATGCGTATAACTAAGATTATTAATAGCGTAAGTCTGAATAATATTCATATAATATTATGATTGTGTGTGTTCTGATTTGATGTTGTATGAAGTGTATATCTTGACAAATTTATTTACACTCAATTTTAAAGATCTCTCAGATACCGTTACAATAAACTATCTATTCATCAATCTAATAATCTGATAGATCTTTTTGGCAATACTCAACTTACCATTATCAGCAGTCGTTTCATCCACAACTACGACCAAATTCGATAGTGCATCAACAACTTTCTGCTGATTCTGCAGATCCTGTTGCAGTTCTGAATGCACGTCCAGTTGATTTCGAAGTGCAGTCAGATCGGGGCCAACCTTGGACATGCGAGAAATTCTGTCCTCAGTCGATGTCAACCATTCTCTCAACGTTTCTAGCTGACTCTGCTGTAGACTCATCAGCTTGTTATGGATACTGGAATTGATAAAAATGGGATTGATGAGAGAGAGAAATGTTGAACTAAGTGTCAAACTAGCCTAATTGCTCGACGACCAAATTTCCTGTTTTTTATTTTAACAATTAAAAAGCAATTCAAAATTAAACTTAATCAGTATCCAAAAGCTAACTACTACAAACTTACTACTGCTATTTACTAAACTGTATTGAACTACTAAACTTACCACTATAAGTAAATTCAATCAGTAATGTATGTTGTAAGCACAAATTATAGAGCAAAAATAACTTACAATCAAACCTGACTCTAACTTACAATCAAACACACCTTAGTGAGGTTGAATTAAGAAGGAAAACAGACTATATATTTTTGTTATCTGCTAAAAGATTATTCCTAATCCTTGGGTGAACCAGTGAAACTGAACATGATACAGTATAAAACTGAACATCTACATATTGATAATGCACCATAGAATGAACATTAGAGGCCAAATACAATCCACAACTTATAAAAATCTTGATTACGGTGTGTGAAAAGACGTAATTAAAATGGGGGGGGGGATTAAATTAATTGTATTTTGTGAAATCAATCATAGGTCTCATTTAGCACAATCATATAAACCCTTGAAATTGATAAAGCATCACAAAAGTTCACTGAAAAGAATGAGTTCTGATAATTTAGTGTAGAGATTGATAATTGAAAACAAGCAGAAACTGATTAAAATAAGTGCAACAAACTTTATAGTTGGAGACAGAAATATATTGAGTAGCCTATCTTCATTTATGTATGGAATAATTTTTAAATAATTACCTGTGTTTTTATCATGAAGCAAAAAGCTGCTTAAAATCTAATAAGGTATTCAAAATCACGGTATTCACATTTTGAAAGCATAAATTCCATACTTGATGCTGTATTAAATATGAAATTTACGCTTTCGCACTTTCAAAGGTTTATCAATGATACAATCAAAAATTGAAATAAATAGATAACACTCACCATGCTTGCTTTTCCATCGCTTTTATTCTCAATGCTTCCCAGCGGGAGTTGAGCAATTTCATTTGAACTCTGACTTCGTCCTCTTCCTCTTTGGAGAGTCCTCCTTCTGATAGCATCCTCGCACCTTCCTCTAGGACAGCTCCTACTCCTTCCTGATGTCCTGATAGTTCCAGTAAAAACCTCTGAAAAAATAATAAAATCGTTAAAAAATTACTATAGAACAAATTTACCAAATATTTTACTACACATTTACAAAATTTACAGATATACCTAAATCAAAACAAAATAAGTTGAAAGCATTACTTTTTACTGTTTATTACTTAAATATGAATACAGAGAACAGACTGATTTCCAGAAAACATAATTCAGAAACAAAATTAATTACATCAGAAAATAGATTGAGAGTAAGATGGATCCATCAGATTCAGTCCATCAGAGGAGAATTCCTTTACAGGGTTGAAACATTTCAAACCAAATATTGACTGTCGTAAGTATCGTGAGTACTGTATCTATCAACTGCAGTGAGTATTTGGACTGAAACTTTATCACACGTTTGGCTTTCAGTAAAAGTTACATATTATTACCGAGAAATGAAAACTTATGCGATAAACCATTTACAAACACGAAAATTATACAAATTTACAATGTACATTACATTACATGAATATTTTTTAGTAGATTTTACTCTCATTACCGAGAAATGTAAATATAAGCTAGAAAATATGGCAATTGAACAAATACAATAATAGTATGATCATGTAGTTTTTGTATAGGCGCGATAGGCTATTATTACATCAGGTCTCGTTATTGTCAAGTCACATTAACAATAGATGGAAGAAGAAGAAGAGATATTATATTATTTATAAGCTTAGCTTGGGCTATTCATCTTCGTTTAAACTGAGTTTAAAGAAGCAATAGTTTGAGCTTGGTTTAAATGAATCTAAAGTTTAAAATTCAAACTACCATTGCGTCCAACTCAATTTAAACAAAGATGGTGCATACGGGAATAGCAAACACAAATAATAAATAAATGTTCATACCTTCAGTAAATATATTAGTTTATAGTGATAAGAAACATTAAATAAAAAATATAAAAGATGACATAAATGATAGCGATGTCCATAAAACGAGACAAAATAAGGATCTAGTCACAGATAACCAAGTTTGTAAGGGACACATTAGGAAGGGCCTGTACATGTGCTCACGTCCCTTACTCAGAAAAGTATTTCTATATCGTATGGTATATAGATATACTTTTGCTAGTGAAGTGAAGTAAATCAAACCCCACACGTATGTGGCCAGGCCCTCAACCAACCAAAAAATATTTACTACCTCACCTCTCTAAAATCAGCTGACTAGTACTAACTGCCTTTCAAATCTGGTTTTTGGTGAAATCTGGCCTAAAGAACAGGGATGAAAATTTAAAATAAGATACACTCCAACAACAAACGAGACATTGATGTAAAAATCAGTGAATAACTACCTCATGTGAATGGAATTCTTCTTTGACAGTTTCCAAGCTGGAATACTCCGGCAGACTGAATTCAGGACTGAGCTTGTCTTCGGCTTCAAGGAGCCAGGTGAGCACCTCTTCCATGGCCACCTGATAGCCGCCTAGTTCAACCGACACGTTGGTTGCTATGCTCACGGGCCGCGATGGTCGCGTATCGTAGTCCTCGCCCTGGAAAAGAAAATATCAACAAATAAATACAGTAAATATGTGAATAAAAGGGCTAACTTGGGATAATATGGAACAAGCTCTGCAAACCAAGGTTTATATAACTAGAAGAAGCTGAACCGATTTAGAAGAAGAAGAAGAAGAAGTTTGCATTGTTACAGAAGAAGAAGAAGAAGAAGAAGATAGAAGAAGAATCCTTTATAATTAATAAATGATTAGTAAATTAATGACCTAGAAGAAGACATTTAAGACCCATGTTTTGAACTTGAAGAAGAAGAAGAAGAAGAAGAACCCTATCGAAGAACGGAAGAAGATGATCAGAAGATTTAAGAAGAAGAAGAAGAAGAAGAAGAAGAAGAAGAAGAAGAAGAAGAAGAAGAAGAAGAAGAAGAAGAAGAAGAAGAAGAAGAAGAACTAAGAAGTTTAAGAAGAAGAAGAAGAAGAAGAAGACTGCTAAGAAGAAGAAGAAGACCCTCAGAAGAAGAAGAAGAAGAAGTATAGAAGAAGAAGAAGAAGCTGTTGCTTAAGAAGAAGCGTTGAGAAGAAGAAGAAGAAGAAGAAGAAGATATCAGCAATAAGTTGTTTGAACATTTTAGGATAAAAGATATTCTGAAATAATTTCGGTGAAGAAGAAGAAGAAGAAGAAGAAGAAGAAGAAGAACATACTATAGAAGAAGAAGAAGAAGAAGAAGAAGAAGAAGAAGAAGAAGAAGAAGAAGAAGAAGAAGAAGAAGAAGAAGAAGACAAGAGATATTTATTATTTACATTATATTATATTGGCTTTATGGTTGTCACGCCGCTTTAAGCTATACATCTAGCTTGAGCCCTCATTCGAGAATAGTCAATACAAGACAAAAATATGAGTCACGTGCTTAAGCAGCGTTGTGAAACATGAGAAGGATATCAGCAATAAGTTGTTTGAACATTTTAGGATAAAAGATATTCTGAAATAATTTTGGTGACAAGCATTACAGTAATTATGTAACTTATTGTTATTATAAGGTATTTTAACATACTATGCTTAATATTTCATGGGAAGCGGTTGACTTAGTGCTTGTGCCGGTGTCTATTCGCAAGATTAGGCTAGGCGTACACCGGTTAGTCAAGACAAGACGAGATTAGTCACGTTTAGTCACAGTACTTCACATAGTTCGCTTAAGAAGCAACACACACTGATTAGTCATTGCATCCCAAGGTTCACTAAACGTGACTAATCTCGTCTTGTCTTGTCTTGTCTTGACTAACCGGTGTACGCCTAGCCTGAGATAAAAGACAAGCACCTGTTATTCCCAAGGGGACCACTTTCCGTTAATGCCTTTTTCCGCTGAATGCCATTAATACATGAGAGATCGAAATCGCTTCCCAGTGATTCGGAGCCCACCTAAAGCTGAATTTACTCTTTAATACTCTTGTAGAATTTTATTATAATAAAATTTCACGACTTAAGAGTTCTTTCATTGAAGAATTCCAATCTACATATTGTATAGTTTTATAGAGTTTTATTATGATAAAGTTGATGGTTTACCTCTCCAGAAAGTAGAGAATCAGGATCTGATCCAAGAGAGAAATCAAGATTTGACACTTCAATAGAGGAATGTGGTAACGACTGGAATAGACACATGACATACATCATGATGGACTTCTTATCTGGGATGGATGTGTTGACATCTGAAATCACAAAATAACAAGATTATAAAAACTGAAATTATTGCTGAATAACCAGCATATCAGTCTCACATATTCAAATATAAAAATTCAATACATTCGAAATTTTCTTCCATCTCAAACAAACTTGAAGATGTTGGTGGGAGTAGAACCATATTGTCAAGGTAGAATAATTTCGTACCTCCAAATCAAGATTTTTCAGCTTAATAATGGCAGTATAAATAGTGAAAGTTAATTTTTTGAGTCGATAAACTTGGTATAGATTCTAAAAATATTATTGTATGATTATATTGATAATCGAATGTAAAAGACTAGTATTCTGACAATATTCAATCATCATTTTGGAACCATCCACACATTTCTAGCTTTAAAAGAAACTATTATCTCCATTTTTGCTCTTTCCATGGGTGGGGCATTGAAAACTCTTTGTCGAGGATTTTAACATTAAAATAATCAAACAATCTAGAGACATACGCATTGAACTACAACTTCAATTAAAAATAAAAAATAAAAGTGGTCCGTAAATACAGTTGAGATTTTGACAAAACGGTCAGTCGTCATCTCTCATCATCATTCACCCTCAGAAAAACATTTATCGTGCTCTTTTCAAAAGTACTTGGAATTCCTCCTGTAATGATTATGTTGGGTTTGAATTGATGTTGCAGTATTTCTCCCTAGTTAATAACAAAAACCTAATGTATTACATTATCATATATCATCACATATCATAAGCATCTATCATACATTACATGTACTGTGGTTTGTAATGCTCCGTAGTCAATATCAAAAACTTAATGTACTCTTTTCAAAAGAACTTAGAATTTCCACTAAAGATTATGTTGTGTTTGAATTGATGTTGCGGTATTTCTCCCTAGTTAATATCAAAAACATAATGTATTACATTATCATATATCATAAGCATCTATCATACATTAAATGTAACGTGGTCTGTAGTTTGTAATTGTACAATAATGCTCAATTAATACTGGTTTGCCAATATCTGATTCCTTTCCACTCTTCATCAACTTCAAAATGAATCCAATCATCTACAAATTCAACGCACCTTCAGCATCCAGAAGTCTCTCAATGCCGAACTGTTCTTGGGCCAGTCTGAATGCATGATCGAGCCTGGCATTCGGATGACGCCGGGCTATATTTGCGTAATCGAATAGATCTGGACGGAAATGGTGCAGAAGAGCATTGAACGCCAGACCATCCGACCAACACGTCGTAAAATTTCTCACATCAACGCCGGAATAACTCTGAAAAAATGAATTTTCGGTGAACAATTTACGAGTTATTCTTCAAAACATTATGAATTTGTGATATGATACTTTGTGATAATTACATTATAATATTATATGAATTTGATGATTTGTGATGTGAAATGAAATTGTGAATTTTGTGCTATGCAAATAGAAATGTTTGAATGATATTAACATTTTTAGAAGAGTTGCAGGACAGAGTTTAAACTCCAATTATTACTCTGAACCTGAACAAAATAATACAGCTTTAGAGCAGTAATTCAGGAAAAAGAAGAGAGGAATTTTTGGGCTAAATCCTGTTTTTTCTTTCCTTAATAATGATATTTGATATTTTTATTTTGCACATCTTACGTTGCCAGGTCTGATGAGACCTATGGCAAACACATCATGGCAAGGAGTGTATCGAATAAATGAATATGAATAAAAATAAACAATAACATATCACAGAAATAAGTTAATTCTATAAAATAAGATTAAGTTGAATAAATAATCTTCTTTCAATGTAACATCCATCGCAAGCGATATTAGTTTAATGTATTTTATTTGAATGACAGTTTTTTTAATAAAATGTTCATAAAATAAGGATTTGTAACTGACTTTCCCCTCGTATATTTGGAAGCCACTTGATAATAGAACATTCATTATTAAAAAACTGTTGAAGGTAAATTGTTTTCACTACTTCTGAAGTAGTTATCATCAAAGCAACATTATCACTGCTCATACAAGTCCAACCCTACAGTTTAATAAATTTAAAATTTTCAGATATATTTTATGATATGATTGATATAGATTAATATCATTCAATATAGGGAAAGTATGTTAAAATTAACAAAATTTGATGTTAAAATCTAACTAGACTATGAAATAATATTGAAACACAACTTACAAGTGTATTCTGTCGACACCAGGCTAGGAGGGTCTTTTCAAGATTCGTCAATTGTAATTCGGCCATCAAATCTTTCAAATGATATTGGACCTGCAAAATGAAATAGTTAAGTTAGCACTGATATAAACAAATTTTACAATTTCTTACTAAAAACTATACTTATACTTTTCAGTTCTGACCAAAGCATACTGAAAAATAATATATTTGGAGTTCGTGAGAAGAGCTACTACTGATAACAAGAAGGTGATACTTAGGCATAATAAAAATCAAGTTTATATCAGATTCCATGATTATGGAAAAGTTTGATTATTTAGTTTAGTGCAAACTAAAACTGAAAATACAAAATAAAGAAATAAATGTGTGATGGAATAAAAGGGATAATGGCAATGTCGATTCGTCATTATTTCAAAAGAGTTCACTACCATTCCATCTAAATATGTTACACCTTCATTGTTACAAGTAATAAATTTACATGAATTATGTTTTGACTAACAATACTTTACAATCAGATTTCAGTACAGAAATATTTTTTCAACGATGAATATTGCTATCTACACTTAAGATTAAAAAGCAACTTTTTTCTGACCTAAAATACTGAAGACGTATTACAAGAGTAAGTTAATCCTACTTAGGATCTCTTATTTGAATTCCATCACATTCGATGTAATCGTTTCATAAGAAATATCAGAAATGAAGAAATGGATATCCATACAAAACAACAAGCTACCAACCTGCCAGTGAAGAATGATGCTCCAAACAAGTCCTAACATCAATTTGGGGTTTCCATCTACTATATCGTTACTACTGATGTTTACTAGTTTCACCTGGAACAATGAAAAGAAAACATTCTTAAATTCTTCAAAAGACTATATATTATTATGAACCTAAGAATTATAATTTTATTAAGCTGATAAATGTACTCGATAGAGCCATGAGTACAGAATTTTTTCGTGATAATATCAAGGAATGACTTCATCCAATATTGATGATAGTATAAAAATATAAATTAATCTATAAAAAGTGGTTGTATTATTTTATTTTGTATAATGGATGTTTCTTACTGTTTAATCTGTATAATTATTTTAATGTAGTTAATACTGTATTACCATATTTCAGTTCCAAACAGTTATGTTAACTATCTTGAGTGCAAAATTAAAACAAATGATTTGCTAACAACAAAGTACAGTTCCTTTTTGAGAAGCAGAACTCAATCATTTATTGGAAATCTATAGTCCTATACATATTTGAATAACGAAATACGAAGAGCTACAGGGTTTGCAGCATGCTGTGTAGCACAAAAAAGTCGACAGTGTGAACATATAGGGACGATGGAGAGAGAGTGAGTTGCACAAAAAAACTGAAACAAATTTATCGTTCTCACTCCTCGTTTTCAAATTGAAAAGTGCAAACACAAATGTGGAAGTTCGAAGCAATTTGAAGCACGTTATCTGGTCACTTCATAAAGTAACAACCATGACAGGGTTAGTGCAATACTCACATTATTTTGTTCTAAAATTTGTAGTGCTTTGTTTACATTATTCAACTGATGTACGCGCATCGTACCCCTCTCTCGTTTCTGGAAAAAATACAAAATATTAAATCTAATGACTTATTTAGAAAGAAATGAAAGTTTTTTTTTAATTATAGTTCCAGTGTTAAGATATTAAGAACAGGAAAACATTGAAATCAATTTGAAAAAAATTGTGTTGTCCATCATCAATCTTGACCGAAACTGGATTTCAACTACAGTATTTGGCTCATACAAGTTTGAAGTTATGAAGTTAACAATCAAGATGTCTCATATGGATGAAGACATATTAATTGATCAAGATGACATATCAATTGAATTTTATAAATTTAATAGAATTTGATGATCATCTGGCTAGCCAGGAAAACAGAGTATAATATGATTTTGAGTCGCACAATAAGGGATAGAAAATTATGACATGCAAATGGTATGGATATCGAAATTGATGTTACAATTAACAATATAAAATTTAACTTGCACCTTGGACCAGCTCACTATATTTCTAATTTTATTAAATTTAAATTATGAAACATAAATTTGGTTAAAGATTTATTGAATTTAAAAATATCAAAAATATCTATTTTTCATTTTCAAGAATGGTAGATGATTTTGAAAGGTTAAGAGATTCTTTCTTGTCAATAGAATTGTTAATAATGATATTTTAAAAATACAGAAGCGTAAAAATTTGACACTCACATATTGCTTCCCGGTAAGTACTTCAAGTAGGGATAGAAGTCTGGTTCCATCTTGTAAGTCGTCAATAAAATCATTAATTGGTGGTATATCGTTCTGAAACAAAACAAAAATTATAAGGGAATGAAATTTATTTCAAATACGAACAGTAGGCCTACCATAGAGAAATAAATTGCTCAAGCTACATCTGTTAAAATAATTACAGTATTAGTACATATTTATGAATAATTAGTACATTATTAATATTATTTGCAATTGCTTAGTAGCCTTTTAGTCGGTTACACAAAGCCGAAAACATTTAACCATCGTAGAACAACGTAATCTAAAGAATCTAATGCAACGAGTTTGCCATTCAGCTCTGTCAAATGACGTCATTTTGTGGCGGTAAAGTGTTTTTGTGCAACCGGACTTTTATCTGTTAAAACCATATTATTAGTGCACATTTATCGAGAAAATAATGCATTGGCTTGTTATGTGAGGGTGATGCCCACATAAGCTCTAGGCCTGTGCGTGTGTAATGGGAGAGTGATGATGAGAGATGACGACTAACTACTTTCTAAGCAGTCGGGACCGACGGCTTTAAGTCTCCTCCAAATGACGAGAAATACATTATTATTAGCAATAGGCCTACTGTATAGTCCTGGCTGCTTAGAAAGTAGTCAATTAGCCTATAATAGTGGCATTATTATTAGCAATAGGTCTACTATGAAATTAATATATTATAATTATTGATCAGTACTTTCAAATAATTGGCATACAGCTGTAAACTCCCGGTTAATCGAGCCACCGGGCCTGTCATTCAAAAATAACAAACATTAATAAAGGTCTTAATAGCGAGACATCTATGCGAAGCCGCGATGTTTATTTGTTTATAACAGAAATAATAATTCATGTATCTACTTGCTTAAAAGTCTGTAATTGTGATAATTATATGTTTTTGCTTCCAATAAACCGGTTTTGTAACCTTTCACGTGGTTTTACGCTTTTTTAGCATATCTGAACTCAACCATCGTAGCATATTATCCGAGTTTTCCCGTATCCGAGGTCGTCCAGCTGTACTGTACTATCCGCACAGGCTGTTGCTAGGTCGAGCCGTCATGTCACGGAAGGGGGAAGGGGGACACAGTCTAGTATTTCTAGTCTCAGTCAGTTGGCTCTGAACTGGCGCTGAACTCGGTTGGTGTAAGTGGCACTCGCGCTAATCGAGGTTGTGTAGGTGTTTATTTTTGTTACTATGAGTGGGAAACGGAAGAGAGTTGTAGTTTCTCTTGAAACAAAATACAATGCTATTAAACGATTGGAAAAAGGTGAATCGATTAAAAAGGTGGCTGCTGATTTGGGGGTGGGGGAAGTGACAGTTGGCGATTGGAGACGAAAACATGAAGAAATCGAAAAATATTTCAACAAAAGTTTGAGTCGAGGTGGTGTTCCCAGTCGAAAGGTTTTGAAGAAGAGTGACTACGAGCAGACGTCTGAAGCCCTTTTCTTGTGGTTTTCCCAGCTTCGAGAGATGGGCAGTCCTGTGAGTGGGCCGATGCTACAGGCTAAGGCGCTTGAATTTCATAAGAACTTTAAAGACGGCAAGCAAACTTTTACCGCCAGTGAAGGATGGCTGCACCGATGGAAGAAGAGGTATGGAATAAGGCAGCTAAATACTAGTGGTGAGAAGATATCAGCAGACTCAATTGAAATCACGGATTGTCAAAAGAAAATTGAAGACAGATTAATCAAGGAAGAATTAACTTCTGATCAAATTCCTAACTCCGACAAAACGGGCCTTAATTTTCGAATGCTACCTTCTAAAACCTTGGTAGCGAAATCCGAGAGGAATGCCCCTGGATTTGAAGAAAGCAAAGAGGAGGAAATGATACTGGCTACAGCTAATGCTTCTGGCTCATCGAAGCTAAGGCCGCTGCTTATTGAAAAGGCAAAAAATCCTAAAGCCTTTAAAAATGTAAAAATCGATTGCCTGCCTACATTGTACCGCAACCAAAGGAGTGACATAGATGGAACATGCAAAAACGCGCATGAACCCGAGAACGTCAGTGAACTAGTCAATGAGTTACCCACTGAAGATCAAATCAACAGCAAAGACATTCACGATTGGTGCGAAGTTCAGATGGAGATTATCGACGAGGAAAACATCGATATGGTAACCGGTGCTAAGGACAGTGAAGAAGATGACAATATGGACGAGATAACTCCGAAAATATCATACACCGAAGGGCTGAAGGCGATCGACGCTGCTATTGCCTTCATAGAGCAACAAGAAGAGTGTACGTCACACGACATCCTGTTTCTACAGCGTTGGCGCAACATTGCATCGTCCAAGCGAGAGAAGAGGTTATCTCAGACGACGATCAAAGACTTTTTTAAGCCGGTATTACAATAAAATAGTTCTATGTCATAAATATGTTATCAAATATCTGTGATGGAAAATGTTACAGTGTAATGGACCAACTATTATGATAGTTGAACTATGATCATATCTACGTAGTATCATAGAGAAGCGATACTCTCTCTAATCTGTTCTCTGTGGTATCATGTTCTCCTAAAGAGAACATATTTGATAATAGATGTATGAAATAGAAATATTAGCCTATAGTGTAATACCGGCCGTAAGAAATGATCTATGTTTCTACTTGCTTACAGGTCTGTGATTATTAGATGTTTTTGCTTCCAATAAACCAGTTTTGTAACCTTTCATGCGGTCTTACGTCTATTTTACCATAACTGACTTAACCTTCGTATTATCCGAGTTTTTCTGTATACGAGGTCGTCCCTGTCCAAATTACCTCGGATAATCGGGAGTCTACTGTATTTTGACTTTTAGCAAACAGGTCAGATTCTGCTATGCTCTTTCTCTTGGAACACTTACTATAGTTAGTACACATGATACAGCATTTCAAAATTCAGTACACTTTAGTGATACTGTATTTCTCTTGAAATATACTGTATTTCTCTTGGCTATTCAATCTTTACAATCTTACACAGGATTTCAAAATTTTATTCTGAATTGTACATTTCAATTGAACAAACATTGCTGATTGATTTTTTTTTCTCAATAATCGAATCAATTTCATGAGTGGATATTGTGGGGAAAGTAGCTGAAACTCTTTAGTACACTTTAGTGATACTGTATTTCTCTTGAAATATACTGTATTCCTCTTGGCTATTCAATCTTTACAATCTTACACAGGATTTTGAAATTTTATTCTGAATTGTACATGTACATTTCAATTAAACATACATTGCTCATTGACTTTTTTCAATAATCGAATCAATTTCATGAGTGGATATTGTGGGAAAAGTAGCTGAAACTCCTCGAAAGCGCAGTGGTCATTACATTACCAACAGGTCTGACGTCCTTCGCAATTCAATCAAATGGAACCGACATGAATTCCACCAAATTATAGTACAAAAAACTCACTTTCTAAAATCAAGGCAACAGACAGGCTAGTTGAGCAACCCACAGCAAAGTAGAATCTTTACGGGTAAACACAGAATGTAATCCATAAGAATCGAGAAATATTAAAAAAAAAACAGCATTCATAAAGTTAGAGTTGAAGTTAGTTGTCAAATACAATTAGAAAAATATCTCTCAGCAATAGATAAGTTTAAAAGTAATGCAAACCCCGTTATAACTACAAATCTTTACGGGTAAAAACAGAATGTAATCCATAAGAATCGAGCAATATTGAAAAAAGCTTTAATAAAGTTAGAGTTGAAGTTAGTTGTCAAATAAAATTAGAAAAATATCTCTCAGCAATAGATAAGTTTATGAGTAATGCAAAACGCGTTATAACTACGAATCTTTACGGGTAAACATAGAATGTAATGTAATCCATAAGAATCGAGAAATATTAAAAAAAAAAAACAGCATTCATAAAGTTAGAGTTGAAGTTAGTTGTCAAATACAATTAGAAAAATATCTCTCAGCAATAGATAAGAGAATTGCAAAACGCGTTAAAACTACGAAATTGGATAATTTTATGTTAATGATCTATTTTCAACATGATAATCCTTAATGCTTCTGATGAAAGAATAAATGCCCACTTAAAATTTTCAATGCCGTATAACTCATTTTATTACTGTATTTTTATATACTGTTAATGAGTTATCAAAAAACAACTTTATGATTTTTGATGACCCCCATCATCATTCACTTTTTAACCACTGTATTTCACATGCATGCGCTATCAGGTTTCTGTCTACAAATTAGACTGCAACTAAAAATAAACGTCAAAAATGTTGTAGAATCTAATAATATATTTTTCTACCTTGATAAGTTGCGAGTTGATCCATTTTGCAAATGTCTTTTTCTGTACATCCTCTCGTTCGTCTGTAAAGAAAAGAAAACAACTTTAGTACAACAAAAAAATGGGAGATTATTAACTTTGTCATTGAATTTGTAATCTACAATTCTTACTATTAGCGAAAATTGTGTCATGAAATATTTTTGCAATCGCATCAAATTTCAAGACATATTAATAATATTCATACCATGTAACTGAACTCAATAAATTGAAGTTGAAATTATTCACAATATACTGTATTTATAAAAACACACTGTATTACAAGACCTATTACACACATTTCAAACTTGGTCATAGAAGCTCAACTGAATTAAAAGATCTGAGATGTGAACAAAATCTGTGAGGTTCTTCTCACAAAGGTATGGGACCAGCCTGTGGCTCTAAAAAAACTAAAATATTTCAAGATCAGGATTTTCCAATTTCAATGGTGGAGCAACAATTGAAGTGGCCGGTAGCCGAGGTGGCTTATCACCGATTTGATAATACAATGGTTCCAGGTTCGATTCCAGTTGACTACAAAAGATTTTGATCACAGACGGCCACTCTCCTCTTTCTCACAGGTCGATTCACAGTTCAGTCTCAGTTCCATTCCAGTCAGTCCTCTGTAATTGGTTCAGCGTCGTAATTTTTCTGCGCAAGCGTCAATGACGCAGGAACAATCACAGAACATTGGATATGATTCGAAATCAAGCCGTCGGTCCCGGCTGCCTAAATTAGTCGTCATCACTCATCAACACCCCTCCCATTATACCCACGCACAAGCCTATTGCTCATGTGGGGTATCGCCCTCACAAACTACATGAATCTCAATTTGATTTGCCAAATATTTCAAGAATTTGAAAGTTGAAATTGACTAGATAAATTACTTTTCAATCGTAGTTTTCGTGTAATTTTCATAATTCTCTTACTCTCATTCATTCCTTATTAAATTTATTGCTATTCACTTCATATATTAAAAGGTGGGAAAATTGTAGTGCTGTAAAAAGTACAGGTATCTCTTCAATATCAATAAATAAATGCCTCAACACGATTACCAACGCGTTCACCTAACCACTTTTTCCAACTTTGTATTGTATTTGTATGTTGTATTTTTTTGGAAATAGTGTGTTAATAAATGAAATGAATAAAGAATCTGTTTTTGGAAAATCTCTTCAATATCAAGAAATAAAATCTCTGTTTTTGGAAAATAAGCATAATATTAGCTAATACTTTCAGGGCTCAAAGATGAAAATCTGTGGCTCGGTTATGCGAATTAATTATTCTTTGCTTACTCCTGAGCCCTGCACACTCAGAGACTGGAAAAAGTTTTCGAAGAGATTCGAGAGACAAAGAAGTTTAAGCAATAGGCTGAAATCGATTTCCACAACATTCAGTCTCAAGAGGGAAGAAAACGCTCAAGAAAATCGAGATCCAATTGGATAGCAGTCAGGTGCATACAACAGCGTAATGTACAATCTATCACTGTTTTCTACATCAGTGAACCTACCCACAAATCAATAGCGAACAAATTGCTGTTCATTCTTTAAAGCCCATTACATTTAAATAAATACGGTAGGTAGTTGATATATGAATTAAAGAGGAAAGAAGAATCAAGCTTCATTAACCAGGATAAAACACGACAATTAGTGCATTTGTAAATACATTTTTCAGGATAAAAAACTTATAAATAATTTCATTTAATTATTGATTTTCTTGTGAATAGAATTTTTATAAATTATCAGAACATTTACACTAATAACCAGCTATTAACAAACGTGTATTTGACGTTTTTCAATGAATTAGATAGAAAATTTTATTATTGGACACAAGAGTCTAAAATATTATTAGAGTTAGGCATCCTCACCACTTTTTTATACATATTATATCATATATGTACAATAATTTATACAATAATCATTCCCTTCACCAAGCTTCCCTTCAATATCTATGTAGTCTACACAAAGAGGGGAAGGATTAGAAATAAATCACTAACGGAGAAAACATCTTAATACGGATCAAAATAATTCAATAATTTTAGTCTAAATAAAAAGAAGTGGACTACAAAGAAATATATGCTTAGAGTTAGAAATGTTGCTCTAGAAGAGTAGTATATGACTAAACGTGACTAATTGGTCGTGTCTTCTTGATCAACACCTCTTGATTCACTGTCCATTATGAAGTCATGTTGAGGCTAGGCTACTTATTGAAAAAACCCAAATACTAATTATGTAATAGTAAACTGCTGGAATAATGAATGTAAATGAATGACGTCAATGATTTCGAATTCACTTCAACGCGGCAATCTATGGATTCATTCAAATCAATGTCTTGCATTTTTTCACTCTCAGAGAAAGACAAGACATGTCTCTATATCAGAGAAGGTTCCTCTATCGTCTATCATGTCCTATTGGTTTTTAAATTGTATATTTAGATAAGAACAACGTGCGCTTGCACGAGTTACGATTTCCGGTCCTTGTTTATAGTAAAGACAAGAGATTAGGTCAGTGACAGCTGGGTTCGTTCTGTTGGGAACATCCAGTTCTGCAGTTCAAATTCTCAGCTCATTCTCGTTGAGTTCAATAAAAAAAGGAGAATTTTATTGACTAACCAGTTCTTCCATGTCATACCCCATTAACATGTTCGGCTCTGAAAAACATTTTACTCATTTCCAGGCCTAGTTCAGAAGATCAAAGAAATAAGACGAACAAAAGCAGTAAAGCAGAAGAACAAAAGCAGTAAGACGACCAAACCATGATTGAAAAGGAAATTTATTCTCAAGTGGGAAATGTAATAAAAAAGGAAAGGAATATATTCTTGACATTTTTGTAAGAAAGAAAATTTACTCTTGAATGATAGGAAAAAACTTTATCAAAGACCGGACCAAAACATAGGGTGAGGGAAAATACATTAACATTTTTCCTGAATTAAGTGTACAGTAAATGTTATAATAGTGTAATACTATATATAATTTCGATGATAGAAAATCAATATAATTTTATTTCATCTGATATGTAGGCTATATAATAGGCTAAATTAATTGAGGTCGTTGGAAAAATGCTAATTATCTGGAAAGTCAGCGGTTGCTCTGGTCAAATCATTGAAGATAAAAGGTATTGAATGATTGGTATTTTCGTGCCGCGTGTTTCTCGAACATGATTGAGAGTTCTAACCCATAGAAAATAGAAATAGAAAATGAAAGAAATATGGAATTCAATTTTCAAAACTAAAAAATTACCATGAAATTCGATAACAGTTTAAATACCAGTTGATACCTTAATTATTGGTACAGTACATGTTAAGTTGATTGTCGTTTCATGAACATGAAAGTGGAGAACCAAACAAATTTGAGATTACAATCATAAAAAAGTAGCATGAGTCCAAGGCAATAGAAATACTGTAGAAGGCAATAAAAGATTTTAGTGGACTGTAAAAAAATAACTCATTTATTGAGGCGGTGAACGTTAACACGAAGTTATTGAATTGAATTTTATTCTCAATACAAAAATACACACATGCATGTCAGTTATTAGGCTTAAAAAGACTCAATTTATTATCCAGAGGTCGAGAAATCAATAACATTGTACATGTGCTAAAATAATCCGGATTAAGCTTATCAGTGAATGTTTGATGGCTTGATGGCTGGGTTAGTCATCGGGTTATCGGTGGTAGCCTGTCTTTTCGCTGTAGCTTATGAAAGTTTTTTTGGTTGAGACTTTTTTCTCTAAAATCAAGACATATCTCTTCATTTTTATTACATGATTCAAGATAATCTCCGATGATGATGTTATATTTCTTCATGCCCCCAAAGCAAAACAACGGACGACGGTGCAACATTGTTACAGAACGAGAAGGAGGCCAGCAAAAAGATCGGCCAAGCGGTGTATAAAAGCTATAGCACTCAGAAATTGATTAAAAAAATAAATAAACTACACTGTAATGATGACTGTAAAAATACTATCTGATATTGCTTATTAAATTAATTCGTGAATAAAAGTTAAGCAACCATCCTTAGAAAACTTAAATACTGTAATATATATTTACCATAAATATTGCAATAAAATTTTAGTAAAATTATTAATATCAATTACAACTTTATAATTATGGTTTGTAATAAAATTTCTTTCAACTATGCGGAAAACGTCAAATAATCCGTGAGAAAATGTTAATTCCCGCAGAATGATTTTGACATACTCGTATTTTGGGTTCGTCGCAGAAAGACCAAAAACATTCTGCTTTGGGGCTTTCTACAGTATTACATAAGTGCAGTTTGAAGAATTTAAATTAGCTGTAGGCACAGAATAGGAGAGATTCTGTGTTTAGATTCTCTCCTATTCTGTGCTGTAGGGAATTTCGATGCATATAGTTTCGTTTGATTTCAGTTTCAAAACTGATTTTTTTACGTTTCAATTTAATTTTACTCTTCATTGAAATCATCACACTCAATAGGAGCAGAGATAGATGGGTTTACCTAACTTAGATAAATTTTCAAAGGCAAAATGAAGGTGATCGGTCAATTGCGTTGGTCAGGAGTGCGTTGACTGATATTGGACAGCTGCCAAACAAGGATTTCGACTCACTCTGGGTCACGGTCAACCGCTTCACTCTCAAGTTTCTCATCATATCAGCAGATTATCACTTTTTTCTAAATTAACTTTATAGATAGATTTCAAGCAGTAGCCTATCTGCGACCACATTTAGGAAAAATGTAGCCTATAATATGCTGATTCCAGACACGAGGGAAGAATTATTGGTAATTTTGTATTTAAAATATCCTTCTATAAAAAAACTATAACGCATTGAATAATAGATATTAGATTTTTAATTTTAAATAATTATGAATTTCCAGGTTAGCAGGAGAATTTTCCCAAGAAAAAGAAAAATTCATGACTCTTGAATAGATTTTGTAATTTTCATTATAAATTTCACATGGGATAGGTATTAGGACATTCAATCCAATGAGATCACAATTCAAAGCCTTTTTAGATAATGTAGGCAGCATCGATTGCAGTACAGTACTTCTATTCAATTGTGGGCATGTGATACGGAATATTATTATGATCACAATTCAATTTAATTCAATTGTGGGCATGTGATATGGAATATTATTTATTGAAAGAAAGCTAATGGTGACTTTCTTTTGAAATTTCAAGAAAAGGCGTAAAGCACTGTAACAATTATTAGATTAGTTTTTATCAACCTTATTGATTAGTTTCAATAGTGAGTAAATAAAAGCCGACAAACGTAACATTTTCATTGAATTTTCTTGATAAAAGACAAGAAGTGAACTATTGCGGGGAATTCAATCAACAGGTCATCGGACAAGAAAGCAATTAGTCAAATGATTCTTTGTGAATTATTATATCAATTATTAATTGGATGACTATGAATAAATTATCAGTTTGAAAATGCAGTGGCCCTCACTCAAAAAGGCAGACATGGAGCTATGCTACATGATAACACGGACTAAACAAATATGGAATAAAATGCCTTATCAGTCACGTATATATGAACATGTTTAATTTACATCTTTCAACATGTACATATAAACATGTAGTTGTGTATAATATATACATGTATCAGAAGTTCAGGACACATGCGCCAGGTAAAAGTAGTAGACATTCACCGAGAATCCGAATCAGCGACCACATAATACAAATATACATAATACATATTTGTATTATGTGGTCGCTGATCCGAATGCAGCTGAAATAGAAGAGTCTACATCTACATAAAAGACGAAACAATGAAGTCAAAAAGACTTATGGATTATTTTGTTTCTCCGCTCACATGAATCCTAAGTGACCAATCCGACGTTGCATGGATGTGTGCCAGATTTCAGTAAAGAGGAAGGCGTTTCAAATAAAAGGCAAGAAAAGCTTTGATGTGTTTATTAAACCGCGTCCATCTCAACCCTCCTGCATTGTTTTGTTTGTTATTTTTAACTACTATTTTTCAAGTTCAGATGAAAGTATGCTCTCAGACACACTCTGAAATATCATCTTAACAGTTGAATAAGTACAAGGTGTTTCAAAAAGGACTTTGAAAATGCATATAATTTTTGTTAGAAAAGATATAGAACTGGATTTGGTGTTGTTTTAAAGGAAAACATATCAAGTTTTGACTAGCATATTATGGAAGCACTCTTAGTGCTCTGTGATTGGTACGACGTCATCGACGCAAAAACGCAGAAAAATTTACGCCCGCGTCAACAATATGGGTCTCAGAGCAGGTTCACAAGAACGGTTTTTGGGCGGTTGCGGTTTGGACGGTTACCAGCGGTTCCATGTGTGGGAGAGAGACAAAAAACAGCTAGCATAATCTTGTCTCTCTCATGGAACTGCTGGTAACCGCCCAAAAACCGTTCGTATGAACCTGGACTTATGATTTCTTATGTTTCATTAAGCACCCTGTTACTAGAAAAATGTATGCCAATCATAAATTGTAGGCCTACTATGAGTACTTGCCGTACTTGTACAAGAATTACGTTGGAGGTTTCTTGCCGACTTCGATTCTTCAAGCCAGCTAGCACGCTCGACTCCAGTGAAGACAGTCATATTTATCGAAATAGCCGGTAGCGCTTGCTAGGGCGAGATTCTGCACTACCATAATAAGCCAATCAAAACTTGAAGTGTTTTACTTCAAAACGAGACCAAATCCAGTTCTTTATCTCTTTTTTGAAAAATTATATGCATTTTCAAAGTTGTAGAGTCCTTTTTGAAACACCCTGTTTAAGAGATATAAAAAGTTTTATTAAAAAACACAACAAATAGTGTCATTATAATATTACACATTTGAGTGCACTGTGCCAGCAAATTCAAAAATTACAACATAACCATTTAACTTACTAAAAAAATACGTTAATGTATAAAAAATCTAAATTTGTGGTTTTCATAGGTACTCCAAAAGTTACGCGCAGAAAACACGCCAAATAAGAGTGAGAAATGATAAAGACACAGACGTCAAACTTCATAATTCGTAAAATAACAATAGCAGCGTATGATTCTATATCGTAATCAGTCCAATTCATAATGAGCCATCAACTCAAGACAGCCTACATTCAAGCTATTGAGCCTGTGATAATAACAGTCAACCTGTTAAAAAGACTGAGAAAAAGTCTCAACAGTCTCACAGTTGAAAAAACTGAGAAAAAGCCAGAAGTGTGGTTAGATAACATAATTATTTAGCTTACGTTCTAGTGTGCAATTTTCTGACTGAAAATAACTATTTTAGGTGTGGGAAATGATTCACCAATTATATTACTGACAAGTAAGCCGCTGCTCTCTCACGCCTCTGAGATTCGTCGAGGGAAATTTGAAGGGAAGTTTTGTAGGTTGGCACACCGCATGCTTGTTGAATGAATCTAGATTGCCGCCAATTATTCAAAAACAAGCGGAGAGCGACTGACACGTTTTTTCAGTAACCAAAACAAAACTAATGCAGCAACTGCAATACCATGGTGAGAAATAGTAAAATTTTCTATATTTCTTGAAATTAATACCTATGAATCTGTTAATTGATTCACAAGTAGTCAGAAATTTGGAATTTTTTACTTCCAAGTGAACAATTACCAAACTGTTAAGTTACCAATATTCTAGTTGATAGAAAATTGTACTACAAATCTGAAGTTTGGTGCCCTGCTATAGTATGTAGGCCTACTGAATGACAATATCCAAAAAATCACGAAATAATTAAAAATTGTAGACTAGTATTTCTTCTACTGTACAGGGAAGTTGAACAGGGCTGTACAGGTATATCATGTTTAAGGTATTATCACCTCTATTTTATGTTTCTAGATCTTGTTATTCACTATTCTTCATTCTATAACCATTAGTAATAGGACCTTCATTACTTCTAAATTATTCCATTTTATCTCATGAATTTTTCATTCATACCTTTATGCTGATTCTTTTGTCATGATGTCAATAAAAGTATGAAACTTTTATGACATAAGCAACGAAAAAGATATGATTTATAATTTGGTATGTACTCGTGTTTCATTCTCGTTAATGTCACAAAAATATGACACTTACATAAGATGCATAACTACGTCAGGTCTACAGAACACGTGACAACAAATCTAGCCCGAACACGCCTGAGAGAGAGCTTTCAAAAATATCTGTCAGTGCTTTTGAGCTTTGCGCATTCGAGCGAATATCCGTTATGTAATTGGGCATGTCTCCTAGAGCGGTTCCATGCAAAGTAGCAACGACCTGAAAATGTTATCAAAAATGAGATAACACAACACACTTTTCCCTGATATCAAGAGTGTCTTATACAAGCGAGATTGCAATTGGAATTATTCAAAGTTCACTTTCAACGAGTCATGATTATTAAGCTTCTTCAAACAATAACAAAAATCATGTATGGATAGTACAAATGAACAATAAACGAAGATGCATGAATTAACTACAGGTGAAATGACGAAAGTTGCTTCGACCATCAATACAATGATGATCAAATTCAAAAATAGTTTATCAATACAAAAATTTCATTGATTTTTTTATTGATGAGCTAAAAAATAAGAACCCATTTACTCAATTTACTCATTCATTCTGTAAGGTAATGATTTGCTTACGGTATCTGACTGAAGGGGAATAAATCACTTTGCACAATTTCACCGACACTAGTTGAATGACAGTGAAAATTTTTCAAATAATACATACATTTTTATAATTTTATATTTCAAGCAAGTACAGTAATACATTTTTCTTGGTGCATACGTATCAGGTTTATTCATAATAGTATTGAACATACAGTGCAATGAACCTTAAAGCAATGAATTTGAATGTTGTCTACCAGATCTTATTTACAAATTTATTCCTTTCCCAGCAATGTACATTATTGAGAAATGTATTGTCTTCAATTACCTAGTATAGTGCCAGAGAAAAAATATGTCAGTATGAACTAGATTCAGTATATTTGAGCCAGAAGATTCTAGTCCCAGTTAAAAAAGTAAGAACTGCGACGTAAAACCAATCAAGTCAAGTGTCGAGGATTGAGCTGGGCAAAGATCAAAAAAATTAATTCCAGACCGCGAGCGTCATGAATTTTTATGCATTGTTAATAATTAATGAGCATAGATGACTTGCAGCTAAGGATGGATTCCATAGTAATTTATGGACTGTCTTTTCAATAAACAAAGCGACACAATCAACATCAATTATTGAACTGCGTTGTCCCATATTGGGCATGGCATGTTATCATATTTATGACATCATCCTTGGAAAGACATTGATAACTAGGAGATAAACAAGCATCATGACATCTGATTACAAATGTCTTCGAATAAATAAATTGTTAACTTCTGACAGTTATCAGTGTGAATACTGTGAATGGAACTAACGTTACTGTCCACCAAACAAGAAAATCTCGACATTCAAGAAAATGAAGAAATTTATGAGATCCAAAGTGAAAATCAAATTTGAAAGCTAAATCAAAGTAAAATATCACATTTTGAATAAATTGTGACTTTTAGGAACTATTTTTGGTGTAACCGAACATGCGACAAAAATATGAATTTAACTATTTAAAAAATGAATTTTTAGTATTTACTGAGATGTTTTGAAGTTATGAAAAAATTATCAAGCTTTTAAATTATTTGTAAGGGAAGATCATGCCCCAAATCCCCAAGAATACCAATTTTGAGGCATCATATTTCCCAAAATAATTTATAAATAATTTTTCTTCCAGTTCAAAAATTAAAATTACAGAATGACTTTTTATGTTGTGGAACTCCATGAAAAAATGAAACACTATTTCATGTTATCAATTACACTACTTTATTACTAAAGCACTGGACCGCGGTTTCGTGGCTTCACCAGTTACATTTTCACAGTTTCTTTTAATTATTCCAGAATCTTCATTAGATATTTTTTATCAATTCTACTCATACTTTATTGTACAATATTGTATATTAATACTTTATTGTATTGAAAATATGTTTCAATAAGCTTCTTGGGTTAATTAAAATTTATATTCTTTCTAATCTGTCTGCAACTCCTATCCTTATATAAGTGTTTCTTAAATTGCTCATGAGTAAGCAAAACTATAGATTTTATTTCTTTACAACTCAATAAATAACTAAATTTTGTATGGACCAAAAGGTGAAAACTACTGTTCCGTGGTATGCAGTTGATGCGTAGGTCGAAACAGGATTTTTGGTTGATGTTATGCGTGACCGACATTCCTTCAACAGGGTTCCTGCATTAACAGATGCTAAACTTTCAAACTAATCTCTGCTTATGAACTCAACTCCTGTGTTTCAGGCTGCTAATGCCAGGCTATCAGCTTGCAACAAGGTACTCCCGTATTTTGGAAGCATATTTACCTTTTCATTACTAGCTGATGGATATCAAAATTAAGACTAGAATTTGCTACTTTGTTACCAAATTTGGTTGTTTTGAATGTTTTTAGCATCCATTTAAGATTCAATAATTCTCTCTCATATTATTGTAATGTCAAGGTTTATTATTATTGTAGTTGGATTGTATTAGGCTACATTTTAATTAATGAAAAGCCAAATACTGCACTATAAGAACTTCCTCAACAGTGAACATTGACAACATTTAGATTTGAATTTTAGATTCATTGGTTATTATGTAGGCCTACCTAAAACGATTTCAAAATCGTTTACTTTTTAATAAATTACAATTGAATAATTGCAATATCCAATGATTCCTTCCATCTGTAATATCACATTTTATTTTCAAACTATTATATCAGTGATTTATAACTAATTTCTATCAAAACGTTTTTGAAGAAGTTTTCTGAAAGCTTTTGATTATTATACAATGCTGAATTACAAAACTTTTACAGATAGAACAAATTCAAATTTTCAGTTAGTCAATTAAATCTATAAAAAATAGATATATAGAGTATAAAAATAGAGTAAAGATGTTCCTAAGGCTAGGCGTACACCGGTTAGTCAAGACAAGACAAGATGAGATTAGTCACGTTTAGTCACAGTACTTCACATAGTTACCTATGAAGCAACATACACAGATTAGTCATTGCATCGGTGTATGCTGCTTCATAAACAACTATGTGAATTACTGTGACTAAACGTGACTAATCTCGTCTTGTCTTGACTAACCGGTGTACGCCTAGCCGAAGAGTTTATGAAATTCAATCACTGTAATTTGGAATTCCATCAAATCAAATTTTGTTTCTCCCAAAGATTATCTAATGCTACATGCATAAAAGAATAATATAGTTAAGGAATTCCCCGGCATGAATATAAGATACGTCTTCGTGGTGGGGGAGTTCTTATATTCGATATCCCTAATGACATTTGTTAGATATATTGGATTATGCTTTGAAGCCGGTAGTTGAGCTTTCCATAACCTAATCAGAAAATGCACGGCAGCTCTTTTGAGTGATATGTGATTGTGAAGGCCCGAAGGCAGCAGAAGCAGAGCTCGCCATCGATTGACCGAAAGATGGATGTCTGCTTGAACGTGACTAGACAGAATGTCGTCCGGCCCAGATTTCGGCGGTTAATGGATTAAAAACCTAGCCGAGCTCTCCTATGAAATATAAAGGCACAGTGTTTCCCAGAACATAACTTGGAGGTGTCCTCATAGAATTTTATAGGAGCCACCAGATAGAGGGGGAAAAGATTCCGCACATAATATGGATTTCCAACCATTGAGGTAGAACTTGAATAAATTGGCTGATATACTTTACAAATTTAAGAATTCCATAATCTGTTATAGACATATACATATTTATTTATTTTCAAGAGTTACAGAATAGATAAAACTCCAATTATACTGTAACTGAACAAAATTATACAATTACATAGCAGGCACACAAAAATATAATATACAAAGAGAACTGTGATAGAAAATCTATGAGAACTGAATATCTATGAGGAAATAACAATCAGGATTATAGACAAGGAGGCATCCACTAGAAATAATTCAATTTCTTTACAGAATCATAAAATATTGAAGGACACTCGTGAATCAAGAACCTATTCATTCACAAAAATTACTGAGTAATTACAAAGAAATATTGGTGGTTTTATGGATAATCTATTATCTATAATCTATTATGCTAATGGTCGCCTGACAACATTTATCATAAAAATAATGAAAGTGGTTAATTTTCACTCAATCATTAACTTCAGAGATAAAACAATATTGAACAATGGCTCATAACGATACATTCTAGTGTAATTGAGTTTTCAATTGAGGCGGTAGCTGAATAATGCAATAATGAAGTTAATGATTGAGTGAAAATTAACCACTTTCATTATGTTTTATGTTGCGTGTTATCAGGGCCCACACACCAAAAGATTTTGTTTTGAGAGAGGCATCAAAGTTTTCAATCTACCTTCAAACATGTAAGATTTCTTTCACACTGTCTTGAAGCAACTCCACTTTTTCATAAATCAGAATTAATTCTGCTCACTACAAACTCCTAAGAATACTAAATGCTCATACTAAGAAAACAAGAAAAGCTATTTTTAATCTTGGAGTTGTAATTTCAAGTCGTAAAGAACTATTTTCATTTCTGATAAAATAAATTTTATTATACATTTTATTTGTATATAATATTCATTCATGCTTCTGTCGTTCTGTGCACAATCTAACACGAATTCTCATAAATCAGACTTATGCATCATGTAATAGGAATAATACCTGAGGCTTATTTCACAACTTCACTATGAATAGCCTCTCTTAAAGTACGACAGATGCTTAGCAGGCTAGATAGCAGGCTTATCAGTTCAACACAACAACTGAGACCATAAACAGTTGCACTAGGACAATACTTCACACTGAACGTTCAGTCAACTGATAACGATAACATTAACTAAGTTTGTGGTCAAGAGTTTAGTTTCATGACCCATATCTTGGGTCTTGGAAGAAGGATGGTGGAGAAGAGAGTGAGAAAGGGTGAGGGGGGAGAGAGTAAGAGAGGGTGAGAGGGAAGAGAGAAAGTAAGAAGATGAAGAAGAAGAAGAACGAGGAGAAGAAGAAGGTGAAGATGAAAAAGGAGAAGGAGGAAAAGGAGAAGGAGGAAAAGATGAAGGAGTAATAGAAGAAGGAGAAGGTTGAGGAGGTGGTGGGGGGAATAGGTGATTGATTGGAAGATATTCCATGTAGTTCAATAGTCGCAGTTTTATAGGAGCTGGGATGAACCAGTATTCTCAAATTATTCCTCTTCTCATCAGTCTGTAATCCAGGATGATGAAGGAATAATTTGCTTATCTCATAGAGAAGAGAGCAGGTTACAAGTTGTGAGAAGAGTTAACTGATCAAATTTTCTCCTATATTGTTTATTGCAATCTCTGAACTCTCAACCTTTAAATAGATAAAAAAATATTATATTCAGAAGAGATGTTAATCCACTCTAATGATGTATGTTTTTCAGCTCCTAACCTTCTATCCATTTTTGACCACCATCATATTTTAGGAAGAGTCGATCATTATTGCTGAAAACTCTCAACTCCTACTCTACAGGCAAATAAATTTGCAGTTCAAATTGGTTGCTTGTTTCATGCAACAGCTCTATAGCCATCTTCATCTCTTGTTTATCATTCAATGTGCCATGCTCCATAGCTCCATGCTCCGTATATAAGTTACTTCAATGTTCAATGTACAGTATAGTCCACTGCGCTCTGCGCGTTGATGCAAAATAGATTTTATACGGATCGTTCAACCTCATCTTTATAATTCAGTGATCATCATCATAAACAACACCATCATCATCATCTTCATAATTTAGCCTATGATAAAGAGTGGTTGGTTGGCGCCCACAGATTAGATCATCGGTCTATTTGCGAATTACGTTTACATTTGGAATTCAAATAGCCACTCAGCCCATCTCGGCCACATGTGCTGCATGCGCAATGAGAAGAGTGGACGCCATTTCAGAGTTGATAATGATTCAATCATGCTAATAATAATTTCAGAACAGTTTGATAAATCGAAAATTTATATGGATTTAGTAATAGGAGTCGGGATTTGACAACCGTGTTTATGATGCGAGACAATTCAATCAAGGGGCCTGTTTTATAAACATTTAGAAGTCCTATGTTACAGGGATAAAGCGATCACACACTTATCTATTGATATCAAGACTATTGATATTCATCTATATATTAATCTATTATTATCTCTCTGATGTCATGTATCACATTCGTTGTAATCATTTTATTAATCAGTTTAATCAATAATCGTCGTAAGAATTGATTGGAGATGTTCATTCGTAAGTCGCGGTCGCGGGCCCTACCTATAGATGGTCCTAACTAAAGGATTTCAATTATTGGTCAATTAAATATAAATGTAATAGCTTATTGAATCACATCAAGTAATATTCTGATTGTTTAATCTACAATCAAATAAATGCTAAAGATTTGTACAGTATTAGGCTACACAATTTGTTACATGAAAACCTTGACGTACAGCAATGAATACAGAAGTGTATATTTATGTAGAAGTACTTATTTAGTACTTATGTAGAAGTAATTATTTATACAGAAGTACTTCTGTATTCATTGCTTACATTAATGATAATCATGACTGACTTACTATACAGTAATGAAGTGATAGTGTAGAATCTGTAATGTATTCTAATATTTGATGTACCTACACTTTGAACCCATAAAATAATATAATTTAATAAAATAGATATCATTCCAATCATTTAACAATCCAATCATTTATCGAATCATTAAATTCAATCATTTATCAATTTAAGCCACCAATAATTAACAGAGAATTCATCAAGGTAAATCAAGAAGTTACAAAACACTTGGGAACAAGAGCTTGCATTGTCAACCAAATTTATTGGTAGCACATGTCAAGGCGCTGTTCACATTGTAATATGACTAATGCTTGTAATAAGTCAGACCTAATGTTATGAGATGGTCGGATTTCGCCAAGGACGCTGGTCAGGCCAGGTAATATCAATGTTTCTTTTCGAACATTACAAAACACCTGTCTGACCAGTCGCACTGTTTAGCCTACGGATTTCATTTGCATGACTCTAGCTCTAAATATTTATGGCTCTCAAGAGCATGGAATGCATATGAATAAGTAACTGCACAACAGAAGAGATGGTCATAACAAAAGGATTTCAATTATTGGTCAATTGAAAATAGATTTAATAGCTTATTGAAGCACATCAAGGAATATTTTAGTAATATCAGTGGTCACTCGGTGAGAGCGGTTGCTAAGTAATCATGTGGTTAAGTAACAAACATTCAAGATCGCTCTCGGATGGGTGACCGACACAAAAAATTGTGCAATGAGGCGAGGTGGAACCTACCCGTAAGGGTCTCCCCACCAATAAAAGCCATACGATAAAAAAAAGGAATATTTTGATTGTTTAATCTACAATCAAATAAATGCTAAAGAATTATATTAGGCTACACAATTTGTTACATGGAAACCTTGAAAACAAAACGATGAAAAATCACTTGATCGTTTATTTTGATCTATCAATATTCGTCTACTAATACCTTTCAATTGCATTTATCCAATTATTTCATAAAAATAAATGATCAAATGTTGAATAAAATTTTAGTCATTATCTATCTAGATTTCACAGTGTCCTACTAGAATAATTTCCCTCTCGACTGAAGTCTGATAGCACTGCAACACATTCTCAAACAATATGACTAACAACATATTCAAAAAGAGTGAAACCAATACTCATGCATTGAAAAATTAGGTTTGGACCAAAACCCAGTCAGGGGTATGACTGCGGCATCTGCCAAAAGTTGGGTCAGTTGTTTAGGATTAGAGTGTGATAGCGATATAATTGAGAAGGAGGTGCGAGTTTTGTTTGTACTCTTGACAGATGGAGTCTTCAGGCCAATGAAGTAGCTCTGACAGTCTTGACGTACTCAAACTTAATGGAAATGATGAAGATAAACAGAATAAGGCCAAACCAGTTCAAAATAAATAAGGAGAGGCCTCTAACTAGGCGAGTATTCACTTGAAAAAATACTACGCAAAGCAGGCACTACTTATTATTGAATAGATATGTTGAGTTGTGCCTTCTCTTTATTCTTCCCAGTTTTCTGGGTTATTAGAGATTTTAATAAGAAATGCTTCAATTTCATAGAAGTAGACGGCATTTTAGATTATGCACAAAAGAAAAACTTCTGAATTGAAAAGAGCAATATTGTCATAAAAATGTATGAAATCCGGTACATGTACTTATTTTATTGAAAATGTTGGAGTTATAAAGGAGTCGTTGAATCGTTAATTCATACAATAAAATAATAATTTTTCGCTTTACAGTTTTAATGGCTCGTAAATCTATGAGATTGTGAATTTGTGTTGAAATTAGCTATAGAGTTCTCAATTACATTCAATTATTCGATTAGTGTCAATTACTTCATTTGAGTGGATCTCATTAGAAACCGTGCTGAGGCATCATATTAAATAATATACTTTTTTATGAATATACAATATACTTTCACTTATATTTCACAAATATTTAATCAATTTAATTTTTACAAATTTAATATTTCTTTAATTTAAAGAAATTGATGAAGTATTATGTTATTAAATGTAAACTTATGTAATTAAATTAATGATTCATTTATTGTGTTTTCCAAGACGAATATTTTATTTATTTATTCAGCAATGAAAATACTTGAACAATGCTTGAACTGTGAACTGTTCAGATTTTTCGAGAACGACTGGTCCAAAAAGATTGAATTTGGTATACAAAAATAGTTGAGGATGTGATTATGGGGTTGAAGATTTCCCCACAAAATTATTTACAATTATAACAAGAAACGTACTATCAGCAGTTTTGAGTCAAAGGGAAGATAAAGGGAAGGATGTGAACAGGAAGCCTATTTTAGCATCACTATAATATGAACTAAGTGATTGTGAATTGGATTCGTGCATGTGAAGAAATTTCAAGGTGAGTCCAAAAATACTTTTATGGAAAATGTCTTATATTTTTGATAGGCCTATTATTTTTTTGAATCACATGAATCGTTGGAAAGGAAGTGGAGGAGTTTGGAGTTATTCAGTTATAATCAGAAAAATTGGAAATTGGGAACTCGATTGGAATTTACTTTTCTACAAAAAAAAGGCCATGATTGAGTTTTATTCAGTTCCCATTCCCTGAAAAATGGTTTAAACCTTTATTAAATGTTTGGGGGGGGGAGGGCTCGAGCCCCCAAAGCCCCCCTGGCTACGCCCATGAATGTAATTATGTTATCAATAATTATACCTGACTGGTTCATCAGTGCGAAATTACATCTTCTTCTACTACATCATCTTCTTCCTTTACTTCTTCTTCTTCTTCTTCTTTGTCATTTCCAATGAAATGTCTAACAATGATTATCGTTTTAGAAAACAGGTACTTAGTGTTGAACAAGTACTTTGACCGCGGGTAATAGATGGCGTGTTGGCCCATTTCAGCACGAAATGTGAATGAATGAAAGGCGGGCATTCGCATAGTTGTCTGCTTTGTGGAGAGGCCTCTGACATTATTTCACGATTCTGATTCTTCTCCAGTGCTATTCAGATTAGCCGAGACATTTGAGGCCTTTTGTTGCGGCTGGCATCTGCTTTGGAATGCCTGCCTATCTGCCTTTTCTGGACATGAACCTGCATGAAGTGGCAACTTCAGCATGAACGCGTTTGGAAGCAATTAGGGTGAAGCATGACTGCGTGACATATTATGGGCCTGAAACGTGAAACTGGATGATAGCATAAAGGCTGGATGTGGATGAATACAGATAACGGGATAGCCCTGTAGCGTCATTTCACCAAAACCTTGGGGGGGGGGGGGTTTGCCGGATAAAATGCTCATTTGTACATTAGCTAGTACAGAATATTTTCTGTAACCCAGGAATCAGGGGGGGGGGCAAATGCCCTCCCCAAATGACGCCCCTGGGATAGCCCCAATAGTCGCGTTGAACATGCTAGAAAAAACTTATGAGGTCCTTATGACGGAGAGAAGCACTGGTATGGTTTTCTTGTATAAACGAATAGTAATCATTGAAATAAACTAGAGGAAAGGTAAAAAAAGGATAAAAGAAAAAATTATAAAACTCATCAAAAATACTTACATAGTGATATGAATCTATTAAAAACGTTTTTAATTTTTGGTGTTTTTTTTATCGGTGGGGAGACCCTTATGGGTGGGTTCCACCTCACCTTATTTTTTTTAATGGTCACCCATCCGAGAGCAGTCTTGAATGTTTGTTAATTAACCACATGATTACTTAGCAAACGCTCTCACCGAGTGACCACTGATTTTTGGTGTATAATTTATAGACAAAAAGATACCACACCACTAATGAACTAAATTATAGTGTAATTATTATGGTAATTGTAATCATCTAGCTCCTTCCTCTCAAGGCTTAAAAAATATTTTCTAGAAGATAGGTGAAAAAATAGATCAGTAGAGATCAGGGAAAGTAGAGATGGAGGAGAAATAGATGGAATAGAAAAGGAAGAAGATAAGATTAATAAATGGGAAATAGCATAGATTGTCATCGTAAACTAAATATAGAAATAAAGATTAAAAGAATAATAAAGAGCATGAAAATTCGCTGTGACAACATACAGAGTAGAGATAATGCATAAAAAGAAAAACTTAATAAAGAATAAGAAAATGATGGATAAAAAATAGTTGTATGATAACACTTGAAGAGTAGATAAAACTTGGAATTAAAAATAAGGATGAAGTTGTATGCTGAAAGGTTCTTGGAAAAAATTCTGAAAGAAGAGAGAGACACTTCCTGAAGAGAGAAAGAGTATGAAGAGAAAACGCCATGCTTCCAATATTTTTTATGAGTCCTGGAATGAGATGAAAACAGGAATCCACTAAACATGTGTAGAATGGTAGTGGACGAAATGTATGGACTACGACCAGTGGAACAGAGTAATAAAGCGACAGTTAAAATTCGCAACACACTCCGGATTATTCGGAATGGCTTTCAGCGGAGAGACAAACCGTTTGGATTTAGTGCACGTTCTGCAATGTCACCTCATCGACAAGCTTCCAAATAAGGATGAATGTTGCTATGCTACCATACTCATCTGCTGAACCTTGTGCCTTGAGTCCATGCAGTAGACTGCAGCAAGCCCACCGCTCCTTAGCATCATAGAGGCAAGGCAAGGCTAAGCAAACACGGTCATCGACACTGATAATGTTCTGTACACATATTCTATTACATCTAATACATCTACACCAAGTTTAAAAACCTCAACTATCACTAAAACGTAGGTTAGGACTGAAATCCCACCCTGTCCAACTATCCTACTTTGGTGAACTATTTACAATAAAATATGTCGATGTGAACATGTGATAAATATACAGAGTTGGTGAAAATTATGGTAACGGCTAAATATTTCTGAAAAGAAGGTAATTTGACGGTAGGTAACATTGGGGATAGTACTAAAATCGAAAATACTACTTTAGTGTGACTTCAAAAATCTTGTCCGTCATATTGAATCTAACTTCAATTTTTCAAATGGTATGGTGGTTATGTTATACGTGATTTCGATACAGAATTTCAAGAGAAAATGAATGGCGAAAACCGCTCATCGATATGTCAACTTCGATCAAGCTTTTTCAATTCCAACCAGATAAACCTAGCATTATGAAGTTGAAGAAGAAAGAGGAGTAAAGTGGTTAAGTGGAGAATTAGATAGAAAAGCAGAAGGAGCTAGACTAGAGCTAGGAGAGGACCTAACAGGTTGGAGGAGGAAGGGGGAAACAAGAACGCAAAGTAGCAAGGAGAAGAAACTGAATGAGCAAAGAGAAGGAAAAAAGAAGAAGAAGAAAAAGGCAAGAAGTTAGAGAAGAGGAAGAAAATTTGACGCAATCAAAGTAATTGCAAGCAAAGTCACAACACATCAAATATCAAAAGTAAAGCCGCCAGTGCTTGCAAAATGGAGGAGGAAGGGGGAAACAAGAACGTAAAGGAGCAAGGAGAAGAAATTGAATGAGCAAAGAGAAGGAAAAAAGAAGAAGAAGAAAAAGGCAAGAAGTTAGAGAAGAGGAAGAAAATTTGACTCTGTCAAAGTAATTGCAAGCAAAGTCACAACACATCAAATATCAAAAGTAAAGCCGCCAGTGCTTGCAATTTTGGCTTCTGATGGTGTTTGGTTTACCAAAGTCATGGCGCCCTTGAGTTTGTATTTGCAATTCCTAACTGGAGTAAACAACGGCGCAGGTTCAAAAGCAGTTTGGTTGCGCAGACAACTTGGAAGAGGCTGAACTCACATACTCATCAACATCCCCTCCAAGAAGCCCGCCACCCTTTAAAACAGTGGGGAGACACCAGCCACCATTCAGCTATAATTAACCCTCACTGTCTACATGCATCAAACAGAGAAAGGGTGCGCGACCGGGGAGAATCGGGATTAAAAAAATAAATGCTTTGAACGGAAGCTGGTGGGCAGATCCCAAATCAAAATGAATGAAGATTGATTATGTTTATAGCCATACAAAAAAGAAGATGTTGATCCTCGAATAAAGTAAAAAATAGACAGAGTGCATCTGCGCTCTGTGAAGGGAATAATAATAAATTTACTGCAACGATTTATCAAGACGCTATTTTTTCAAAAACAAATCTCAAGTTGGCTTCTTTTTGTAGCCACATTTTATAGTAAAAAAAATGAAACAGCTTCCACATATCTTACGCAACAGTTCAGTTTGCAAGAGTTTTGGTTTCAGCTGTTATTTTCTGCCCTCTGATGCAATGACTAATCAGTGTGTGTTGCTTCATAAGCAACTATGTGAAGTACTGTAACTAAACGTGACTACTCTCGTCTTGTCTTATCTTGACTAACCGGTGTACGCCTAGCCTAACTCTTCATCCACATACAACTCAAGAGTCAATCGCAAAATGACTGTGTAAAGGATTTGTAATTGAAAACTGTAACAATGATAAGCATGTTTTACTTACTTTGTTGAGCTTGAAGAAGTCAGCGAAATGTGTATGATAATGGGTGTTGATCAAATCTTAGTTTATGGAGTAATATTTCGTAATGGAATTTCCTCTATCAGGCTATCCTATAGCCTATATTTTTACACATTGGTATATGGTGTATGCAATGTTGCAATTATTCATAATGGTAAATACAATTATCTAAGTTCAATTGAATGGATAGAATTTTTCAAATTTTTAGTTTTACTTCTGAAGAATCTTTCATGATGAGTTGAAGAAGAGTGAAGTTGAAGTTGAATGGAGAGTTTTTCATTTTCTCATGGTTTTATGTAGGCTAATTAGTTCTAACAAATTATAGCTTGGATTAGCATTCTCTCAATAGAAATATGTTTTCAAACAGTGCCTTTCAAAATAAATCTTAGTTCACACCTTGTTCTTAGTTCACTACCCATTCTATGATCATTGAGATTGATCGATTCTAGATAACCTATTTAGCTCCCTCATTCCATTCCAAGTCTAATTTCCTGCAATAGAATGACAGATGGCAAGCAGAAATCATCCTAATAAACCAAGAGAGATTATCTATTCATTCATATGAAAGGGGTAAGCCATACATTCTCTCCTATAAGCTTGCAATTTCCCTTCATATACAAATCTGTCTTCCTCCCACTCTAAGGCTCTATTCAACAAAATCTCTTCTATTATTTAAGAGTAAATCTAAACCTAAATTGAGTTACTCAACTTGAATAAACTACGCTGTAGGCTAATCTACAGACAATATTTATGTAGATTCCAAATTAATTGCTCAAGAAAATAAATATTATTTAAGATTTTTAGCAAATAATGAAAAAAATTATAAGTAAAAGTAAAATTGACTATAACATCCAAACATGAAACATTACTATTAAATCTGACTCCAAAATTTATTGTTTGAAACCATTAATGTCTCTGAAAACAATTTTAATTGGCCTACTACTAAGTAACCAAGTACTAATACCCCTGAATTCACAGTTCTTGAATAATCACGTGAAGTAGGCAATAGGTAGTAGGTAAGTATAAGTAGTAGGCAGTAGGTAACTATTGGCCAAGTCACTCTGATACACTATTGGTTTGGAAAGAACATTTTTTGTCAAATTGTCAAGATAACATGTTTAGATATTAAATGACAGTCCATGTTAAATAAGACAAGAGAATCATATTTCTGAATATAGTTAATATACTGTGGTACATTTATTAATCATAAGAAACATGAATAACATTTATATAAAATACAGTTCTGTTGAGCAGTAGAATATTGATGCTCCTTGATAATATACAATACATATAAATGAATCATGCATTGAGGAAGGCCAGGAAATTATTTATAAAAATATTTTTTCTATTCATCACAGGTTAAAGTTATTAAAATCTGATTGGCTTTTTTAAATCTCCAACAGATGCAGCTACATGATGACAAAAATTAATTGGTCCGGGCAAAAAGGGGGAGCTTGAGCATCTCCTATCACGGTACCATCACATTTTGCGTCCGGCACTTCCTGTAGGGTTGCCAACCCCGGAGTTATCCAGTCTAAAACAAGTCTCAGTCGTCACGTATCACCCTGTACACACCAGATTCTTATCAACCCCTCAGCATCCAACTTATAACGAGCAATGCGCATCAACAACTGCCATATAGCCGAGAGCGAGATGAGGATGAACACTGGAAGGCTGCAATCCCTTCCCAACTCCAAATTAGAGTAGGCTACTGCTCCGATTACATCTCAGGGGTTGCAGTACAAGCAGTTGTAGCAAATTGTACAGCGGAAGTTAGGTTTAAACGTAATTGGAGGATAGGAAAATGTACACAAGTTGACAAAACATTTGAAGATCGATGAAGTTAGGAGATTTCTTGAAGATGTAAATATTACAAATTTTAAATTTAACAGGAATTCTGACTAGATCGAAAGCCCGGTCCAAAATCAATTACATCTTTGTAGAATATTGAAAGAACCTTGCTTGACTCCACAACATTTTTTAATCATTTTAAAAATCTTATTTTTTATAGAACTTGACTGAAAAACAAGATCTACTCGGTAGCTTCAGTACAGCAAATTTTAATTTGGATTTAATTTTCTCATTTAATTACGATTTCTGGTGCCTGAACACGATTACCAATGAGGTCACCTAACCACTTTTTCCAATTTTGTATTGTATTTATATGTTGTATTTTTGTATACTAGATGGAAATTGTGAGTACTGTAAATGAATGAAATGAGATAGGTAGGCCTACAGTATTCAAACAAACAATCGTGATTACTAAACTAATAAAAGGCAATATTTTGAACAATTAATCATTGAATTTGGATGGGAAACATATCAGTTTTCTTCAACACACGTTAGTGACCCCAACAAGAAGCTATAAGATTGACCGTATAATAATTATAAGAACTCACCACATAGCTATTGTAATAAATATATTTTCGTTAGTGGAGAAAAGATTTTCATAGCTAGTTGCTATGAAAATTTCTGTTTTGTCACAATGTTTGTAACACCAGGTTTGCATTGAACGATTTGGTAATACAGTAGAACATACATGAATAAGTTTAATCATAACTAGTACACAACTTGTTTTGGTAAAAAAATGACAAAATAATTTTCAAGATGTGAACCATTTTGTATAGCTTTTTCATTGTATAGGCAAATCAAAATGATACAGTGTGATATTGAGGTTTGAAAGCACTCGTGGCACTTCGCTGGATGGAACTAGTCTCTTGTTCCAAGAGTTGTGAATTTGTAACGAAATCAAGTCTTATCATTAACCTGAATCAATAAGCTGCTATTTTTTGTTACAAAATGAAGAATAGTATACACTGCCGTACGAATTTTCCAAAGAATAAAGAGGATAATATGCGTTGGGACATGAAAATTCAACAAAGGTTACATCCGCCCTCTCTCTCTGTATTATTACAACACGTTTTCAGGAAGCGGGCGCACGTGAGTGTGGGTGCGTGAATCTCTGAATGACAACAAAAGCCTATATCAACTTACACATCGCTAAATAGAACAAGGTGCGTGTTGCGCTTTTTATAAAAGTTTAATCAGTGAATTGTCAAATCTGCCTGATGATATTCGTTTTAGTACCTTTTTTCTGAATGGAAATAATGTCTTACTCTACTCTCTAGTGTATGGTGAACTATTATTCTAGTATATGACACCACATAAAATGTGTTGACAGTTCGTTCAAATGCCAGTCAAAAAGAGGAAGCGGATTATTTTTTCAGATCAAACTTTTTAGTGTGTTTTGTGAATATAGGCCTTCGCATCATTCAGTAATACTATATTTTTTTTAAATTCTCAGCACTCACTAAAAATATCGAATTTAAACTAGATAGCTGTGAAAATTGAAGAATTGAAAATTCAGAACACAAAAATCACAAAAAAGAAATGAATACTCGAGTAAATTTTGAGAAAAAATTTATTACCGAATCAGATTACAAGTGTTGTATTCACACACTAGAGGAAAACTCCTTGAATATATCACAATAGATATGAATCTCCATTGTAGTACATAGTGTTACCCGGACTCTAGTCTCTAGTACATGGATCTCCATAGTTGAGTGGGTTAATTTTGTAAAAACTGTATTACTGAATACACATTACAAAATACATGTAACAGGAGGTCTTTAAGATCATATTTTATCGTTTAGCATGCCAAATGTGAGAGTAAAATTAAACCGAAATTTTAATTCAAAGTATATTGTTTTTTATTTATTTATTTATAACTAAATTTAACCACAGACAAAATACAGTACTTTTAAAATACAAATTATTATAACTTGTTTGTGATTGTACTATATTAGCTGTTTACTCATTAATTACACTATGCAGGTTTTCTATCCAATAATCAGGTAGAATGGAATAGAAGTGGAGGATACGGTTTAAGTAGCACAACAAATCTCATAAAAATAAAATGACTAGAATTTTAAAAAAATATGATAATCTACATTCCTTGTTAATTAGAGATTTTCTCAGAAAAGCAATTTTATCCAAGATAAAGAAGCTAAAATACAGTAAGATTCGTCAGTGACAGACCTTGACCAATTGACCTCCACTGCATATGACTTCTTGAACTTTACGACCTGTTATGACTTCATGTGCAAATGTGCACTTTCCACTGTTCCTGGTCATTTCTCTTCCAAGTTCATGAGTATCGAGCTGGTAGGAGTAAAGCATTGGCGTCACCTCGCATTACTTTACTGCACTTGCAAGCACTAGGTGACCCACCCAACCATTAAGCTTCACGCTTACAAATGTATCTACTTATAGTTTCGTGACCTTCCCAAATTTAATAAGCTCTCAAAGGACCTGCCTGTCACGCGATCTACAACACTTCAAATCTCAGTCGATGTTTCAATTTTTCATCAAGAGAGTGCTACACTTTCCCAAAAGATATGGTTACAAGTACGTATACTTATCTCCATGTTACGTAAAGTTTTGTAATTTAGGATATTTGTGATGTATTCATCTATTGAAGTAATTATTAAATTCATATTCGGATTGAATTTAAAAACACAACATTATATTATCATACATTACAATACATGATCAAATTTCATTATTCCCACCACCTACGTGCACACAGCGAATACAATAAAAATTACGAAAATAAGACCATATTAGAAACTCCAGGAGAAGTAGCTAATGATGAATGAATGCTTCTCGAACCGGAAATCGACTTTTATTGAAGTTTGATGAGACTCCCAAAGAAGGAGAATCCTGTGACTGTATCCGAAGCTAGAGAGTAATATTATTATCCAACAATGAAACAAAGTTTCAAAGAGTGAGACCACGTGACAAAGTAAAGCAACAACAAGTACCAGAATAGAAAAGACTCAAGTGTGGGTAATCACCCATTTAACGCCGAAGTAGAACTCTTTCTTTATCTTTTATCCCCTTTAAGAACTGCTCTTCTGGAACTTGGTTACTGTCGAAAAATGAGACATCTCCCACGAAAATAAACAATGAATGCCTTCCGCTTCCCCAGCTTCATGGTCTCCCGACTTCCTCAGACTCGAAAAATATCCAGTTATAAATAAACTGCCAGGAGAGATCTAGGAGAAGTTCTCTCAATGAAGGATGCACTAATAGTGTTCTTCTTCAAACCGCGGGAATGAAAGAAATTGCTGTCAAAGTGAAACAGTCGAGACAGACCTATTATCACAGACGCCACAAAATAGAACAGAAATTGGTTACGCCATTATAAACCGAAAGCGGTAAAAATGCTATGAGAAAGAATTACTGAAATAAGGTCATCGAGGATATTACTTTTTTTGTATGTTAGTTTTGGGAAAATATAAAATACAAAAATAATCCACATGGAGAAAGTTTTGATAAACGACGGAAAAAGAGAGCACAATGTATTTGAACTATAGAATTAATTACATAATATGTACAAAAATAATTTTACATTATTCCAGTACAAATATTGAACATAATACAAACCTTGAACATTCTGAACTGTTTTTACCGGTACAACAACAACTACAACTACTGTATTTGAAAAATGAAAAAAAGCAAATGTGCCTTGATTTTTAGGCTACTAATAGCATGTAAAGGGTTATTCAAGTAGGGTGAAACAAGAAAAAAGAACTTATGAGAACTCTCAAAACAAAAAACAAAAAAATGACACTAAATACAAAACTAATAACAGAATAGAGACTAATTACAATACAGATTACAGTATAGTCTAGGAAGTCACACAAACAATTTCCAAAAGTACTGTCACAAATCTAACTAATCAAATAAGACTACACTACATTACATCAAACACATTTACACACCAAATGCACACAAAAAAGTACTACAATGAGAGTTTCTTCTTCAATCAAACAATTCGAACATATCCAACTCTGTAACAGACAAGTGACTTTTTCAAAAACTTTTGAAGCGCTTTTTCTTCATTGGTATCATATATATCTTCTGTATTCATTTTTCTCAGTCCATCTCCAAGATTTTTCCTTCCCTTTTGATAAGCACTCAACCAAATTTGGCCGCTTTCAATGTGCTGGTGCTAAGAATCGACATAATTAGGATAAAACTACATAATTATTAGGATACAGTGTCTCATTATAGATAACTGATTTAAACCACTTACACCGCACTTTCTACACTAGTAGTTTTTCTTTAATTTTCGGGTACCGATAAAATAATTTCATTCCTTCAATGATGAAATGAATGAAAGGATAATATTATCGTCTGTGAAAACCCCTTGGGGGTTCATTCCTCTCCTCAACAATTTTGCATGTCTAATATTTCTAAAGCTCTCCTTTGATGATTACAAGATATAAATTATATTATATATAGTATAATATTATACTCAATAATGATATAATAAAATTTCTGTGTCAACTGTACGCTACGGTATATGAATCACTCAATCATTCCATATCAATCTGTGTCTTATTTTTATCATCCTCAATTTGATTTTCAAAAATAGTCAACTTTATTTATAGGTCTCTATTTTATTCCTTTTCAGCAAGAGATCAGCTCAATATGACCATGGATAAAGCATTACACAAGTGGTGTGCTTCCTATATGATATGACTTGCGAAATTCCACTTTGACTGTAAATGAAAATATTGATATAATATCGCATACACCACCTGCTTGTGATTTTCCTGACCACCATGCCATGAACCACTGATAAAGAATTTGAAGACCGTAAATCCGGTTCAGTACTTCAGATTCAAAAGCCTTTCAGTAACTTATTGTGTTACTTGGTCTTGTGATACCAACAATACAAAAACAATAGGTGTACTTGTGTACTATAAAAGTTTGTTATAATGTGATACTGAACGCAGTAGTGTTAGTCGGTTGTTGAAGAATAGGCTATTGCTAATCTCCATTCAACGCCACTATTCTGCTTAGGAATACCTTCTTTGAGGTTATGTCGATTTTGAAGAGATAAATCCTTATTGATTGTGATCATTGGTATCATCAAAGATCGAATAAGCAATCCTTCGAATATCACAAAAGATCACATTGTAGTCTACATTATTAGCATTGCAAGCTATAAGCCGACTTATGACGTTTGTTTGAAATAAAGAAGAAATCTAATGCCGTTCCACACCTTTTCAAATCTACTCTATTCACTCATTCATCACATTCACCAACCATCTACAATCCCTCCTTCATTATCACTCACCAATTATAGGTAAATCCATTTTTGTACAGCCCTTCAAATCCCAGCAGAGTAATCAACAGGCGTTGAATCAATTTTAGAGCATAGATGCATTGACCAACAATTCAGCTACAGGTGACAGCCTTGACTCTTGCTGGCTGCAGTTTGAAACTTCTACCGCACACGCTTTTCAAACACAAGCACCATTTTGAAGAGCTTTTCACAACACAGAACACAGCACAAACCACCAATGATCACATTGAATTCACAAACAACACAAACCGAAATTTGTAACACGAAATTCGAAGTTTAAAACCCGACGAAACGCGACACGCGATTTGACACGACGCGAAAAACGTAGGTACGTTACGAATGTTCGAGACGAAACTGAACAATCAACAACTTGCTTGGCCGGCTGCAGTGCAGCCACCCTAACCTGCGTTGCCAACCATAATTTCTCTGCTCGACACAGCATAATTTCCCCAAAATCCTAGAAGCAATGACCGACTACTGAACTGAACAATAAACTCAATTTGCATTCTGGACTGCATTTTTGCATTCTATTGCTAATAACTTGAATTAGCAGTCATAACAATGAGTCAGTATGAAGTTTGAGAGCCGGTAACATTAAAAACCGATGCCGTAATAATAAACTAGAATAAATCTACAGCGCAAATTTCTGATTTAGCCTATTTGAAATATGAAATTTAATCAATACTCTATTTAAAGCACAATATGTCCAAGCAGTTCCGTTAAACCCCGAAAAATATTTTCAATTTTTACCCCTTTTCTCAAACTTTTATTTTTCAAAATATAAAAATGGAAACCTGCACTTCAATAATGCTGTATAAAAAATATAAATCTTGAAACAACTTGACAAAAACTAATAATAAATTCATCATGAAAAACGACGGTACTGTATCTTAAATTGAATAAATTACCTTTTTTAGAAATAGTCAACTCTAACAATAAAAATAACAGAAACAAAATTGAATTGTCTGATTCAATTCAACAATAATATCTTAGTGAGAAAAAATAGAAATGCTGAGAGTGGAAGTAAGAGACAGATAAAAAATAATGCTGCAATCTAACAATCTTTTGAAAAACGAACAAAATAGAAAAATTCAGTATACCTATAAATTTTTATAGTAATTGAGCAGGATTATTTAAATCATTTAAATATGGGTTGAAAATAACATAAGAGGATATACTGTGTTGAAAAGTCATTAGAAGAACAAATGATGATTATGCAATAATAAGTAATCTGTAATATCATAATACAGTATTATGTAGTAGGCCTGTAAATTTTCGTGATCTTGTTATAGCAGAGCCCGGAAAATACCTCCCATGTCAGGCAAATAGAAACGGAAATTTAAGTGAAAAGGATGCTAAGCAAAACAGTGGAGCTGAATTCATCAACAGTAGCATAGCCTCCTCTAAACTACAATTTACTGTAATTTAGAGGGGGCTATGACAGTAGCCATTCAAATTAGTTCATACATCAGGCTATATTCTATAAATTCAGTGTTCTAAGCAACTGAAACCCTCTTTGTTGGATTATTGTGGCATTGTGACATGACAGCTACTGAGTTCTGAAATATTTGTTATGTTTTTGGTACGTTAGTTACAACAATAATATATTGTTGTACGATTGTACCTTAAAAAAGCAGAGAGCAGATAAATAGGAGAGTGTAACATTGAGAGATTGAGGGAGAGAGTTCAAGCATTGAATATATATGTCCTATAGGGTATATATTCAATGGTTCAAGAGAGCACTTGCGCTAAGAGGGAAAGGGAGGTTTCACACAATGCTTCCATATTCGAACAAAAAGCCTTCTATTCTATACACTATTATGCAACCCTATTTTAACAGCAGAGGTGCGGGTTAGGAGTAAAATGGTACGCGCCAATTACTAGGGGCTACTAAATGGATCTTGCACTTGTGATCATGTACATGGAACGTGATCTGAATTCTACGGAGAAAATTCAACACTAATAAAGTGAAAAGTTTTTTCAAAACCGTTGAACATTAGTACAATATTGTAGATTTGAATTGAATTACAGTATCATTTTATTGTGACCTACAAGCTCGAAGGAAACCACGTTTAGGATCAATATCAGCTATTATCATGGGTTTTATTAGTAAACTGCGTAGAAAACAATATTATTTACAATACTGAATTGATGGAATGCCAATAAAACCATTCTCAACTAATTATAACTCAGAAACTCATATAATGAGTCTAGAAGCTCATGATATCATCATTATTTTGTTGATCAGTTTTGTCTCAAAGTAATAAAGATTATGTAAACCCGAAATTTTAGTTTTTATATGGAAATTTACAGTAGTACTCTCATTGATTATCAACTCTCCATTATGAAGAGATAATACAGTAAAAATTATTAGAGGAAAAGTGATGCAGTAGAAACTATTCTTTTGAATTATTTAGTTGAATTATACACTAGAAATTTTTAGAGATTACATAATCATTAAATTACAGTATTTTAAAAATGATTTCTATTTCAGTAAAAATTATTGTGTGAGTTGTGAGCAGTGTCAGATGAGGAACAAATCTTATCATGGAAACAAAAACCTCGATTCACTTTTGATTAGAGATAAAATTAAACTTTATCAGATTATTGAAATAACTTCTCTAAATAATTTGTATCGGTATCCCTATCTGTTAGGGATCACCCTTAATAAGATAGGGCGTATCAACCGCATAGGCCACCCCAACCCTTCAATTTCACCAAGAAAAGAAGTATACGTACTCTCAATATAATTACTCCAATGTCACCATTCAGTTGACCTCAGTTGAAATGATTGTGGTGTGGTGTAGTAAGGTATGCAGCTTGGTTTGGCAGAATTGGCAATTCAGTGCAATGGTCTGTGACTGTGGAATTGTTACCACAAATCCAAGACCACAATGCCAGGCCTGCCACAACGGCCCTCATATCAGAGCAGTGGTGATTGACAGCTGAAGCAAATTCCAGCAATTTCTCCTGGATCCCGTCCAAATTGGTCAAGCTCAGTCCATATGGGCTTCTATGGTGGAACAAATGAGTATTAACATTACCGTCACCTATGGTTGTCGACCAATTAATCAAACATATTATTTAATCAACCAAACATTACATTCTTCGCCAACGGGTTGGATTGATTGATATTTGATTTGATGGATTGTGAGACTATTGACTCAAATCTTCTCACAATAAAAGATATTTTTTATGAAATACGACTTTCATGATATAAAGACTTTTTGTCGATCAGCTTGAAATTTTCATGAACGTGATTGTTTCTTATAAGCTTATAAGCGTGATTGGTTCTCATAAGCATGATTTTTATAAACTATGTTTACAACCATCTTTAAATGGATTAGTGCACCAAACAGATTTTTACAATTTTTAAATCACAAATATGAAGAAGTATGTGACACAAAACTTCTGTGGAATACTAGGAATTAGGAAAGGAGAATTGATGAGATTATTGATTAATTGAACTCCATAAAATATAATAATAGAATAAATAGAAACAAAAATTCACAATACTGTGTATAAGTAAACACGTAATAGGGTGACAGCTATTAAAAAGTCATTTCAGAAAAGGTTTATTTCGAAAAAAGTGAGAAAGGAACACAAATATCTATTTCAATATTGAAAAATAAGACTTGAGAAATGAAAACTGCAATTATGTTGAGTTCAACAAAAATGATAAATTGTTTTTTGAATAAATTCTAACTTTTAAATACAAATACAAACTTTTTTGCAGATGAATATAATGAATTTTCCAATTTCAGTTTTTGTAGAGTTCTTCATACATTACAATATCATAAACTAGGTTCTAAGTGAGTGAACGACTCTAAACTGTTTTAAAGTTATAAGAATTTGGATCGTTAAAAACTTGACTATTAGCAAGCTGAAATATTTTTAAGAAAAAGAATGGCACACATTTATCTCTGTACCTCAAAATATATGTCAGTCCTGGCGAGAAACCAATATTTAGTAGCAACTATGCCAAAAAATAATTTCAATTATATGAGTTAAGTTTATTACTCAATTTGAAATGAAAGAATGGTATCCTTGAACTCTACTGTTATATACTGTGAATAAGTAGTGTTTGCATGCAGATTAATGTATTCAAAGCTCCAAATATTTGGCAACGGTTAAAATTAGAAAATAATTGTATTCATTATTATTTGGCTTGTGTTATTCAGTTCTATTTTGGTTCTCTAGATATTAGAATTTGCTATGTATTTCATGATTATGGGAGGGATATTATTGGTAAACAATCACATATGCTCAATAGATCAAGTTAAGGATCTCTCATCGTTAATATTTATTCTTCCCATCACCCTCAATATTGTTATTATTTTATTTATCAATACTAGCTAGAAGAAGTTTGATGTTTATTTTTTCTCAAATTCATACTAATCCAGTTGGTATTTTAATCAACCTTGAGTCCTTGATATTAATTCATTGATATTTTTATTTTAATTCCATTACTATTCACGACACATCTTCATATCTGGCCAACTTGGCTTGTTCAAATATGAATGCTGCTGTACTTACAGATGTCCGGTACCTAGTCTAGTGGTGAGAGGACTTGAACCGGCAATCAAGGGGTGCTGGGTTCGATTCCCGCCCGGACAATATGTTTTTGTACAGCAGAATTCATCTAATTCCCTTCAAACAAGGTTAAAATAAATAGTCAATTCAGGTTAAGAGTCAATGCTATTATTCTCTTGTCAATATTCGCAGTAGCGGAAGTCTTCAGAATATTTCAAAGTATTATTAATTAGGAATTTCGTTCAATTAATCATTATGAAAAAATAAATAAACTAGAAAAAATAGAAAAAAATGGAGATTTTGATTTCGAAGATAACTCTTGAAAATATATTACTCGGCTTTGTAATAAAACACAAAAACTCATACATTACTTATCAATGATGAATAATTTTCTTTATTTTATCAAAGATGTTTAGTTGAAGTGGTGTTCAGCTATCAGGGTTTTCTAAGAACCTATTGTAATATCTCAACATCAATATCTATTAATAAGAGTTATGGCTTATAAATCACTATTTATTCTAAATAACTAGTTATCATAATAATATTATTATGAATATTTTTTTCATAATAGAAACACACTATTTATTTCACTCACATGTAACAAATTCGGCACTGCAAAACTTCCCATCCACTAAATAATAAAAATTGTTTACGCCCTCTAATAAAAAATTGTGTACTTTTTCTGGCTAGAAGACACTGCTACCCTTCCATTCATTATTTACGGAACTGAAGTTTACGATCAATGAAAATGAATGATGAGTTCATCATCACAAAAAGAAGCATGTCAAGGTCCTCACGCTCAAAAAGAGGAAATTATTTATAGTTTCTTGTTAGAGTTTTTCCTGGTCTATTGAAATATCGAGCACTATCGATTCCTCCTTCTGTTATTCTGGCCTCTTGAGCTTCTCGAAGTCGGTCAAATGTACACTTCAAAGCTTCCTAAAAGCTTCCTACGTGAGACTAAAACTCAAAAATTAACATTGAAATCAGTAAACAGATATGTTTCATTATTTGTAACAGATTTGAAATAAATATTCAAACGTTTCAGTAAAAAATTATTTAACGTTTTACTGAAACATTATACTGTATTAACTAAACCTTTATTGTGACAGGACAAAGGTTTAATAGTCTGAATGTTTTCAAGTATGTTTTGTTAATTTTCCATAAGTACCATTTTTATAATAAAAATAATAATGTTTTTTTATTAGTTTCAGTATCTACTTAATTAAAGTCTTGAAATGTTATTGATTTAAAAGTGGGTTAATATTTGGGATTAACATTTAATCAATATTTTGGTTGCTTATCAGGAATTTTTATGTATGTTATTAGGATGTATTCAGAAAACTTCATTTTTTCTCCAATTTCAACATTATTGAAGGAATAAACAAATATGGCATGGAAAATTATGAAGCCACTAAGCCAGAAGCTGGAAAATAAGATTTAGTTTTTTAATGTCTTTTGTTTTTTGTTTGAGGCAATTTATACTATAATTTGGGCCTCTGAGGCCACAAGATACCAATTTATATGCCTTAATTTTATATATACAGAGATTAAAATTAAGTAACAATTTTTACAAAATATAAAATTATAATAACAGGACACAAAAATGGTTACATAATGAGCCAAAACTTTCATAATCTCTCAAAACTTCAATCTCCAACTTTTCTTCAACCTTCATCCTTTGCATTATATAGCTATGAGTCGAAAGATTTCTGTTCAGATACAGTCAACCCTTTTGAAAAATAGAGCGCCTTCTTCTCCCAACCTTTCAATAGCCTTGCTTTTATAAGTTATGCAATATTGGGCTGGCTCCCATTGAAGAGAGACTTATCAGCACTATAAGTTCGCTCCCGATATTACTTTTTTCGAGATTTTCTTCAGACGGCGGTTTACTCTTTTTCTATCGTGAAGATGGAAAGGGTTGCCTATTTTTGTTATCTAGGGATGAGAAACATTTTCAGTCTTTGACCGCAATCGAAAATGATCTGCTTCAATGTGGAGTAGCCTATGCCAAAATATCAGAATCATTGAGAATTTGGAGAATTCAGTTTATTTTATCACAATAAGTGGATTATATTAGTAAAAGTATAATTATAAGTGAACTTATATAAGTATAATTTTTATAAAAGTATTGAAATTCGAACGCAACGTACACCACCGTATAAAGAACTCTATCTTGAACCTCTAATTCCTCATGGATAAAACACTCTTATCTTTATCTCATCTTTCAATAAATCATGCCCATGGTTTGAAATTCAATTTTATTTATTTTATTTTCTATTCATATTAAGTGCACGATCACTAGGTACATTTCATAGAATACTTTAAAACTATGTAAAACATTTCTTTCAATATTCAAAATGAAGTAGTCGTTTTCTAAATCTCTTGCATTATTCAAAACAGCGGCTTTATGGAACTTTTTCTATTTTACTTATCACTTAAGAAATTTTCCAGGTTTTCGTAGATTCCATACAGTGATATCCATCAAATGTATCCAGCCCTACACTATCCCCATCCCTATAGTAATGATCCCGATCCATAATAGAGATAGTAGGCCTACAGTTCATGTCTCAACCCTATAAAATTCCTTAAAAGTCTCACTTTCATTCTATACAGATTAATTATCGCAACCTCACCCAGTAGAATGCTACAATGACGAGAATAAAAAACAACTTCTGCAATAAAACAGTCATGTTGTACCCCGCGTCAAGGCGGCGGTGATTTGATAGGCTTCGTGCGGCTTTTGAAACAGTTGTAATTCACAACGAGAATACTTACAAATGTCTGGCTGTGGGAAAATGAGGCAGGCCTAAAATGATGACAAACAAACGGCTGCAGAGAAAGAAACCATTCATCCCTTATAAAATAATATCCTCGCCACCTAGTTTTGCTCTCACTCTCTCACACCATCGAATCTCATCTATCTTTCTTTCTCTTTTCTCCTCCTTTTATCGATTTGAAATAAATTCGCCTGACCGCTAAGGATGGCGTGCGAACAGATATTCAAATAGAGACCTAGAAATAGAGACTGCCATATGATCGGTGTGGCCTTTTCACTATAACCACAGACACCACCACCGCTCCACATTCCACATGAATGATATCGTAGTAGGCTTTTATATAAGTTGAGGAATAATGCTTTTTGTGAATCTATTCAGATTAAAATCAAAATGCACGTATGTGAGCCAAGATGATTTAAATAGTAAGAAACTAGGATAATGAATTGAAATTTCGTAGAATGTGACACCACAGAAACCAAAGACACCACCACATTCTTCGTGATTGATAAAGTAGTATAGTTATTTAGAAATAATGCTTTTTGTGAATGTATTCAGATTAAAATTAAAATGCAAATATGTAAGCCAAGATGATTTAAATCAGGAGAAAGTAGAATAATGAATTTAAATTTCATAGAATGATATGTATCTATACTCTTGCTTATGAAATATAATTGGGAAATACTGTAGGCTAGATGTTTCAGATAGTTTCTGTTTTAAATTATTGCTATTGTTTAAAATTACTATTTTAAATCATTGTTATCGTTAGTTTAATTGTTGTTTATTTTCATTGTTAGTATAAATTATATTGTATATCGTTTCTAGTTAATGGTATTGTTATTGTTAGTTGATGTGCATTTTTATTGTTACCATGTATTATGTATTTGGTAGTCTATTATTGTTAGTAGTGTTAATACTGTTAAGCAAAGCAAATAAATAGATAAATAATTTTATTAACTGAGGCAACAGTTTCATTTAAGTAGTAACAGCATGCATAAACAAACATACAATTCATTAAAACCATTACTGGATCTTCAAAAATTATATTGTTTGATTAAAATAATATAGAATTACAGAAATTTATGCAGGAAGCAATTTTTATTAGTTGAATTGTACATTACACATTCATAGATACATTATGCATTTTTACTTTTCAAGGGTTATAATGTTCATTGATTATTTAGATATTGAAATTATAGATGGATAAGAATTGATGAAAAAAGTATTTGGCCAGTAATGAATGGCATGAGAATTCGGCATAAAACGTCCTTTTTTCAACTCTCAATCCGAGAGAAAAAATCCACTAACATTTTGATATCAACTCAAATGGTCATGTTATTGGGGTACTGGATAATATTTAAAAGCATTGGTAACTGTGGGAGGCTATGGACTGTGCTGAAGAAAATAATAGAGAAAGAATCATGAATTAAATTAACATGAAGATGTCTATGTTGTCTATTAGTATTAGCAATAACTGAGTTCTACTCTCACAAATTCAATTCAATTCAATTTATTAATCTCACAAATAACAGTTGTGTTTTAAAATCTACTTCTTGGACGAAAAATTCTCTTACTACAAACAAATGAATCATTATCATAGAAAAAGCACAGCGCCAAGGCGCTTGCGCTATGCTTTCTCTTTGTCATTATTTAAGTACTATATTGTGAAATGGTGGAAGTAGATTTTGAAAATAAAACTCACTGCAAGTTCTGCAAGGCTAAAGTTTCAAATTATGAATGAATTAATTAGCAAGTTTCTTTAGAATCGAAAGTTGCAACTTCTCAAGCTCTCAGAAACTTCCACCTGCAATAAAATATGCAATCACCGAGAGAGCTCCCCTCATCAGAGTGAAGAAATAACTCCATAAAGTTCAACTAATTCTTCTAATGGAAGCCGTCATCAAAGATGCTTATTGAAGATTTTTATTATAATCGTAAATTACTGACACCCTCAAGAATCAATCCTAATTGCAGTGTGCTGTAATAATGAAAGGTAATATAATCTTATCGGATCACTCAGGTCGTAAATATAAAAATTTTGTATTTGGACTAATTCAACTAATGGAATTGGTTACTAAAGATTCATGTATCGAAAATCAGTGACCCCCTAAAGAACTAATTGTAATTGCAGTGTAGTGTAATGAAAGGTAAATATAATCTGATCGGATCGGAGAGGTCGTGGGAAGGTCATAAGGTCACAAACATTGAGGAGAGGGGAGATGGATGCATCCAACTAAACAAGCAACACCTCACGCAAGCTATACTTACCACTTTACTTTCCCCTTGCCTCAGAAGGGATGGAGAGAATTTATGGCCAGTTAAGTAGTTTCACAGAACTTATTAAAGTATAGAGTGACACATGCATCACAATTACCTTTTTCATGTTGCTTTAGCACAATTTCTTTTAACCTTGAAAGAAATCAATTTTATTAACCTGGATTTATGCAATGGACATTTTTAACGGAAATCTTGAAGTTTCGTTGTAGCAACTCGAAATTTATATTACTTTGACTGCCAAAGTAATTCCAAAATGAGCCTTATTTTTGCAAAAACTCAATTTCACCACTTTTATTCCTGTAACTTTATTAGAGCGACAACAAGTGTATTCATTCAAACATAAGTGGATGCTAAATGATGAGAATTGATGTAAGTTTTCAATTTATTATCGTTTTTGGGACCTACACCTATGCAAGGCCGTACCCAGGGAAAATTTCGGGGGTTTGAAGCACCGGGGGTCTGGGGGTATGGAATACCCCAGGAAGGGGCCGGGGCCTCCCCGGAAAATCTTGAAAAATTAAGTGTGAAATTACGCATTTTAAGACAGTTTTAAACTCTTGATTATTCAGAGTTTATAGGCAAAAATCTATGGTTCGACATGAAAATTTTTACATTCCATACCCCAGTAGGGCGGGGGTCCGGGGCTCTCCCGAGGAAATTTTGAAAATTTAAGTGTGAAATTACGCATTTTAAGACAGTTTTAAACTCTTGATTAACCAGAGTTTATAGGCAAAAATCTATGGTTCGACTTGAAAATTTTGTTCCATACCCCCAGTAGGGCGGGGTCCAGGGAGGAAATTTTGAAAATTTAAGTATGAAATTACGCATTTAAGTTCTTGACTAACCAGAGTTTATAGGCAAAAATCTATGGTTTGACTTGAAAATCTTCATTCCATACCCCAGGAGGGCGGGGGTCCGGGGCTCCCCGGGGAAATTTTGAAAATTCAAGTGTGAAATTACGCATTTTAAGCTCTCGATTAACCAGAGATTATTGGCAAAAATATATCGTTTGACTTGAATATTTTTGCATTCCATACCCCCCAGGAGGGCGGCTCTCCTGGGGAAATTTTGAAAATTTAAGTGTGAAATTACGCATTTTAAGACCGTTTTAAGCTCTTGATTGACCAGAAAAATAGGCAAAAATCTATGGTTTGACTTGAACATTTTTACATTGAATAGTCCATTTTCAAGCCATTAGAATGTTTTGCATTAACATATCATATGATACCGTTTGATCCTTTTTTGATAAGTTTAAAGTTGCACTATTCAATTTCAAGCATGGAAAATACTTTCCCTTGTGAATTGGTTAGCTCTGAAAATGAATAGATAAATACAAAATACAAATAGACTTGAATAATTTTAATACAATCATCACGTAATATTTAAAAACATCAAAACCTATAATACTAAATCTGCTCTTCTATTCTTCTATCCCTAGCCTAATGCTGGTAGGCTCGGGCGGGATAGTAGTGGTGAGAGTCAGAAAGTGAGGGAGCAAGAGTGAGAAAGAGCCACGTTAGCATTAGCAATACATCTTAATTTTACGTGTTTAATTTTAATTTTGTGAAAATTTGTGTTTTAATTTCAAAATAGGCTATGTCTTTCTGGAAATTTCGGGGTTTCAACCCCTGACCCCCCCTGGTACGGCCTTGCACCTGAAATAAAACTAAAAACTTTGTTAGTTTTTCGATGCACAAAACTTCATCTTGTGAGAAATATATTGTCAGCACTAAACAAAGCTCCACTTTGCCTACTGAGTATACTTCTTCATCATAAAATATCCGTGTAAGGCTATGCATGTAATCATATTAATTTTTGACTTCAATCAGTCTAAAAAAAGTCAACTCACTCTTTGTGAACTATTATTTCCACCAAACTCATAAGCGCCAGCATGGGACTATAGCTTCCTCGTAGTCTTTGTACGAGACTAACGATATTACCCAGTCTAAAAAGATTATTTATTATTTCTTTGTGGCGTTAAAACACAAGCGACGTTATGCTTTGAGAAAAAAACAACATAGCAAAGACACCTCACTAGAGACAAAGCTACGCTACACACTACACTTCTCACCCAAAATAAACTGTGTAGTTTTTACAAGTTAGTTTACCTATCACGAAAGGGATGGATGGAGGGCTTTTTAATCTAGTTCGACTTTCGAAGCTCAACCAGCCTCCAGGGGTGGGACCAGCTTTTTTCGGCGAACATTTTACTTTTCAAAAAGGGCGAGAGAACATACAGCTGGATCAAAAGTTCCACCCTCTCCCAATAACAAGCCCTGTAGTCGTAAGGGAGGGATTTTCCCCTGCGTTTTTAGGCTAGCAAATGTATTGTCAAGGTTCGTTCTCTGAGTTTGAGCTCGGGATAAGGGTGGAAATCGCACAGGAGGGTTTATTCCAGTGATAGCGTAGGAGTTGATGATATCTCCGATCTCGGACAGCTACAAGCTTTCACACTCTAAACTTGCGAACCAAGCCGGCATATCATGGCGGTATGACAGCATATTGATATTATATGCAGCGATATGACTGCCACATGCACATCTTTGTTATCAAAAATGAATACCATCATGGATAATTTGAAGAGTGGGATATGGTTTCTCGATGAAATACGACGGCCAAATCACATCCAAACAGCGCGAGTAGATCCACGATTTGTAAACAGTATTTTATCGCAAAACAAACTCTCGCACTTGAAATTATCCATGATAACAAAGACATTTTGATAACAAAGACTGATTAGAGTGAATTAACCAATTTACTAGCTGATTAACTTAATTAACCACTAACTGAGTTAGGCAGCTATCAAGCTACTATTAAAAGTTACTTATAATACTGTACTGTACTGACGAGTTGATGTTGGTCATTATCGATTTTACGGGCAAAATACTCTGCTATAGATAATAAATACAGAACGTAGGACTATAAAAAAATCATACTATCCTGTATTTCTATTGTATTCTGAATGAAAGGATTACCCTTTTCAAAATGTGATACGCTTTTCCTCGAAGAAACTGTGGTATCATTTTGCTTAATTGAAAAATTAAAAAATGTGAAAGTTTTCACTTTTTGTTGCTACCACATCCATGAGAATGAGTCTTCATCTAAAAAAATTAGTATATAAGATAGTAATAAGATAGTGGACACTAATAATGCTAGATTACTTTATCTATGCAGATAACAAACTATTTTTTATACATTATAGATTACAATAGATATGATCAACGATTGATTATTATTGATGAATATCATTGTATGAATGTTTTAAAAATTATAATTTATTCAACCATTTGAATATTAGATGCAATATGATAAATATTATAACGATTTATCTTCATATACGGCGAAGATCGGACTTACAGTCCATTCTTAGAAAAGGATGTCCAAGGATACTTTTCCGAACACTGGACCATGAGTTGCATTACTGCGCTATTACAAGTCATTGAGAAATTCCATAGGCATGCCATCCTTAGAAGAACAGTCTCTATTGCTTCTGAACGATACTGCGCTACTGAATAACTACTTAAATAAGGGTTTGCTCGCACGGTAGCAGAAAATAATGGGGGATGTGACTGGAACAATGCAGTAGACGGCAACTAGACGTCTCAGGGCTAGCTCAAGACTGCTCGAGATACGTGCTTAGCCTTTTCCTCTTATGAGAATAAAAAAGAGGCCATTGTCTGTGGCTTCCACTCCGTGTGTGTCTAGGTCGTGCAAATTCTTTCTCATCCCCAACAGTAGTCTCAAAATTCTTAGCAGTCTTTTTGAACTACTGTAATTGCTAATATCGATTCAACTACCGATTTGTGACTGTGAAAAATATGCAACATAATCTAGATTTGGAATGTTTACTAAATTGGAAAACCAACAGTTTTGGGCGTAAGCCTGTTGAAACTTCCATAAAGTACAAAGTACAGTATTATTTTTATATTACTGAATGAATAAATAGAGAAATAAATTAATAAAAAAATAACTGAAACGATAAGTATGACTGTCTGAGCTCTATGATGGCAAATATTATCATATTGTGAAAAAAAGATTCTCAATTTGAATTAAGAATTGAGTTACCTTATGATTATTATGATTATGGGTTACCTTAATTGATTATTATTCCTAAACATGAATTTGTTTTCATTTCTGGATCAGGAGCATCGCTGAATTAAGCTTGCGAAATCCTGATCTCCAAAAAATAGGCTATTTATTGCCAAACACATACAGTCATTCACGTTTAGGAGCAATGAATATTTATCAGAGGTTGGTGTTTGAATGGAAACGAGAGGTATGAGTGTCCGATCTAGTTTATTAGATATTTATTGATCATTGATCATTGATTTCCATGTTTAAGAGTAGATAAGGATTTTGATCAAACAATTGCTTAGTCTAATGCCATCAACTATACTTGCAATTTGATAATTTGAAGGAAAACTAGTCTTCTAACTCACAAACTGGAAAGGTGGCAAGCAGTTCATTGTATAACTCATAGGTAGCGTCACAGACAACACTGTATAGTTAGTCCATGGTAGCGCTGTGCTCCAGCAGATTTACGAAAAACGAGGTTCGCGGAGGTTCAGAAGAAGAAGACAAGAAGAAGAAGAAGAAGAAGAAGAAGAAGAAGAAGAAGAAGAGAAGAAGAAGAAGAAGAAGAAGAAGAAGAAGAAGAAGGAGAAGAAGGAGAAGAAGAAGAAGAAAGGAAGAAGAAGAAGAAGAAGAAGAAGAAGAAGAAGAAGAAGAAGAAGAAGAAGAAGAAGAAGAAGAAGAAGAAGAAGAAGAAGAAGAAGAAGAAGAAGAAGAAGAAGAAGGAGGAAGAAGAAGAAGAAGAAGAAGAAGAGAAAAGCTAACCTCAGATGGCTTGTCGAAGGGGATGAAAATATTCTGTTTTAAAGATAGGGGAGCTGGCTGATTGGTTTGTCCGCAGAATAGGGCATGAGTCAGATGTCCTTGTGCAGAGGCAGCAGCAGCAGCAGAGATGATGTTGAGTAGAACAAGTGGAGAAAGTAGGAGAGAGAAAAGAGAAGAGTCATTGATGAGGGTGAAATAAGAGTGGTGGGGTGAGTTCCTTACACGCGTCATATAACCGTGAAAACGTTTCTAACCGATTCACTTAGCTGTCAGTCCGCTTGAAAATTTGCATATTGCCTGCCTGTGCGCGAAAAAAGCTCTCCATGTTGCCTGTTGTCAGTCTCTATCGTTCTTTCACCAGCCCAAAGTTTTTCAACCCTTATCTTGTCCCAGTCATCACGTCCGCAAATACATTTCATTATTTGCGAAACCAGTCAGCAGATAAGAACGGCAATCGATTCTTCGAAAACTTACGTCAGGGAATTTTGCACGAGGGTGGATTATGACGTGTGTCAATAATATCAAACCGAGTACTGGAAATGGATATTCTGACAAGATTTCAACGAAATTTGAATAAATATCATCTTCTCTTCTGTTGTCGAGAGTCGAGTACTGGTTATCGATATTTTAATATGAAGCTGAACAAAATAAATGATTGGTCTAATGTTGTCCCAAGTCCGGTCAACATTGAACCATTAGTAAAAAGTTTTTCTTGGTGTCCTACAATTATAAAATTTCAATTTCGATCACACCTATTAATAATAGCTATATCAATAGAGTTCTAATGCAGTTTTCATCTTATTTGACAGATTTTTGTAAATTACAATAAGATGGATAAAGTTTAATGTTGAAAATTGGTCCAAAGTTGCACCAGTTTACCGGTAATTGTTTTTTGGTTTATAATAAATGTGAAGATTATAAAGAAAATAGTGCAGAAAGATTGGGATGAAACTGGGTAGAAATAAAAAATACTCAAATTAATTTGGCGCTATCTGTTAGATTCTTCCAGTAGCTGCCCACACAGAGGTTCAGTAATGCAACCTAGTAATAAAAATCTGATCTTACCTGAAAAGCTAAAATCTAATCTAACAGGTAGAGCCAAATAAATGTATTTCGAGGCTTCTTATCAATTAAAATAATTAAAAAATGGTTAAAAATTTCGCAGTCAACATAATTATCCTTTATGTATGTAATATGTATGTAATTTGATTTTTAAGACTTGAAAATTAAATTGTAATATTGAAAAATAATATTACCCTGCTTACTGAAATTATAATACATCACATTAAAGTTATAATAAAGGGTTATAAACTATATAAAAATAACAAAGATTGTACAAGAACAGCAATGAAAAGGGAGAGTAAAGAGAGAAGAGAGAGTAAAGAGAGAAAGAGAGAGATTAAAATACCAGCCGTTACTCTCACTTTTCACAGCCCATTGAGTAAGAGAAAATAATACTGTAATCAGGGTGATATGAGAACATGTCATAGCCAGATACCCCATCAATAAAAAGGAGGGTAAGGTATTGAGTATAGGGGATGCGGGCCCCAGGAGTGAACGGTTGAACGGCTTATTTCCACAATTAGTTTCTTGTTTTGACAATGCACTGCAGTACCAACAGATGATTTGTTGCAAAATATTGAGGGGATGGATGGTCTAACAGAGAAAAATGAAAGATACTAGTCGGAGGGGAAACAAAACAAAGAATAGTAGGAAATAACTAATTCAGTACCGGTACTGGTTTCGGTTTCCTAATACAGTAACTTAGGAGTCAAATATTGGGAATACTTTTCAAAATTTCACAATCTATAAATCTAATAATTGCGTAGATCTAATGAAAATATGAATCTAGTTAAATTGACTATCCTACCGTACTGCTGTAAAGCTTGTTGATAAAATCGAATAAGTTAAGTACGGTTATACTTATTTTTAACTCAAATAAATTATAGGAATTTTGAAATTGTGTTCAGTTATAGAATTGAAATCGAATGAAGCATTATTTTCATTGGTAGTGGATATAATCAATATTAATGTACAGTAGCCTAATATAATTCCAAAGTCCTAAGTATCAATATTTTATATGCATATATGACGATATCAAACATAATAAAAATGAGGGTAAAAAATAATTGCTTGGTGTGGATTCATCTTTTCTCCCTGGTTTAACAGATAGTTTAGATTATAGAGTAGAATAACAATAAATTAATATATTGTCAGTCAGATCAATATCATCCATTTTATTTTTGATGACTCACAGTCTAAATAAATTTAGCAAAAGATTTGTGGGTAATTTTTTTATATAAGTTCAATAACTGTAGCTTAATAAAACCTAATTAATTTATATAGTTGACTTTAGTTTGACCATAGCTCTTAACTGTGGTTGTATCACTTAAGAAATCTTTCAATTTTTGTTCGATAAAGCATAATTGTACATATATTAATGAATACTGTTATTCATTATGTACAAATTCATGAGACATAATAAAGTTCTATCAATAAGTTAATTGAAAAGTATAACGATCACTTTATTTGATTGTTGTTTCTCATCAATTTTTTTATTTAAATAATAATTCATGATGCCAATTTTTTGTTTACTGTTATTTCTTGTTTGGATTTGTTTAATCTATACCTGATTAATAAAAACATTCAATAAAAACTTTACTGCTCAAATAAATGTGTTTACTGTTCAAATAACATTAAAATTTTGACTGAACAGCTAACAAACCAGTAAATAAATAATGACAGTGAATCAAATAATATTTGATTAATAGAAAACATTGTGATTTTCTCGACTGGACAGAAATAGAGAAACCATCATGATCTATGAACCATCATTTTCTTAACATGATAGAATGAAATAGTAAAATTTTATAATATTGCTGGTATGGTATCGTACAAAACTTACAGAAATTTTCGCTCATCATGTGGGTTGTGTGAGGGATGAACTTCTCCTTTGATGATGAATCACACTTGACACAATAATATTCACTTTCTAAACCATCAAAACTCGTTAACTGGACTAATCACATACTTGATGATAACGTACACACACCGGCATTTTTGACTTTTAGCGGAGAACTGACTGCCGAAATTATTTGCAGGCTAGAACAAGTCAAGAGTCAAGACTTGCCGATGCCGGTTCATTCATGCGCATGACAAAGATGAAGATTATTTTGTAAGCGAGCGCTATCTGTTAGAGAAAATAACAACTAATAGTTCATGACTGGAATGTAAAACTAGAGACAGTATACCTAGTCTGTGCTGGAGTTTAGCGGATAGCTCAAGTTCGGATATCACAAACTCACTCACAAGTAACTTAGTATTGCAAAAAAGATAATTTTTGGGCTCTATTTTTGCTTGTATTTATGTCTAACAGAACATATTCAATAAGGAGAGATTACCAATTATTTCAAACTTGAAGGCTACAGCGGATAGCCTATTGTATAAAATACCTTCAAACGGGAAAAAATCACAAATTACTAAATCAAATTACAGATCTTAGCCTGCCTTCCAGATTCCAGAGAAAGTTAGTTATTTTATATCAAATTAACAGATAAATATATTAATTTAAATTGTCAACTCAATGTAATATCTACAGATATATTTGCAGTATTAAGTTTCTAAAGTGTGAGTTTTCTTCTTGAGCAGAAAGTAAGTAGAATATTATCGAATATTAAAAAAAGTAGTTGCCAGGTACGGTACTCAAATACCATAGTTGAAGCAATATTCATTGTAAATTCTATTCCAATAAGAGGTGAAATATCATTGCTGCTAGAAGAATGATTTTTTCACAGTAAACCTATTCTATTTTTTATCATTTTTTCAGGTATGTGAAAAAGGAAAGCTATTGATAGACCTATGAATTAGCCTATCTCTTAATCTTTTATATTGTCTAAGTTTTTAAACAAACAGGCTAACATACTGTATTCAAAATTTTAGAAGCTTCAAGTCTTTGTTTGCAATTGTATTTCTTCTATTCCTATTGCACTTCCATTTTTATTAAATTCATTACTAATATTTTGAGCAGTTTTCTATCTATCAATTCCAGCAGAGGGGCAGCATTACCACTTGAAGGCTCTCAAATATCAAAATTAGAGAGATACCACTCTACGATAATGAATAATTAGAATGATTTCATTTGTAGTCGTATCCGAACAATTTTCATTTCCCTTACGTATTTTCGTACTTTCCTCTTGAACTTATTTTATTAATTCTTTAGTCGATCAGTCAAGAAATTATGAAAATAATCATGAATAGAGTCTTCTAGAAAACATTGTTTCTTCAAGTGCCTCTCATAGTCACTGAAAGATTATTGTGATATAACGTGGTCAATATATTTATGAGGAGAGTATTGTGGCTCAAATCAAACTAAAATAAACAAGTGGAAATCCGTATAAATGAAACAAAACAATTTGGGGTTTAATGAATTTTTTATTGTTTTCTTAATCTATCTTACAGTTCTATACCTTATCAATTATCTCAGTATAAAAATAAACTATACTACTAATAAATGTAGTAAATTACATACTTGAAGAAATACAAAGTACTGTATTTATTTTTCTACTTTAAAAATGTGTTTCGCCTCCCTGGAAAGTGGAAGTGAGGTGAAATATGTTTTCTTAGCTTGTCTGTAAGAAATTCAGGATTTTTTTACAGATTTGAAAAAAGCAAGTTCCTTGAAGTTTATGGAGACTTATAAGAAAAAATTAAGTGTATCTCCAATTTAGATTTGATGAATAACAAATTTGAGTGTTTCTCAATAAAAAATTTATCAAAAATGTACTGTACATAGTACATTGGTAGTTCTATAGATTTTATCAGTATTTAAAAAAAATATCAATTTTGTTCTGTTATGTTAGGTAGGCAATGTTTCATTCACCTTGATTTAATGTGATTTCTTGAACAATAGGATTAAAGCCTCAAGAAACAATAGATAAAATTGAGAACATTTGAAAGAAAGCATTTTCTCACTGAAACACCACTTTCTCAAATTTGATGAAAAACATTTCCGTTTAATTATATTGAATTAATCCGACTTTAATTAAGTCATGTTGTAAAAATTAAAATTATGTCACCGAATAATAATCTCCGGTTTCTCTTTTGAATTTCTCTCTTGAATAGTCTTTCCAATCACTTGCGAAGAATATTCAACAGTAGAGAATCAGATAACATAGAGAGAATCAAAGTAAATTGGATAGGCCTAATAAATTTTAATAGGCCTAATTAAGGTTCAATAAATTTTAAAAGGAAACTTATATTTTTACTCAATAAATTTTCGAGTTGGCTGAATTAAATTGAGTAAATTAAGAAGTGCATGTTCAATATCAGATAATCTATACACTTTTATACATTCAACTAACATCAAACTACAGTTTGAAAATACTGATGGTTTTGGTGATGATCTTGATGATTCGATGATGATGTTGATGATAAGTCATCGCCTTGATGTCACCTCTCAATTCCTAGCTCGTGCCCTGACAGGAATAGGAATCGCTCCCTGGGGAAGATTTGGCAAATTCGGCAGATCTTCGCTTCGTCTGTATTGTTGTTGAGATTGTTGCTGCTGCTGCTGCTGTTGGTTTTGCTGTTGCTGGGGTGGTGGTTGCTGATAATTCTGCTGCTGTCTACCATTGATTGGTTTTGGTGGCTGCACTGGTAGGTTCTGTTCGCCATCATCTTCCTGAAAAGTAAGACTTAATTGTTAGAATGCTTTCAAATACATCAACTATATCAAAAATATTCCAAATATATCATAGATATTATAACAAACATTCAATCATATTCATATACTAGGTGGTTAACTGAACAGTGACAATTTTATAAATATACAGAGTGTTTCAGAACTCCAAATTAACACTATTGTTTCAAAACCATATTTAATAGTCATTACTGTAAAACATAAATGTTACTCACTGAAGCTGCCATTTTCTTTTTTTCTCTTATTATTTTTTATCTCAATAATGGTGAAACATATGGAATTGAAAACCAATATTTATGACAACAACTAGACAAAGCTACAAAAAATTATGACAATTTTCAAAATCCATAAAACAAAATGGCGTCCATGTAAAATTTTGTTTCTTGAATAACTCGGAAACCGTTGATATTACGAGAATAACTTATTTTTGTAAATTTAATTACAAATCGATTGAAACCTTATTTGTCAGGATTGGACCAATATTGACTGAGATATGGCAGCTTTGGTGATTTAGTGATAGGTGACCGCTGGAGGCTAGTTGCAGTGCATCCTGGGCTTGCGGCTAAAGTCTGTTACAACAATGCAACAGGTCTTCGTCTGCTTTGCATGTTATTTTTAAGCGATTTCAGATTATTCTGTTTTAATTTTAAAGACAGTAAACAGGAGTGCAAGTAACCTCCAGCGGTCACCTATCACTAAAGCTGCCATATCTCAGTCAATATTGACAATATTGAAGTGTTGGCTTGAAAAACCTGCAATTTTTTTAGAAAGAAAAGACAAATAAAGTTGCTGATGTCAACAATAATAAGGTAGGGAAAATTAATTTCTTGATCTCCAATCCGATCAGCTGGCTCAGAGCTATTAATAGACTGATATATAGGAACACTAACTTGTACCTTGAAATTACCATGGAAATTCTAAAGACAAATAAGTTTGCTAAGTTTTATACAGGTTAATTAATTGTGATCATTTGGCTGAACGAAATTTCACTTATGAACTGATCAATAGCTGCTAAAACAGATTACCATGGTTTACATTATAATCTATTCTATTTTAATTTTTATGTAATAATTTTAGTAATTTAGGTTAGAAAAAAAGTTGCTCATTAGTCTCAAGACTAGATAGCAATCTATCTTTGAAGGAAAAAAAATGTAATAATTCAATAATTTTGTGTAATTTTAGTATACCTCGCCAGGCGCGGGTGCAGGCGTGGTGGGCACTTCGCAGTCCTCGGTGGGGGGCACGACACACCGCAGCGATCGGCGGTCGAACACGAGCATGGCGGGGCAGCGCTGCAGTCGCGGGTAGCCGCCCTGGCATTGCCAATACCTGTTGCACGATTTGCCAAGCGGCACGTTGCCATTGGCGTCATCGTTGCACAGAGCTGCAAATCAATCAATTATCAATGTAATTGTCAAAATTAAAATGTAGTTAATAATAATTACAAATAAAATATTGAAAATAATAGAATATAATTAATATAATATGTATAATTAAAATTCTATTGAAATTGTTGAAAGATAAATTGTATGCCCGAAGAACATGTTATGAGGTTTTCAAGAAAGAGTGAGAAGGTTGTCTGCTGAAAGAAATAGAAAAGAGAAGAGCACAATTAGTGTGTCATATTCTTCGGCATGAGGGACTGACAAAGAGAATGATAGAGGGGATGAATGAAGGAAAGAATATGCGAGGAAGGCCAAGACTGGAGTACACAGAACAACTTTTGAAGGATATGAGATGTGCCACCTACAGCAACATGAAAAGGATGGCGGATGACAGAGAAGCGTGGAGAGTTGCTGCCAACCAGCCCAACGGCTGTTAACTTAAGAAGAAGAAGAAGAAGAATTGTAAAGATGAGGCTCAGTGCTTCGAAACGCGCCCGACAAGCCAAATTGTAGTAATGTTGTAAATGTGAAATTTTAGTAACTTACAGTGTAGTAATCTTGCTACATTTACGTAACAGATCGAGTAGGATGAAGACTTTGGAAGAAAATAAAAGTAAAATATAATTGATTATATTTCTGAGTGCATTTGTGATACTTTCATGTTAGTAAAGTTTCATTATTCGACTAGGCTTAGAAAGAAGCTAGGAATACACTGTATACACAGGGTTTATTCACTATATAAATAATATAATGAAGGATATCATTTCACGATTCAAGAAAAATTCAATTTCCTTACTTATTCTAGTTAATGAAGAGTGTTTTAAATTAATTTCTGGAGCCTTCTGAGTGTTCTATTCATTACTACTGTCTGTATAATATATGTTCTTATGTTCTTCTTCTCCTTTTTCATGTCCTTCTTCTTCTTCTTTTCTTTTTCTTCTTCTTCTTCTTCTTCTTCTTCTTCTTCTTCTTCTTCTTCTTCTTCTTCTTCTTCTTCTTCTTCTTCTTCTTCTTCTTCTTCTTCTTCTTCTTCTTTCTTCTTCTTCTTCTTCTTCTTCTTCTTCTTCTTCTTCTTCTCTTCTTCTTCTTCTTCTTCTCTTCTTCTTCTTCTTCTTCTTCTTCTCTCTTCTTCTTCTTCTCCTTCTTCTCTCTTTCCTCTCCTTTTCTGTTTGTACCACTATCTAGCGGTGAGTTCTTGAACTAAATGCAGTCACCATTTTGCTCCGCCCCGTGTTGAAAGAAGGCGGTACTATCCCCCTACCACCGACCAATAACAACGCAGAATCCAATAACCAGCTGACCGGCAGTTATTTCAAGTTTGGAACCCTGTTGGTGCCACTACCTAGCGGTGAATTCTTGAACTAAATACAATCACAATTTTAGCTCCACCCAGTGTTAAAAGTTGGCGTGACTATCCCCCTCCCGCGGACCAATCATAACGCAGTATTCCAATATCAGCTGACCGGCAGCCATTTCAAGTTTGAACCCTGTTTGTGCCACTATCTAGCTGCAAATTCTTGAACTTAATACTATCTATATAAAAATATAATACCGTACATTTATATATTTGATATAACATACTGACATTCATTTTCACTATTTACGATAATGAGTGGATTTTAAAACAACTACTGCGTTTGATTAGTTTGTAAAGAAACAATTTCATTATACAGTCTATATAAAATATAATACCGTATATTTGATATAACATACTGACATTCATTTTCACTATTTACGATAATGAGTGGATTTTAAAACAACGTTTGATTAGTTTGTAAAGAAACAATTTCATTATATATAAACTGTGTGGGTACATTCGTCACAAGAGGTCAAGATAAGACGAGATTAGTCACGTTTGTGGTTAACACAGTACGTACACTGATTAGTCAGCATGAAACCAACACCGATTAGTCATTGCATCGGTGTGTGCTGCTTCATAAGCAACTATGTGAAGTACTGTGACTAAACGTGACTAATCTCGTCTTGTCTTGTCTTGACTAACCGGTGTACGCCTAGCCTGAGATGTGTTTCCATCATGTTTAGATATCACAAAATTTCACCACCAGACACCAGTCAGGGATTACTCTGGATGCAGCAATAAAGAAAATTGAGAATTCGTCATTGCATCGGTGTGTGCTGCTTCATAAGCAACTATGTGCATTACTGTGACTAAACGTGACTAATCTCGTCTTGTCTTGTCTTGACTAACCGGTGTACGCCTAGCCTGAGATGTGTTTCCATCATGTTTAGATATCACAAAATTTCACCACCAGAAATTTCAGGAATTACTCTGGATGCAGCAATAAAGAGGTTTGAGAATTTTTAATTTTAATAAATAAATACTCACGATGTTTTTGGCATCCGTCAACATTCTCTGGCCAATCGCAGGAGTGTGTGTTCTCGTTGTAGAGCAGGCCTCCGATGCAGAGCTGCTCGGTGGCGGTTCCGTTCCAGCAGGTCCAATACCTGGTACACGAAGTCTCATGGCCGAAGATGCCATACAGCCAGTCGCAGTGTTCACGGCCTATGGGACCGTCTGCAACCAAACAATCAAAATTAAAAATCTAGCATGTAATGTCATGAAGTATTCAACTTATGAACTTAGAATATTGATGATTGTTCATTGATATTGATATTTATCCTAAACACAGACTAAGTTAGTTCCATATTAGAGGAATACATAGAATACATAGGTGGTATATTTAAATTGTGCACTGATGCAGTATCATTGACACTTTGTTTTGTTATGGGCTGCTTGACTTATCATTATAAGTTGTAAAGCTTCCTGGTGGAAGACGCTAAGCAAAATTTAGTTCATTTTCCGGGCTTTGAGTTCTTTCTGTTTGGTCCACAGCTCTTTATTTCATATTATTTTGAATAATGATGATAATTATAATATATCACTTCAATTTTATTTTGAATTTATAGTATGATTAGAACTCACTTGCTTGCGTTTTCGTGATAATTATTTAGCTTTTCTTCCTTCGCTTCATTTTGTTCCCACTCTTGTCGAGGTAGGTCGCTTATAATAAAATAATAATCATAGTTTTCATTTTGTTTTTGTTTTTCACGTTTAAAAGGAATATAAGTGATTTAAATTATTGTGGATAAATTGCTATATACATTCTCCAGATGAATTAAAATAGTTGAACTAGCTGGGCTCACTAGATTAGCAATTGAGTGCCGATTCACTTCATGTTTGATATCAATTCACTAGATCAATAATTGAACGATTAGCAATTGAGTGCCGATTCACTTTCAGATTAGCGAAGTGATACATTCACTTTAAGTGAACATGAGTGAGCAATAGATAAACTGCTGCATTGCATAACGTGATTCAGAGTATTTATTGAAGGCTCTTTGTCTGTTGCAGAGACCTGATTGATTTGAGTTTACTAACGTTAATTGAACGCAGTTTTCTGAATTCAAGCAGTACTTCAAGTATGACATCAGTTCACTATATCAGCGCAATTGAATGCAGATACACTTTAAGTTTAGCATTAGTTCACGAAATAAACTCAATTTTATAATGTATTGTGGCAAAAAGGAAATAAATTTCATTTTGATTTTGAATTTAGAGTGTGATTTGTACTCACTCGCTTGCGTTTTGTCTTCACAATAGTTGGCTCTCCAAGGATAGTCGCAGCCCTCAGTGACTCCGCGGTTCTTGCCGGCATAGACCAGTCCGTTGGGACAGTCGTAGAGTTCGGGTTGGCCGTTCACACACTCCCAATACCGGTCGCAGTAACTAGCATCAGCCACCACACGATTTTTCACTTTGCAAGGGTCTTCTTGCTGATTCTTCTGGCCCTGTTGTCCGCTGACTGTAACAAGAAAAAACATTTAATAATCTATGAAGAATAACAAATATCAAGACTCTTTAGAAATTATGTCTAGTTATTGGTAATCGTAGGATTATCGTTCAAATTTGGTAAACTGAAAAAATGAATACACGAAAAAATAATGATGAATGCTGTTGTTCACTAATCGTGATAAAAATGAGAAACAATCAACGATAGTTAATTTGGAAGGAATAATACGATATCAAATTTATATTTCAAATTCAAAATACAAATCTATTCTCCAAATATCAAAATATGAAATAATGAACTTTATTCCTTAAAACAAAATCATACAAAGAATTTTACTTGAAAAACAGGAACTGCAGTTGACCACATTATCACTCGAGATGACATAGAATAGGCCTAAAACTGTATCAAATTGTAGATGAATAATGTATTTTCTAGGTTCATTTAATAATTTATTTTTAATAGGCCTATATATCTTTCTCGCGCACGAAATGAGAATTCATACTATACTCTGTTTAATGGTACATTATATTGTAATGAAGCTCTCATTTCTTGTGTATGTAACACTATAGAAATTGAAAAAGATTATTTTTCCGTACATAAAGACTATTTTTCTGTCAGTTTTCAATGTCTTGCATAAACCGTTGTCACAAACGCACTTGGTGGGGATTGTAAATAGTCTAGAGATGATGGTCACTCTAATTAGCCTCTTATGCTCGTATAAAGCTCAATATAATTCAGACCTTTAAAAAGTATCAAGCAATAATCCTATCAAATAGTAATAATTTCCAAAAAACCCCTATTACGGAATCAAAAAAGTATGAAAGATGCAGGCTAAAAATGTAACCGGCGTAATTAGGCTATTATTTAAACATAAAAAAGGAGGTGAAACTTGTCTTCGGAGTAACTTTTTACTAAAGGAAGATGAATATTATCTACGGTTGGATCGAAATCTACTTATTGTTGTTTAAAATAAATAAAGGTAATCCGTGTTACCATGGACTAACTATACGTGTTGTCTATGGTATTACAAAGCATTATATGCATTTCTTTAATATATTTCCTCTCCAGTTCTTGCCTTTAAAAAGCTGGAACTCATTCAAGACTTGTATTCCGGTTATGCGCTGGAGAAGGTGTAACCATAAGAAGTTTAACCACTTTGTTGATAAAACTGGTTTCGTTATATAAGAAAAACTCGTTCCAGTGTGATGTACTTATCTGAAAAGCTTATTCATAGGCGCGTTGCAAATTTCAAACTACAAATACCATCTTGCTTCCTTCTGCATTCTTGAAGAGTTTCATCTTCATTATTTGAAAGTGTTACACAATTATTTATGTGATCTAGCCTATTTATTTTAAATTTCGATAACAGCAAGACGTTAATCATTCTCAAATTGAACCACATGAGAGCAGAAATTTAATAATGGATATAAAGGCATCTAACAAAATAGAAAAGACATTACATTTTATAAACTAGTTGAGATTATTCGACTACAACATTGGTAATGTGATAAAGCTTTCAAGCCACCAACCTTCAGTCACAAAATGCGTGCTTTAGGAACTTCTACACACTTTATAAGTAAATCTAGTGTATATTCTCGTATAATATTGTATTGTATTATAATATTCATTAAATTGGCATCTGCTGAAAAACCTACAGGTGTTTTTGCTCTTTAGAATCAAAACGCTAAAAATATAGTTCATTTTTTTAAAAGAAATAGTGAAGTGGAACTTTACCTAATCATACTCGAACTCTGAGAAATCTCATCCCTTTCCATAAATAATAAAGAGTACAATAATAAAGAAATGAATAAGACATGAAAACAATGGTAGGCTACTCCATACGAATATACAAATAATAATAGTTATTCTAATATGATGTATGAGTATGAATATTATATCAGTTTTGAAAAAATGAATCCAACAATACATAGAAGAATATTAGCTGGAAATAAGAAGACAAACTCGGAATAGAACAGAATTGTTTATGATCAACTCGAATACTCAAACCAGGAGTTGTAAAGAAGATAAGACGAGCCAATATTATAATTGACTTGAACCAAAAGAAAATAAGTAATGGAATATCATTTTCAAAACAGAATCATTCGAATTTGGCAATTTCAGTTAAGTCTTTAGATTTGACGTTATCAGCAGCACATCTAGTTATCTAGGCTTGACTTGAAAAAGAAATGAAGAATTCTTTTCAAAACGGAATTAGCCTATATTATGGCGATTGCAGATAGTTCCTCCGATTGACGTTAACAGCAGCACTTACAGGCTTGACTTACGAGTAAGACTATACGGCTTCTGATTAGTCCAATAGCTGGCCAATTGCGTTCGACAGTAGGCGGTCCTAAACTGCGTCACTCGTCAACACCAATCGTAGTGCAGTATTAATCCACCAATCATACTAAGTTACTGTATGGAACATGAGGAACGCCTTTTAAATGGAGCCTCTATTGCGATTTATCGAAAGCTTGTTGTTGTTGATAACTTGATATGTCATGAACTTTTAAAAAGTCATTAATTTCTAAAATTACTCTTCATATTAATTTTGATGACTATCAACTTTTAATGACTATTATTATAACATTTTTTTAAAAGTACTTTGAATAATAATATGATGTTAAATTTGTCGTATTTTTTAATAAAATTATTCATGAAAACTATCCTCATAACTTTAAAGTACGTAATATCAATTATTTGATATTAAATTTGCCTTGATAATCTTTCCAATAGAATTGTCCCGATTAAACATTATAGTTGATGAAACAAACTCACGTAATCTCAATTTTAATACTAAAAGGAACCTAAACTTTGAATATATTTTTCAATTCTCCGTTTGAAACTGGGATCCATTCAATGAGATTGAAATTACTAGATTCTTTTTCATTTTCATCTAACAATTTAAAAAATGTCAAAAATCACTACTTAGCCTTTTGTTTCAATTATATTCATGCATATTTATGCATCTATTCAATTATTTCCATCAATTTTATGAGTTAAAATGTGAATGATTTATTTATCTATTTTTATTCATAAGAGCTTCCTGATTTCCTAAAACTCGTCTTTTTAGTACAGTGAATGGATATTCGGATCTTCAAAGTGTATTCACATTCTTCAAGGAATCGGTAGTACAATATTTCTGTCTCAAATTATTCACTTTCGTACTAGTAGGAATTGATTAGAGGCACCGTAAAGGTTGGTCCACTGGGTAAGAAGATGCAGGAGGCAAGGATGAGGTGGTTTGGTCATGTACAGAGACGGGAGGAGGATTACGTGGGACTGACAGTGCAGGATTTGGTTTTGGGTGGAGTGAGAGGACGTGGTAGACCAAAGATGAGATGGAGAGACAGAATAGCGGCTGATTTGCAGGAGAATGGCTGGAGGAGAGAGGAAACATTGGACAGGGTGCTGTGGAGAAGTAGACTGAGAAGAAGGAATGCCGACCCCATTTAAATGGGATAAGGCAAAGTCAAAGAAGAAGAAGAAGTACTAGTAGGAATTAGGAATTCAATTTGGTTTTAATGATAACTGTCTATAAAAAATGTATATAAGAAATTTGCTTCAAGCATAATAATTTAGAAGATCCCTGAAATTTGTTACATGACAGTCATCATCACTGCACTTACTTTATATTGCATTTCACTTTATATTGCATATCATCAAAGACGATACGAAACTATTATTCTAATTGTCTTTGATATCACTTATCATATTGCTCAAATATTACTTTTCTGAAGAAAGTGCAATCATATTTTGACAATAAAATATGAATCCATACAATAAGTAGGTGGTCTATTTATTTATGAGAAAAAATATTTCAGGAAGTGAAAAAATATTGAATACAACTTGTTTTCCTACTCATTTCAAGAAGAATTTATCACCCAAACATTGGAGTTGAATAAAAATAAGACTGGCTCAACAACAAGTCTAGGCCTTTGATTTTGTTACGCGCAGGAATTTGGCACTCAATAACTGACCTTTCCATAATATTTCTAATGATATACCGGCTGACTTGTAGCAGCTTCTGGAAAAGTTCAGGGTTCAGGAGGTCACCACCTCTTGTGGCGTAACACATCATCATTACACTAGAAATGAATCCGCACTTCAAATTTCCACTTTTTCACGCACGAGAAACATTTTCTGGTTCTTATTCTTCGCAAATGTCGAAGGCGGACAATTATGGTTATTAGGCTATCATGAAGGTGAGTGAATTGGTGAACTGAGAAAATATTATTCACGATTAGAATAAAGAAAGCGGGTGTGGCTGTTTCGGCTAAGTCATGCGGCGTGGCGCTGCGCAAAAGGCTGCTTCGCTTCTTTTTTGAAAGAGAGAGTGCGGTTGCTGTTCTCTTGTACAGTACACTACTCTGCTATATTCGCCTTGTCGTTTGTTGCGTAAGAACACAACGGAATCAAGAATTGGCGAGCTGCAGTTGAAATAATGACTTGAAGAATCTTGTATTCAAATTTGCCATAAACTAAGTACGGTACGCACCAGTCATATACCGGTAATCATAAAGTTTGCGAGACAAAAGGGATGCAATAGTTATTGCATCCATGACTGGCTGATACAGTAATGTTGTATCATACCACAGGTCCTTCATGAATTTTTTGTTTCCAGGAGTGAAATTTTTGAACAAGAAATACATCAAGATATCTGAGACTAGATAAAAATAACGCACCGTATAGATATTGTCAAAATAAAGGAATTGAGTAGAGTGGAAGAGAATTCAATAAAAGAAGAGGAACAACTGAGTTGTGAGGATGATTCTATTTACAAGAAAAAAGTCTCTACAGAAGTGGAGATATAAAGGAGTTTATTATTCAAAAGGACGAATACTTATAGAAGAGAATTCGTATTCTGTATAAAGTAGACTGCTCAAGACAGACCACTCTAAATAGTCTAGAAAAGATACCTACTAATAGATTTTTCTAAATGAATTCTGTGAGTATTAATTCATTGACAAACTGCAGAATTGGATACTTGTTCTTTATTGGATACGGTAGGCCTACTTGAATATTTCCATAAGGTCTTTAATAAATTCAATGTCAGAGCAGATATTAATCTCAATAGATTTTACCGTTACTATATTGCAAAATGTTAACAACGTGACGTGATGAGACCGTTTGAAAGCACCGTTCTTTCAATTATTACCATTACTATCATCAATCCTGACTCAAATAAACCCGTTAAACTCTATAAAAACGTATGACCTTCTCTTATTCCGGGAATCACTTTCGAAGACAGAAATAATCGTTTCATAAAAAACGTAGTTAATTGTTATTTTAGATTGAATGGATTATTAGAATTCTTCGATTTGACTATCATCAATCCTGACTCAAATAAACCCGTTAAACTCTATAAAAACGTATGACCTTCTATTATTCCGGGAATCACTTTCGAAGACAGAAATAGTCGTTTCATAAAAAACATAGTTAATTGTTATTTCAGATTGAATTTTGAAGACAGAAATAATCGTTTCATCAAAAACGTAGTTAATTGTTATTTTAGATTGAATGGATTATTAGAATTCTTCGATTTGAGTTTGGAGTAATAATTTCCTAGTTGATTTGAAATGGAACTGAAATGCGAAAAATGTATTAAGTCTGCACCTCCCCCACAATTTTGTGGGTAGTCTAAGTTTGTCGTGGTAGCATTGAATATATATCCTTTGGATATATAAGGATATTATAAGGATATATAAGGATATATAAGGATATATAAGGATATGTAAGGATATATAAGGATATATAAGGATATATATTCAATGGTGGTAGTCAAAAATCCTCATTTTCACTGCAAGTAATCTGCACCACATTTTTCGACTCCTAGAAATTAGAATATTGCATTAATTATCTAATTAGTTGAAGCTGTCCGTAGATCCGGCGACCCTCTCAGTTATAATTGAAAGAAGGCAGGATGAGATCGATGCCCCAGAAGAGCGATCGTCAAAGGACGCGGCGAACGCGAACAAAAGCAGCGATGGCTTTTTGTTATCATTATCTAGAATGTGGGATCTGCTAAAGAAATCGCGCCATTGTTGGTCGGTAACATTAGGGCCAAGGGTATTATTGCTTGCTTGTCTCCTATACGCATGTAGCTGACGTACTTGAAGGAGTCTACCACCTCTGTCTCCACTACCTACTTGATGAGAACAAGTCGACGAGCCGTTCTACAACTACAAGTCTGTAAATTATGCATTTCCTTTATCAATACTCATTGAACATTGAACTGATAATAAACATTTTTCTCCTAAAAAAGCTACATTTTGAGAAAAAGTATTTTTGTATTTTTAATTTTAGCTTTCTTTTTAATTTCATCACTATTTTTTATTGAAGTATTGGAGGCCTTATGCTAAATAATGTTAGTTGATATAATTTCACCGGTAGGTGCTCAAGGAAAGAGACTGTAAGCAGCAGACTGTAAGACTAGGCGTACTCCGGTTAGTCAAGACAAGACAAGACTAGATTAGTCACGTTTAGTCACAGTACTTCACATAGTTGCTTATGAAGCAACACACACCGATTAGTCATTGCATCAGTGTGTGCTGCTTCATAAGCAACTATGTGAATTACTGTGACTAAACATGACTAATCTCGTCTTGACTAACCGGTGTCCTAGCCTAAGGCTAGGTGTACACCGGTTAGTCAAGACAAGACAAGACGACATTAGTCACGTTTAGTCACAGTAATTCACATAGCTGCTTATGAAGCAGCACACACCGATGCAATGACTAATCGGTGTGTGCTGCTTCATAAGCAACTATGTGAAGTACTGTGACTAAACGTGACTAATCTCGTCTTGTCTTGTCTTGACTAACCGGTGTACGCCTAGCCTAACTATTAGCTTCGTTGTCTCATTGAATGTTTAGCTTGAATAGTACCTATTAATAGCCTACACTTGAAGTTTGTATTTTGGTAGGTATCTAATTTCATAGTTCTCAGGTATTACGAGCGAACAGAAAACGGAATTTTAAAATAAATCAATAAAACAGAATTGTGAAAAATACTATTTTATTTATAATAATGATAATTGAAACATCAGAACTTGCCATGTAAGGAACATTACCCTAATGTTCTAATTATTATAAATGAAATTAAATTTTTCCTTCACACTTTTTATGAATTTTTAAAAATTACCCGTTATTCTGTGTCACCCATAATCTTATACACCACTGCTCTAGTTCATTAACTGATTTTGAGTTAATAAAAAACATAGAAAGTAAAACATAGTCATCAGTAGAACATTGTAAGCTGAAACTGTTTCCCAATCATTCCGATCAAAAATATGGAAGAGCTGTAACCACTTCACTTTGAAAGTACTAAAATAACAGCGAAAGTCTCATCAATTGGGTGCAAAAGGAATGTGTACAAAATGCAAGCCTTTTTTTATAGCCGGCAATCCTTAAGAACTGTGTTTCAAGGTCAAGAAAAGAGAGGAGTACCGTCCTATTGTACTTATTGCACTAGAAAGGAAAATAATGAATGACCTTCGTGAATAAAGAGAGAGGAGATTAGGAGAAGCATCCTGAGACATGAACTTTTGTGCAGAAGTTGTATCCTTTACAAGGTGAACAGAAACAATCCTGCAATAACAGATCCTAGCTGACAGAGTGATTATCACTATTATTTGCTCCATTGAACATTAATGTTTCCAAAAAACGACTTAAAACATGCTTTTCAGTGACAAATATGAGCTCTTCTTTCTATCTGTTGTCATGAGTATGGAGTGGTTTTCAGTATAAAGTGATATCCTGCATTTTTAAATGTTCGTCTCTTTTTTTTCACAAAAAAAGATAGCCTACATAAGCTACGGTTTTGAATGCTCGTCTCATTTTTTGACACAAAGAATGATAAGCTACAGTACCTATGTCACTCATCAAATATTTGAACTCTTCCATTGATATGGTGCAGCTTTTGGTAGGCTTGCAATAATAACTTGAATGAATTAGATCTCGAATCTTATGTAGATGATTATGATAAAGTATTACCATAGATGAGCAATACTCTCTAGTAAGTACTCTCTTAGGCTAGGCGTACACCGGTTAGTCAAGGCAAGACAAGACGAGATTAGTCACGTTTAGACACAGTAATTCACATAGTTGCTTATGAAGCAACACAGTGAATACACCGATTAGTCATTGCATCGGTGTGTGCTGCTTTATAAGCAACTATGTGAATTACTGTGACTAAACGTGACTTATCTCACTTTGTCTTGTCTTGACTAACCGGTGTACGCCTAGCCTAAGTCTGTTCTCTGTGGTATTACTACCATGAAATAAAATTAACCTATTTATTCACAAGAGCATTGTACAATAGACAGAAACGATTGTTTATTACTGTATACCGTGAATAAAATTTGAATACCCATACTATCCAACGCAAACATAAAATGAGATTCTTCTCTAAAGCTTATTAGAAAAATCCAATTTCCCAATGTCAATCAAACCAATTAGTAAAAGACAAGACAGAGATGTGAAGATAAAATTTTCCATAACAGCTCCTTGGTTTACGTTACGTTTTTCGCACGATCTCTCTCACACTACTTCCACCCATCACTCCCTTTCTTTTATTCTTTTTACAACTGAGAAAAAACTAAAGATTATCAACTAGCAGATAATCAGCGCACGCTCAGACTCGCCTTTGCGTTGTGAAACCATTGGACTTTGTTTTTGCAGTCTCCTTCACCATGTTGCTGGGCTGAGAGATGGAAACCAAAGCAGCTGAATGCAAGAACAGAGCCAAACCGACGAATGCTGATAGCAGATTGGTTGGCATACAGCCATAAGCCAAGCATTGGTTTCTTTGTTCTTCGAACTTTTTTGCTCTTCGCGATTTTTTCAACCTTTCACAATGATTGAAAATTCACATGTCCTGAAAGGCGAAACTTTCGTCACTTCAATACTGTAGCTCAATAATCTTATTATCATTGGTGTGGTGACAACTAACATTACTAAAATTAATTGAATCTATAATGAAAAATAAATATACTGTATAATGAAATACAATCGGAGTCATACATGTAGTTGTAAAATTTAAGTGTTGAATATGCATCCAGCCTATGAGACACACGCGATCTGTGGACGCAAATGACGTCGATCACGCGTGTGTGCGCGTACGGGCGTTTTGTCTGCCTGCAGCCATTGAATTATATACAGGGTGTTTCAGGAGGAATCTCCCATAAACTTCTCATACTGATTCTTGACACCAAAATAATGAAAAACGTTCCAGTAAACATGGGTCCTAAAATGTTTCGTTTCCCTTCTAGACGCCATTCTGTTTTTCCACTTTTTATTTATTTTTTCTCCAGAATGGTTTGACTAAATTTGTTGAAATTTGGCATGGTCAAGGCCAAGATGAAGGAGTGCTGTAAAAATGATAAAGCAACCTTATCTGACGAAATATTTCAAAATGGCGGGCATTTGAAATTTTTAAATTGGAATAACTCGAAAACTGCAGTCGTTAATAGATCACTAACCTTGCTATTTTGTTTAAAATTATAGAATAAAACTTTTTGCCAAATACAAATTTTCAATAAAATGCGCAGTTTTTGAGTTATTTCAATTTAAAAATTTCAACTGCCCGACATTTTGAAATATTTCGTCAGATAAGGTTGCTACATTTTTTTAACGGCACTCCTTCATCTTGGCCTTGACCATGCCAAATTTCAACAAATTTAGGGCCGGTTCATGAGCTCGGGATTTAGCCAAGTCCTAGACTAAAATGGGTGGCCACCGTAGCATCGACAAACGTTAGTCTCGACACTATGTACTAAGGGCTCTCTATGCTGCTAACCCACTAACCAGTCGAGACAAACGTTTGTCGATGCTACGGTGGCCACCCGTTTTAGTCTAGGACTTGGCTAAATCCCGAGCTCATGAACCGGCCCTTAGTCAAACCAGTCTAGAGAAAAAATTAAAAGTGAAAAAACAAAATGGCGTAAGAGGGGAAACGAAGCATTTTAGGACCCATGTTTACTGGAACTTTTTTCATTATTTTGGTGTCAGGAATCAGTATGAGAAGTTTGGCAGATTCCTCCTGAAACACTCTGTATATACGGTACTGTATTTAGAATAATGTAGTATGTTTGTATCACAGAAAGAGAATAACTTTGAATTATCTCTGGTTTGTATGTAGTTCTATGCATGCAGCATCCCAGCGCGGATGACCGACTGGCCAGTCCTGTTTTTCACTTTCACTCTCTCTCAGCTCTCGTGGGCTGCAGCAGCTGCTAGCAGAGAAAGTGCGCTCGACCTTTCAGATCAGACTCAGACTGAGTGGCGGAGATCAGACGACTAACACACACTTATATTACTATATACATTACTGCATTAAATAACTCCTAAGTGACTCATTCACTGACATTCGATTAAAGTCATTGGCCACTCTTATATGAAGTTATTTACTGACGGTGTGTGAAAATATGGGTTTTATTTAAAATCAGAGTAAGGGACGCTGGTTGGAATTCGGCCGAATTTTTTACAAATTTTTTACAATAAGTTTTCAGGAAGTATTTCCACTTGAGTAGTCTTGAAACATTTTAACATTAGTTGATTAGTATAATATTATTCAACTTTACAATTAAATACATTTGGCCAAAAACTTTTCGAAATGCTCCAACACTTATAGGTTCTATGCTTGATTGATCAAGATACAAAAATTATTGTTAATTTTCAAAAATATGTATATTAATATATACGTTCAATTCATTTGAAAATAAATTTTGTTTTGATTGGTTACTTACATAACTGAGTGAATGATTAAATGTAAATCATTATTGGGTCACCGATTAAATTTTGAAAAACTAGGCTACCTATTAATTGAATTATTCCCGAATATATATTATCATAATTTGAATATTCTGAACATACTCTTTAGAATAATTAGAATATATGAATATTTTAATACATTAATAAGATGCAAATATATTCGGCCAAAAAAGTTTTTGAAATACTAACCAATAGGCTACTTCAAATGAGCTTAAGAAGCTCGAAACTGAAAGGTGTCTAAAACACCTAGGGACTTTTCGTTTGAAGAATAACTTTTGAGGGTTTTCTGTTTAATTTCAACGAAGTAATTTGCTGTACGCTATTTAGTTTAAAACAAGAAGAACGAGCAGGAAATATTGGTGGTACTTTAACAATCCTATCCAGGTCAGGTTGCTATTTTGTTGTTTGTCAACCAAAATAATTCGACTGTCAATTAGAAAGAGATGCGAAGAAAATTAGATTCGCTGTTAACTGCTGGTCCAATCGTGAGAACAAAAGTGAAAGTGAATTGCAAGAGAAGGTTAAAGAAGAGTCACAACATTATTATATAGCACTCTTTGTCAAACAATTTGTCATCGCTAATTAATTGAGATAATGTGTGGATGAGTACCAGGAACTACCTGAAACCTAGAGAAAGGTGCAGGATAATAGGATAATCAACAATATAAGGTTATCTATATGATTTAGGGAAGAGCATCACATGACTCGAGCAGAGTGTTAGCTCCTTTTGACATTGCTGGAGAAGTTTCATTAAAAATAGATTCATGAAAAATACAAAAATAATTCATATAAGATTCTATAGAAAATTATTTCCAAACTAAAGATGAGACTTGGACTGAAACTCCAGGAATTTTAGTAAACATTTTATTTCCCCGTAAAATTACTGAACCACTAAACAGGTCAAGTAAGCCAATCGCTTCAACAGAACAATTTTTAATAAACGACTACAAAATTGGGCATAGGCTACCGTAATACAAAGTGGGATTATATAAAGGAGGTATCTTTTTAGTATCATACACTATATATTATAGTATCATACTACTAATTTTTTTCTTTTTTCTGAGAGTGATGCCCACATGAGCTCTAAGGCTCGTGGGCAATGAGAATAATGATAATAAGCGTGGGTAATGAGAGGGGTGATGATGAGAGATCGTTTCTATAGATATAATTTTTTTTATTCATGATGGTGCCCACATATACTATTTATTATAAATGTGTTACCTGATAGAAACTAAAACAAAATCGGTAAATACAATCAAATCTTTAAATTATCCTTTCGGTCCAAGGAGTCCAATGTATATGGATTTGTAAATATGTTACTCGTTACCGGTATGTTACGTTATTATCCACTGTCGTTTTCCTGTTGATGTTATCAGATTTGCAGTATTAAAATATCAACATCAAGTGAAAAATGAAAAATTGTGATTCACAGTTGATCACACTCTGATTTTTCTCTAGCATGAGTACTTGACAATTCACAGGATTTTTATTATGAAAAGGATGAATAGAGAGTGGCGTAGAGAAACGGGGCATTTTGAAATTTCCTATGTAATTTCGTGTATTAAAACATGAAAAAACAATTATGGTTTATTTGTTTTAAGACAAGATTATACAACACTAAAAAAGTAGAGTCGGTACACAACCAGTTCAAAAAACTTTATAGCTTCAACTACTTGTATCAATCTTTTCGTCTCCAGATCACTAGAACTTGTTCAAACAAACAAGAAAAATAAATGAATGAAATGGAATTTTGATAATTATCAAAGGCAACCAGTTCCAGCTATCAACAAGCCATGATGAACTTGTTGAATGAAACCAGTTGTCCTGATTCATCACTGGAGGCAATGATTACATCAGGTAATTGGGTCAATCAAGTGATAACTGTGTTCAATGAGAAATAAAATCACAAGTTATAAAAATTTATATCTACTTTGACAAATGAGCTACAGTGTTTGAGTGGAGGTTGTTTGTATTTGGTGTCACCTATTAAATTAACTAAAAAACGTCATAAAGGCCATAGTGTCTATGACCCCAGATTCTTTAAGAGACCCGCCTCGATACACAGCACGATTGTCAACCAACTTTCTAAGCATTCTCTTCCTTATTGAGTCTATTAATTTTATATTCGGTTCACGTGTGCAAGGTTACAAAACAAGCTTAAATATGCAGCCTAAAGCTAACTGATCTGCTTGCTTCTAACTATTAGAGCCAATATAAACCTCATATGACACAACGCGATACCTATTACAACTTTATAGGGCTCGATATTATTTCATCACGGCACCACATAAGTTACTATTAACTATAGTGATGATAGTAGGCTTTTGAATACAAGAATAATGTGAGTACCTAGTAGTAGAAATACAATAATTTCTCATCCATAGAGTTGATGATCCTGGATGCGTATAAGATAAGATTAATAAGCTATTATAAGATAATCTTATAATAAGATTATTTTTCGGTTATAAGGATCTGAGGACAAAAGATTGAACTGCGTGAACTTATTTCAATTCAGCAGTTTTTATGAAACGGGAGCGAATCTATACCGTGATAACACGAGTCTCTGCTTCACAGTTAGACTATACAAAAATATAGCAAAATGTACAGTTAAAGGAATCCTGTTCAAGTATTTATTCCAAATGCCGCATCAAAACTCATTTATTTGTTTTTTATAATATATATATTTTTTAAATCACGTCCGGGTAGCAAAGCATTGAGTTGAACATGAGAGTTTCCTTTGATTGCTTAAGAATCAAATATATTTTTAATTTTATTTAGGCTACAGAAGTAAAAAATAATGTAAAAAATACATCAATACATGTCCACACTGTTTCTCCCGGTGCTATTCTTCTTATATAGGCCTAATGTTTGAATATTCGTTGTAAATTCTCAGACTATCAGTTTATCTATTTAAAAACGCTTGAGGGTGTGTTCAAATATCAGAGAATCGTGCATTATAAATAGTGTTCACTAGCTAATGACGATTTCCTAGTAATCGTTGCGTCCATGTTTACAAAATTACATGTTTCTTACAAATCAAACATTCATTTTAAGAGAAGAATGTTAATGACTGGCGATTATTCAATATTTCTGCATATAACTTCAGCTTTCACAAAAGTCACCTTCATAAATGCCTACAGTATTTTGAAATAATGCAGTTAATGGTTTGCTGTATTATTGAATACATTCATCAATTTACCACTAATATTAGAAATTTATTGTGCATTCTGAATTTGTAATTTAAAGATGCCCATTTCATCACTTATCCATTTATTCATTTTTTATCCAAGTTTTTATTTCTATAGTTAGATATTCCATAAATCCATGTTTTGCAGAGACGTGTTTAGGTGTAATTTTGCTCTCTTTGTGATTAGGAAGGTCTTCGTAAATTGAAGAATTCAATTTTATTACAATTGTTATCTATGAAATCATTCTCAAGAAATCTACAGCTACAGCTTTTTATAAACTAAGAGTATTACGGGCTCACCCTTCAAACCAGAGTAGGCAATAAAATTCATAATAATACAGTCAACTTAATTTAATAGTGAGCCACTGTACATTTTTCAATGTTATTTTCACGTTTCACATGACTGTGAAATATAAAAGCGGTATGAAAAAGGAAGACTGTTAATCTGTAAAACTTTTAATGAACAAAAAAAAAATTCTGAAGCAATCTCACTCATATTCCATCAATTCTTGAATATTTTTAAATTTTGCTGAATTTGGTCATAAATCCAGCCTACCTTACCAATTATCATATTATTTATTCTACCGACTATTTATTTTATTTATCTACTTCACTAATTAAATCACCAACTATTTGAATCATCTACTTTCCATTTTGATTTTTGCTTCAAATTAATCTGATTCTAACCCCTATGATAAGAAAAAGTCCACTATATTGAACTTGAGTTACGAGAGGTTTGTTCATTGATGTTAAAAGTTACATATTTGACTGTATTTGAATGTCAAGAGTAGGCTACAAATCATTAGAATGGTTTGCATAAGCTAATCACTTGAAGATGCCCAAGGCACTTCGCAAACTGTTTTGCCGTCATTTAGCTACTCTACCCAACTTTCTCTAGCCAGCAAATAGTTTCTGAGGACCGAGCAGAATTGAGATGAGGTGGAGGGAAGGGGATGCTGGGCTAAGAAAATTATATTGATTATAATAGTATCAATAGAATAATGACTAACTACTATATTATGTCATACAAGATAAAGTTCAAATCAAAATAAGAAACAATGATAGATAATGTATCGTTGGATATCACTGCACTTTAATATTGATTTCCATAATGTGATTTTTATTATTGTATTTTAATTTATATTAGGGTTTTATGCCAACTTTGGTTCGCTTACATTAAGAGTTACATTGTTAGTGAGTTGCTACTTAGGCTAGGCGTACACCGGTAAGTCAAGACAAGACAAGACGAGATTAGTCACGTTTAGTCACAGTACTTCACATAGTTACTTATGAAGCAACACACACTGATTAGTCATTGCATCGGTGTGTGCTGCTTCATAAGCAGCTATGTGAATTACTGTGACTAAACGTGACTAATCTCGTCTTGTCTTGTCTTGACTAACCGGTGTACGCCTAGCCTAAATGTTACTGAGCTGCTACTTATATTCACCTTTTCTTGATGTTACTAAAAAGGAAGGTACTTTATTTTGTGCAGTCTATTTATGGAATATCAAAAATACAAGAGCTGCTTGAAGATCTTCTAAGTACCTACAGGTACCATATATAGTTTTTTTTAGGTGGATCCCTCTCAGTTTATGGGAATGCAGAAAGAAGGAACTGAGAGTTTCCTGCTGGTGCTGGAGTTTAAACGTTACATGTTAAATTATCTTGAATTATAAAAATGCTTTCCCATCCTATCCATGACATCCAACAATACAAAGTTACAATTTGAATGCCTATTCAGATGCAATTTCAATTTTCTCGTACTTTTAAATGTCGTGTACAAAACATTAGAATAGTTTATGTGTGTTTTATGTTCGAATTCATATATGAATGGAGTGGGTGTTTTCACGCAATCCAGTCTCAAAAAAGGAGATTTTACTAATCTTTACTTTTGCGAGAATCTGCTGTCCGGATCTACCGTGATCCTATTAGGGCACACGAGGAAGTTGATAAAAGTAAATAGGAAGTCCATTCTTGGAACGCCAAAATCAAACCGTTTCTCGGTAAGAGACTTATCAGGCTAGTAACATTTTACCAATTACGGTGAATCAGTGTACTTCTGAAATGAACAACACATCCAAACTGGTGTAATCTGTCACATGGTGGAGAATGAGAAAAGAATTACTGTGGAAACGTACATTATGAGCTGTTGCCAATGTCGCAGAAACATAGAAAGTGAAATGTATCAGAGACGAGACAACTGAGAAAAGATGGCAGGTAATGTTGGGTGGAGAAATTGGCCATGATAAAACGAATTGCAAGCGTTCCAACAGCTTGTAGATGATAAATGAGGATACAGATAGGTACTGCTGTAACAGAATAGAAAGTGTTCAAGTTATAACCGAGCTGTCGGATACTGAGATTGATGATACTGTCGTTAAAATCAATCAAAAGTGTAGTTAATTTGTAAAAGGTTTTATGTTGTTGCATCCCAAGGAAACCTTGTTTCCCAAGGGAAGATCATAAGAACCTATAAGAACAATTTGAAAGCAATTGTACAAAATGTTATGATTTGTTTAATGGAAAATTGAAAACGTATAATGAATATACGTATATGAATAACGTGAAATGTATACTATAATAAAAATGACAATACTTTTATTTAGATTTATCAGATGGATCCACTACCGGATTGATAACACAATTATTATTGATTAAAGTTAATCACCTTATAACAAATATGTATTTGGTAATGATGAAGGTAGAATAGTTTTGAATGAATGTAATGAATTTCAATAGTTGAATTTATGATTCTCTCACACTTTAAGGGATCAAGTATATCAATGTTGAATGTAAGTTTTATAAATACACTTATTCTTTAATATGGATAAAATATGATAGATAAATAACTTATTCCATCAAATTAATATTGATGATAATCAATACTTTTGGATCAAGAAAATCAATATTGAAATGTATGCTTTAGAATGAGGCTATACAATCTAGATGATGATAATGAGAATAAATTCTACTCAAGCAAACCAATAAAGGACGAAGCATTCAAGAGTGACCATGAACTTCAAGAACATTCACTATTTACAGCAATAACATTGCGATGTATGACTGTTGGAATGCCATTTTGAATACATAATATGGTTATCATTTGAATAAAATTTGATTGAAATTTTCTTCATTTCAACGATGCAATGTTTTTTACTTGATGGTTTAGACTTTGTTACGTAGTCTACATATTAATCCCAAGTGTTAGTCTTTAAGAGTATTCAATTCGTAGTCTTTTAAGAGTATATCAATTTGGTAGAAGGGATAAATAGCTTGATTAATACTTGGAAATTAATTGATTACGGGTCTAAAAGTGAAGTTTTGTATTTGGATAGATAGCGTGAAACTAATGCTGCTTAAGATCATAATATTTTGAAGAAAAATGCCCATGTCATTCTTGATGGAGATCTCTTCCAATTCTAATACGTTTTAGTCCAGTGCATACATTCATTAACCGTAAGATGTTATTAACATAATGACTTTGGACGCATGCAGCCACTTGCCTTAACGTCAACCTTCACTTATGTTATTTATGAATGATTTATTTAGAAAGATAACCATGAAACTTGATATACTTTACTTTCTCAGAACGAATTATTCTAATTAATATAAAACAGTTTGCTGGTTAAAGGTGAAAGTGAATCTCAAGCAGTTCCGTTATTGGAGCACTCCTTGACCTTAGAACTGTTTTCCATTTCAGTGGAAACGCGTGACTAATAGTGCGTGATCTAATTTCATATTTTAACCAAAACTGTTATTCAAAAGTGGTCCATCTCGGTTACGGCAGGAAAGCATTCTTCTCCTCTATTTTCACTTGAACATCCAAATTTTGAAAGTTTATTTTTACTTGATTATTATAATAAATGGTTGGAAAAGTAGGAGAGAGCATCTTATTCATCGTTAAAAAAACAGAAAAACTGGAGACATACTAATGTATGGTCTATTTCAAAACTGTCAGTTTCCTTTTACAGCAATGAAATGGAAGACCATCTCATAGCTTTGAAATCCTCAATTAGAAGGGAGGTGAGTTATAAAAAATGTAATACAGTATTTATTTTTCCAGCCAATTAGAAAATAATTATTTCTTTTAATCCCAATTGAATTTTATAAAAAAGCGTTCAAATCAAGCGTCATGCTGAATAGAATATAAATTTTCCATAGTAAGACTATGAGACTAAATAAATTGAGATTATAGTTGGAGATGAGTAGGAGAAAATTCAAATATTTTGACTCGCGAAATTGTGTAGCAATAAAAATTCTATTATTTATTCCTTCTATCGCATATTTTTCAAGTCATTCAATTAATGAAATTCTCCCCACTTTATGGCTTTTGCAACTTTGTATTTCCTTTTTAACTATTCGTATTTCATTCATCCATTGAAACTTCAAATTTGTTATGCTGCTTCAATAAAAAAAATGATAAAATGGTTAAAGTTACCTTGACGTCTGGTAATACCACATTTCAATGATAAAAAATGAAACATAAAGCTACAAACCATGCAAATGGTGTGTGACAATAGAATATTGGGTTGTGGTTCACATGAAAGCCGAAGATACATGAATCCGATAAAACCAACACGTGAATAAACTTTGACAAAACGATAAACATTTGCTTATTAATAATCAAATTGCAGCAGTGAAAACCCATTAACTTGGTAATGTTGATAAAATGTTTTGTGGTACAGAGGTACAGTCACAGTGAGACGCAAGAAAAGAGCGGTGAGCAGAGTTGTAGCAAGTGCAGGCTATCACAGGGCCATTATCTTCGGTCATAAATATTGTGGTTGAGATCTTCAACTTGAAATCCTGTAACCGACGCCGCAAAGACGTTTTTGTTGTAAAAGTTCTGAGAACAACCACCGCAGACGCGGCGTTTTGAAACCGGCGGCGCTTTGGCTGAAGAAGAGCGCGCCGGGTGACGAAATAGTTCATTAGAAGGAGCCTATGGTGCGCATGCGCAAATGCCTTTGTTCTTCGATTACAAACTGGATGAGACACCGACACAGACACAAACACAGACCAGTTGGGCGCCATTATGCAATGCAGCGCGCGTCCGATGAATTTGTTACACAAGCTTGTTGTATTATTCATTTGATAACATGCAGTCTCCCAGCAGCAGGTCAACAACACTATGAAATCGTTTCTCAGAAGGGTACTCATAGCATCTAAGTTGAAGGAATGCTTCTAAGGAGATTGCAGCAGAGACAGAGTTCTCAGCAACTTAGATTTGATCTAATTTATCAAAGATGTAATTACAAGATACTTCAGCATTGTCTTGAATATCATCTCATAGTTGCTCAATAATGTTTTTAGTTGAAAAATTTAAATAGACATTAATAATTAATTTTTATTTCAACTCCTTACTGGAGATGAGTGGGGACCACTTCAAGAAGAATAGGCTATCATAGTATCTTCTTAGATTATCTATTATTATCACATAAAGAAATGATAATAAAAAAATTTCTCCTAAAAAAGCTACATTTTGAGAAAAAAATGTTTTTGTATTTTTAATTTTAGCTATTTTTCCATGTATCACTATTTTTTATTGAAGTATTGGAGGCTTAATGCTAAATGATTTTAGTTGATATAATTTTACCGGTAGTTGCTCAAGGAAAAAGACTAAGGCTAGGCGTACACCGGTTAGTCAAGACAAGACAAGACGAGATTAGTCACTTTTAGTCACAGTAATTCACATAGTTGCTTATGAAGCAGCACACACTGATGCAATGACTAATCGGTGTGTGTTGCTTCATAAGCAACTATGTGAATTACTGTGACTAAACGTGACTAATCTCGTCTTGTCTTGTCTTGACTAACCGGTGTACGCCTAGCCTTAGACTGTAAAGAGACACTCGATCTAACACTGTCTAATGAATATTATGATAATTTTCGAAAGTGTAAACGATATCACAACCATAAACAACAGTTCTTGACTAGAGAAAATAGTATGCCACAATCCAAGTAGTAGAGAACAATGCCAAAGCAGTGTATTGCAAAGTGTGGCCACACCCAGGCTGTGACATTCTTGTAAAGTTTGTTGCAAAGCAGTAGAGGTGACAGTCGACCGTACAAAATCGAATGTGCTTAGTTAAGTACCTACCACCGTAACAACAGTTCAACTCCAATAGGCTACTAATGACAACTATTGAACAAAAGGATAAAGATAGTCTGCCTGATAGAATAAGTAAGATTACCTATTCCCCGTCTCAGCTAACCTCGACACAAAAATATAAATTGGAGACTAAATTCAAGATCCAAGTAATGGTTTGGTGCTGTCATTTTCAGATTTGATCATGATTGTTTCTATTTAAATAAGGTATACCATTTATTTTCACATGCAGTAATAATTATGAATACCTAGGAGTAATTATTGACAGGAATGGGCGAATAGACCAAGAGGTACTCAATCGAGTCAAAAAAGCAAACCAGGTTTATTACTCAATATGTAATTCCAATGTGGGCAAGAGAGAAGTAAGCAGACGTACTAAACTGCAAATTTTTAAAACTGTGTTTATGCCCACAATGATGTATGGATCAGAAAGTTGGGTCTCACTGGACAAGCATATGAGTAGAGTCACAGCAGCAGAGATGAGGTACCTAAGGAGAATTGTAGGCAAGAATAGGAGGGACAGAGTACGGAATGAGACAGTTAGAGGGGAGCTGGGAGTGAAGCCTGCAAGAGATAAAATAGAGGAAAAACAGCTCAGATGGCTAGGGCACGCAGGAAGAGCAGGGGAGGAAAGCCAAATTAAGAAGTTTTTCGAGGCCAAACCTGAAGGAAGTAGGCCCAGAGGCAGACCTAGAGTGGGCTATAAGGAATATATATGGAGAGACTAGGAATGGCAAGGGGAAAGCGATGGCAGGAAATGAGTAATATGTGGGAGGATAGAGTGGTGTGGAGGAGATGGACCGAGGCTTGAAAACCACCCGACGCTGAGAGGCAGAAGGGTTAGGAAAAGAAGAAGAGAAGTAATAATCCAGGGTTTCTGAATAATTATTTTATAAATAATCGATTGATACCAGGAGAACATCAACACTATAACTTGACTCCTACACTCTTCTTCGAAAAAAAAAATGGGAAAGTTGACTATTTTTATAGCATTATAATAAAAATGATCTCTTATTGACATTAACGTGACCTTCCTCATGTGCTTATTACCCTTCCTACTGTCTACTTCCTGGTTCCATGAAGAAAAAATTATACCTTCCGGAAAACTATCAACTTTCTTCATTTAGTGCGCATTAATTAGTCATGACAAACCTACTATTTTCGACTAATTAGTGCATACTTTCAACCAGCAACTGAAGAAAGTTTGAGAATATCTTGAGCAAATAATTATTATTAGTAATTAGTGATGCACCTTGTTGACAATAAATTTCAATTGAAGCTGAAAATAACTTAGCTCAACTATTTTTTATTTAAATACTAATTTAATTTTAAATGTTGAAATCAATTTTTAAGTTGAAATTTGTATACGACTTTATTGGTTCAATATTGATTTATCAATTTTATTCAAGTTAAATTCTGTCCTGCTGCAAATAAATTACTGTTATAATATCATCTACAGTACAATTAGGTACCATTTGATTTTATCTGTAGGATCATACAGCTATGAAGCTTTAGTAGTACAGATATTGATCCTTCTTCAAAGAGCTTTGTAGGCCTATATATGTATAGGAAGGATAAACTATTTTATTGTTTTATTCAATAGGATTCCAATTTAAAGATTTAATGCCATGGATTTTTTTATCACATTTTTGAGCTTGCAAGAAAGGAAAATTGAAAAAATTTATTTATTTAAACTTGTTAAACTAATTTGTAGCACAGTTTTCGACACTTATAAGTAGATACCTAACAATTTCAAATTAATGTAGTTTGATTGATAGATTGAAATCTTCAGGGTTTGAACTCCAGTATTGAAGTAGTTCTCTATCCACTCATAATTCACTATAATGTTACTCTCAATTTACAAGAGAGCCCTTATTTTTGTTGTTAATTTCGATGCAACCGGCATAACTAATAGCAGTAACAGGTTTCCAACTGCATTCACACAAATACATCAACAGCCTTGAAGATTTAAACAAGATAATCACGAGAAAATTCTTCATAATCCAGTCATTATCATTTCATTCAATAGCCATTCTTTTCAAGGACATAAAGTTTATTAGGTAGGTACCGGTACCGATAGTTCATGGTGATTTATTTAATTCTTATTTATGGAGGTTCACTTAAATGATGCTCATTTTACAGATTATAACATAGTCCCGGTACCAGTCGTACTATACTTACATATACAATTCCAATACAGAGCACCTTTTTTACAATAACTCTATAATTTAAATAGCATTTATACGGTACCAAATTGAATTAGTTAAGTTGACGAAATTTGTGAATCTGTGGAAAATGAGAGATTTATTAAAAAATCGGATCAGATGAACGAGAAGTGATAAACGGATTGATACGGTACTAATTTTACATCAGAATTGAGAGATGGATAATTGAAGATGGCAGAATGAAGAAGCGATAACCGGGCATTATAAGATGTGTTCATGAGTCTGTGGTTGGATTGGGTTATACCAGTATCAAAATAGATATTTATTTAATAATATCTTATTATCTTTACACTTTACAAAGCTTTACAAGGTGATGACAGGAACCAGAATGAAATGATTGATGTACTAATTTGGGCATTGGTACGTCACCGTATACCGACGTACCTAAATAGCCTACGGTACGTCTCTACATTTCTACAGTTTTGAGTTTTTATAAAACTTTTGAGAATCACTTTATATCGGTTTATTATTTTAATATTATTATAAACTGAGACAAAATAGAAGCTGGCCTTACAATGTTTACGGGGGTGGCATACCGGTAGCCTATAGGGAAGTTGAAAACTCATCTTTTTTTAATAAATAGGCTTCTATATTTCGCTAACGGCTTTTTAAATTAGCTTCGCTAATTATTATTATTTTCTTATCAGAGAAGATACAAAAATCAATTCTATTGAATTCCTTGCTATTTCTCCTCCTTGTTCTCTGATTATAGTTCAAAGCAAATTTCGATCAGATAAATGTTCTCTCCAGTACAATCAACTCTACAGTACAATGGTTTTGATTGTTAGATTCAATACAAAGATGGATCGATGTATTACGTTCATAGCGGTATTTTTGATCATGGAGTTACACTGTCATTGGAATTCAAATGCTATTTCAATTTCAAGCTGGTATAGAAAATCTTGAAAAGAACTTCCGCAATTGAAATTATTGCGATGAATTCCATTAATCTTAGAGAATCGTACATTGTTTGGAATTTCATGGAGAGAACCGGTCTTCAAAATGAACGTTTCCAGACAAAAATAATATTTTTCATAAACTGGTTCAACTCTTCTATCTGCTTATCGTATTTCAATAGTAGCATACACAGGCAATGAAAGCAGTTGTCATCTCTCATAATCATCCCTTCCGGATGTCCTAGGCACAAGCCTAGAGCTCGTGTGGGAATCACCTCCGAAAAAATACTTATTAAGTAAGCATGATCGTTTTAGAGGTACAGAAGCTCGAAAACAAAACTTCCAGTTTATTTCAAACGCTTTGGTGAAATCACGAAATCTATCCGGTATAACATCCTGTTGATTGATGATGAATTGAATTAATTTTTTAGTTACATTTTAAACACTTTAAACATTCACAACGCTATATTTTGAAATAAGACATCCTCAAAATGCTTCAACACTACTGTACGGTACTTATATAGAATAAGTCCAAAGCCATCTAGGGAAAACCCTTTGAAACTTCAATCAAGAATTCAGTATTTTTAAATCGCTTTCGATTATTTTATAAATTCATTAATTCATCCAGTAAACATGCTGACGATCCTTATTCCAGTTCCTCTTCAAACACAGCAAACTACCAATGCTGAAGTGTATTTTCAGAATAGCCTACTGATTAGGTGATTGAGTTGTTGCTTTATTTCCCTAGAAGCGCAGCCGGCTCCCCCCCTCTCTCTCAAACTCACCTCTTTTGATTGACTAAATTCATCTATCTTCAACTATATCTTAGAAGTTGAGTAAAAATGTCCTTTAACAATAATTAAATTGAAACGATAACCTCTGAAATAATAAAAAGGAGAGCAGTAATTCATTCTAAAAATAATAAAGAAAAATCCAAATTTTGCTTCAATAAGACGTTAGTAGCCTACTCTCGTATAAAATTGATCAATGATTACATCTCAAACAAGTGATGAGTAGGCCCACCTATTATAAAACGCCAATGACAGTACAGTATATTATATTCAGTTAAAGTAACGACTTGTATTTCATTGTAAATAATTAATGCTATTACTTACATTATTGGACACTATTGGAATGCATTTCACTCCTGATGAGGAGCTTCCTAAAGCTCCTCATCAGGAGGATGATGTCCAATAATGTAATAACATTAAATTTAAAATGAATTAGTCGTTACTCAACTGAATTATAAATATTTCGCTCATGACAACATTGAGTATATTATGTTTGGAGTATTCTGAAAAGAAATATATTTAATGAGAACAATGTTGTTACCTGTTGATGTTAGAGCCAAAAGTGAGGCGGCTAGCCGAAGCACATTGATTGCTGTAGCCATGATGAGTGTCGGTCTACAACTGGAGAACTGGAGAGTCAGAACAGGCGCTCAGGCCGCAGTCTCGTCACGTGATCAGTCGTTCTATCTTCTGGTGGTGGACAGCTTTCACGACGCCGGGGAGTCACAGAGTCATCATCCGAAAGAAAAATGGGTTTATGACAGTTTATTGAGAAAATTGTTTGACGACCTTCTATGTTCGTATGACTTTTTATCGATGAGGAGACTATTAGTACCGGTATGGATTTCATACGCCACATGAACTTGCTCCTATGAGAACTTGTCCCAATGAAACGGCATATAACTTTTGAGTGTCTCTATGAGAACTTACTTCTGTGAAATTGTTACTTTTAGAACACCTTGCTTCTACGAAACCTTGTCCCTATGACACTAAATTTATAACTTGTAATGATTACAAAAATATTGCAAGCATTGATAGAAGTGGAATATTACCAGTGTGAAGTGGTTGAGTTGCTGTTGAATAATGAAATATTATCAGATCAATGGCACCAAAAGAACAACAACCTCTTCCATTTAAAAGAATTTGTCTCTCTTAAATGGCGAAATAATGGAGATAATCATAGGTATGATATTTGAAGGAAACATTTTAATGCGTATGTTTCGATCTCTTGAGCTGGGTATAGAAATATTGTAAAATGTTATTTGTTTTTATCTGTATTTGAAATACGGGTTGCTTAACTCAATTTATGGATATAAAATAGATTATTTGATGTACGGTATTAGATATTAGAAGCATGGCGTATTTTTAATGAAATATTCTAGTGAAGCTTTTGGAACTCAGGCCATGTAAATCTAATGAATGGGTGAAAGAGCTCAAAATATATTATTGTGGTTCTATTTAGCAATATTCTATATACATTGCTATATTCCATTTATTATCTTAAACTCTGGAAACTTTCAGATGTTTATTTTTTTCGATAAGCTCATGAACTGTGTCAAATAAACCGGATATATGGAGTTGACCCTGGTTGGAATATTTAAACATATTTACATATTTATTCCTCATTTCAAAACTTATTGTAGTTCCCCAACTTATTTATAATTTATAAGGAATGTCACTCCTCCAACTTGCATAATCTCTTGTGCCATGACTCATACGACAGTACCTACCTGCTGTAATGGCGTTACGTAAAACCAATAATATAATAGGAAATGAGTTCTTTCTTTGGAAACGTTTGGTTTCTCTACTATTTTCGGCTTAAAGAAGCTCCAAGCTGCTTTCTTACAGAAGAAAGCTCTGCTTAGCTACTAAACTGTCTACAGATTAGTGTAGAGGATATATGCGTTTTGAATACATAAGTTGTTTGCTCCAAGGCGTATTTTTCTTCTTGTTACAACATCATTCCCTGTACTGGTATGGATTATTACAAGTTTTGTAAGGTAGAAACATGTAAATTTATTATATAATATATAGTGCAGGTGGCAGAAAAAAATAGAACCTGGCGGGAATCTATTGATATATTAATTTCATTTGTATCATTAAACCTCCCACTTGGGAGGAGCCTAGCGGTTGAAGCTGGAAGGAGCTGGTGGAATCCTGAGAATTTATTGGTTTGGTGTCCTTGAATTTCATTCCTTGTATATAATCTATCATGGAAAAGAAAAGCTCTCATGATTAGTCACAGAATAAATAATGTTCAAAATTCTTCAAGAATCCACCCTTTTATTTTTCAAGCCAAGATATTCCAAATTAGAAAAATATATTGTAAGTAATATCAGAGATTTTGTAGGGGCGATTCAGGGATATCAGGGATTTTGTAAACTAGGGGCCGTGTTCTTGAACATTTCTTTTGTATGATAAAATTTTAGGAAATGGCGATCTCTGGTTGAACAGATTGTTCAGCTGTGTAGCACTGGACTGTAGCTACTAAAAACTAGACTATAATCAGATTCATTTAATTTGACGCTTGGCATTAGATGGATAGATAGAGAGGTATTATTTCTTCGCCATCGTACTGTATGGTCATCAGCAACGTCAAGAAATCTCTCTATGTATCTATCTATGCCAAGCGTCAAATTAAATGAATCTGATTATAGGTATATTTAGGCAGTCTGTGGCTGTAGTAACTCATAGTAGTAATTTTTCAAGTTCTATTCAATATTTGTGAATATCTCTTAAATTTTCTATTGTTAATATTCTAAAACACAAATATTATTAATGTTATACTGTATAAATATTATTATTCTCTACATAAGAATATTGAATAGGCCTCAGACTCAAACAATTTTGATCCAAGAAATTTCCATGTTTAATTTGAGTTGCTAAAGCTGATCAGCGTAAGATCGCCATTTTCTGAAAGTTTATCTTACAAAATTATATGATATAATATATGAATATCAAAATATCTAAGAAAAGTATAGCATAAATCTAAAGCTGAATCAAATGAGAAATGGGAAATATAAAGATTCCGTATAAAATTCGTAAATGAATGAAAAATTAATTACATTGCCATCCGTTTCTCTATTATTCATTGACCATTCTCCTGAAAAAGTAGAAATCTCGAGTGATTCATTAGAATTGTAGAATAGCCAGGTAATGTAGATATCTATCTACACCCATATTAACTTAGCCTATATAACAATGGCACTATAAATTTTGCGTGTAATGTGAAGAAATCGAGCCTGGTTCACACGCATAATTGATAGTAATAATAAGACGTTGACTTTCCTTTTCATGTAAATCTTAATGCAAGCGGTAAGCTAGATACTAGTAAACTACATTTTCTTCTCGCCTTTAGGTATTTGGCAAATGAAATCATAAATTAAAATCATGCAGCTCTTGCACTCTCTGTGTGATCAATGATTGAAAATGTTAATAGTGTTCTATAATACTGCTTCTTGTACAATATACCTATACTTATGCGTATATTCTTGTACAATATGCGTATACTGTAGTTCAATAAAATGTCTTTTGATCATTCACAACGCTTTCATCACGATTTAACTTCTCATCATATAAGTGAGTAGGCTACCTAATATAGGATCATGATCAAAAATCCCAAAACGTGCAATTTTTCACTCATAGCGCCTATATACATTGCCAACTCCGCGTAAATTCTCAGCTATAAGCCACAAAGTAGAAAGGAATTCTTTAATATAATTAAGTATTATATTATAATTAAGTATTCCTTTCTTCTCTGTGGCTAAGCCTATTATTGTAGTGCCTCAGCACCTCTTTCAATTTGAATATTAGTTTATGCGAGATAATTTTTCAATACATTTTATGGCAGCTTTCTAATAATCTGCATCAATGCTGTAATTTTCTCCAGACTGGGTGTTCAAGTAATAAACTTCGGTAAATTTTGTGTTATTTGAAAAATGTAATATGTGTCTCCTATAAATTAATAACAAATTGAATTCTAACTTCAATAAGTTTTGTTTTATTTGAAAAATCTAATGTGTCTCATCCATAAATAAATGAAATACATCCTTATATTTATTCTACAAATAGAAGAAACCAATATATTTCTTAATTTTTCATCACAAATTTTCAAACATACAACTACGCTACAAGGAAAATGCAGTCCACACTTTTTGAATCACTTTTACCACTGAATACAGAAGTGTTCTGTATTCAGTGATTTTACTAGCTAGCAATTGAATAATATTGCAAAATCTGATGATGATTATTATTCTTTACAAGTGATAGTGGTGTCATTGTGGAATAGGTATAATCTTTCTTCAGATCACAGCAAATGACAAGATCCTAATTATACACAATACTTGTTGAAAAATAATTGCTTCCTGGTTCTCATCTATGGAAGCCAGTTTTACAAAAGGGTTTCAGATACAGTCTCTGCCAATCCAAAGTCCCTTCACTGTCATCTCGTTTGTCTTGTAACATCATCAGAGATCCTTAATTACAAACTTTTAATGAGCTAGTCGTGATGATGGGTAGTACAAAGCGCCGTGGAAGAATAACACAATAATTCAACCGTATCTGGTCTCAGGCAATGCCTTGCAGTGAACTAATTTTGTTCAGTGTTTTGTGAGAGAGCATAACACAATGAAAAGGCAAATACCGACACCACAGAATAGTGAAATACTTTCAGGAGACATGATGAGAACAATTTAATTAAGCATTATAAGGTTATTCAATGATAGGGAGACTCTTGTAATTCTCACTGGCTTATGCTGTATTTTTGTAATAGGTACTGCCAATTAATACTTTGTGCGGGTAATACCTGAATGATATTTTTTGTAACTTAATCACAGATATAATCTTAGATATTAAAACATTATTTTTAGTTGATAATCTTTTGTACTTTTTCTAGTAGCATCATCATCAACATAACCTCTGGACTATTTATCAAAAGAGGATAATATTCTATTCTAACTGCTATCTATTCTAACTGCTTCTATTCAGGATAGCAGCAGACTTATGTTTGTTGATTCTTCCCACATTGTAATGTATATTGCCAATAAATAGGTAATCAATTTTTATTTTGGTGGCAATCTTCGTCATCATAGAAATGTTTTCACGTTAATAGAAAATTGGGAGTGGAAAGGATGTAAATGAGAGTTGATAGTGATTATATTAGATGAATTTATTTGGTAAGAAAACAATTCAATGTCACTTAGAAAAATAACACAAAACAAATATGAAGTGTTCAAGATAAAAATCAGCTAAGCATATTATGAGTCATAGAATATTGAAAACTATGATAATAAAATTTCAATGCAATACAATATTTTTATGCTGTTCTATGAAATGAAATGACATGACTCAAATTTTTTGATAAACTATTATATTTATAAGTTGGAATTATCTCGGTATGAATTTTTCTTAACCAATAAGCAATTTGAAAACTACATAATTATTCCATTTTGCAAATTATTAATAATTTATTTTAATTATTGTATTGAGTGCTTATTTGTTAATGTATACGTTTGTGGAGAATTGAAATAAATGAAATTTTTAATTGAATTTGAATTGAATAAGGTAAGGAGAACGCCATTCTTTAACTTGGTCTTTGATGGTGGCTGTTGACTACTACCTATTTATTTTTTCAATCTATGCTGAGCATTTCAAGAACTTATTGTTTTTATAGGCTTCCATTTGTATCTCCAAGTATTACTTCTTTAAAATGATAAAAATGACAATAAAATAATATTATAATTCAATTGAGTTAGAAAAAATTCAGTGACTAGAAGATTTGTAATTTTGCCATTGAAAACTCAACATGCGCCTGTATTGGAATTAATATAAGGCTTTCGAAAAAGTATAAGGCATGAATCAGTACTTTCTTTAGAAAACATTAATTGAGAACTCCTGACTGTATGAGAGGAAAATAACGTAATGCTTAGCTGATTTTCACGATCAAACACAAAATTATGCCACTTATAACAATAATATTCATACACATGTAATTTGAATACACAAGAAAGAACAATCAATTTAATATGTTATTTACAATATTTGAGATTTATGAACTAAATTATTTATGTACATTTCGCATCAATATTTTATTTATTGTTACCCATAGTTTCAAAAGTTGCTCAACCATTTATCTTTCAAGATATTGAGATCTTCTGTTGAAAAATACACATAATATTTCTATTATTGGGGTCTATATGGTGGAGAAATTGACGAATATTATTATTAGTATTAAAATATTATTTAGTATGAGTCTAAATAAGAAGGAGTGCAGTGACTCTCGTACTTTATTCATGATTTAATTTATAGTCAAACAAAACTTATTTTATAAAATTTAATCATTAATCCAATACGAAATTGTATTATCACATTTTTCAAGACGGTTCCGATTTCGACTTGTTTAATAGGGAGATGAGTTTCTTAGGAATTTTTTCTGAGATATTTTTCGCATGATGATGCCATTCATTTTTCTAGAAGTCTATCGCATTCGAAAAATTATGGTAATAGCATGATTAATTAATAATGATCTCTGATCTTCACAAAGGTATCAAGAGTATCAAATCATTGCATAATAAGCATGATGTACCGTATTGTAAAAAGAAGACTATATTTTATAAACATTAATCTGATTACAAAACTCACAATACAATATATGCTAGCGTAATTCACAAGTAACTAAGTGTTCAGTTAACTTCACTTAATACACCAGTAGCCTATTAATATTCATCCAAATGAGGAATATCTGGGTTCAAATTATTTTGACTGCCTTGAATGTCAAAATCCTTGATACATATGATTGAGAAACTTTTGCAACCTTGTTTTCTATAATGCCTTTGAATATAGACATGCCTACAAACTCCAATCAGTCCATTTTGAAGTATTCACTATAGTAGCTTAAAAAATAAAACGCCATCTTCAGTCTGGTTGAATTTCATGTAGATACTGTTTTATCATTTTCTCAATCCAAGCTTTCTCAGTGCTTTCACATCAACTTCTCCATAATAGTCCTCACTGCAATCAAAAGAAACAATCCAATTAATAAACTGCTCACATGCTTATAATGATAGAAAAGCAGTAATTATTATGAAAATGAAATCAAGCATTATTATTTGAAGTATAGATTGTAAATGTTGATTGTTTTCATAGGTTCGAAATTGTTGGTTCAAACATCAATGCAAAGCACCAGAAATAAATATCTAGAGTGTGAATTGGTGCAGCCAATCATTCTCATTGTACTCAAGTTGTCATAAAATCAAGTTCGACTTGATAACAAAGAAAACTTCACAATTTGGTAGACTATTTGGATTATTTAAGGGCCTGGTCACATACGTGTGGGGTTTGATTTAGTTCACTTCACTTCACTTAGGGCCTGGCCACACTCCTCCTTTGCTTGACTTCACTTCACTTACTCATAGATATACTATGCGAGTAAGTGAAGTGAAGTCAAGCAAAGGAGGAGTGTGGCCAGGCCCTTAGTGAAGTGAAGTGAACTAAATCAAACCCCACACGTATGTGACCAGGCCATAAGAAAAATCGGAGTTTCTTCAAATTAATTGAGATTGAAGGACTTTACTCTCAATTCAGGATAATAATTTATGAGAAAAATCGATATGGAACTCAATGTTATTAAAGCTATTTATTTAATAGAGGAGTGGTAAGTGTGTCCTAAGTATAGTAGGCCTAATTATTATTGTGGATTTTAAGGTAAATTATTATACAGAAGATATATGGGTAGGCCTCTACCTCCATGTCACATTTTTAGGCTTTCTAGAGCATAATATAGATTAATATTGAAGAAAAAAGCTATTTTTCAACTCATAACTTGACCTATTTTATTTCAATTGTTCACAAAAAATAATGATGATTCATGAAATGAGTTGTTTTATTCTGGGCTGAAAAGCTTGTTGCTTCGTAAGTCAAGTAAATTAACATCTTATGAATGGATAGGTTTATGAGAAATGAATAATTATTATTGAAACTATTATATGTTTATGTGTTTAAACGTTTTTGAAGCAGGTTGAGATAACGATAAGAAATGAGAAAGTGAAGGATCAACATTTTATTACATTGAAATTGAGCGTCAGTAGTTTAAATTTAACCGCTTTGACCTCTCCCTAGAAAACAGAGACCCTAGAAAACTTGAGATTTGGTCAGGTTGAAATTATTGTAATTCTGTTTGGCTGGTTCTATTTATTACGAAAGATATTTCATAATATATTTTTATAATTAAAATTGAGCAATTTGCGTTTTTGAAGAATGTTTCAAGATTGTCCTGGAGATCCCTCGAATATTCACAAAGCAATGCTACAACTGTACTCTCTGTATTCTTCACACTCTGTGTACCATTCCCCACCGGGCCACCACATGAAGACATGCTGGATAACCTAAAATCCATGCTTTCTTTCAAAGACATGTGCGTGTTAGTACAAGATCGCTGTACAAATTGAGTATTCATCAGTAGAAAAGTCTTCAAATTTGTTGAAGAAAATCCATCCCCTATTGATTTGATGTAATTCGAAATCAAGACAATGATCAGGAAAGTTTCAAGTGTGCGTCCATCAAGTTATTTATAAAAATGTATTATAAATATGTTCTATTGTTGGTAAGTTACTGTATATTCAGCTATAATTTTATCAATTTTTACTTAACTTATCAACTCCAAGAAGAACCAAACATAATGAAGTCAAGAATTAAACTTTTTTATCTACCGTACAGTATGCTAGCCTAATGTCACAGAAGATGAAGAGTCATGATGAACAATCACAATTGAAGGAAAATGATAATATTGTTTCAGGCAAAGGATAAAGTTCATCTGGAGCCCCGACACTTTTTAGCGAAATTTGATATTATTTATAGGGTTTTCACGCTGCCACAATAATATAAACAACTTTCATTCATCTTGACAATTATCAAAACATTTCAATTTTTTTGTGGTCAACGAAAAGAATAAGATTTTTACTTAAGTTATTGGATTGTTTTATGAATTGGAAAATCATGTTAGGTATGGATCAAAGCACTCAAGGATGCATTCTATCTAGTGGATAGTATTTGTCGTGCAAAACTTTTGGTTTTTGTTCTAAGTGTCTCGATTGCAAAATCACTCAATTTCCTTTTAGCTTATGGAATTCCCCTAATTTCAGTAGGTAGGCCTATAGGCCTCCTGCAAGTCAAGTCCCACAACAATATAGTTCTAATAAAATGCTCAAATGCTGTGTTTCTTTTATTTTTCAAATCTTTGTTCCAGGATGTTTGATTCCAGGCCTGTTCGAGCCTACGACAGACACTGTTCGTCCAAATGGTAAATATAGAGCTGTCTTAAAACATTATTGCAGTAAATAAATGTATTGTAAAGCTAGTGTAATTCAAACCATAGATTCAAGCAATTTGTCTAAACTCTTGCCTTCAAAAACGTTCAGTAATGAACTAGGCAAATTTGAGGTTGTTAACATGCATTGGCTTTCAAAAATGTCATATCCTATTTTTATTATACTGTTTAGACAGTTCCATTTCAATTATTATTGATTTTCTATTTTCTCCATGCCTGGATACCCTTCTCACGAACCCTTCAGTTGCATTGATTTTCTGACCATTATATTTACATTTTCCATCATAGTTTTGGTGTCGGATGCCTGAAATCTGTATGAATAAAATACATCCTTATCTAAATAATGATGGCTGTTCAAAAAGGACTCATTGTATTGCTTATTAAGTCAAGGCATGCTACATTCCCAATTGATTCAGTTCTCAATAAAGTTCACTCATTATATTCTTGACTCTGAATGGATCTAATTCGTATACAAAATATAGATTTGGAGTAGTTCAGTCAATGTAATTATGCCTCTTATTGCTTAGTTGATGCAGTTGCATTTATTTATTTATTCAGCAATGTACATCCAGGGCAATTAGAATACAAGGTAGTACTTACGTGCATCTCAGCCTATTCAAAGCTCTGAGCCACCTGATTGTGTGACGATACTGGAGATCAAGAGATCGATTTTCCCTAACTTTTACATGTTAAATTAGGCGATTTTAATGCATTTTTCTCTAAAACTGCTTGTTTTTTCAACTTAAGTATTGTCTCCTGAGCTTCATTGTATATTAATCTTCAATTCTTCACAGTTCCCATACTATAGCAAGTATCAAGTGTAAGTATCAAGTATATTCTGTGAAACTCCTTCATATATTTGCTCAAAGTAGTTAATAGATCTAATCTTGAGCTTATATGTCAATAATATTTTATCAATATAGGTATAGGCTACTATTTCTCATTTGGTAAAGCTTGAAATAAGAAACAATTCAGTATCAGATTGAATTAACATTGTATTGCCTTTGTCGAAACTCATATTAAGTTCACTGTAATTTGATAGTATCATTTAAAAATTGATCAACTGTCTGTGTAGTTTTAAATTGTGTAGCTCTATCTCTAACAAGGTTATTTTGATGCTATAGTCATTTTAATACATCCTTAAAGAAATGCTATTGTAATATTTTTATTTATAATAATTTAGGTTCGATATCAAATAATACTAAGTTGAAAAATTGTGAACTAAAATGCTAGTTAATAAAGATAGTAATAATCATATTAGGTGATCGATTAAAAATGTGCTGCATCATTATAACTTGCAGGCTAGTGATTGAGATCGATATTTCTTTATGCGTTCAAGAAAAATGAGCAAAATAATGAAACGATTTATACGAGTGGTCTCTAGGAAAACTCACCTTGAATTCGATTTCAAGGCCTCACATGTGGTTCAGTCTCTGCAGGATGTCTATCAAATTTATTACCAATTACCAATAGATCGCTAGTTTTGCTCTTTTATCCAATCTCATTCTTCTAGTTCCGACCTTCAGGTGGAATCGAATGCTACGTTATAGACGTGAGTGATGTGTGCTGGTTACAAGTGCTATCTAATTGCAGTAGTTATCGTTTAAAAATTCAATTTCCCAAATTAAATTGGTAAAGAAATCGTGAATTGGAAAATGATGATTATTTAAACAAACTCTCAGAATGCAAGCTAGTTAATAGTCTTGAATCTATTCAATATTCCAGACACAATCATTGTACTCAAATTGAAAGATTTCGATTTTTCCCATCAATGATGTTTTCTACTTCATGGTTCTATATTTTCAATATTTCTCTAGATAAATATCCTTTGTTGAATACATTTTTGATCCAAATACATTCATGCCATTGTTGTGGGAGCAACCAATTGATAAAATTCTTAGAAAGAATATTGATATTCGGAATCTTTTCTCGATATTAGAGTCAATTGAAAAAATTGTCAATTCCACCTAACTAATAATTCAAGTTACAGGATCTTGATTTATTAAAAAAAAATTATAAGTCTTGTAGTACCTACAGGCATATAGGCTAACTAAATATGAATGGATTATCTTTGCTACGTGCTACAAAGTTCACTCATAACTAGACATTGCATAGTAAGCCATGTTGGCTTATTCATGTTCAGTGTGTGTCCGTTTCTCCTGTTTTACAGGACTGCTAATTTGTAAAACAGGCTTCTTGTTTAGTGTCAGAACCAAACAATTCTTTAGCATAATCTAATGGAATGTAATTTGAACTAGTTCAATCGCTTTTCTGGTTGAAGACAATATCTGTAAAATTTGTATCGTTACAACTGATTCCAATAATTATTTTCCTTGAATTATGTTTTTGATTTTTTCCAAAATAATTGGAATTCGTGCAGCTCTTACTTATTCACGTTCGAAAAAAATAAGAAGTATTTGTTAAAAAAGTGTTGATGATTGGAAGAGAGAAGAAAAGAAATCGAAGGATCTTCTGAAATTAACGTTATAATGAGGTTTTAAACCCAGAAAATCAAAGAGGAACAGAATATAGTGTGTAGAGAATATTCCAACTCAATATCATGCTCTACGTGCTGTTTATAATCATTCCATGCTTAGAATATTTTGTTAGAAAATCATTATTTCTCATACTTACATCTTGAGAAATTGAGTCAACCAAGTTTGATAGATTGAATGGAGATAGATAGAGATGATAGACCGTGTCATGATCCACATTAATTTGAAGGATAATCTATCTCTAAAATATGATAGTCCATGTTGATGGTAGAGATTGTAGACATCATTAAATTTGATAAATTTCTTTCAAAATCAATGACTATCTAAAATTAAAATTCTCTAAAACCAAGATTTTGAAATTTCATTCTTAGTGAAAAGTCTAAGACCAGAGTTTTCCCAACATTATGAATCTACAGAGTGATTCACGGGAATCGTATTTAAAAAAAATAATCATAAAGAGTTTAATATTTAAAGAGTTTTATTGGTACAGAAATACTTATTAAATCATAGCATGTTTTACTTACGAACGAAAAATTATGTCCGGCAAGTGATGTCCATTTTGGGCAATACATTGTTGCATCCTTTGACGGTAACTGGCCTCAACTCTTTGTTAATGACAAGATTTCTATTCACAGAATTTTTCTGTGGGGTTTTCTGAATTAACGTGTGTACGAAAATAAACCACGTACAGTGGAGGACCTGAAGATCGCAATCCGTCATCACGTCGCTCAGATTGATGTAGATATGCTGCAAAGAGTTGAGGCCACTTACCTTCAAATGATGCAGCAACAATGTTTATTGGTTAAATGGATAGTTATTCGGAGTGGTCCGTAGCCGAGGGCGATAAGCGCCAGTCTGATAATCTGAGGAACCTGGTTCGAATGTATTGCCCAAAATGGACATCACTTGAAAGACATAATTTTTCGTTCGTGAGTAAGTAAAAAATTCTATGATTTGATAAGTATTTGTGTACCAATAAAACTCTTTTAAATCAAATATTAAATTTTTTATGGTTATTTTAAAAACATACGATTCCCGTGCATGACCCTGTATTACTTCAGTTTTCCATGTAGGCTAACAGATTCCTGCTACTACCTTATCTATTTATTTTACATGACAAATGTTGCCAGGCTAAAGCTTATTGCAACAAAAATATTACAAGTAACTTGGAGGGAATCTAACATCGATACTAATGATAAGTTGAATGATTTGTTTATCAAATATAGTACCGGTAATTATCAAAATGTCGTTCTCAACAAATAAAATGAAGTTTTTGCTAAATGAGAATTTGTGATAATGCTGAGGACGTATTTCAATTCATAATTTCATTCTAGTATCCCGTAGGTAACTAAAACTTTATAAACTCTCCAAAAAACAATTTCATTCCATTTTCATGCCGTTTGTGTTACTTCAACTCTCTCAGCTTGAACAGATTTTCAACAGATGCCACGCTATTTTGAAATCCTTTGCAAAAATCATGTATTAGAAAGTGGATGAGAAATTTGTATTCAAACAATCATTTGAGTTATTTGATTATATTAAAATTGGTAGCTGTCTGGCATGATATTAATGTGAACTATGTAATATCAATTTGTAATCAATATTAATCGATTTCACTCAATTTGGTAACTATGTGGCTCAATTATTGACCTTCACAATTTATTGGATGTGAGCCTATGGACAGAGTTGAAATTTCAATCTAGAGTCGACTGTTTCCTACATTGAAAAAATATTCAATAGAGATGTTTTTGCGTAAAAACTGCTAATATTTTACAGTCAATCTATATTGATACTGCCGTTTACGCCATGACATTCATTACAAATGTATATGGATATCTTCCATCATTGAAAAAGAAAAATTATTCATTCTATTCTATTCATTATAAAAATTTTCTTGACAAACATTCCCAACTTATTTAAAGTTTTATCTAATATTCTACAATGTCTTGATTTAATGTTTTGTCATTCTTAATTCTAAAAGATTGAGCAGGCTTTATGAATGCAAAATACAGTGTTATATGTTTTTTTTGGGAATTTTTAATGACACAAATATTACAAATTGTAATAGGTTTAACTGCGTTTTCTAAAATCTATATTTTATACATTATTCGAAAAATATAAAAATTTTGGAATAATACTGAATTTTGTAAGGAAAAGTGAATTATTCAATCTCTTCAAATTTTAGCGAATAAGATATTGAATAGTTATGGTATCTTGAATATAAGGAATAGGAAAATTAAAGTTTGATTCCAATACAATTTGAAATGTATTATTGGAATCAAAATTGTAAGCTATTGAATATAAATACTATTGTACATAAATAATCAAGAAATAACAAGACTTATCTACTGAAATTAGAACGAATATAGTATAACAATTTCAATTAACTATGTATTACAAAAGGATTTCGTCTAGTTCTGCTTTTGTACTTTGTTGTAAAAAACTTGATCTTGTCATATATTACTTGGGATGACCTCAAAATCAGTCAGATTGTAGTGAAATAAGCAGAAATTTCTTGTAAAAAATTTAGATTTTAAAGTTTACTCGAGTGAATTTGAAGTCAATCCCTCAATAGTTAGTCACAACTAGTGAAATAATTACAAAATTCTAAACTTCCTATGTCAGTAAGGCATTTTCTTGTTTTCTACTAACACTTATTGGTTATTTACATTATATGATATGAATATACGATTCATTGAAAATAGTCTTACAAACAATTGAAATTGATGAGCTGTGACTGAGTTATAGGCTTTTGGATCCATAATTTATGATAGTAGCTAACAGGCCTATAAAATTTAGTTAACTTATCTGTACTTGAAGAAGGTTCAAGCACAAAGTGAATTTTCATTTATTTATTACAGCTTTGTTGGATTAATAAGCTTTTTCACAATTTTTATTTAATAATAAACAAGTAGGAAGGTAACTTTAGTATGAAAATCATTGGAACTTCATTCCTACTTGTGGTTACCAAACAATAATAGTATTATTTGTAGAAAATTGAACGTTTAAAGTTTGTAACCTTTTTGTAAATTGAAACTCTCATTCCTACTGAAAATTTAGTTTTTCACTACTCTTTGCTAGAGTGAAGTAGGATGAAGTAGCTTCCTACCTTTCTGACAGATCCCAACTAGGGAATGAGTCATTAAACCATTCTATAGCACAGAATTTCAAAAGTAGTATACGTTTTTAGCACTGTTCAGGTTGTTTTGGTCTAGCAAAGACCGGTCAAGGACCACTTGAAGGATCACTTGAGTTGCTTCAAAAGTCCAGCGCCCTAGAAGAGGGCAGCAGCAAGCATCTAGATCACTTAGTTAGCGTCGTCGTAGAGGTCCTTGTTTGAAGGAGGCCTTGGGGACGGTGATGCAGGCCTTGGGCTTTGTGCCTGGGGGCGGGACTTGGCGGGGGCGGCAGCGCCGGCGTTCTTGCTACTGCTGGAGGCGGACGATTTTCCCACGTTGGGTCCTCCACTGAGCAGTTCACTCTTCCTGATGCTCTTCAGGTCCAAGTCTCCGTAGTAGTCCTCGCTGTGGACGTTCCGGTCAGATCAGGTTAGGTCAAGTTAGGTTAGGTTGTTGCAAGGAGTCGGGAGAGGACAGGTGGGCAAGGCAAAAGAGAGAGAAAAGAAAGAAAGAAAAATGTAGTCGTGCATATTACAGTTAAAAAGTGACAGTTCAATCAAGAAATACCATAAATATTACAGTTAAAAAGTGACAGTTTGATCAAGAAAGAGCATAAATATTACAGTTAAAAAGTGACAGTTGAATCAAGAAAGATACCCTACCATGAAAATAAGACCTATGTATCACACATCATCTATTAGACATGCTATAGAACCAATACACTGTTATTTTGGTTATACAGTAATCAGATTTTACAAGACAATAAGACTTTACAAGGCAAAATCAATCAGATTTGATTTGACAAGAAAAGAAAAGAAACTGAAGATATATCGAACAATTAATTTGCAATTTATACATAAGAATGATAAGGCACTGAAAGACCTATCACTATCACAATTATTTACATTAGATGGCTCTTCAAATGCTTCAATGGTACACAACATGTTTGTTTTATCGTATAAATAAATGTGATATTTGACTGTGTGGGAAATAACTGTAGCAAGAACTAACTGTAGAGTTGTGGAGTATGCAACATTAATTATCAATGAAGATCTGAGAATTTGATTTAAATTTGTTTGATGTAAAAGTTTTCTGTAACATCCCATTCAACCCAACTTTATAATTTTTCTCCTCTCATATCCTCATACTGTATTTAAATAATGTAATCAAAAATTATAAAAACTATTCTCAAAAATAAGTAAAAATTTATCTTGCAGAATAATTGAATTTCGATAAGTTTACTACTGAAAATATTTTGGAATCTGACTAAAAACTGTGATAACTACTTTATTTTGACTAATTATATTGACAGAAAAGAAGAATGGAAGACTAAACAACCAGCAATAAACCATGCTTACATTAATAAAATTGAAAAATGCAGTAATTATTGAAAGGGTTCAATGTTTACTGAGTGCTCATCAAATCAAACAAGAAATGCAAATGTTAGTTTTAACGTGCATTTCAAAAGTTTCATGCTATTCATGTCCATCGAAAATTGTTGGTATTAAAATTTCAAAGTTGAGAATTATTTACAACTTCATGAGTAGGAGAAAATAAGATAAGAATAAAGAAAAGAGTAAGATGCTGCATTTAAGTAACCTCATGGACGAAGAATACTTAAATTTATTATAACTCTTGTGTTTGAAAGCAATCAATTTTTTTTATTGGGTTGAATCTTGAAGACAATATTGAATTGTCTAATTATACAGTCTGATAAGAATACTGATTATTATAATAACTCTTGTTGTATTCAAAACAAGTAGTTTCTCCTTTATTGGGTTGAATCTTGAAGACAATATTGAATTACTTGGAAAGTAAATTACTTCAAATTACGTGTAGCCTAATAGTTTCTACTATTTATATACGGTACTTTTCTGGACCACTTTCCTGTCGCTTTTTTAAAAATCTGCATACTTCAATGGGGTTCAGACTAAAAAATTACACTCAACGTTATTTCATATTGCTTGTGAAGTAGCCTAAGTTCCAGGCCACACTGAGTTCAACCTTATATTTGGAGACAAATTATCGTTTTTAGAGAATATTGATTGAATCTATACATATTATATTTGTGGAGGAAAATTATTGATTCTAGAGAGTTTTGATATTCAAATGTTGCTTGTGAAGCAGCCTAAGTTCCAGGCCACACTGAGGTCAACCTTATATTTGGAGACAAATGATAGTTTTTAGAGGATTTCTATTGAATCTATACATATATTTTTGGAGACAAATTATTTTTTCTAGAGAATTTTGGTTTTCGAATTTTGCTTGTGAAACAGCCTAAGTTCCAGGCCACACTGAGGTCAACCTTATATTTGGAGACAAATGATAGTTTTTAGAGGATTTTGATTGAATCTATACATGTATTTTTGAAGGAAAATGATTGATACTAGAGAATTTTGATTTTTGCTTGTGAAGTAGCCTAAGTTCCAGGCCACACTGAGGTCAACCTTATATTTGGAGACAAATGATAGTTTTTAGAGAATATTGATTGGATCTATACATGATATATTTTGAGTTATTATTCTGAATTTTTTTGAATTTTGCTTGTGAAGCAGCCCAAGTTCCAGGCCACACTGAGGTCAACCTTATATATGGAGACAAATGATCATTTCTAGAGAATATTGATTGAATCGATACTATCTTTTTGGATACAAATTATTGTTTCTAGAGAATTTTGATTGAATCTATACATACCATCCGGGAACATCCTCGGGGTCTTCGCAGTTGCCTGTACCGTCACCATCTCCGATCTTGAAGACTGTTCCGATGGGGCAGCCGTACTCCCTGGGGGTTCCCTCAAGACAGATGTAGTACTTCCTGCAGTCGTCAGGGTGGGGATGCCTCGAGAAGGAACCAGCGTTTGAAACTTCGCCTGGGGCTGGGCAGTTGAATCCGTTGGCAACCTCTGTTCAATCAATGAAAAATACATTTTAGTGGAAGAATTTAATTTGAGAATTTCGTTGAACATTACTTTGAAGCAAGTGTTACTGCAGTAGTTTGAAATAAGAAAGATTAGTTTGACATCAATGTCAAACTTCATCTATTTCTTCTTTATTGTTCACAAATCATCTTCTTCATCTTAGATATATCGCAATAAAACTATTTTAAAACACTTTTAAATAGAAAACATCATAGTGACGATCGTTTCGTCCCGGTGTTGGACATCATCAGACTGAGCAGTTGGACAGTTTGATTCCGCGACCCATCCTTTGAGATAGCTGAAATATTTCTTATTGGAGGTATTCACTTTGATGTAGATTGTAGTAAACTAAACGCTGTTATAGACTGAAATGACTTGCAACAACGATACAGTTAGGCTAGGCGTACACCGGTTAGTCAAGACAAGACAAGACGAGGTTAGTCACGTTTAGTCACAGTAATTCACATAGTTGCTTATGAAGCAGCACACACTGATGCAATGACTAATCGGTGTGTGTTGCTTCATAAGCAACTATGTACTGTGACTAAACGTGACTTATCTCGTCTTGTCTTGTCTTGACTAACCGGTGTACGCCTAGCCTAAGGCTCTGCTCACACTTGGAAACTCAAATCGCTTGTCGCTCGGCGACTGGAATAACAAAACATGTGTTTTCAAATGATGACGCTCAAACGATCCTGCAACCGCGTTGTCTGAACGTCATCATTTGAAAACACATGTTTTGTTATTCCAGTCGCCGAGCGACACGCGATTTGAGTTTCCTAGTGTGAGTAGAGGCTTAGAGAAGTAGATTGACAGGACTACCTGATAGACAGCTTGATAGCATGTTATGCCATTTTCGAATTGAAATCTGGCAAGTAGAAAACAATATAATGCCAAGGTCTGCTTGCAGCGAAAACTTCACACTTATTAGAGAAAGTATTTCATTGTAGCTAAGAATCAATTACAGGAACCTGTAGATAGGTTGACAGCTCATTTCCGCTCTACCTTTCTATCAAGCTGGTGATTTTTTATGGTCACCGTATCAAATCATCCGGATCAAGTTATGTATCTGTATCTCATATATGGCCGCAGTTGTATCCAGATGACTAAATTAGTACATCTTGTATCTTTTATTTTGTCTATGCTGTATTGTATCCAATCCATAATTGAGAGTGTGATATATCTAGTAGTGTCCATCATTTTGTTATGAGCAGCTTGATTCTTTTACTTTCAAATTTTGATAAGGTTCTACTCTAAGCCATATATGAGAAAAAGGAGAACTACTATTTTTCAAGTTGAACCAAATTTTTTGGATTCTTTGAAAAAATGGCCACGATTAGAAATTATATTGCAAATTTCCTGATTATTTTGTTCATTCTTCCAATAAATTTAGTAGTGATAAGATTAATTGGATTGTAATTCCACATGATGTATTCAACTACTTGAATTGCTACTATTTCCCATCGTCAATAATAAAACTATAATTTAATTATCTTCTCCTTTGATTCCCCCCTCTAATTTTTCTTACTTGTTTCTCAATCTCTGATTACATTTATTCTTTTAAAAAAACACTGATTTCATCCTTGATTCATCATTAAACTAAGATTTTTAAGTAATGAGGGTATGAAATTCTGCAATGAAGGATTCTTCTAAACCCAATCTTGATCAAAATCCCAATAATAACTCTCTATAACTAGCTTCAGTAAAGCCTTCCAAGAATGTTTTCAACTCTTATTCCCACTTCTACTGTTTTATTAAATTCAATTTACTATTTAATTTTATTACTACTAAAATTAAATTGTAAATTGAATGTATCCAATAATGTTTTCAACTCTTATTTCCACCTCTACTGTTTTATTAAATTCAATTTACTATTTAATTTTATTACTACTAAAATTAAATTGTAAATTGAATGTACCCAATAATGTTCTCAACTCTTATTTTCACTTTTACTATTTTATAGTTAATTTTATTTCTACTACTATTTAATTACTATTGAACGAAAATGCTTCTTACTATTATTTATTATCATTTAATTACTTACTATTGAACAAAAAATACTATTTACAATTTTTTATATTTTATTACTGCTGCATTTTTTTCTATTTTATTACTAATACTATTTTTAATTTTATTCAATTTGTGCTCACTAATCAACCTTTAATTTCTTTACAATACTATTGTTTCAACACTAGAATTCACGACATGCAGTGAATTCTAGTGTTGAAACAATAGTGTTAACTTCGCAGTTCGTTATGGATCCAAAAATTCAGAACTTCTTTACAATAATTTACCTTCAACTTTGCATTCAGGCACTTGGTCGGCCCACATACAGACTCTGGCTTCCCTGTCGTAGGCTAGACCCGGTGAACACTGGTAGCGACTGGCCTCTCCGTTCCAGCAGTTCCAGAAGGTGTCGCACTTGCTTTCATCGGGGAAGATTCCGTACAATCGCGGGCAGTGGGGAGTGCTCACTGCTGGCTCTGTTCAAGTAATTAGAAAAACAATTATTACTTTTAATCTCCAGTTTCAATTTTCATAACACAAAATAATTTTTTTTGCTGAGGGTGATGTCCGCATGAGCTCTAGGCTTGTGCGTGGGTAATGAGAGGGGTGATGATGACAGATGACGACTGCTTTACAGGGAGTCGGGAGTGGCCGGTTTTTTGGTCAAAATCGGTTCCGTCAACTGGAATTGATCCCGGAACCTTTGGATTATCAGACCTGCACTACTTTTACTATTAGGCTACTATTTTAAAGATAAGTTTTATTTTCATCACTACTTTTGGAATATTAATTCTTGAACTTACTTCTGCAATTCTTAATAACAAAAATAATAAAAAAAAATTCCTTCATTCAGTTTTTTCAGATAAACAGTTGTACAAGATATGTATGTATATACAAAATTGTCGGCAAATTTTCTCCATGGCTTAGTGCCATCTGGAGGATATTCAATTCTTAACATTACTATATAAAAAACAACGGATTTCAATAATGAAGTAAGACGTTTTGTTACAGAGACAGAATGCTCAGACATTTATAATAATTGAAATAGGCAGGCAAAAAGCAGCAAAAATCTCAAAAATAGGCACTTCAAAATTTAAAAAAGGCAAAGTGTATTCTATTGACAATTTTTTGGAAGAATAATAACTGGACTGAAAAATGGTCAATAATATAAGCTAAACATTTGAAATAGGATGAAATAGGCAATTATAGTTTCGGGGAATACTGTTGAAAGTGTAATTGGAATTATTCGCTTTTAAACTAATTTTTGCTTGTTTTCTTTGTAATTTAATAATCAGTCAACGGTCAGGCAAACTTAGATTATTATTTTCTCAATTCTAAAAATAGTTCCCAATACATACCGGTACATCAAAATATTTTACAGTATCGAATTATTCAATTTTTGTTGAAGAGAACAAAATCAAGTTATTTAATCATCTTAAGATAACCGACTGAATATTCCATTTATTTTCTCCTAGTGTTTGTTTTCCAATGTAACAAATACAGCTATATTGTCTGATGAATTAAACCCCAATTCATCTCAGCAATAATTATTCTATCCAACTGCTCCACATTTGACATTATCGGTTCTAATTGAAATAAGTTATCTTTAAAAATAAGCTATTAATCAAATTTGAGAATGTAAACATATTTTCCAGTTCTCTATTACTGTTAATAAGGCTCATTATAGAATGACATAATAATTATATACGCTTTATCTTGTATTATTTTAGTCACAATTTTAAATAGAGAATTCATATCAAGAAATATTGAGCTCAATAGTAATCTATCCTTATTAATATGAATTAGAATATTTTTCGCTTTCTGACAAAATGTTTACTAGTTGAATACGTTCATTAACATTTAATCTTTTCAACATTTTAAACTATAATCACATGTATAGGCTACGTACTAACAAACATTTCTATAATCTAAAGGCTGTATTTCACTAGATTTTTTCCATGGATCAAGTGCTCCCTGACTTTCAGCAAATTGATGAAGTTTACTGGACGATCTGGAAACACTTGACGTTTCAGTAACTTCTGGCCTAATGGATGGCTGAGAAACCAAACATAAAACTTGTAAATGTCCTACCATATTTTTTTACTTATTAAATCTATGTAGGACATGAAGAGTGGCGCATATTCTCCTGTCTTTCGACGTGTAAAGCCTTTGGTCCCGGCTGCCTAAAAAGTAGTCTTGATTTCTCATCATCACCCTCCCATTACCCACGCACAAGCCTCAGAGCTCATGTGGGAATCACCCTCCCATTACCCACGCACAAGCCTCAGAGCTCATGTGGGCATCACCCTCACAAAAAAGTTTCCCCATAATCAAAATACCTTCATTATGCAGATCATTATCCAGGTACCTTCTTCATGGATAAACGGACATACAGGAACTGACATCCTTCTAAACAGACATACAGGTCCTGTATGTCTTGAATATAATAAATGTTGATTGTATATTCTTTAATTCATTCAATAAACTGTGCGATTTTTAATGAGGTCACCTAAACACTGTTTCCCATTGTATCACATCTAAATGTGTATGATTTTTTCGAATTGTGTGTGCAAATAAAAAATAAAATCAACTCAGCACAATTATTTTCAATGAGGTTACCCAAGCACTGTTTCCCATTGCATTGTATCTATGGTTCTCTTGGAAATTGTGTGCTTCAATGAATAAACTATTAATTTATTTAGAAATAATCATACCGAACTGTCTCCTGTCCCCACAGTCGACATTGTGAATGTAGTCGCAGTTCTCCTTGAGGTATTTGGGATCGGTGTCGTCGAAAGCGAGTCCATTGCCGCACGTCTTCAGTTCTGAGACGCCGTTGTCGCATTTCCAGTACTTGTCGCAGGAGGTGGGGTGGGGGTAGAAGCCGTAGTCATCGGGACACTTGAAGTCGTCTTTTTGTGCCGAGCCTGAAACAATAGAAGGCAACCTTTATTATCCAGAAAATTTATTTCATGTGAAAGGCAAAACAAGCAAGATAAAGTTTACTGTGTTTCGATACGACTGTTCTGTAATTTATTAGCTGTCTCTCAAAACCAAGGGTAGTATTAAGAACCGATAATATAAACGAATAGTATAGTATCAGTGCTGAATATTGTTCTATGTTTGTCTTGTTATGATAGTAAAGAAATGTTTAGTGCGATGAAGTGGTATAGGCATGAGATTATTATTTGATAGTTTCTGATTGAATATGATTCAATAGGTGACTTTCAATTATCAAAGATACAGTTTATTACTGTTTAGTACTGTTAATTTTAGATGACTTTTTAATCCGAGGATAGACCTATATATGCTATATCAATAAATATTGTTCTATGTTTCGAATGCCTATGTACTATGTAGGCTGTGTAGCCTAAACAGACATCATCCAACCAACTCTCACTGTTTATTTATTCAGAAAAACTTACAGTCCCTCATATGTTTCAATACTTTCCCCCCTTCCACGCTACTTTCAATTTATCAAAAAACTCACAGTCCTTCATAATTTTAATATTCTCCGTAATTTCTGTAGTGTTGAACTCGACTTATCTTAACGCCTGCATTATTCATTAACCTTAGCTATAATTACGTGGCTGGTCTTGGATATAATGTGAATAAACCGATTAATATCGACTGCACCAATACAAGAACAGGCAACGATTTCGATTAATATCTGGCCACGGCCGGCAAGACAGTCGAGACTCGATGAATAAATATCGATTAGCCTACTTCGATTGTAACGCCACCTCCACCACCACCACATAACATTCAATTCTTAGCGACACAACTAATTTGAGGTATGGTAGGTAGGCTCAAAGAAAGTGAAATTATTACGCAATGCTGGCGGCTTGATCATGATTGAGAAACCGATTATAACTTTCGTTTTAGATTTTTCTGGCTGCCTGTTATGTCTGCTTGCTATCGCGCCAGTGACAAAAGTGTTCACTTTTTAATTGTTGTTTTGTCTGTCTTAGTTGGATTGCTTCATATTTTTATTTACACTGTTCACACCTATTCCAGTACATAGAAAGCTCACAGATTTAATAACATTATAAGAGTCTTATTAACAATCATTGGGTAGTTTTATTCCAATAAGTCCTAGAAGGAGTGTCAAGTAGGCTACTGTACATGAATAAAATTGCTGTAAGAAGTTTGAAACATTCAAGATATTTTTCAATGTGAAAAATTCACTGTTCCATTGAGCTCTTATAGTGTATAAATTATTCCATTATTCACATTCTCCAATTTCTTATAGAAATTTCCACAATTGAAGCTTTTTTATGTGTAATACATCCCGATAATACGAGCCCATAATTCCAATTTACTCATTTCACTTGTATTTTCACCATTTGTTCAAAGGTGAAATATATCACAGATCACATTCCTGCATCCAATGTGGCACTGTTTTATCGGTTCTTTTCGGTATTGTAAAATATTGACAGATTGACTGTTGATCAATTATTATGTCAGACCTTTACAATCAATTCTATTCCAAGAACACCAACAATACCAATTGCTGGTGTTGACACCAACAGACACCAACAGTTGACACCAGCAGAACACCAACAAATATACCAATGTGTTGAGTTTCTGCTGGATGACTAACGCATCTTCTGTTCCTTTTACAGAGTCTATTGTTGGATTGTACAGAGCCTTATGGTTATGGTGTTCACGTAGGCCTCTGCTAACGGAAACTGTTGGGAGGTCGATGCATCAATATCAATGCATCTAAAACCTGGAGGAAGTGACACGCACATGCGTGTTGAAGGTATGTTGCAATGTCTGCATATAAATTATGAACTTGAGTGTTTTCAACTACAAAGAAATGAGTTGCTTTTAATATGTATCCATATCAGTATACTGTGCATATCTGTTCACACAGAAACTTATTATTTGGTCCATAATTTTTCATTCTTCACTCACAGATTTCCTAGTTGTTTCACAGATTATTTGGTCCATAATTATCCATATCAGTATAGCCTACTGTGCTTATCGGTTTTCACATACTTTTATTATTTGGTCAATAATTTTTCATTTTTCACTCACAGATTTCCCAGTTATTTTACAGATTTTTATTTTTTGGTGCATCATTTTCCATTTTACACTCATAGATTTCTTGGTTCTAGATCATATTATGAAGTTTTGCTTGTTTTCTATGAATACAGTTTCAAAGCACCTGTTTTCAAGTAACCAGCTTTCTTTGTGTATGCTACAACCTTGTGTTTTTATCCACTTTGTAGTTGATGGTCTCCCTCATCTACATAATTATATAGCAGGATCCTTTTAACTTGTCAGAAATCGGCTGTGTCGGTAATAATTAAACATTAATTTCGACACAGTAATCAAAAGGCTCAAAAGTATTAAAGACCTTTAAAGTCTTTGAAAGATTTTTTTAAAGAAGACCTTTCAAAGAATAACTTTTTAAAATACCTTTTCAATAATCTGCGAGATTCAGCATTTGTAGGTTAAGTATTGTGATATTGCTTGTCGATCATATGTTTTCTGACAAGTTAGAAGGATCCTGCTATAATTATTAGCGTATGGCTTTGATCGTTGGGGAGAGCCGAAGATAGTTCCACCTGGCCGTGTATAACCAGTATTCAACAACCGATGACCCACCTTGAAAAGAAATGGTTCACATAACGCACACCTTTCGTGGCGACCGAAATACTTGAGCACACGTTTCGACCTGATTCATATTGGAGCAGCCTTATTTCCTGCATAGCATGTTGGCTTGTTCTCGCCGAACGCAATCATGCGTATTCAACAACTGACACGCCTTGTTGAATTGTTACGTGAATATTGTTGAATCACGTGTGAGAAAATCATTAGTATAAATGTTTGCGGCGTATGATATAATAATGTTCGACTCGTTTCGTCTTTTTGGCTTTAGTTACGTGTTGAATATATGTAGACTACGTCGATATCCATACGTATTATCGCGACCGTAACTTGTTTCTAAGTCGATCAGCTGACGCGACGACGTTTGTTCCATTTTTCCGTGTGTGATGTGGTACGCTTTGCTCTCAGTTTTGTCGTCTCTTTTCCTATGAATTATTCATATTTTTATTTATATAATCTATTTCGCGCCTTATATAACACAACAATCCACCCCGTGAGTGATTTTGTTTTCCTCAAATGTTCAATTTGTTGTCAGTCTAATTAGTTCATACTAATTATTAAAGAGTTTGAAAAATTTACGTGACAGAACTTGATTTTTTTGCATAAGGCAAACTTAACATTAGGACACTGGTATACCCTTTGAATGCTTGCTACCATCGGACTCCCCAACTCAATTGTAGGTCATCTGATGGAATGATTCAACTGCAATAACTGATAATTTCAAGTCCATGTAAGCTGTGTCACTCAAATTGAAACACCTTGAATGTAGATCAACAGATTTCTGTTGAATCTCAGTACCGTTTCAGTCAGTGCTCTGTGATCGGTACAGCGTCTTTGACGCAATTTTTCTGCTCATGCGTCAAAACGAAAGTCTGAAACAAAACTCAGACTGAACTGATATTTGTGAATCGACCTCAATTTGTAACAAATATTATAAAAAAAACTTTGGGAGTAAGAAACATATAAATAACCCACTTATTATTGTTTCGATCGTTTTGTCCTGTTGTTGACACTCCTTAATTTGTTGTAACATTCATAGGAAGTAGGAACTGAACTTTCAGGTGATATTCAACGGCTTTCCGGACCCGGTGACAATTTGTCCATTCCTTGCAATCAAGCTGTAACGAGATGACCAATCAGTGGATGGGATTGGCCGTTTTGGGCGCGTAAAAGAGAGCGAGCGCATAATCTAGAAGGCGTTGGATGGAAAAAGTTGTAAATTGCTGGAGTGGGAGTGCGGGGCCTAGTGACAGTGCAAATACTTGTTGCTGTAGTCAACTTTGCTTTGCCAGAAATAGACAGTCACTTTCTAGTCACTGTTTTCTGTAGCCCGGTTGCCTGCCGTTATCGAAGTATATAACCTTTTGCTGCTGAGACGAAGTTCTTACATCACTGTTGCACAACTGGTGTATGATTGGGAGGGGGGGGGTGCAAGGGGGGTGCAGGGCTGCTGTGTCAGATCATGTCTCAGTACTCTATGTACCTACATATGTGTGGACATCTATTGACGCTATAAACAAGTTTGACATTGCTGTACAGTGTACACTGTGCCTACCACCTCATTTGAAAAATGCTCCCTCAATTCCCCAAGCGTTTCAAATTTTAATCAATATTAATTTTTCAAGTTTCAAAAAGAATTGTAATCAATAAAGAATCTACAATTGGAAAAATAAATAATCGAATAAATATAGTGATAGTAGTGGTGTTGGGTTATTTTTCAAATGAATTGAGTGTAAGATGAAGTTTCGTGAAGATTGGAATTGATGAAGTTTTCAATTTTTGAAAAACTTAAATAACTTAATGAATAAGGTAGTTGAAATTGATTCAAGAGGGTGGAAAGAATTGGTTCAGCTAATGGAAAATTGAAAAAAGAACTAGGAAATCAAAAAATTAATATAAATGAATTTTGAAGGCTCTCAAGCATTCTATAGCAAAAAATGTTATTCACACCCTATAAAGTAAATCTTTATTCTTTTGCTTATCCTTAATTTTTAACTATTCCTCCATTCAAAAGTTCGTAAGTAGGCTTAATGATATGATGTGTAGGATTATAATTTATCTCTACGATTTGTCTATTGATAATACAATAGAATAGATTTTATTAAAAAAAAAACAGTACTGTGAACTAAAGCATTGCATACAATCTCAATAAAACAAAGAAATGTGAAAGCAAAGAATACACATCCAATATACAATATTTTGAAATAAAAAAATATAACGGTTGTGGTGAGTGGACATTATTGTCCAAACTTTGTCTCATCAGAAAAATAAAGAATTCAAAGAAGTCATTCTATTAATAATGAGTTTCTATTAACAAGTTTTCTCGATGAAAATATTTCCTTACAAATTCCTGGATTAATATCCAATTTCATACCGAATAATGTCAGTCAATTATTATTTGTGACTAGAAGCGTATCGAGCCTAATATCTTTCTCATGTTTCTTCAAGGGTCATAGAATTGTAGACATGAACTTACATATTGTTAAGTCATTCAAAGCACGTGATAAATGCTCCTGCCAAAGATGTTACGTTCCAGTGAGTGTCTTCTCATGAATTACTATTTTATTGGCAACGTGATATGAAACTTAATCGGACGTGTATGGACAAGGAGAGTGAAGCATGCTATTTCGTGATTTGGCTTCGAGAAGGAAGTTCTAGCCAAAGGTAACGGTGAATGCGGTCGTTTATTGGAATCATTTCTACACGATCTGATGTTCAGAGTTCTTGAACTGATCATCTGAGTTCGAAGAAAATTCATACTACTGAATACACAGAAGATTACACCTTATTGATTCCAGTGGAGAATTGAATTTAGCGAAGTCTTATCACATTTTGGAAGGTTATAGGTTTTTTTAATCTATTACAAACTGTTGTTGATGTGAAAAACTCTTACAAAATGAAACTCCCCTACTGCCGCGATGAGATAACTTCAGAATGAAACATATTTATACTACTGTACATGATTTATTGAGACTTCATTACATTATTGGCATTTTTATAATGCAATCTAATCAAATCCATCATGATGACGTGTCTGCGATTAGATATAATTATCAAGGAATCTGACATAGTGACCTATTAAAACTTTTTAAAATTATTAGAGTATCTCTTTCAAAAATAGCTGAAAAAGGGTTTCTGCAAAATATAATTATTTAAATGATTGATAGTGGAATTTTTGTTAATTCACAAGTGTAATAAGATTATTTATTATTGGAATTATGTTGTTGATTAAATAATTCTTGCTAATTTTTTTATTCTCAATTCTGTGGCATTCTTGTTAGTGCTATTCTTGTTAATTCACAAGTGGATTAGTTATGAGGCACTAGTGACCTTTTAAAACATTATTTATTAATGAAATTTTTCTAATGAAATGTGATCAATTTGATCATGATGAAGCTTTTGATAAAATAATTCTTATTATTCTCAATTCTGTGACATTCTTGTTAATTTACAGTCGGATTAAGTAATCTAAAACCAGTGACCTATAGAAACATGATTTTATATTGGAATTTTTCTAACGTAAAGTAATCAGTCTGACCATGATGATGCGTTTAATAAAAGGATTCAAAGTGACATTCCTGTCAATTCTTGATTATTAAGTCTGTGACATTCTTGTTAATTTACAGGTGTATTAAGTGATCAGACACTAGTAACCCATTAAAACATTTCAAAACTATTGGTAATTGGTTAATTTACAGGTGTGTTGATCAGAAACTAGTATCCCATGAAAACATTTCAAAATTATTGGTATCTCTTTTACAAAATCTAATAAATTTGATCATGATGATGCGTTTCTTCGATTAAATGTAGTATTCTTGTTAATTTACAGGTGAATTAAGTGATCAGGCACTATCAACCCATTAAAACGTTTTAAAATTATTGGTGTCTCTCTTACAAAATCTAATTAATTCGATCATGATGCGCTTCTTTGATTAAAAGTGACATTCTTGTTAATTCACAGGTGGATCTGTTACTAGTGACCCAATGTCCAGTCCAGAGGCAGCAGCACTTAGGAATGCAGAGAAGCTTTATGTAACTTGTCTGGCCTCCAGCCTCTAGCCACCATTCTGGTCAGTATTACCAGTCGAGTAATAGCTCAAAACTGGTTTATCTTTTGTTTATGTAATTTATGTAATTCCCGATAACTTGGCTCGCCCGCTTTGTACTTTGTTGCCAGTCAGTGGGTCTCCGGGCCACATACCTTGCAAGCACTTATGGGTAATTCGGTTTCAGAACTAGTTTCCGTCCTGATTTCACTATCGGTTCCTGGATCAGTAGACTATTCTTGGAAGCTGTTGTGAATCTTGATCAGATCTTGAGAAGCTTAGAGATTCTTGTTGATTGGAAGTTGCAATTTTAGAAAATATTGTGCCTTGACTAAATTGTGACAGATATCAACTTCAATTCTAATTGACGATTATCAACAATATTATTGCTATAGATGATGAATAAATTAATATACGGTATTATTATAATAAAATACCGCCATGAATTTTCTTCAAAATTTTCGTACAGTTGATCCTTCTTAGCAGAGTATAATTTATTTGAATCAAAAAGTGAATATTAAGACAGATGTCAACTTAAATTCGTATAATTGATAATTATTCGTTATTTTTGTTTTGCTGTGGTGTTGCCCACATAAGGCTAGATTACACGTTTAGTCACAGTACACACCGATGCAATGACTAATGTGAAGACCAAACAGCTCTCAGCTTGTGTGTGGGTAATGGGAAGGATGATGATGAGAGATGAGTGGACCTACAGCTTTTGGTGGGGTCCGAACCACCGAGATGCGATTTTGATTCTTATGAATGAATGACATTCAGCGGAAAAAAGCCTTAAACAGAAGTGGTCACCCTTACAATGGGAGTAACTTGTTCTCTTATCTTTTGATTCCCTTATCTAATCTTGCGATTAGACACCGGCACGACCACGAAGCCAATCGCTTCCCAATTATTATCAATGATATTATTGGTATAGATATAAAGGAATAAATGAATGAATTAATATATTATTTCCATCAATTAATTAATAGTACCTTAATATATGTTTTTCAATTTCGGATAAAATATCCTTCTCGGCTGAGTATAATTCATGAAGGGCTTCCCAGTGGTTTAGAAATCACACGAACATATAAGTCTATGCATCTCTCATCATAATTATCCTTCTCATTACCCACGCACAAGCCAAGAGCTTATTGTGGGCAGCAACTAAAGACCTCTTTTTCAAGTTATATTATTGTCATCATTACTACGGTATTGATACAATAATATTACAGTTTATCTTAGTTATATTTTGGTTCAAATTATAAGGTATTATTTGTTGGTTTATAAGTTATCATTATTAGTGAAATTTCAAGCCTATGTGTTAGGGAAGATATAGCTCAAATCATGAGTTCATGACATCAGCTATAGCGCTGACTTTATCATCTATTTGAATGCAGCCTCTCAATTCTATTGTTGTTATGAACATAGGTTGATTAAAATATTGAAAATAAATCCGTGATCTTACTTTCTAAATGCCTAACTATAATTATTTCCATTGTAGAATTCAGTAGACTTAATTTTATGACTGTTTGGAATAAATATAGCCATTTGAGTCAACATCACAATCTTAGGCACACCTACGAACGTGAGTAGGCTCCATTAACTTTCAAATATGCGACCTTTATCTGACTAGATTTCAATCTCGTGTGACCAAAATCACGATTTGGAATTATCTATCACATTCCAAGTTGTAAAGTTCATTTAGGCATAAGAATTTTGAAATTATTCAAGTTCCAAGTTGAACTAATCACAATTAAATTTTTTCGAAGTACAATTTAAATTTCACATTTCTCTTATTCTCTTGAAAAGTGGAGAGTTTCAGCATTTCACTGAAATTCCATTAAATATTTCAAATGTTATCAATAGTTTGCTTATTTAGTTGTAATTAAATAATTTCAAATTATTTTTTAGTTAATAAGTTAATAAAAATTGATAAGTAAAGTAGTGGAGTATATAGCAGAAATAATAAATAATTTATTATTTATTGAACTGTAATTCATGAATATGATGCACAATATATTCTAATCACTAGGTTTAAAATTGAATTATAATTTTATCTACCTGTAGTTAATTATTCCAATAGATTACAACAAAGATAAAACTTCAATTAATCGAAAAGTTTAAATACGAGTATCGTATTAGCTGAACATGTATTTCATCTAGGTCTTATCATACTAGGAACTGAAATTAGGCAAGTGGATTCTCCCGATATGGAAGCGGGAAGCTGTTACAGTTGCAATATATTTGGACCTATATGTCAAGGTGAGATTGGAGACATAATGCATATTGTACTTGTGTGCTGATTGCGTCTATGTGACACTACTGGGATCAAGGTGAAATATCCTATATTGTCTTGCATTGCACGCACAATCTAGATCATTTCTTTGCTTGGTGGAATGCTCAACCCGGGAAATACTTTAATCAAAAATTAAATACGAGGCTTTAATCTTACATAGGCTTAAATTTTTTTCGAATATATAAATCACATGAAAAAATAAACATTTATTTTTACTTTATTATCACAGTACAGTACTTGGATTGAATAATCTCTGTAAGAGTTCATAACATGAAAAAACTGTAGTTTTATAACAATCGATCAATTATTATAAACCTAGGCTATTTGTTGTAAGTTCTCATAACATTTCAACAAAAATCTCTGCCTACCTGGATTAAATACTTGACTGTAGAGTTTTAATTTAGAGTAGTTTGATATTATAGTTTAGTTTGATGGAGTTCTGAAAAACAACGATTTGGGCTATTAAGTAGCATCCTTCAAGTTGGAGAAAGGAATGAAAATACTTTTCACCTTAGTTTGGGATTGAAATGGAATTACTTTTTTAGATTTAAAATTTGAACTTTAATAATCCATTCCGTACTTAGAATTGTCCTGCCAGATTCCATCATATCATATTCTAATCATTCTAAAGTTTTTTCTCGTTCTCCTCTTAATATATCTCCTTGATTCTTTATCATATCTGTTTCCACATTTTTCAATCTTTATCCTGAATTCCTCTTCTCAATTTTCCAATCTTCTTTGTTAATTTTTTATTATATTCGTTTCTTACTTCCTCCTCAATTTTCTTTCACTTTTCTTCACAACATTGAGGATCGATTCTACCTTTTGTGTGCTTCTTCACTAGATTTATATTTACCTGCAGGGAATATGCAGATTGATTAATTCAAGTTAATAGAGATGATTAGTGAAAAACAGTTCAACATTAAACGTTTAATTTAAAAACTAGTTGCACCATCGTTTAATTGGTGTGTTTTGCCTTTTAAGTCATTGCCATTATTTTCAGTTAGTTGTAAACGGCATTAGAACATCAACGACCTTGTCGACTAGTTGATCGCATATAGAATACCGTTATGCTATTTGTGGGCAGATAGTTGAAGATTTCCGCCTTTCAGAACATGAAGAAATGCATCTACTATTAACTAATGCCTTTTGTGATCTCACATCAACACAAAAAGAGAATTAACTGAATGGGCAGTTGATTATTAAGCATTTATGTAGTACCTACACTGCTATTGTGATTGTGTTGAGAACTTAATGCAGTTATTAGAGGTAATATCAAATTTAAAAACTATGGTTGCCTTTAAAGCCATGAATTCAGTAAAATAGCTTTCAATGGGGTATAATACATGCAGTTTTAAAATTCCATGCCAGTAAAAACTTCATAACTAGCAACAAATTAGGGTTTTTATGTAAGTGATACAGTATACAGAGAGTATATAGTATATAAACTATAGTATATACTATATAGTACATATAGAGTATATAGACTATACACTCTCTGTAATACAGTATTTCTATAATATCATGCAAGTAATAAAGTAATAAACTTCAAGCTACCAATTAGTCATTTGTTTTTCAATTTATTTTCAAGATTTCAAGTAGAAAATGACAAATTTTACAATAGAAAATGTCTATGATTCAAGCTATTTGTTGCAAGTTATTCCCAATCATAAAATTCCCAATTAAATCTAATCAGTTTTTCATCAACTTAATTGAAGTTTAGAAATTGAGATATTGGAAGGCATGCGTTGTGAATTTTCATTGAGGTTTTAGACCTTAATTTGGCTCAATTTATTAAGGCCAAATTGTGAATTCATACTTTAGTATAGATCTTTATCTCTTTAGAATCTATCTAGATTCTGATGATTTCCCCCCAATTTTTTCTAATAATGAATGTCCATATCTAAGAAGAAATAAACGCCTTTATACGAAATTATAGGAGGAAGCCAAAGCCCGCACTGGGCTGTAGAGTTGGAAAAAATACGAAATTATAGACCAACAATTTATGATCTTTTTAAATTAATGAACTTCCAATAATCTGTGCACTCATCATATTAAAATAAAATATAATACTATCTAGATAATCCTATTATCCAAACGGATCCTATATTGTCCTTGAGAGATCTACCGAATTCCAGGTACATAGTAAACATTAATGTGAAAGCAAGAGTGATGCCGGTGGGCTGGATAGCAGTGAGTAAATAGGGCATTACGAAACATGATTGGACACTAAAAGGGCATGCGTCATCTAATCTATAGGCTTGGGTTGTCCGGCCACGCCCTTATGGTCTTCTGACTGGAACCTGGCGTCGTTACGGCGGAACTGTTACTGTAAAGTCACTGTTACGTACTTCCCAGAAAAATCAATAACAATTATTATTTATTTTGGTTTGAATTCTTGATAACATGCCAGACAATGAACATTGGTTAGTAGATGAAGTCGATGGTTAAGTTAGAAATGATTTTGTATTTATGGATGGAAAACCCTTTTTAGTGACATCAAACATGTATTAAATCTTCAAGTACTGTCAAACATGAGACAAGTATGAAACGAGAATGTTACAACGTTACATTGGAATTAGCTGTATTTTTTATTTATTTTTGATGTCAACATGCTATTAATACATGCTATATAATGTTGAGTCAATCGAATACTATCATATTTGATTGCTGAACTATTATTAATTTACAGTTCGAATAAAACTAGTTGTCACTTGGCCTGGTGCTCAAGAACCACTCACTAGAACTGTTTTTGTCAGAAAGTCCGATGTCCGAACAGCTGACCATTTGATTCAATGTTAGCATTTCAGATGATCGATCGTTTTCTGACAAAAACAGTTCTAGTGAGTGGTTCTTGAGCAACAAGCCAAGTGACAATCAGTTTTATTCAAACTATAGTGGTTTTATTCACCAACACATTTAAATTTTCAAGAAGATAATTTCTTGATCCATTTACAAACTACGATGAATACACTTTTGTTAGGATTGTATCCACCCCGCTACTGACATGCAGTAATTTTATTTCAAATGAAAGAAACAAATATAAATTTCGTTATAGAATTACATAATACATAGACACTGTTACGGGTTCCAAAATGTGACAGTTACAATAACAATTGTCAATGTCAACTAAAACTGGTTTCAATAAGCTGTAATGATTAGTCTCATTCGTCATCCCTTAAGGTCACCACTGATAATTGAATAGGTTTAAATCTAGTTCAGCTTGAAGGGAATCTCTACTTATTGATATAATTTGTTTTGTTCCATCAATTCAATAATATTGACTTATTATTAGCCTATTTAAGGCGATAAGTAGCGGTTATTTTGTAATAAACTGGTTTCAGTAGTAGGGCGCCAATCATAAACTAGTTCTATGAATTTGTTATGGAATCTGAGAGCATAATAACTAGTCCAGTGTTTGATAGATTATACGATTTGTTTAAAATACTGCACTGTATCTTCAATCTCACCTTCCTTGAAACTGAAAGTTAGATTAGACCATTTTTGAAATGTTTTGTTGTCAATGTTATTCATTTTGGCAATCAAGCGTCTATTTTTATAATTTTTCCTCTATTTTATATTATTTAATATGTATATATAATTTAGATTGCAAAATGATCAAATTAATGTCTGTTAAATTAGAATTCCTCACGTATCAACTATGTATTCTCTGGTTTAAAAAACCAACACTAGAAAGCACTCAAGCTAATAACAAAAAAGAATCAAATTAATCCAACCATCACTCGAATATATAATTTCCAGTATTTAAATCATCCAACTTACTATAAATCCTATTCATTATTAGTCACCTGAAATATCTTGATCACAATGGTTTCACTTGATTTATTTTGTCTGTTTGTGAAAGATGTTTTTAGAAATTCGAATTGCAATTACAGTACAGCAATGAAGAATTCTTGATAATATCTTGAACACTACCATATAACTAATTTCTATGATTTGTACTAGCCTTTTGAGTCGAATTTGTAAATAATATCATTCCAAGCATTTATGAGAGTCTCATATTTGAGTGAAATCGACGAATACCAAATTTGAAGTGAAGGTGTTGAGCTCTCATATTATAAACTTGACCTTACTCTGCGGTGGATGAGAGGAAAACTTGAGATAAACAGTATGTGATTGGGACAAAAATGCATTAGAGAAAGACGTAGACCTCGTGGGAGAGAGGAAGAAATAGCCATAGAGATCATCATTCCAATTAGCCCATTTTCATGAGAAAGTAGAAGCTCTTATAAAAGTTGAGAGCTCATTATATCTGTTTGGTCGGATGAAAGCAACAGCACGTGGAAGTGGAGCGCGAAGAATAATGGAAAAAATGCATCCATCCCTTTTCTCAATTAATATCTCGCTTCAATTAATGCAGCGATCTCTTAATTGATTGAAGCTTTTATCCTATCAAGATTGCAATTTCCTTCAGCTATTTTTTCTGCTCGAAGTTTTCTCCTATTCAGGCGTTTTAACATCAAGTAATGAGTTGGATGGCCAGAACGGCAGCCAGCTTTCTTTTCAGTGCTGTAGTTGGAGATGGGAGAGAAAAAACAAGCGGTTTCGTAAGATTGAAATTGGTGTTTCGGTTTTTCACCAGCTTATTTTCAATTCTAACGAATTCGGTTTCTTAATCCGACCACCGGAAAGGTCGTCTTCCTAAACGGAGGCTAGAGGCGGCTTCTCCACCATGATTAGTGGCACAAGGTGAATGTATTCAACTTTTATTTTTAGTTGATGCTGTTGACAAAATCCGTGAATTTAGCGGAGAAAACAGTAATTATGGATGATATCATTCAGAATAATGTGGTTTGGTAACGATCGTAGATCTTAGATGATCTTTTCGGAGTAATCCTCTGCATCAGTAATAAATAATTGTTCAGAATGGAAAACTTGAATCTTCATAAATGATCCACAATTTTCATTTATACTGTATATGCTACAATATATTTATAGATAAATGAATTTTATATTTATTTATTCAAGAAAGTAAAATTATATATTTAGGATGAAAACACAGACACCAGGTATTGCCTACTACACTTTCATCACTAGTATAGTTATAAAATTTGAATCTTAGCTATCGAATGGCGATTAATGTCAATTTTATGTTCATCAGAACTAATAACTTTCGATACCAAGGATCCATTCTATTCTCGGCTTCTTTTATTGTAAGGCTAGGCGTACACCGGTTAGTCAAGACAAGACAAGACGAGATGAGTCACAATAATTCACATAGTTGCTTATGAAGCAGCACACACTGATGCAATGACTAATCGGTGTGTGTTGCTTCATAAGCAACTATGTGAAGTACTGTGACTAAACGTGACTAATCTCGTCTTGTCTTGTCTTGACTAACCGATGTACGCCTAGCCTAACTGTTCAATAAATCAATTAGTCTTGCCGTAGAAATATTTATTCATCAAAGCACAAGTCTCAAGTCATTACAGTCATTACAAGTCGTCAAAATCAAATTTCTAAATAAATCTGAAGTCATTAAAATTCACAGTTATGTGATTGATTGTTCTTCCAAGTTTCCCAATTATTAATGAAATTTATCTATACATCAAATTAATATATGATTGTATATCAATTGAATTTTATAGCTTCACAAGTAGGCCTGTGCTATTCGGGTTTGGCCAAATGTTCGAATAAAATTTCAGCACATCCAGGGCATCCAAGTGTAAATTATCATAAAAAGTCTGATTGCCTTCTGTGAAGCTACCAGCCTGTTTTAAAGTTCTGGACCACGACCTTGACAACTTCGAATCCAAGATGTCCGTTGATGCTACAGCTCAATCTGTGTTGCTTATCGGTTCAATAAAATAAGTTGCAGACTGCTAAACTGGTTTCAGTCATGCGTTTATTTCTCTGAGGTCACCTTCTTAGATGGAACTGTATCAGAAAACGGATGAAATATAACTTTAACTGCCATTTGTACTAACAGCATTTGAAACTAATCGCCCAATTATATTTTTTCCTGTTGGAATTGGCATCATCATTGGTTATTCTGAAAGGAATAAGGTTGGCAAGCTCTTAGAACATTGAGTCATTGCCAGTTCCAGAGAAACCTTAGTCTGCAATGAATTTATTATGCGAATCATGAGTTATTTTCAGAGGACAAATTCCTAACTCATGTGGAACAGGTTATCAATTCTAACTTGTTGTTAATTCATTACTTATTGCCCATTTTGTGACAATTACAATTTGAGATTTTAACATTTTTCCAGTTTCAGTTGTTGAATATCCTACCATATTAGAATATGTTTGAAAGTTTAATATTTTTATTGAATTTATAACCTCTTTTTATGCTCCATTTTTGCCAAGCTATCATTTATTGTTTTTTGTCTCTTTATTTGCATTGTTACTCATCCTTTAATGCTTGAGTTATGACAATGAATAGGAGAGGAAAATGAATAGGCTCAACTGCTCAACTCAAAACGGTTCCTCTTCCGAATCTAAAAACATAGACTATTCTCTTCAGAAGTATTTCGCAGAAATATTCCTCAAAAATATTCCTTAGCAATTTTTCTCGTCAGATTTCTTCAGCAATATTCATTCCTCAGCAATATTCTCAAGAAAAAACCTCAGAAATACTCTTCAGCAATATTTCTCGGCATAATTCCTTAGCAATATTCTCCACGAATAACCTCAGCAATATTCTTCAGCAATATTTCTCAGCAATATTCATTCCTCAGAAATATTCTTCAGCAATAAACTTAGCAATATTTCTCACTAATATTCAGCAATATAATTTGACTCTAGTAAAATTTAACTCCACTAAATTATTGACTCTATTCTTTGAAACAAAATGCCGAATGACACAACCACATGTTCTAAACGCGCTATTTGGAATAATGCAATGCAAATATTGAAACACGTCACTTACTTCTTAGATAAACACATCATGTTTAATTGTTGCTCGTGCGCTCTATATCTGTGTTTATTGTTCACTTGAAAAAATTGTGCAACGTTGTTATATAATAGTTGGCGCAGTTTAGTACAGGGCAATATCGGTATTCACCTCATTGGTCTCTCTTTCTTTCCAATATTCACCTATCATTCATCCTTACCTTTTCTCCTTGTCACTCTACCATGCAACTTTCTTCATTTTTCTCTATCTCTTTCCAATCTTTCACACTATATATTTTTTCAAGATACATAACATCAGATAGGTATAGATATAGATAGATTGGTAAAGATAGTGTACAATATTTTATTTCTATACCATCCTGCATAACATGTGTGGGGACAATACATGGTCAGATATGGTTATTAAAGGGATCACTGTACTCTACTTCAATCTCTTTCTATTTCTCTATCACTCTCTCTTCTCTCCTCTCTCTGTCTATCTCTATATTTCTTCTCTTTCTCTCTCCTACTCTTTTAGCCACTTCATGGTGAAGATTATTATTTTTTCTCGTAAGATCAGTGACAGTCAATTGCCTGATCTGACAATAGAGCATCTTGTACGTCCTTGGTGCAGTGATTTGTAATTTCTGCTGTGAACTGTGATACAATGGCGATGTACTTTTTTAGCATGTTGCCATTACTCTCTTTGACGTTCATTGGCCTCTTTGATGTACATGTAGTTTGTGGAAGGAAGAATGATCATTTTGATTCACAACCAGATTGTTTCATGTATCAAATGATATCATATTGGGAAAACGAAACATTTTAAAAATTCTATGTTTAAAAAATGATTTAAAGTAAAGTTTAAGATAACAATACAATAAGATATTGTTTATAGCAGAAACAACTTATTCATCTCAACTGAATGACATAAAGTCTGACTGTATTGAATTGGTAAGCAGTCAGCATCATCCTGAATTCAATAGGAATTTTCATTAAAGGAGAATCATGGCCTGCTCATTCCATGTTCTCCAGCAATACAAGTAACAAATTTTCATGATGGCCTGCTCATTCCATGTTCTCCAGCGATACAAGTAACAAATTTTCATGATGTAGTTTGAGACATGCCAAATTAAATTTATTGTTGAAGCCTTTACCTCAATATCCTCTCATTAGGTATTCAGATTATAATTTAACTGACAATTCCATGGTCGGCTTTTATTGGTACCTATAAACCTAAATTATAATATTAATGCACAAGATAGAATTTACTGTATATGCTCTTCTATAGAAATTGAAAAGAATTATTGTTATAGCTCACATCACACATGAAGAAGTATCGTAACAGCTAATACTTCTTTATTTGTCATGCGTAACATGCAGAAAAGAGGTGTACTGATTCCAACGAATAATTTAACCGAGGGCTTTATGATGCAGAGTAATTCATGTTCAAAGATCATGTAAGATAATAAACTGAAATGCTTGTACTTTTAAGTAGCCTATCTCCCATCTTGTAAGAAGTAAGTAATTTCTTGAAGATGGTTGCTGAACAATTCATGTTAATAAAAATAATAATATGAAGCTTGCTTAATTTTAAGCTTATATCAAAGCTTGTAGAGAACTATTACTGTGTGGAAATAATTGAGAATAATTTTACGATGCAGTTGTATTTATGAATATGCAAGATAACGAGTAGGCTAGTTGATGGAGTTTTATTTATGAATATGCAAGATAACGACTACACGATAGGTTCTTGATATTAATTCAGCTATCATCTTTAAACGGTTATGCCGCTTCTTTAAGATGGTTATAGTGAAAGGTCTCGGTCCCTGAACATGTACCTTTGGTATATAATAGGCAAATTCTAACCGGTGTATATAGATATTGAACAGATGTTTTCGGTGTTGAACGGAGTGTATCGTATTTTGGCTGAAAAAGAAAGTACCTCACGCAGTCAAGAGCCTGTGACACAAAATGCGGAAGCTTCCAGTTCAGTTGAAAGCCAGAAAAAGTAATTAATGGAACTATCAGGAGCGATTCGTTTCTGTCCGCTATCACAGCAACTTTCCTTCATTCTCTATAATGACTTCACTATTCTTGATTTTCGCTTCATTCCTCAATTTTTTTTCAATGAAATTCTTGTGGTTCTTCAAAATTTGAGAGCTTTGAAGAACGCAGACCCTACTTAGAAGCTAATAAAATCAAGTAAGAAAAATCATCTTGTAATTCAGAAGCTCTACAAAAACGACAATTTTTGGAGTTGAATGTCGTTTTGAGTGAGGAAAGTTAAAATAAAATGCCATCTTCAATTAATTTGATAACAGCAATAACAATTCGTGAGTGAATAAAAAAATTCGAAATTGAAAAAATGAATAATTTCTATTCATAATTTGATTGCTCAACTGCATGAACATTCAGAGGAGCATAACTGGAACTTATCTTCTGTTTCCAGTTATCTTTCTTCAATTAATTTGTAATTCTCGTCTTCATTTGCATTCACCTTTAATGCATATCCCATTTAATTATGTTTGCGATTTTGCAATAGGCTGTTCGAAGCATGCACATGCATATGCAAAGTAGCTCCATCGTGATGCTTGCATGTTTAGTTATGGAGTGTGAAATGAACATCAATGAAACAACTTCAGTAGTGTCGATAACCCTACAAACGTAGATAATAATGTGAAAGATATAATTAACAAGGAATTTTCCGGTTTTGAATTATTCCAACTTTCATTTTCGTCTCTGTTATACTTCTATTAATTGTTGTGTTTGTCTTGGTGAAGCATGAATTGTACTCTGCTAGTCGGGTTGTAATTAATTAGATAACCATGACATAACACTGTGAATGATTATGATATGAAAAGATACGCTATGATTCTTCAGTAGCTCAGTATTAGATCTGGAAATCAATTTACACGTTTGTTCATATTGTTGATGATTCCCCAAATGTCAAAACACCTTCGTGTAGTGAAAATACCTCAGATTTTTCATTTGAAATGTCCTCAAGTTGGAATGAACATTGATGAATGTTAGAGCTAATATATGTGTTGAAAAGATTGAAATAAATTCAATATCTAGGGGCATGATAATAATGTGAGATTTACTATTGTTAGAATCACTCACATTATTTGAGAAGTCTTGATTTATTCATGACTATTCATCTATTATTGAAGAAAACATTTATTGGATTGCAATGAAACAGAGCCATGAAAAAATTATTATTAGAAGAGAATTACAGTTCAAGTATCAATATGTTCGTCTCTCTTAATTAAAATTCAAGTTCAAATTCATTTCCAATTAGTAATACATAAAGACGGTGAAAAATTAAAAATTATATACAAATAATAACGTTGAAAAGAGAGAATCTGCAGAGAAAAGATCTGAGCGCTGATGCGATAAATAATATCTAGTTAATTATGTAGTGTATAAATAATGTGAGAAACTATTATAATAACGTATCCTGCTCTTGTAAGAATTCCATTATTATACTAGTAAGGAAAAACTATTATAGAAGAAACTTTTTGAAATTGTCAAACTCCACTTTAATAAACACAATGCTTACAGATGTTTTAGATTCCACAACATCAATATTTGTTCTATAGAAACTATTATACCTCAATCAATTAATTCAACAATAATGATGACATATCAATTCATCTCCATTTAGAAACCTGCTCTCCAATAAAAACCATCCAGTCTCTGCTCTCAAATACCTAGTTTTCAAGGTGGAAGTATATAATAGCAGGCCAAAGAAAGGTGATAATGTTGACATAAACAACTTGTTTTCATCCTTGTTCAGCCCACGGAAGTTCCAATTTGGTTAGCATTGTATTCAGAGCAACAGAATGCGCCAATAAGAGACGGCTCTGTTACAAGGATGACTGGATTTTAATTAGAGCTGTTTCAATAAGGATTTAACCGTTGTTTGCAGTACGCGAGCCGAATACTCAAGCATAAGTTTACTAATATAGCAGGATTCTTTTAACTTGTCAGAAAACAGCTGACTTAACGTTAGTAAACGAGCGTACATCAATCAGCTGTTTTCTGACAATTTAAAAGAATCATGCTATACTTGAACAAAAGAATTTCGCCCAACGGTGAGACGATAATTGGCAAGACAATACGCTGAGCTAAAATAAAGAAAAACTTTCGAAAAATCCGGAAACCGCAGTTTGACGCTAGTTGCTAAAAATTCTGCAACGAAATCACCATAATTGGTAGAGTTGCTTGTTTTTAATTATTGATGCATGATGCCCAGAAAGTATAAAGCCGCTTGGTAATTGACTGATTGACCAATTGGAGCGCTGTGATTTTTTGTCATTGTCATGGAAGCGGGTTGCTTAATTGGAGGTTATTTTAATCGGGAGACTTCCTGGGTTTTAGTAGGTTGTCGACAACGGCTGCGGGGTTTGATTCAATATTGTCAATATTGAACAAAATACATGTATGTATTTTAACATCAGTTCAAAGGTTTAAACTGGCTTCACGTTTCATGCTCTAAGATTATCTAGTGTTAATTAAACAGTAAAAAACAATGCCTACGAGTGAAGTATTAAGACAATTTCAGTCTTATTTTGATTTTTTTACTATAGGCTTTGTCCTTTATGAGACGAACCGTTTCAAATTCTTTAAAATCTTGAAGGTTTGCAAGTTGTCTTCCACCGTTTTTAGTTCATGTTTCGGCCTCTTTATTCCTCTTGTCCTTGATACACTAGAGTGTTCTTAGATATTCAAAACCATCAATGTCTTGAAGGTACGTGAAGTTTCTTTCATTTGTTCTCTCATATGAAAAGTTATTTCATATGTCTTCCAGGTGTATCCTTAAAATTCAGTGTACTGTAGAATATTTTCTTTCAAGAGGACTCTTGAATCATCAAGAAATCTATGGAAATTCTCAATTCATGTCTCTGTTGCACATAAGGTTGAATAATATGAGATCGAAAGAACAAGGCCTGTCAAGTACAACCTCCAATTAAATTGAATTTTAAAGAAATCTATGGAAATTCTCAATCCATGTTTTTGTCGCACATAGGTCAAATAACAAGATCAAAAGAACAAGGTCTGTCAAGGAAAATCTCCAATTAACGCTGTTCATTCTTATGTCTAATAGAAGATCAACTATAATTAACTTTTGTGCAACCAGACTTATTCAATTCTCCAATTAACAACGTTGAACTTATTTGTAGGAATTGCCAATATCTTTTAGTGTTTTATTTAACAATGTTGATTTTCATGAGTAATAGAAGAATAACTTTAATCCACTTTTTTGTGCAACCAGCCTTTAATTTTTCCCTGGAATGAAATCAATGAAAATCGTCTTTTGGAAGATTTTTTACTGGTATGAAATATTTTAATCGTTGCCCACAGTCACAGATAAGACAAGAATATCCATCCAGATAAGACAGTGTTTGCTACAGTTTTCACTGTTGAGTGAACAAAATATGTGAGCGACGTTCTCCGTCCTTTTCATGAAGGCAGCCAACGCTTTTACTTTCACCCATCAAAGCGACGACAACGACGACTTGCTCCAATTCAAACGTCCTTTCGCCAGCACAGCTTTGCTCAGCTCTCAGCTATTAGGTGAACGAACTGCTACTCACAACACAGAATAAAGACAGCGGTGCAGAGAGTGTGTGCTGAGGAGAAGAAGGTGAAAAAGAAGGAAAGAAGGTGAAAGAAGAGAGAAAAAGAAAAAGAAGTGAGAAGAGAAGAAGTAAAAGAAGTGAGAAAATAAGAAGTGAAAGAATAGAAAAATATAATAAGATGAGGAGAAGAGGAAGGTGAAAAAGAAGAAGAAGGTGGCGGAGTAGAAGAAGAAGAAAAAGAAGAGAGAAGTAAAAGGAGTGAGAAAAGAGGAAGTGAAAGAATAGAAAAAATAATGAGAAGGAAAGGAAGACAGAGAAGAAGATAGACGGAGGGAAATTATAAAACATAAAAAGATGGAGAAATGAAGAATAGATGTAGAGGAAAAGTAAGAGGAAGAAGAGCAAAGAGAAGAGGAGAACAACAAGAAAGAGGAGAAAGAGAAGAAGAAGATAGAAATGGATAAAGGAAAATGATGAAAAGTTGTAGAAGTAGGAGAAGAATTAGTGAGCAGAAGACGGCGGAGAAGAAGAGAATAAGAAGACGAAGAAAGAAGTGATATAGAAGATGAACAAAAACAAGAGAAAAAAGCAAGAATAAGGAGAGAAGAAGAAGATAGAGAAAAAGATAAGAGAAAGAAGAAGAAAATGGATAAGGGGAAATGATGAAGAAGATGGAGAAGTAGAAGAAGAATAAAACGAGAAGAATTAGTGAGAGTAAGAAGGAGAAGGAGACGAAGACGAAAGTGATGAAGAAGATGATGAACAAAAACAAGAGCAGAGAGAAGAGGAGAACAACAAGAACGAGGTGAAAGAGATGAAAATAGAGAGAAAAACCAGAAGAGAAAGAAGAAGATGGATGATGGGAAATGATGAAAAAGAGAAGAGAAAAATAATAAAAAGAGAAGAATTAGTGAAAAGAAGAAGGAGAAGGAGACAAAGACGAAAGTGAAGATGGATAAGAAAGAGAAGAAGAATTAATAAGATGAAGAGGAAGAAGAGAGAGGTGGAAGAGAGGGGAAGAAGGTAGATGAGGAGAGAAACAATTATATTTGTGTAGAACTACTATTTTAAGAACTGCAGAACTATAGCATTCAGGAATAGAATTGAAAAAATATTAGTAGAATCTATGAGAAATATTTGACCTCAGAATGGTGATGATTGTGAATTGATAAATCCATCATGTAGTCGTCTATTCTTAGAAGAAGAATAAGAAGGTTAATGGCTGCAGGGAAATTATGTGTACAGGTAGTAGATATTTCAAGTAGTATAAGAAAATAAGAAACCTCTAGGAATGCGACTCGTGTTTTTTAAGGTTTTTAATATTTTAAGTTGAAGTCCAATTGATTGTTATTTTACTGCGATAATTTATAATGTTTTCAGGTTATTATTTTCCCTCTCCACTTGCACTACAGCTCAAATAGGGCTAACGAAGATGAAGATGTTTTGTATATAAATTTATCTACTCTCTCTTCTCCATTGAGAGGTGAGGGGGATACCTCTTATACACCTAGCCACCACTCCACTCCATGTGGAGATTCTTGGAACTTTATTCTGAGATTCTGTGGACCTCTATACTTCTTGACCTTGAGATGCCATTTGATCAGTTACATTTTTTCATTACTCTTATTCAAGAATCCAATAAGCAACCTTTGAGTCCACATGATTCTCTCACAATACCAAAGATGTGTTTCTCAATTTTCCAGATTTTTTATCAAACTCCCCTTCAATAACTCCAAAAAACCTCTACATACATTTATTAGTGCCACACATTCAGCTAATTGTAGTTACTCCAATAATCCAATACTCATTCATTCACTATTAATGGAATATTCCTATTTAATTAAAACACAAATCCAATTAAAACAAAAACAAATGAAATATGCCTTTTAATCTAATAGAACACTATTTAATTTCAACAATTGATTTGAATGGGCTTCTGTGAGAACCCCTTCAGTTTCAGTTCCAAGCAGTCTCATGCTCTCTAATCAATTACCATCATTATTTTATCCATATTTCTTTATTCAATATTCATTTCATATACCCAAATGAATAAACATTGACTTGTAGCTCCACCTTCTCTTCTACTTCTATTTTATTCACAATTCTACTTTATCTTCTTCTTTAAGTAGAAGCATAACGTATCTTCTACTTCTTCTACTTTATACACATTTATTTATTCAACATTCATTTCATATTCCCAAATGATTTAATCTTAATTTGTAGCTTCCCTTTCACAATTGCTATCCAAGTAGAGTACTGAGAGTTCATCTGAATAGTTTCCAAAATACTGTATCACCAATTATGTTTCCAGTTCTTTTACTATCATTATTTAATCCACATTCCTTTATTCAATATTCATTTCATATACCCAAATGAATAAACATTGACTTGTAGCTCCACTACTTTTGGTAAATGTTAGAAGTGGAATAACTTGGCCACCTCCATTACTCACTAAACGCCGGCGTGTTATTGTTATTAAATATGTTGAATTGGTGATTAATTGTTTACTGGTACAATGTTGTTGTGCGTTGTCGAAGGCCTTATCAAAGTCGACGTGTCGTCCCACTCGAGATGGCTCCTTAATCAGAATATTGCTCGCGGCCTTCGACCGGCCGGTCTTAGCGCATTTCGGAATGCCTGCGCCGCACAAATACACAGACTGAACCAGAACCGAGGTCGTTTGTCCTGTGTTGGTGCCCGGGGACATAAATATTAATAGTAGACAAGTATGGTGCGATATAAAAACTTCTCAAGGATGGCCGGATTGCTTGCGAAACTGTCTGTCTTCTTCTAGGACTGGTTTCGCAGCCAGGGGGTGCTCTGCTCTGCATAAGCTGGCTCACGGCTATTCAGTCATCTGACAGATCTGATTTCTTCAGTTGAAAAAATGACAACTACCAATTGCAACTATTTCCCAAGAATAAACAGCATTAGACTATTGTCTATTTACAAACGCGATGTTTACTTCTGAGATGTTGTGGTACCTATCAATCAACAACTATGTAAACAGATAAAAATAGCTGGCGAACCGGCTTGTCATTTAGATTTAGATCACTCAATAACAATATTGAAAACTAGTTGATGATTAGGCTAGGCGTACACCGGTTAGTCAAGACAAGACGAGATTAGTCACGTTTAGTCACAGTAATTCAAATAGTTGCTTATGAAGCAGCACACACCGATGCAATGAATAATCGGTGTGTGTTGCTTCATAAGCAACTATGTGCAGTACTGTGACTAAACGTAACGAATCTCGTCTTGTCTTGTCTTGACTAACCGATGTACGCCTAGCCTAACTGTTCAACAATATTGAAAACTAGTTGATGATTAGGCTAGGCGTACACCGGTTAGTCAAGACAAGACGAGATTAGTCACAGTAATTCAAATAGTTGCTTATGAAGCAGCACACACCGATGCAATGACTAATCGGTGTGTGTTGCTTCATAAGCAACTATGTGCAGTACTGTGACTAAACGTAACGAATCTCGTCTGGTCTTGTCTTGACTAACCGGTGTACGCCTAGCCTAAAGTAAACAGGTTTCAAGGGCTGTACTGTTGTATAAATATTGTTTTTAAAATGTTCATTAATTGTTATGATTCGTGCTGAGAAGAATAATGAGATTGAGATTTTTAAGATTGAAATTTGTTAACCGTTAAATGAAATCCATAACTTGATTTCCCGATCATCGTATACTTGCAAATCAAAGCATGTGTCAATATGAAATTGAACTGGGTTATTATTTGGTAATCATATATAGAGATGATGATTCCTAGAGAACGTTTCTGTTCCTGGATTCATTTCAGAAGTGTTATATCTTGCACTAAAGGTGTTTAATCCATTTTCACATCATTCGTCCTTCCTTGTCACTTCAGTTCATCTGCTATGTTCTCATGATTTGCAATTTTTCAAATTTGATCCATTACGTTGTTCACGTTTTCATTTATATCATTTTTGCACATCACTTCACTTTCACTTGCGTCATTCCTCTGAACGTTCTATCCAATTACACAGTATTCTTGAAACAGCTTAAAAGTTACTGTTTTAGTGAATTGCAGTTGTATTAAAATTGTTAACAGTCGATGCTTCTCTTGTACAATCAATCAATATTATGAATATAAATACAAATATCGATTTAACAATATCATGGCTATCACTGATTTATCAGGATCTGTATCCACTTTTAGTTGAAATACGGTCTCTTGAAGCCTCAAATTCTCAAATTTAATATTCACCGAATAATTTGCATCTCTTGAGAGATTTTCTTTGTCATAGATCAGTATAATAATTACATTATTGAGTAGGGTACATTAATTTCAGTTTAAAACAATTCCTGCAGGTTAATTTTCCATTCCAAATATTCCTTCTATTCTTACTTTTCTTGGAAAATATGATTTTTAAAACTTTTACCTAAGCTTGCAACAAGCTTTTCAAGAATTGAAGTCTTTGGAAGTCATACTTCCTATCTCACGTTAAATTCACCACTTTTTCTGTCATGCGTACCTGATATTACAGCTACTCAAAATTGAAAGAACGCAATATTACTTTCTCAAATTATCAATATCTTGCTTATTGATATGCCTCATCGATATTACAATGAATTATAATTGTGCAAATTGATCTCATTCCTATGTTACTTGAAACCACTCTCTGCATAATGTATGACCACTTGAAAATCTCTCACTAATAGATATGAGCTGTACATGATTGCAAAAATTCAATCCCAATTCTAATTATAAAATCCAATACCCAATTTTACAAAATAAACATTTTGAACACAATGTATTGTTGAGCACAATACAGGAGCTCATTCATACAACCTCAATCGTACAAAATAATAGATGTCCTTTCAGGGTTGTAGATCAATTTTCTCCTAATTCAAACTCTCTTGATTACAAAATATGCAAATAATCCAACTTCAGCTTGCAATGCTTGAAGCCGCTTTCTTCTCATTGTCCAAGCTCACTCACCGATATTAATACTATCTAACCGATGTTTTACAGCAAGAATGCAATCTGAATTGTAGAAAATAATTGAATAGAATACATACCGACTGCTATTAAGGCGGCAGCAAATGCCGAAAACACCACTAACGTCGTTCGAGCCATGCTGTCAACTTTCCTCGAATTCACACTCACTTCAGTTAGACTGGTCGCTGCCGCTCTGGCTCCGCTCTTTTATACCTCCTTCCACTCTCCACCCCTCCCCTCTAGACTCTCTCACTTTTAGACGCTTTCATCTCACCATTGCAGCCAACATGGGGTGGGTGGGCACACTCCATGTGTCTTCTGCCAGCTCTCAATTATTATCAATTTAGATTATTTCCATATAATTGGTGCCAGATTTGATGATTTCCTAGTCATCAAGAGTTGATTAATTTCCCATTCAACAGCAGCATAGTACAGCCACTGTCAACTCACGGGGGTTCCTTCTGTTGGCAGTGCCAAAAGTAACGATTTTTTTGTATATTTGAATTTTTTTCAATTCCTAGCCTAGATTTGATCAATTTTCTATTTAGCACCAGCATAGTTTTGCCACTGCCAACTCACGGGATTTACTTCTATTGGCAATGCCAAAAGTAATGATTTTTTGTATTTTAAAATGTTTTGTTTAATTCCTTAATACAATTAATTTCACTTGTGGGCACATGCATTGTATGCATTATATGCAACATTTGATTTGATTTCATTCATTTACTTACCATTCCCAAAAAAACAATACAAAATAGATAAAATATAAAAAGCTAACAGTAGTTAGGCAGCCTCATTGGAAAATCATGTTGAGGCACCATACATTTATGTAAGTATTTTATAACATGGTGGATTTTTTTTTGTAAATAAATGTTATAGTTGACAATCTTCATTATTTCAATGGTTGGTTGATTGGCTACATTTTGTTTCCTTGAGGTAGTTTTACTGTAGCACAATTATGAAAATAAAATACAGTTGAGCCTAAAAGGCTTGGAGAATAATGTGAAACAAACTTCAAAGCACAAAAAACCCTATTTGTTATGAAAAATTCTTTGGGATTACTGAAACTATGAGGTGAATTCTCCTTCTGGATAGTTTGATTCTATTCTTTAGTAATGTTGTTTGGATTGTTGTTGATTTATCCAATCAACTAGAAATATTACAGTTTTCTGTTACTTGTAGTTTTTTAAAGATATAGAGGAACTCCTTAATAAATTAACACTGTTAGAATATTGGTCTATTCCATTTTTTCTATATATTCAACTGAATATCCTATTCAAAAAAGTGTAATGGTCAACTTCAAACGGTATTATTTCAATGTAGGTACTCAATGCGCTCATTTAATATATCATAACTTGTTCTTGTATCATAACAAGCGGCTAGCGGTTCCTTACTAATTTGTTTTGAATACAGAAGTTCCGTAATTAATTAGCGGTAGATCAATCTCTTGAATAGATAACCAGTTTGTAGTGTGATTCATTACAATAGAATTCCTGAGGATTTACTAAAAATATCGCACCCGTAGATCCTTAAGCTATCTACAGTGAGTCATTAGTAATTTAAAGCAAATTATTATGAAATAGATAAGAAGCTTGTAATTAACGTGGACTAATTACATAGGTTTTGAAAAAAAAATCATTCAAGTAACGAGAGCTGTAATTATGTTAATTCTGAATATTATTGTCACTTGTGAAGCCCAGAAGAGAAGGAGTTCCTTAAAATGAGTGGTTTTTGTTTTAGTTTTTTAAACTTTAGTTTTTTTTATTAGTTTATATCAACAATATTTGATTATTATTTGGTTTGTTGATCACAGATAAAATAATGAAATAAGTGTTTTTTGGTCTAGTGGAATTTTTTTATTAAAATGAATTGAAATCAGCACTGTCCACAAATTCTTCTATTTGGGACTTTTTCAAATAAAACTTTCAAATCAATATTCTTTAAGTAAATGAGGTTTTAATATTTATATTATCATTTCAAATTTATCTTTTACTTTATATAATTATTTCATCTTTCTATTTATTATTGATTACTTTATTTTATATCAATTCTATTTAAATGCACCAGTATCATGCTCTCATGATTTTTAACTGTTTCCAACCAATCACAGAAAACTGAAACTTGTTCATGAAGTGATGGTACTATTAATATTATTTAATGGGCACAACACGATATTGTTACAGTCAACTGATTACAATAATCATTTGAAGACAGTATAATTTCCTATTGAACTTCCTAGAACGTTGCAAAACGTTTGCTAGATCATGTTCTTCATTGGAAAGGATAAAATCAACTATACAAGCTAAGAGAAATTCACATTAATTCATTAGTTTTGAATGTACAGGCTCAATGAATAAAATTAATATGGAATGCTTCTTTTTAGATACGGATTGAATAACGTTTGTATTTTAATTATACTTTTAGAATTAAATATTTGTTACTGTTACTACAATGTGACTCATGAGTCTCATTTTATATAAACAGTGTCCTGTCATTATAATTATTTAAATAATAAACTGTAATCAAAAGAGGGTAGGCTAACCATGTTTAATATTCTCAAACCATGTGCAAGAAAAAATGTTTTCCATTAGATATAATTACTGTTAGATAATTTCCTTATCTTGCTGGATGATGATAATAAAATTGATAAAGCTCTGTTTAAGAACAATCCAAAAATTCCTTTATTTGTTCCTTAATTCCATGATTCAAGCTTTTCTCGTAGTAAATGAATAAGAAATGAACGAAAAATTTCTCACCCACAAAATCGAAAAGCTGCCAATATTGTAGATTAATTTATCCACTGTTTTGGACGAACTTCTCTTCTGCTAATCTTTTCAACTTGTTCGAACAGAGCGTGTGAAACGAGGTCACAAATGAATACAGTAAAAATCTAATGAGAAATAAATAGACTGCAGCATCTCAGCGTTTGAGATTAACCTAATCTTGTTTGTTTAGATTTATATCCGGTTTTCAGTCAGAGATTCAGTCTGGCTTTTAAGCTTCAGAGCTTTTACAACGTTGTAACGGACTAGTAGCAATGTTTAATGCTGCACTTGGATCTTTTAACAAGTTCTGAACGATATCTGACCAGGCTCTTATTATCTCTCTGGATGGTTCAATTCGCAGAGTTAAGAGGCTTAGAATAATGCTAATTACTTACAATTTTCAAAGTAGATAATTGTTTTGGTAAAATGCATATCTAACAACATTGGACACTGAACGTCTTCACATAATTCACTTTCTCTATAATAATGCAGGTCATAATTGGGTGATTAACTTAACATATCTATTTTCCATCAACATGATCTTCTCTTATGAAGATCTCTGAGAATAATCTATCATGAAGAAAATCAAAGAGAAGTTTAAGAAAGTGAATGTTTCTCTTAAAATACTATAAATTTTCGTTTTGGACATTTGAATGAAAATTTTCAATTGATTTACACTTGAGTCATACATTAACATTTGTAACACTTTTTGTCAAAATTATTTAAAATCAAATACTATACTAAAAATTATATTAAAGTTTATTCCTTAATAATAATTTAAATTTTTTACTCCAATTTCTTCCTTTATCTTATTTCTTTTTAGAGTTTAGTTTTATCTCTTTTCGTTTGCAGAGTATAGAGAAGAGCGTAGCTGAGAGGGTTTAAAAATACATATGCATGTAGGTAAAAGCACTAGAACTTGATGATGCTGGGAGAATCCCATATAGGCTCTCCGCTACACTCTGCCCTCGCTGCTCTCCTATGTTTTCAGCCTAAGCCTAGACAAACACCTCCATTAAACGATCAATTCTGCTTGTCTGAATTTATAATGTGTTTTAATTATATCCAAGCTGTGATTTTCAATGTCTCGGTATTGTAAGAGAACTAACAACATTTCCTTAAACTACTTGGCAGCACTTCCAGTAATTGAATATTTCCTCTGAATATTTTCCTACTCCCTTGTCCTACTACTGGAATTGAATGAATATAGGTCACTTCATCCAATTCATACTACTGTATTACTGAATAGGCTACTGCACTATTAATTCCTGTTTTGTGTTTATAATTACCATAACTGACCCTGTGACTTGGTTATTGAAATCATATTGAATAAAATTTGAATAGTTATTATTTCAGCTTCTTGTACACCAATGAAATTGAGTGGAAACTTCCGTATTAGTGCAGGCTTATTTTGCTGTTATTGCTTTAACATGGTCTTGTTTGAGGCTCACTATTGGCACGTGATTCTTCTCCACTTGAAATTCAAAGTTTACTGTCGTAAATATTGTTCAATCGAAGATTTGAATACTGCAATACGTGAATAAATTGCTGCTGTATCAAAAGTTAAGGACCAATTTGAGGCTTTCAATGAGCATTAATAACGCATTAAGGGCGCCATATTTCCTATTTTGGTGTAAGATAAATGCATGATTAAAATAAACTTTCTTATAACACTTTGAAAAACATGCGTTCTTTATGCGCCACTCTGTAAACTTTGTAGCCTACCCTGTACATGGGAAATTGATTACACTTTATCATTCCAACTCTTAACAAGGCCCTATCATCAATCCTCAAATTGAAAACTAACTTATTCCTATACTATAGTAGCTTGTTCATTTTCAAGACATGAATTATAATACCGGCAATGAATTATTTCATTATTACAGCTTTTCAAAATGCTTGAAGCACATTATGCATCCTCTATAATGTAGCCAAGATATTGTACAGTGGATAAATTCTTATACAACTTGAAACATTGAAAAACGTTTTAATGACAATAATATTCCAGTTTTAGTTCTGGGGCCTGTTGAACAAAAACTTACAAGTCCCGTAAACAGGAGAAGGCTAACACACTAGATTTCCAATTTTATTCCGCAGTACACTGTGCTAAAATTGATTAAATTTGTGTCTGCCTTTTCCCTGTTTTAAAGGACTTCTAAAATTTCATGAAACAGGCCCCTGATCTCATGACTGTGTACAAACAGTAAACATTAATGGATACTTACCATTCAAACCAGATTGTGATCTCTAGTAGCACATTGTCCTAAAAGTGTCTATTTGTGAGTCTGCTTTTTTCTTGTTCTACAGGAGTTCTAAAACTCTTCGAAATAGACTCCTAAACTCATGTACAGTGAACATTGATGGATACTTACTATCATCTAAACACCGATTGTGATCTCTTTCCGCATTGATTAGCATACATTCATTAAGGAAGTGAGCTGCACCAAGTTCATTGCAGTGCACTGCTGTCTAGTGACTTGATTGCTGGTGTGCTGACCCACATATGCTCGTGTGTGACTGGAAATTCGCGCCAACAGATTGTCTCTCTGTCGCCTTGACAACACTCTGTCAAGGTTTCGCCAAGTGTCGCATAAATAATTTCACAAATCCGACCACAGATAACTGGGTCGAATTTTAAAGTTGTTGTTCAATTTTGAATTCATGAGGTTAGGCTTTACTTAGAGCTTTCTTGTGGATTTTATAGATTCCATAGATTGTACAACTTTCAGGACTAGATGAATCACCAATCCATTAACCATACAAACCATCCCTTAAGAGTTTCCCACTGAGCTAAAGGTTGTGGTAGTGAAGGTGGTAAAATGGAGGTACCACTAGATAGGGCTGCTGTACAAAACCAGTGTTCCGTCTAATTTCGTAAGGTTGGCAATAATATGAGGATGGATTATTTCTTCTAAAACAGTATGTGGTAACAAAAAATTAGGTTGGCAATAAGATGAGGATTGATTTAAAAAAAATTAGGCGGAACCCAGCTTCTTTAAATTAATAGGCTACTGCAAATATTATAATGAATTTTTCAAGTAATTCTTGAATTAAAATGATTTAATCATTGTTACTTCGAGTGAAAAACTTGAATACTTGAGCGTTGGTGTTTAAAATTTGAATTTTGCAGTTATTCGATATTGGAAATTAGGTCTATCTCATTCATCACATTTGTAAACTATTGGCTACGACAGATTTTGAGGTTTTACTGATCGTTACAGGATTGAAGTTTGTATTTATTGAAGTTTTTTCAGTTTATCAGATAGATAATTTGACACCTTGTGAAAGTGATGAACTGTTATGTTTATATGAACATAGCCACCGGTAGTCCTATATTTTCATTATATTATGATTATATTTTCATCATAATAATTATGGTAACATGGTTCTTAGGTAAATGATGTAAATGACTTATTAGTTATAACTTATCCTTTTAAATCGCTACATCAAAGATAATTATATATTCAAAGTGCTCAATCAGATATCAACTCTTTTATCTTGAAGATTTTCATCTTTTTTTGTCACTTATTACCAGTACTTGTAAGGGAAAACAGTTGCATTGAATTTACGGCGATGCTGTTAGCATTCAAAGTAAGTGGATTTTTCTTATACGGAAACAGTGGGTGATGTGACAGGCGGCACACCATAGCCAAGCCTCCAAATAAGTGTTTCTTTTTTAACGGTTCCTCTTCATGAACGTATCTCACCAAACTTCTGGTACGTGGTCTACGTTTCATGAGTTTCGATTAGTTTGCACTTGGGAAAATAACGGTCATTTGTTCCTAAGCGTGGCTTGAATTTGCATTCTTAAATGATTCACTAAAACTCCAAAGTTTGTTTCTCTCCAAAGTTCTGTGGTATTGACAGTAGGCTATAATCCTGTACAATAACTATTAATATAATTGTAGGAAATGATTCACTAAAACTCCTAAAACTAAACTGATTTACTAAAAGTATTAATCAATATAATAGTAGGAAATGATTCTCTGAAACTCCTAAAATGTTTGTTCGTTCCTCTATAATAAAAGGTCTGCGATGTAGAAAATTTAATTCTGTATAATGAATATAATTGTAGGAAAAATCTATAGAGAACTATTACATCCAGAACTAGTCATAGCTTTTCATGAAAGTAACATGAAAAAGTAATAAATATTCAGATTCAACTGCAAGTCATCAATCAATATTGATGAGTTTAGCCATCTCATTTTCTATATCATCTCATATTAAACTCACATAAAATTTCCATCAATGTAACTCCAAAATTCTTGCGTTGAAGATCCATTTTTTCTACTGGTTGAGTTACTCTGATTTTTTTATTTTGAATCTTAAAGTAACACATTTATTGTATTAGTTGATGTTTTTCAACTTGAAAGTTTCAAAATCACTGTACAGTAATTGAAATTTCGTTTCAGTTTGTTATTGTCAATGTCACCTATACTACGAGCAATAAGAAATGACTGTTAAGTCTTCAGCTCCGGGTTTTCAAATTTTTGTAGTTGATAATCAATACATTTATGTAAATTCTAGTGGGACTATGCTGATAAACCTTGAACCAGTATTCAATGGCCTTGAACTTATAAGCTGCTTTAATCTTAGGTCTTTTTGTGACAGTAAACGAATATAATATTCTATTAGATAACATCCACCCTAGCCATGTAAACCAAAAACGTTAGTTGAGAATCATTCGTTATTTGAAATGAATTATCCTGTAATTTTGGCTGAGATGTTCAAAACGTTTTTGGAGGTCTCAAGGAATCTGGTCAAGACTCATCACTTATTTATTGCTTGGATTCATTTTTACTTACATCATTTGCTGTTTTAATTTTGAAACTTATATTATCCTATAATCAAAGTTGTGTGTAGTAAATCATGAAGTAGCCTATTGTTTAACAATTTTATTATATTTTAAAAGTTTTATGATTATTTTGTTCATAATATTTGTATACTTAAATAAATAACAAATTAATTTATGAGTAAGTGTGCTCAACAATAAAGATGAAAACTATGCCAGTGAGAAAATGGATTCTAATGAGATGAAGCAAATAAGTAATAGTAAAATGTCAGTTGTCTTCTTTTTACCGTTTTACACTTATTGATTTTACAGTTATCTTTCGGATTTTATTCTGAAAAATCCGTTATTATGTAGTGTACTCGCTAAGTGAAGTCATTCCCATTGTTCGTTTACGAATTTATTGCTACCTTTCCTCTGCTGAATCTCTTAGGGCCGCTTTCCCCAACGCTGCTTAAAGTAATAACAGCTGACGCTCAATTTTTTTTCTATACTTTTCCTATTCTTGGAATGAGGCTTAAGCCAGATGTTTTGCTTAAGCAGCGTTGGGGAAAGCGACCCTTACTATGTTACTACTGTAAATTTCCTACTGTTAAAATAGATTAATAATTATGAATTTGTAGTGCAGTTCGTTCAGATTGGATGAGTATTTCAACTACAATCAAATCAATAATATTCTCAATCAACATATTTTTTTATTTATTGAAAAAAAAATCAGTATTAATTTTTAAAACTCAATTTTTTTTTTATAAAATGTCATGGAAATTGTTAACAAGTTTTTTATTTTCAATGAACTTTGGGCTCATGAAGCAATACTTACTCAAATTTAATTAACAGCTTACAAGTCCATCATAATAAGTTCAGGATTTTCAAGGTACTTCTTCATCAAATTCGAACACCTAGCAACAGTGGCACCATCAACTATACGATGATCCGCAGTCCATGTGAAGTTGATCATATGAGTCTTGATAACGTTATCATCCTTATCAAACCTTGGTAATTTCTGTATTCTTCCCATGGAGATGATGGCTACTTCTGGAGGTAGAATTAAGGGTACTCCACTGACACCTCCAATGGCTCCAATATTCGAAATACTTATTGTTCCTCCAGTCAGGTCCTTGACAGTGAGTTTCCCACTTTTCCCCAACTCTTGAAGACGTTGAACGTTTTTGGAGATCTCTTGAATCGACAAGTTCTCAACGTTCTTCACATTGGGAACAAGTAAACCATTGGGGGTATCCACAGCTATACCGATATTATGGAACGATTTGTACGCGATAGTTTCACATTTATCGTCGATTGATGTATTCAAAATGGGGTACTCCAACAATCCTTTCGATAAAGCTTTCATAATGAACGGGAGGTACGTGAATTTAACACCAACCAATTCGTGTATCTTCCCCCTCAACTCCACTAGTTTCGTTACATCAATTTCATCCGAAAAATGGAACACTGGAATGTCTTTGGATTTTGTCATAGTTTTCACCATGGTCCTTGTTATACCGGTTATGGGTTTCACTACACATGGCTCTGAGGTGACACTTGAGGGTGACTTGATTATGTCTAAGTGCGCCAAAATATCCTCCTTTAACACTCGATTATTTTTTCCTGTCGCTTTGATTTCGCTTAGTTTGATCTTGTTTTCTGCAGCTATCCTACGTACCGCTGGCGTTGCTAAGGATTTGTTAGCTAATATTTGTTTCAAGTACTCGTCTTCATCTTCTACAACGCCCCCCTGGTTAGTTACAACAATGTTTTCTGTGTGCTCTAAATCACTTTTACTGATTTTCTCTTCCTTATTCTCTGTATTTTGATTGTTACTCACAGCTGAAACTACTTGATCACTATCGTCCGCAATTTCGATGTCAACTAGAGGCTCTCCCACTTTCGCCGTATCGTCTATCTCGTGATACAACTTGGTGATAACGCCATCATATCGACTGGTAATGTTCACTGTAGCCTTATCACTCTCCACATCGCAGATACTATCGAACTGAGCCACCTTATCGTCGATTTTCACATGCCAGTCCTTCACCTTCACTTCGCGTATTCCTTCTCCGATATCCGACAAACAGAACTGCACTTTTTTCAAGTCGGCTGAACACGTGCGAAGTTCGCGATGTTTCACGATACCGATTTCCGAATTGATTTTATAGAAACCGGCGCGTTTTTGCAGATGGCGACAGCTGCAACTGCTCACAAATATACGTGCCGCCATACTTTTGAACACTAAAACTACTGACAATCATTATTATCATTAAGCGGCCCGAAGCATTGTCACAGTGTTGCCAAAACTGTAAACAAAAATTGAACTTCCCTAATAGCGTGCTATTCAATTCAAACCGTGGGACCTTTGATAAGCGATGAATACTGTTTTGTTGATAAGATTGAACGAGAATAATGTAGACTATTTATCATTAATCTTCACTTGCCTTTAAAATATAGACATTCTCAGTGTTAGAATTACTGTGATAAGCGAAGAAAACTATTTCGTTGATAATTAAAGGTTGAATGGGATAATGGATATGCTTAGTGATGGAGTTACAGTAGCTTTCTGCTAGTGATACTAATTATAAAAAATTATAAATTTTCTTAGCTTGGAAAACATTGTTAATGTTAATTAGACTATTTAAAAAATCTTAACATACTACTTATTTCTTAGGTCATTGTGGAATATAACATCAATGTCACATAACATCAGTTATTTATGATGAAGTCAAAATACTCAATCTTGATCATAGAAATGTGAACTTAAAATCCAATTGAGCTAATTCAGCTCAAGATATTCAGATATTTTTTTGATCATTCAGTTTAAATGTAGTGTTGAAATTTATGAGGAATTTGATGATTGGTAACTTGATTATTAAAAAGAGAAAGGATATTGGTTATTGGAAAGGATCTGGTTTGTCATTATTATTAACGTAATGAATAGTGAAAATAATATAATCATGTGTAGGCCTACTTTCAATAATTTCAAACTTATATATCCCGTTATCTATCCTTTATTCATCCTTATTAAATCATCAATAGATGTCATTACATTAATAATGATGAAAGTTTTGAAAAAATAAATATTATTAGTCAAATTTTTCTAATTTCAAATACTTTTTTAATAGACTACATTTTAATACTTTATAAAACATTTACAATTTTGTTAGTTCTAGAGCATCACAAAATATAAATTTCATCGTTCAATTTTTCCTACTTTTCAAACGCTGCTAACAAAATCACAATCACGCAATAAAATACTCGTTGATTTTAAAAACGGGAAATTAATCATAAAAAATTTCCCATTTCTTAACAACATTGTACTCGACGGAAATAAAACTAGAATTGATTTTTGTGTGGTGATACCGTCTGACGATAATAAACTGTTTATTCATTCAGGTCAGGGGTTATTTTATTTACATAATCCATTCCAATCAGACTAACCGTGAGCTCAATGATCGTCATAACTACTATTCGATTGACGAAAAACAGATTCACAATTTTTTGTGACACCCTTGACTAGATAATACAAAAATTGTTCCATCACGTGATTCGTCGTCGTTTCAATGATAATATTATTTTGATATGTAAAAGAAATATATTTGGTTTGATCATTTTGATCTAACGGTAGGCTTCATTATTACTTTTGCAGAACTTGCTTTTTAGTTGGCCTTATTCTCATCTTGCAAATGAGGTAAAAATTATGGTATTCTCTTGTATGTATTATAAGATATGTATTCTCTTGTATGGTATTCAGGTAAGATATGCTTCGGATGAAGTTGTTAGCTAAAAATGCATTTAAAAACATATAAATTGTGAATACTCATTCAAGTTATTAAATCTTTAAAAATCAGATAATTATTTAGTATCTTCTCTGAGTTTGAGACATAGCTCATAGAGGAACAATGAACTTTATAGTTAGTCCTATATCACTCTATGAATGATTAATATTTCAATTTTAGTGATAGTATATCCAAATGTATCATAAAAATCAATAAGTTTGCCGAAGTATAAAAGGATTTAATCCATAGAGAGATGTTATTTTATTTTGTTTATGAACCAAATCGTGAAAAGTTTCAAAAATTGAAGCTAATGAGCAGTTTTATGTTTCACTTGAAATGATTGTTCCGTGCTCTCTACTTTGAGGAAAAGCCTTATATTATTTATCATTTCCCTTCAGCTCCAATTCTTCTTCCACTTCCCATTTCTTATTATTTCATCTTATTTTTGGATGTGTAGGGTGCTATTTATTGAGTGTTAATGTTAATCAGTCTGCAATTTTCTCATAGAAATGATGTCTGCCGGTCAGTAGCCTGAATTACTTTAATTCAAGGGTGTATTTGAAATCTGTATTTTAGTTCATCAAACTGGAATTTGAGATTAGTGAATATATATGCTGACGTACCTAGTAATCATTCTAATTCCAATCACAGAATAAGTTCGAATAGAACATAGAGTTATTTCTAATCAGGAGGAGTGAGAGTGACTAATCCATTTGTCCTCAGTGACCACCCAGGTTTGTTGCATGAAAGGAGACTTGACGCGTTCATCGACCCCGTCCATAAAGTAATAAACCTTCAACAAAAGTAGTTGCACAGTGATACAAAAAATTCATGGAGCCCCAGTAATGAAATCGCCAGCTAACAATTGAAACATCGTCCCAGTCAATTGCTCTGATTTAATCACTTCTGTACAATTGGCCAAATCTCTTTCCATTGACCTCTGCTATGGTATTGTATGGCTGAAAGTATGATCATCGGGCTTGCAAAATTAGAATTAATCGTATTGATATAGTCTTGAGTGATGCATCCTTTTTCTATCAAATTGGCGATATTGTTTCTCAGATTCTTGAAATAGAGTATTTGTTTTGTAAACTTCAGGATTATTTTCCAAAATATTGAATTTTGTATAAAAACACTAACATATTAATGTATTGTATTTTAAGAGTAGGGTGAGGACTATTGTAGGATTAAGATGTAATTTACAAATAATAAATTTTGTTGTATATTGTGTGATATGAAAAAATGAATTTGATTGTAATTGATTCAATGGCGTTGAAGATACTAAAGATATACTATAGTATATCCTTTTTCCAATTGATAAATAACACTGTTCAATAAGAATTTGATGTAAACTATTTTAACTCCTTTTTTAAACATAATTAGTCGTGAACTTCCTTTTTTGATAGGTTGAGGGTTGCTTATTCGAACAGTATTTCTCATGAACTAAGTAAACATTCGAATGAATGCTTGGATGGGTATAGGGTGCTGTTTATTAACTGTCAATCAATCTACAATTTTCCCGTAGAAATGATGTCTGCAAATCGGCGATATCAGTGTGTAGATTAGAACTACACAGTTTGTGATTGGAATGAAAAATTTGTTTGGTTACGAAAGCAAGAAAATTAATGCTCTTCTGTATGCTCTTCTGTCAATATTATATGATTATTATAATCGTTCTCGCCGAATCATTAGGCTATAATTTGAAACCCTCTCTTGAAATATCCGTGTATTTGATTTAAAGGAGAGTCACACCCTAGTAATGTTATAACCGGCATTATCAAGCTCATTGGCACATAGTACTTGCACACATTCATTCAAAATTTATGAAAATTTCATAATATCTAAATGCGAAACCTGATTTTGCCACTCGCTTTTATCGCTAGCAGAGCAGAAGTAACAACGTTTTAGGTTCCAGTCAGACCCGATAAATGAATTTATGGGTTTGCAAAATTGCTAACAGAAGAAATAAATCTTCTAATCGATTGATGTTGAAAGCACAATTGATTCAGAGTTGACCGTTATACTTTTAACATGTATTTCCAGACTGAACTTGTGGGTTGAAGGGAAATGCTAAGGTCTCAGGGTTCAAGGTAACACTCAGCACCGACGTATCAGCTCCATCTATTGCCCTTGCTATTGTAGTACTCTAACGTTCTTGAGTCACTACTGAATTATTGCTTACCTCATATGCAAATTATACCTATAGCATGTATGCTTGTTTATGCAACCAACTTGTAAATAAATAAAAATCAAACTTTTTTGAATAACTATTTAAAACAAACGAATTTGTCAGAGTTTTGTTCCGGAGAGGATGTAAGTCGTACAAAATCCTTCATCTTGGGTGGTCGTCGGAGAGCTTTGAAATTTCAACCTTCTTGTTTTTCAACTTCAACCGTCTCCCAGTGTAGGTAACTTCTTTTTTATTTTCTACCTTCTTGAAAAGTTATTATCACCGAAGACTCATTTGTATAGCAAGATTCTAGATTTTGTGAGTTTCACTGTTAAGAATCAAGATTCACTGTGGGATGTCAATTGGATTCCTACAAGTTTTCGTATAAATTATTTATCAATATTTTAAATCTCATTTAATGATCCTAATTCAATTTTTTGCTTCCCAAATGTGTTTGGAAGAATGAAAAATAAATCAATTTTAGAATGGAATAATTGTTAGAGACGGATTAATTGAAGGATTTGAAGTTTAAGATAGAATTTATCACGTAAAAAAACTCCTATTCAATTCATAGATGAAAAATATTTTGTACGATTATAGGAGTAAACGTTAATAGGTATGCGAATTATATGATTAAAAGTTGATTGAAAATTTTGTAAAAAATTATGAATGCGAACATACCACTTGAAAAGCATTCAAAACACTAGCCTTCATGATTTGTTGAGAATTTTTCAACATTAATATTCTGATGCGAATGAATTTGCTCGAAAAACAAATAGAAACAAACTTTTGCAATATTGTGAGTTATGAAAATTGCCGTTACTCTGGGCGTGACTTGCCATTCTTCTGACTTATTCATTCATAGACAGGCGAATTATTTACAATCTTCATTTTCATTTTTAAGACATAATTATTTTCTCCACAAAAATGTCTCCACGATCCGTTAGTTGCTCGTGAATCTGAAACTTTCTGTAGAGAAATATAGTTCAAGGCTGGATCAAACCGCAAGAATATATCTGATATTTTTCTAATCGTGATTCACGACGAAAATGTGTTGCAATAATATTGAGGAACATTGGAGATGATATTTCTGTAGAACACCCACCTCTTTTCATGAGCATGTATTGTGCATGCACGCTCCACACGTCTGACAATATCTGCGAAGGTGAAATGTATTCATTCACTAATTTATTGTTGTTTTGTTTCATTCCACAAATTTCCAGAGACATTCTCTGACATATCGATTAGAGTTCAGTTACCGATTCGGTATTCGATAAATTCAACAATTTAATTAGAATAATGGCCAAATACATTGATGAACAGAAACATTATTCATTATTTCTACAATTTTTGTATTATTTTCTTGAAATCAGATAGAGATACTGAGATAGAAAAGTTATTTCAAAGCTCGAGTTTTCAAGTGAAAAATCTTGAAAGTATGTCCCTTTTGCTTTGGAATAATAGTCTCTACATTATCACATTGTTCAATGCTAAGTTCAAATTTTTTGAAAACATGAAAGGCTGTGGCATGTGACTCCAAGTCTATAGTCTATGATTTCAATTGAGTTTTTTCCAATATTTATATTCATTGGATGTCATTGATCAAATTATCATATTTCTTGAATCCCATTTACAAATTTGATATAATTCTCTACGTGATTAGTGAGTCTATGTTGCTTCTTTATCTTACTGAGAAACATTAGAAAGACACTTCTTATTTCCTTGCATCTGTACTTCAAATTTTTACTGCAATTATTCAATTTTAAAAATTCAAATTCAAAAGTTCCCAAAGCTTGTTTAGAAATGTTTTTAAGCTTAATTCATTATAAAATTCATTATATATTCTATTATTTCTGTGGATTTTTGTATTTCAATATTATACTTGCAGGAATTATATTTCAGTAAATTATATTCCAGTAAAATTTGGAATTGGATATGAAATTTCCAGTGCTAATTCCAAATTCCCAGTTTAGTTATTAACTCCTGTAAAATCTGAAGATATTATTCAAATTTATCGATAGACCTAAATAATTTGACACCTTGTGAGACCGTACTTGCTGATAAAAAAGAACGATCAGTTGAACTTCAATAATCAAAAAACAGTAATAAAAAATGTTCTTGATACGGTATTGCTGTCTATTAAACGCAGAACCTATTCACTTGGAAATCATTTAAACAAGAATACAGTATACTTGATGAATTCGTTTGAAATTAGTGACCTAATTCATCCAGGAATAAAACTCGGTCATGAAAAATGCATAACGGATTTGGATGGGGAGACTGGGTGTCCTTGGCTTGGCAATTTCAAGTCACACTCGGCTCAACTTATCACCGCACCCAAAAGTATGCGAATAAGTGAAATGAGTCATCAATATAATGTGAATCCGATTATGACAGCATTCATGCATATTGTTATATCCATGTAAGTTATTCATATTATTATTGTCAAATATCATAGCCTTGATTGTCAAAATAATAAGCGACTAGGTTCTGCCTTTACTAGACAGCAATACTGTATCCAGAACATTTCTGATTACTGATTTTTGATCACTCAACTGTAGAGTATTTTTCATTCATTTTTTCAATCATTGTCATTCAAGTTTGATTATCTAATCGCAAATTTTTCAACTTCTTATACTATCCAAAAGAATTCATTTAAATCAATGGGTTTTGTGCGGTGTTTTTTCACACATTTTTGGAAAAATATTTTGAAATAATTTAGCAAAATAGTTCTCAAACAACTTGACAGAAATCCGGTTCGGACGTCACTCGTTCATCTATACTCTCAAATTTGATCGCGGAAAACATTGTGGTCAATGTTGTACTGCTATTTTTATCATACTAATACCATTTTATTGTACTTATTATATATCCTACTATATTCTATTTACCTACACCAGTAGATAAATCTCGTACATGTTGTAAAGTTTCGAAAATCGTAATTTGAAATTAATAATAACCATCAAACCACTAATCAAATCTTTTTCTAGAACTGTAATAGACGTACAATTTTTCCATGGATGATGACAAGAAGCTCTTTTTTCACTGACAAAATCTTCATTGACAGTTTCACTTTCTATGCTTTTTTCTACTTCCGTTATTTCATTCAAAATTCTCTTCTATAATGCTCATTTGAATTTGTGACTCAAATGTATTGTTACTGCACAGCAAGAAGTATAAATAGTTTATTGTACAGTATTAATCATTACAGTAGCCTACATGAAGTATGGATAACCACAATAGAAAAGGCTACAATTCAATCCTTCATATACTGAGAGATTTTATTTACTATTTTTATTCTGAAGCCTCTCTATTCCAGTTCTTTTTCGAAATCACTATTCACCTACATGAAAAAATGTATCCAAAAGTTCTGAGAGCTCTTATTCACTATGAAAATCTTCTTCAAATGTTCCCTCACTCATGCATTTCTATTCAAACTCTTCCATTAGGAATCACCATTTACAGTTTCTCTACTAATTTACGCCATGTTAACAAGTGTTTTCTAGTCTAGGAACCGCATAATATCCTCACTTCGGACTGTGTGTACCTACGGAATTCCTTCCTCTTTATGTAATCGTCCGGTATATTCAAATATCGACCAACTACTTGCCGGTATGGTGAAGGCAAGCTGTACTAATGACTTACATAGCTGCTGCTACTCTAAAAGAGACCTGCCCAAACTAGTTCGAATCACCGAAGTCTTGTGTTTGCGGAAGAACTTGACGGTTGCATGTACGGTATAGAACTCATTCTAATCAGTCTCTCTTTCTATCTCCTCCATTCATTCATTCATTACCATATTCACTCTCTCACTAGCTCTCTCTTCACTTTATTCTCTTTTTACTCTTTTACTGTGACAAACTGTATCATTTTTACCACTGCTCCCTATCCTACTATATTGTCCTGATTTCCTATCCTAAATCCAATGACAGTTTCAATTTTCATATTTTCTTTACTATTCCAACACTTTTTTTCTACCATCAACTCATTCACTCTTCAAAACCCTCATTTTCAATACTATTTACTAAATTATAATTACATAGTTTACATGTTTTGCATATTCCTTTACAGAAAATATTCTGTACTAGCTAATGTACAAATAAGCATTTAATCCGGTAAAATGTTGAAAACTTAACATTATAACACAATAAAATCTTTGTATTCTTGTAATTAAAAAAAAAATTAATTTAGGCTATCACACAATTTAACTACTATTAACACTCTTCAAACATGACCAGAATATTACTATGATTCTGTCTGTTGTCAATAATAATTGTCGTTTTGCATTAATTTTCTGCGTATATTTAAGGAAATTTTACTCATAATTTTGTTATAATTCAAAGTCATTTGTTATTTAAAAAGCTTAAAACCCTCTTTTGGTTTCAAAGTGCTCAATTCTCGAGGACCCCTGACCCCTTTTGGTGGAGGTATTCCATACCCCCACACACCCCTCATCCGGTGTTTGCCCCCCTCAAGGTTTTGGTGAAATGACGCCACTGTTTGCATCCGACTTTGAATACTGTACTTATTACTTTCTTCAGTCTTTTTTCACACTCAAGATATACTGATACCGCTCTCTACTACTTATACTCCCTTATAATACTTTTTTATTCCTTGATATCAATATCCTTATTCTTGTTATCATCCTTCCTTATCTTTCATTTCTTCTCTGCTCCATTCCTTCCTTCTTCACAAGCACATTCTCTCTTCCTTTCACACGTCTTTTCCTCAAAAAACTTATTCTGTCGCCTGATTGGTGCGTATTTCCTGATAGCCGGCCTTGCTCCGATGTATGCAGAAAAACAGTAACATGGAGACTAGCTGTATCACCCAATTATATCACACTTGATGAATGGTAGTGGCTATGTATGCTAGTTTAGCTATTTTACATATGAGCGGTCTAAAATCGTGTTTATACCTTGCTTGTAGATTTAGGAGGTGGTTTCTAACTGATATTGAGGAAAAAGTGATAAATAACAATGCTTGCACCATCACAGCTACACCGGCTTAGGAGTTTATATTCTTTGGACTTTAAATGAATATATAGAGATATAGATGAATATATTCACCTTCTGAATTAGGAATTATTGTTTACACTCTCTTAAACTAACTGCAGAACATAACACTCTCTAACTGCAGACTTGAGCCTATTCAAAATATTGAGACTATCACAAAAATATTATGCCCAATGGAGTCCTAGTCACCGTAGCTAGATGATAGAGCTAAACCTCTTTTCCTTATAAGGAATGAGTACTTTACAACTCAATTTAAAACAAACTCTGAGACCAACAAGTAAATTATTTAATGGTAACAAATCTAATGGATCATATCTGTTCCAAGAGTTTTCTGAGAAATGTTTCTCCTTGCATTCCTAAACCATTCTGGATTCTGGAAAATTGTCCTACTAGTGTTGTTTCTGTTCAACTATTTATTAGAGCGCAAATAACGTTTGAATATCAGGCGTTACTTGATAGGACTAAACTCCATCAAATACCTTTGCAAAATGATTACAATGATGCAAAACCCGAACCCGATAAAACCTTTCAATTATTTACAAACGTTAACCGAATCGGAGAGCTCCGCCTGAACAGACTCTCACAATACTCCATTATTTCTTCATGAGAGATAGTTTCTCAAGACTGTATCTCAAAGACTCTCAAGAATCTTCGAGATAAGAAAAAATTGTAATGAATTCTCTGAATCTTCTAGGAAAATTCTCCTTCATTGAACATAAATTATCTTCGCACAGGATTCTACTTGCAGGTATTCTGTTTATTTCAAATAAAATATTGTAAAATGGTTTCAATCAATCTCAAAACTTCAATATTACCCGCCTGGGAAGAAATCTTTAAAATAAAGAAAAACTTGGAATATATTTTCTGAGTTTTCCACCAAGTTTTAGAATTCTAAATTCTGCAGTATTCAAGGGTCCTTTATTAAAAAATTCTTCTATTTAAGTAATAAATAAGTAAGAAATAAATTCTATGACTCTCCACAAAGTTTTAGAATTCTCCAGTATTTGAGAGTCAAAATTCTTTCAACAAAAATCTTTGAAATGAAAAAACTTACCTACTCACCTACTAACTGCTTATTAAGTTAATTTCTAGTTAAAACACGATATTATCGGTGCAATTAACCGTTTTAATCACTGGTTCCAAGTAACCGGTGTTTGAAACCGGTAGGTTAATGGCTAAACTGTTGCATAGTTCATGCACTCCTTGCAACAGCTCAATCTAAAGGTCATATTTCCATAATAAACTGATAGGAATATAACAGTTAGCTTCATTGAAAACTAGTTACGGTGTATTGTGTGTAGCTATCATGACACTACTATTAGTGTATGATACATTCCGGGCATACCTGGTTGGGATAGGCACACCTTTTGCTGTGTAGTTTGTTAGACTAACAAGACTGGAATGTTCTTGATCAAGGCTGCACTACGCGCGGTGGCTTCCTGTCTTGCTGGTTCTTTATAAAAATTATTATCAAATTGTTAGTACGGAATTGAATAACAAGTCAGCAGACAAGCAACATATTATTAGATGAATTTGTTGATTTATTGGTGAATTGTGGTTTGTGTTAACAGATAACTGTAATTAGAAAAATGATTGCAGGGTTGTTGTACATGTGGGTAGTTTCATGGTTGAAAAAATGCTACTAGCAAGTTCAATTTTTGGAATTTGAGGATTCATTCATGTTCTGAATTACTATACAGAGTGTGAATCCACTCAACTATTTTTATTAATGCTACTTCATGATGAAATAATGCTTTTCATCAATGAAAATGAAAAGAAAATAGGCGGAGTTAGGCCTGGAATATACACCCTCAGTTTCCACAATACATCATACCACACCAAGATTATCTCCGAAAATTCAGTTTCATCCTCATTTTCTTCAATATAATCACCTTATTTCCATTCAATTAATTCTATTTTCCGTTTAATAACATCTTCGAGTAAGACTCTCTACGAGGCAGTACTGCCTGAAGAATAAGCATTCAGGTATCCACCCTCATTTTTTATAACGCATTATATCACACCAAGATTATCATCTACAAATAATGCAGTCTCATCCTTAATTTCTCCAATATAATTTCCTTTTGTTCTATTCAATTAATTCTATTTTCCGATTAATATCATATTCGAGTAAGTCACTCTCCAGGGCTAAAGAATAAGCATTCAGGTACCCCACCCTCAGTTTCCATATTGCACCATACCACACACGGATCATACCAGAGACTGTACCAGGGAAGTTGTCACTGCAGTATTAATAGTAATAATTATTCTGCACGCAAATTACCTTCGCCAACCTTGATACTCCGCTGCTACACTTCGGCTAGGTCATCTAGTTTCCAGCCTCCTCCTCTTCTTCCTCCTCCTCATCCGTCTCCTGCTTGTCCTTCTCCTCCTCCTTTTCTTCCACCTCCTCCTCATCCTCTTCCTCCTTCTCCTCACTCCTGACGAGGATGTCTGTGAGTCTGGCACACCCTCCTCGTCATCCTCTCAGCCTGGAGGTCATCGCCCCGGGTCAAGAGTCTGTACTTCCGCACAGTCGCTTCCAAAGTCATGATCACATTGTCGATCTAAGTCGCATGCGCTGTGCTATACAGTGCCACGGAAGGCTCTGATAATAGCCCACTTCTAGGTGTTGTAGAGCTCATAACTACCGTATTATGATTGGAAATGTCTCCTGGGGTAGTTACGAAAAAGCTTAATTACCGAAATTAAAACGGCGGAGGACTTTACATTAGTTTATATATTTACAAAGAAATGACAACTTCGAGTCTGTTTAATCTTGTATTTCAATTCAACATTAATTCTTGTATTTAATTTATCTATTGTTACTCAATGAAATTTTTTTCAGCAACTAATTGTTTCAATTTGAACTTCTTTCTTGAGGTTGATGCATACATAAGCTCTTGACTTGTAATGGGCTTGGGTAATGGGAAATACCTGTATAATGATGGGAGATGAATGGAACCAAAGACAATTTGAATAGTTTTTTTATCGTCTTTGATGGAATGATGGAACCTACAGTTTTGGGTGGGTTCCAGTCTTGGCTTGTAGGGGGCTTGGGTAGAGGGAAATATAATGATGGGAGATGAATGGAACAGCTTTTGGGAGGGTTCCGAACAATCATGAAATGATTTTGATTCTTCTTAATCGGCTTTCTTTTTCCGTCTTCTTTCAATCTCAATGCCTCAGATTTGATGGCATTTCAAACAATTGGGTGACTGAACAATTCATATTTGAAATTAAACTCCATGAATTCTTGTTGTTATTGTTGATTCCATGGTTTATCATGACTCTTATGAGCAACATAAGATTAAAACAGTATGTAGTTATGTATGTAAGATTAACAGTTGATCAGTCAATTCTACAAAATAACCCCATTAAACTTGAAAAGTTTCGTTTTTCAGCATAATCTGCAAAATATCTCAAGTGAAGTTGAAAATGTTCAACTGATTTCAGAAATAAATGAAAAGACAAGATGTTGTCAAACCACTGATTTATTAGAAAATCGAGATACCGGTTTCGGTTGTTACACCATTATCAATCTCTGGTAAACTGAAAATTTAACGTACAGAGCAGCAGTATTTATACTAACGGTAAAGCACCGCTATTGGTAGACGCTCTAGCCAATGACCGTGAACGGCTGCCATTGGCCTAGACAAGCTCCTCCCCGATTAGCGGTTCAATCAAACATTACAAAATGGCGATTCAAACAGAAAACACAATTGAAGAACAATAAATAGCTACAATAACCTAAGAAATAAATGAAACAGTATTACGGGAGAATAAGAAAAACAAAGGAATAAACTAATACCGTAATATCTGCCTAACAAATTATGATAAAATGAGATTTGTGGTGTTGTATTGATTGAAATGAATTTGGTCATTCAAACTCAGCTGTTGATCATCTTTTGTTACCCTAGTTATTTCTAGAGCTTCCAGTATGTTGAGAATTCTGCCCTTGTTATTAAAATGCAGAAACTCAACATTCTCCTCGGCCTTGAACTTATGATTATTTGTTATCAAATGTTCAGCAAAGTTTGAATCTCCATTACACTTATTCCAATCTTTGATATGTTCCGCCATTTACGCCATTGTACGAATCGCCATTTTGTAATGTTTGATTGAACCGCTAATCGGGGAGGAGCTTGTCTAGGCCAATGGCAGCCGTTCACGGTCATTGGCTAGAGCGTCTACCAATAGCGGTGCTTTACCGTTAGTATAAATACTGCTGCTCTGTACGTTAAATTTTCAGTTTACCAGAGATTGATAATGGTGTAACAACCGAAACCGGTATCTCGATTTTCTAATAAATCAGTGGTTTGACAACATCTTGTCTTTTCATTTATTATGGATAACTACCACAATATCACATTCACAACTACTCAAAGAGTGATTTCAGAAACTTGTCGACAAATTTTATATGAATCTTGATAATTTATCGTTTTAACCAAATCACGCCATAAAAAATTATCCAATTGTAAATTCGTAGGCAAATGTGCAATCCACCTTTATATCAGTCTTGAAGAATCGCTGGAACTTTTTAGATGCTTTTCAGATTGTTTCCTTTGAGATCTACTAAACCTCAAGGTATTTCTGAGAGTTACGGAACACTTCATTTGCTTCCTGAGCCGACCGTGTAGAGCCATAGTTGACGCCGACAGTCCACGCTCAATGCATGCTTGTGGTTCCTCTATAATTAATTAGTATTCTTGGCGCAAGCAACGGGAAAAAGACTTTGCACCTTCTCTTGGTAACACTGCCAACTAATTGATCAAATACCTGTCCACTATCAGATCATTGTCTTTGTATTCTGGTGCTTTATTAGCGGCTTTCAGTTGAATTCTAAATCTGGTAGACTTTCTTCAGTTGTCATGTTGGTATGGCATTCGATTTTGTGGAAATGACATGAGTATGATGAAATTGAAAGTTGAAGACATTGAGTGAAAGCAATAAAATACGACTGTACCTTGATAGTTGTATGAAATTCATGTTGAACTTATAAATTTTCAAGTATTAATTGAAAGTATAAATTATAAGTATTAAGAGGATGAAAAATATTAATGAATAATCGGCGAAAGATGAAGAGATTTGATTCAACCTATTTATATAGTAGAAAACCGGAATGAGACTGACTTGTCTTTTCATTCCTTCATTGATTCATCATCAAGGTTCTGCTATATGAAAATTTAGAGACTTCTATCGTCATACAGACTGACATGCACTAGACTAGACGGATTTATTGCAGTGCCTAGTACACCTTTGGAGACAAAAAAAAAAATGATTATATTGAGAACAAATATTGTAGTTTATTCAAATATTATCATGATAAGTAAATTTGCTAAATTTGTAATAATGATCGCTTATCTGATTTCTGATTTGAAATTTTGATTTGAATTGCACAATTATTCGTTGAATTATGTGCATTTACTGGTAGTTCAACAATGGAGCATTAAACTTGAGTTGAATCGAACGAATACATTTCTCAATCACTTTTGAATATCTGAAGTGTTAGTGGCTATTTGAACCAACTAAATGCCAGTTGTACTGCATTGTGAGAAATAATAAGAATTCTAAAGCTAGATGTCAAACGATATTAATAATTTATTCCTGTTGCGTTGAACTATCTACTGAAATGATTAACATTTTTATGTGTAAGAGCTATGAATGTAAAAATAAATTTTTAATCGGCTATTAAATTACAATTGTAATAATATTGCCAGTTCACATTTGATATTACGTACAATTATGTAATTTTGTCACAATTTATCCTCACATTTTAGATCATAAATCTTGAATATTGCATTTAGGAAAGCGTTCGTATAAAGTTTCGTTCTCTACAACTAAGTTCTCTAAAAACTATTAATATCATAATCACATCATTGATGAAATGTATCAGAATATCCTGGCTCTTTCCAGTGCCAAAGATTTTCTGAATATTAATAAATTACATAAGTTCTTATTGATTATTTAGTAAATAAAAATGTTCAGTTATGAAAAATTGGTGATAATAAATTATCCGAATCCGTGCTCTACAACAATATAACTGCAACTGTGATATAATAAACTATTGCAGGGTTGCTTACTATTATGATAAGGATAGAGTCAAACTAGTACTCCAGCTTTAATAATAAGAGCTAAGTTCCGCCATTTTTAGTAAGTGGGTCACCAAAGATGAGCAGCAAAATTAAGGAAATGAACAGAAGTTGTGCGCCTGACTTGAAGTAGGTGAACTATCACCAATCATGCGATGCAATTATGAGCATACTCAATAAGCGTGTAAAGACAATACTCAGATTTGAGCTGCTTCAAGCATGAATCAGACCCCGACTGTCTGCCAACTGTGGTGTTATTTAATAAAGCCATGAAGATGTTTCCAACCGCAAACTACTGGAACTCCTGTGAGAATACTCTACTAGGAAGGAGTCTGTGTAGAATGATGAATAATATTAAATTACTGTAGTTCTCCCAAGAATTTTCTGGTGTTAGAATGATGAATAGTTTGCATGTTTCATTGCTGGAAGGCTTGTCTAGGCTTGATGGTAGTTTATCTGGTATTATGGTAAAAACTTTGGTTCCTGAAAGTTCAAAAAATTTAGTTTAAAATGGTAGTTCATCTGGTTTCGGAGTAAAATTGTTAGAATATTACCCACATTTGACTATTTTTGTTGATTTGAAAAGGAACAAATTTGGGCGGAGACTTGTTCCTTCCCTGTATCAACTAGTAAAAATGTATCAATTATTGTACTAATGTATCAAATGTACAATTGTATCAAATGCATAGATTTCCTATATCAGTTGGTACAATGTTTCAATTGTACTAATTTATTGATTCCCTGTATCAATTGTTCATTGCTGAATAAATAAATGAATAAAGATATTTACAGGAACGTCTCTTGATTACTGAATGATTAGAAACTAAATATTAGTGTGCTTATTCTTAGTGGTCATATTTGAGCTCAGCTGCCTAGCTTGGAAATATTTGTCAAGAACTTTGTAAGTTCCATCCACTTGTTTCTGCAAAATCCATGAGATTTATTCGGAAGCAAAATGGATGAAATTTCTTTTTCTGCCTATAATTATCATAATTGTTTACAATAGATAGAATTTCCAAGCACGAAGGTGTAGTTATATAGAAAGCACATTAATCCGTAGCCTCACTGAATTAAGCAATATTTTATGTCTACATTCGATTATATTTTATTATGAACTTGCTCTTATTGGATCAGTCTATTATCAATGAACGAATTTACTTATTTTTTAAAAACAATAAATGAGCATTCTTCTACTATTTGCAGGAATTATTTCTTGAATTCTTAGTCCAACTGTACTGTACCTCATCTCAAGTAGCAGCTCATTCAATAACTTTGAAAACGGATTAACATGTCAACTTTGAACGAGCAAGAATGTACAAGAACATACTGTAACCTACATGATTAATTATGTCCTTGTTCATACAACCCACACGAATCAAATTGTTATACTTCTTGCTCATATTGTTAGTAGGCTACTTACTGGTCCTGGTGACATGACAGTTTGATAATAAATTACATTATCTTGTTTATCATACAATAAGATGTTCTCAATCGATGTTAACCTTTCGAAGATGATTGTGTTTAATGAACTTGACCTATTTTCCATTGTAGAACCTTTTCCGAGCCATGGACGTGTTTAGACTTTCATTCGACATATTTGGTACTGATTTGGTCTGTGTAACCACTGGTTCGGAACCCACCTAAAGCTGTAAGTCCACTCATCTCTCATCATCATCCTTCCCATTATCCACGCATAAGAGCTTATGTGGGCAGCACCACAGAAAAAAATGTATATGGCTTATCTGATTTACAACATTATCTAGTAGAACACTGTATAAAAGTTTTCAAATGACACTACAGTTCCCTTCAAATACGTTTCCTGAATATGTTGGAAGGAAAACCAGGTATGCGATGTTTCGAAGTATAGCTCCACTTTCTTTTCCGCATTCTCTGTGCAATATTGTGCATTCATCGAATTGCAGGGAATTCTACTGTCAATGAAAGGCAGCTTGATGAATAGATTGACATTGCAATTCAACCCACTTATCAATCTTCTTTTCAAATCTTTGTAGAAATAATGGGCGAAGAAAAGTAAAAGTATTATCTGATTCTAAAGATGCAACCATCAATTATCATGGCTTCAACTGTTGGACGATTATTAAGAGGTCTCTTATTTCTAGATCTCTATCAAAGGTTTTGTGGATTAATAATTATGTAATCACAGATGATCGGAAGTGTGAAATATTTATGAGAGTTCTTGATTATTGTGAGTTTTTGTCCTTTTGTTTATTTCAAACATCTGACAAACTGTTACGTCAGGTGAGGATGCCTTTCTCCCCCAACTCATTATCGAACTGCTTCGGAAGAGAATTTTTCCATGCGACTGTCACATTGGCATTCAAGCGAATGAATATTAGGCCTATACGTTTTATCAGAGACATGTAGTCTATAGTTCCATAGAAAGAGATTAAATCGGTGTGTGGTACAGTAACTATAGAATATAATATTATAGAGTCACTGTAGTGTGTGGTGGCATCCTGGAAGCCAATGAAGATGGAAAGCTGGATGGGATGTATGTCAAGGAGCAATAGAACAAGGACAGGTCGTTGAACGGCGCTTACAAACACACAGCAGAAGCGAGCTTTATTCATTTATTGAATGCAAGTATCACCTTCCAGTTTCCCGATGCTTCTTCGGTTTAATTCGGTTGCATAACTGAAACGAGGAACGATCGACTCTTGACCTATCGCTCAGTCTGCAAATTAATTCCTTTCCGATCGGCAACTGTTGTTTTGTCTATCTAAATTTGAGTGGTATTCAGAGAATATAGAAGGAGAATTTACTTACTTCTTTAGAATTAGAAGTGTAGAAGTAACTTATATAGAGAATAGTAGGAGAACCTTCTTCTATTCTCTGTGGTGGTATTGTGAACTTTGGGGAATCACAATGATCAAAAATGGAGCACTAAAATGGTGTTAAAGTTTCTACAAGTATTTCGTCATGGAAAACAACATTGATTTTGACTAAAATGGTCTCAGTTGAGAGGAGAACAAGTGTTGATTGTTGGGAGAGTATGAGTAGAGCCGCGAAATTCATTATCCATCAATAAAGACAATTAATGAATCAATTTTTACAAGGAAATATCAAAAGATATCTCCATTTGAATTTCAAATCTTCATTATTTCTGAATCTCTTTTATTTCGATCTTAATTTAATATCATTATAAATTCACTACAATTATAATTGATAGAAATATACGATGAATAATGCGTTATTAGGAGACAATGTAGATTTATCTATCAAGGGATAATTGGTTATGTTGGCGAAGTGGAACAACCCAACTTGGGTCTCCCCACTATTAAAAGCCATAGGCTAAATAAATAAATAAATAACGTAGATTTAAGGAATGATCTTTTCTTTGAGGGCCAAAATATTCAAATTTGAAGTTTCAACATTGAAATTTCTGAGAGCTTGTTCCTACAATAGTAATACAATGATGTGATTGTTCAGATTGGCTTGCTATTTCATGTAAATTATCCACTCTATGTCAAAAGAGCGTAGCTGACAAACTGGCTCTTATCACAGAAAAGGAGACACTGAATATGATATCTATGTTCTTATCTTTGTTATCTGTGTTCTTATCTAAAATATCTGTGCTCTTATCCAAGAAGTGGATAAGTAGAAGGAATAAGATAACCAAGAAGTCAAAGTCAAGAAAAGCCGTCGGTCCCGACTGCCTAAAAACAGTCGTCATCTCTCATAATCACATCTTTCTTTTCCCAAGCACAAGCCTAGAGCTCATGTGGGCATCATCCTAAGAAAAAATTATAAAAAAGTGAGGATTCTTCGTTTATTCTTTGATTTTTTGTTCTCACAATATATTTCACAGTATATCTCACAATATATCTGTATTGTAAGACCCATTGCTGCAGAATATGCCATAGATTTTTTAACTATTCTCAGGGTGAAAAAGAAGGAGAAAATACAGAAGGATAGTGAGGAAAGGAGAAAGAAGAATACAAAAATTAAGAAGTATGACAAGGAAGATATAGGAGAAAGAGGTGATGATGTGAAAACCACATCCAATGTTTGTTTTAGTTGCTCAATTGCGATTTCTGTTTCAAAAACGATTTGATGTGATTGGTCGTGGATCGATAAGGATCTGCACGCCACTGCCATCTTGATCGCAACTGGTTTCGTCGAAACTGGAGCAAATGAAGGACTGGAGCATCTTCATTCATAGCAGCCGATTGTGTGATGCAATCTGCCAACCAGAGCTGGTCAAAACAACAGTAAGACAGTTTGTTATTTGAACTTGACTATCCTTACGTATTTTCCACACCCAGACCTGTTGTTGAGCAATCATTTACTGTATTACAAGTACATTTTGTCAGAAACTCTCCAATATAGAACATACTGAAATATTCTTGTAAGGATCTCTGATGTTAATCCTCACAAAAAGGAAATCAGAAGACTGGAATTGGTGTTCCACGCTAACATTTTAAAAAGGCTTCTCCAATCGCTTTGTTTTTAGCAAAAAGTTACAGTTTATGACAAGTACATCTTGTCATAAACTCTTCTAAATGACCATCTTCTAAATTTTTGAATATTGCCCTGAAGCCTAGTGAATCCTAACAAACTAATCAAAATACATCATTCTTGTCCCTTGAGATTTCATCGAAAATCTACTCATCCCAAAGATAATTGGATTTTTTCCAATTATGGAAAAAATTTACAGAGTGTTCCCATTCCAGTTCCAACATAGTTACTCTCGAACCACTCATCAGAATTCAATGAAAATTTCGTAGTATCATGTGGAGGATACCATTAATGTCAATCGAATCTAGATTTGGTGAACTATTCTCTGTAAACAAGTAGATAAATAATTAACAACTTCAAATTGCCATAACACGAGAAATTTTTTGTTTTTGTTTTTCACTAAGCATCAACGAAGTTGGAAAAATTTAAATGAACTTTCGTGCAATCGCCTAATAGTCATTCATATTCATATGCTTATAATTATGTAAGTTATTGATTATTCATGGAAGTTATTGATTTGTGATGGCCGATATATTATGTGTTTTTGGATAGCCTTAGTCTCAGAGGTGATAAATTTCAAATAAGACAAAATCAACTCTGAACCAACATATTTTGTTGTATAGATTTTTGTGTTGTGAACTTGACTTCATCCTTTTCTAGTCATAATCGAATTTTTTGTCATGACAATATCAACTGTGGTTTTGTTTCCTTTTCTGAATTTTTATTCTCATGAATAGAAAAAACTTCACAAGGTCGTTTCTCATCTCATTTAGTGTGAATATTCTGATTTCAGTTGATGAAAAGAAAAACATTTATTCTGCCGCGTTACCATGACGTTTCTGATCCAAGCAATTTCCGGTTCATCTTCAGATAAGAGTTGACAAGCCTTAATATCTATCATATTCATCTTCTTGTCTCATCTTCCCAAGTCAACGGAACCGGTTGTACGTTAATCGGAGTCCCAAAGGACAACACGACTGAAAAATCTCTGTTATTTATGGTCGAATAGATAATTTATCAACGCTTACATCATGAATTGCGTAACTCGATCGAATATCTTGCCAGTGAAGTGTACAATTTTCAAGTGGATTCTCTGATATAATAGGTGGAGGGTTAAATAAGTCATATTTCCAAGAAGATTCACTTCAAGAGATTAGTCAAGTTTTATTCTCTTGAAATTTATCATTCGTGCAAACTTTGAGATAAGATAGTTAATCTTATCAAGATACCAATGCACATGTGTATCTTTTAGAGCAGGAAAATTTTCATCAGATTTGTAAATATGATTGACAGATTCTATCTAATTAGATTCAATCCAATTTGTATGATTTCTCTGTGTTATGAGGGCAATAATGGGGTTTCCCTGGTGTACCCCTCTCATACTGTATCTTCAACAGAAGCAGATTGTTTGAAAAATATTAATTTACTATCAATATTCTATTGAATGAAACTTGATACAGCTTTTTTTAGAACGATTTGGCGAAAATGTTCAAATGCATATGTTGGGTTGATTTGATGGAAGATGAAAGAAACATTGAATTATGATGAATTTTCTGGAATCTCAATAACTAAAGTTACTCATTTTTCCATCAACAACAAAACTTTAAACTATGAAATGAATTCTACCCAGTGTGTGAGCGAGTTGGAGTCTGTTATTGAATGTTGAATAGTTGAATTGAACTAGTTTATGGCGATTAGAAAGAAGAAAGTACATTATTAGATAACTGAATCTCTAGACCATTGCAACGATTCTAAAAGAATGATCATAATTATCATACAATGAACGCAGTTTAGAAGAAAGTGGAGTGACAGGACCGTCACATTGTGATGGAGAATGGCAGTGGGCGACATATTGGAAATCAATTATTCACCCACCAGTGAAGTTTGTCATTGTTATGCCAGGAGTGACGTTAATTGGCATCTTTAGACAGACTCATTTCCTCCCAACTGCAAGTAGCCAAATGCAAGAACTGAAGGAGTTATTGTTAGAATAACCTTTCAATATGCAATATTTATTATGATTCAAGACTCATCTTACATAACTGTGAGTTGTCTAATTGTTTGAATTGTGAAATTTTCCCCTTGGATATTATGATGAGGTCTGAGTGAAGACTAAGAGACCAGCGTCTGATTGTCTCGTTAGATGGGTGACCAATTTTGGCCAGGATCATCTACATTCTGTCAACCTGGTCCACGCTATCAGAGAATCCTCAAGAATTCAATATTTCCGTACAATTTTTTTCAACTCTCAAGTTTTACATTGTACGAGTAAATGGATACTGCTTTTGCAGTTTTCTGCTCCGAAAATCACCTTAGCTGAGAAGCTTTTTAAGATTTGTACGTGGAAGAATGATGTAAGAACAGTATAAATATGTAAGAATAATTGACCAACAGCTTTAGGTGGGTTCCGAACCAACACAAAGCGTTTTCAAAAGCCATCATTCATATTTAGCGGAGCCTGCTCTATTGGTCTTGGTCACCCATCCAACAGGAGTAGCAGGGGCACGTCTGTCTCTTTGAGTGATCAGATGTTAGCGTGATCAAGGAGCTAAACACTTCCCAAGAACTCATTAACTTTATTATCTAAGATTATTCACCTCAACTTCAGTAAATTCAATCAATCAATAATTTTTTTTGATTTCACAATAATATATTTTTTAATACAATAACGTTTTAGTAAATTTTACACATATAATAATACAGTTTACAGTAATAAATTACTCATAAGGATAAAACCCATACATCAGCAAAGCTAAGCTTGTGCGCTGATTGACAAACTTGGGTCACCAACAACAATAATGATAATAATGATCATTATCATGATGTCACTCATGTAGCTTTAAGTTCATCTTCAATATGGAATAGTATGATCAGTACCATGGGTGGTCAAAAATACCACTAAACCACTACTGCTACAACTAAAAGTAAGTAGACAACAATCTCGCCACTTTAAGCTGAGTTCACTATCACAATTTGACAATGTACTCTTGACAGTGCATGCGAGTGCGTGTGTGCAAATAGATACAGTTGTCTCTCAATTCATCTATATAGTATATTTTAAAATATACTCGCCACTTCAAGCTGAGTTCACTATCACTATTTGACAATGTACTCTTGATAGTGCATGCGAGTGCGTGTGTGCAAATAGATATAGTTGTCTCTTAATACGTCTGTATAGTATTCTAAAATGTATGAGAGTGGTGTGTGTGAGTTGAGACCACCCGCTAGTATTGTGAGCCCCTGGGCTTCTAGGTTCGCCTGCCTTGCTCTTATATTAAAGACATAAAACGTAAATAATGCCGTCGGAATCTTACGTCACAGGGCGTACATAGCAAGATTGTTGTAACTCGGGATTATTATTGTTGGGCATTGTTATTATTATTGTGTAGCTGGCCCAACGTGAATACGGACATTTTAAATTGACGACAGAACTGCTCTCAGTTCTGTGTTCTACTAGTCTTGTGTTTCAGGAGAATTGGATTTGGGTATTGATATGCCAGTGGTGCCCCCCCCCCCTAATCCTCATCACCCGCCCCCCCCCCCTGAATTTAACACCCCCCCCCCCCTGAAAAATAAGCACACCATATTTTGTTTCTAAAGCTTAGAGATGATGGAATACCCTAAATAGATGGAGTCGGGGGTCCTCCCCCGGGGAATTTTTTGAAATATAATTGTCAAAGAGCATATTATGATCTTTTAAAGTCGGGAATCTTAATGAAAATTTATTCTTTTTTATTTGGAAAATAGTATTAATAATATTGATCTATCAGATAAATGTTTCCCTTAAAATATATCTCTAGCTTCAACTCAATATTGTCCAAGTAACAAGACACAACAAGAAAATTTATACTTGAGAAGATATATTAAAATTGGGGCATTTATCCAGGATTTTCCAAGGTGGGTCTGAGACCAAAGGAATGTAGGAGAGTAAGATTTCGAAGCTGTAGGTGAACTAAACTATTGTATATTAGTCCAGTCATTGAAGCCTGCAATGGCCGGTCCGAGCAGGTTTTTTATTTAAATTATTTTTTTTATTTTTTTAACATTTAGATTTTTTTATTTAAAAATCGATTTAGTTTAATTAGAATTTCATTTTGTTTTGGTACATGCGAGCCGTGGATTTGGCGCCAATATACTGTATAGAGCAGTGGTACATCCAGGATTTCCTTCTGGAAGGGGTTTTTGGTTTGAAGACAAACTGGAAATAATTTTTGTCATTGAATCATTGCACTATTTGTTTGAGGTACAATAAGCTTCTTAAAAAAATAGTTTTCAAGGTTTCAAATCAGTAGTTCTGTGCTATCCTATGTGTCATCCAAAATTTTCGAAATATCCATACAATATTATTATTCTCAAATCAAAAATATTCATTCAGCATTGTACAATACAACATGAGCAGCGTCAATTTAAATGAAACAAAAACAAATTTTTGCTGTAAATATTATTAACCAATAATTTATAGTTCAAATTTATTTATAGTCCAGTATTATTGATGGTTAAAATTTAGGTCATAGCACCTAAAATATTCTAATCACAGTTACAATATTATTTTCTTCTTGACCATCATGAAAAAATAGACCAATGAGCAGGGACTCACTAATATTAAAGACCTCTTCAATTCAAGTTTAGATGGCGTTCCTTCCTTTTGTCTCTGATGCTCGTAGCTTAGTTGAAGAACTAGGATCCCAAACATATATAAGAGGGTCCTGGTAAAAACCTCCATCCATAAATGTTGAATACAATGACATTACACCTTGACTCTACAAAGCAATATTATCACTCCTTCTTATCAATGTAATGAGAGTTTTAACATCAATTCTCAGAAGTAGTAATGACTAGAGAGAACGTTCAGAGCCAGGGCTTTGTTATAATTTATCTTTTTAATAATAAATAAAAGTCTATTTAGCCTCCTGTGTCAGCCCAGTTCATGAGCTTCTAGAAAATTGCAAAACTAGGCTTTATAATATGTTTGATGATCTAGCTCTATAAAAAGATTAATTAATGAATAGAAAATTCTATACCCTCGCGTACAACTACAATTGCTTCTATTGCTACTAATAATACACATTGTCAGGGTATAAATTTTCAACGTCAACATATAACCACAGATAAGGGATGTCCCTTATCTGTGATATAACTTATATATTATCACCTCTAGATTTTTGTCTTCTCATAATCAACATGTTTGCAGTGGAGAAAAACGGGCCCGCAGGGCCCGCGACTCAAGAGAATTTTAGAGTCGACGGAACTCCAGAAAACGATTTTTAAACTTGAAATTTTTGGTTAAACCCAAAAAATTCTACATGTTATCTTGGACCGCCGTGGCGCCGCCAAATATTACATGTTATCTTAGACCGGCACGGAGCCGCAAAATTTTTTATGCTTTGGAGCTGATCCGGAAGTTTGCCGAGGTCGAAAATTTAGATTGATCATCCCAGGACAATCAAAAAAATTATTTGGAAAAGAAACCTACTACCGTATCCCATTTCATGCAAGGTAAAATGTAATATTTTACTGGGCTACATCTTGAATAATATTGCTGATTGCCTACTAGGAATTTACGGTATTAGATTCGCACTCGCTCATCTCACTAATGTCTGAATTTACCTGAGAAGTAGGTAGTTAAAGTTGAAAAATAATCAAATCGTTATCATGCTTTTTGTAGATTGCTTTTTCTTTTGATCTTGTTTGATCTTTTGAACCGTAAATGGTTCTAGTGCTTCAATATATAGGTAAGAGTATTTAGCAAGGATATTCAGATGCCAAGGGAGTAAACATCAATACGATAAAATAAAGACATTGAGACTACACTCCAAAATATGATGTATACAGTATACTTCTTAAAAACCTTGGATTTGATGACTTCTACAGGCTTTCATGGACCGCGGCTAAAAATTATTATTAGTTGCTTGGTTATCCGTTATCACCAACATTATCACAAATCACGGTATCACTTGATCGGTAGGAATACTGAGAAATAAAACTCACGAACTCACTGTTCACACAACAAATTTACCGGACACGCACCTCGGTCAACGATCCGAGAGGAACTAAATAAAATACTGCAATAAATTCAATAAATTTTCGATATTTACTCAACTCTCACTACCACTATTTTCTTAATTGCCAAGGAATTCAATGGGGAAAATTATTTCTTTCCTCCAATGTTTGCACAGTGATAGAAATAGAGACTTTATCAAGTTATTCTACTGAACATGTTCACGATCTTTGTTTGAACAGTGTCTGCGTCTAGACTGTGGACTGTCTCCATTTAATTATTTGCAAACAAAATTTTGAAATACGAATATTTCTACTATAAGATAAGCAGAGCTGTTGGTCAACTGAACAGCATTGTAGACTTGAAGCAGAGAGAATAGAATTCTTCTTCTATTCTATATTTATAATAAACATATTTATTCTTCTTCTATACTCACTGATTTGAACTAATTTTCTTTTTTCGAAATTCCTCCATTTTTTCGACAAGTCCTCCAAAGTACATTCTATCTAGTGAGCCCCCCCCTAGATTTTCAATGACGCAGTCTGCGTCATGACCCCCCCCTGTGGGCACCCCTGGATATGCTGAAAGTCTATTCTTTCTTGAATAGTCTATTCTTTCTGAAACTTCTTTCCTTGGATCATTCTTCGTGAAATATGTAAAAATATTGACAGTTGTAATGAAAAGAATGAATCTTCTTTACTTTTATGGATAAAAATGAATGAGATAACTATTTTTCACATTATATTCACTCAATAAATCAGTTTCATTCACAAAAATACAATAATTTTTGATACAATAACGTTTTAGTAAATTGTACACATATAATTATAATTCATTGAATAAAATAAGATTTGACGAATTCAATAATTAGGTCTGTACTAAATTCTTGCTTGGCGGATATTTTTATATATTCCACTCCACGTTTTTATTCAGTAATTTTTAGCTTATTTCAATATTTATGCCACTTCATTACCAAGTCTGTATCTCTAATGATATTGACAATAGAATATAAACCTAATCTTCACAATAACTTTTAGAACTTTTATTTTTCACGTCCAATTGTAGATACTAGACAATTAAATACTGTATCACAAATTATTGAAGGTCCTACAATGAAGAATTCAAGTGTTTTTTCTTCATTTGGAATTTTTTACCAACAAATCGTGTTTCTGGAAACTTTTTCCAAGTTCTACAAGCCAGAAAAGCTATTTCCTCTATGGAGCAGTCTACTTACTATTAATGTATGAATAGTACTGAGGATCAATTCATTTAATGTATTATTTACTTCTCACCAAGTTATTTTGTTTTCTTATTCAAGTTTGTAAAATTTTGTTAACTGGTTGGTTGAAATTTCTAGCTGCCGCATAGATTTATTACGACACATAAATTATTATTAAAAATTTATAGAAAATGAAATTTGATTTTTCTCTTCTTCAATTCGCGATTTAATTTATAATACTGTATTTCTTTTAACAAAAATACAATTAGAAATATCGAACAAGGTTATTAAAATGTGATTTTACTTAATAATTTTTACAAGAATTATGTTTCACTAAATTTTCAAGATATTCGTTTCAAATTCCAGGAGATACAGTAGGCAGACCTTTGTATCAATGTGGGTTTCCTCTCGTTTATTTTCCAATGTTTAATCAGTGTTTGGACTCCGCCTCTCGCTCGCCGTAATCAACAAGCTGTGACACCGATCAGGATCAAAGGAAACAGATAACAAATTGTTCCTTTCTCCACTCTCTCTTATAATTTGACCTTGACATCGGAAGGAAGAGAGGACCATGTAAACATTTCTATTAGTTGCTACCGAGAGTAGACGTAATAGAGTGTTGTCTGAGTTGAGGTGGGGGGGGGGGGCCTCGACTGACGATTTAATTTATGGTAACAGACGTCAACAAACGATTGAAATGGAGTTTAGGGCGTTGGTGGACTTTCACTGCTACGTTGGAAAGTTTGCTTTAAAAAATTTTAATAGCTCAACCTACAGATAATATAAAAGCTTCCATTGAATTGACTTCAAGTTTAATTAGACTATTCAGAAACTGCAGCACTTGAAGTATATTAAAAAATGCACCAGTACATCATATCTCTAGAGATCTGCATTGAAATATTTGAAATTCATCGGAAAAGTAAGGAAGTTTGCTTGAAAAATATTATTAGCTCAACTTGCATAAAATGTATAAGCTGTCATCGAATCTAATCACTACTAGACCCAACTAAACTTGAAAATTCAGAAACTTCTGTTTGAAACAAGAAAAAGCATCGTAGTATCCGCAACAGATCATTGAGTATATGAATTGAAATTCTTCAGAATTTAGAAATTTGTTGAGTTAGGATTGTTGGCCAATCACCTCATCTTACCAGCTCTCTTATAGTTGTAATCTATAATTGTCTATCTATCTTATAGTTGTCTCTATAGGATCAAGAGTAGTAATGAACATAAGCTTAAAATATATATGTTTTGTGAAATCCCTTCTCCATCCTGAAGGCTACTGTATGCTTGAGCAAACAAGGGTAATTGATTATATCAGAATTCATCTTCTGTACAGAAAGTAATATCTTCTACATTTTCCAATTATCATCAAGTAAAATTTAACTATTTTAACTAATGAATTCCCACAGTCTGGAAGCTCGTTTGCTGGAAATTTGCATAATGAATAGAGGATTACAGTATTACTTTGACATGAGGTGAAATTGAAATGAGATGTGGACAGGTACATAAATGTGTGAAGCGATCTATTGATAAAATAATATTCTGTATTCATCATACTTGCTCCTTTGCTGAGATTTTTCTAAATGAATAGAGATTACAGTACTACTTAGGATAATGTGAAATTGAAATGAGAAGCAGACAAGTCAGATTCATAAATAATGTGTGAAAATCCATTGATGAAATAATAATATTCTGTACTCATCATACTGATTGACAAATTCTTGTCAAGCTATTCAGTAATGCAACCAATATGTACTATCAAGATAAATATCAACTAGAAATCAATCAGGATAGTTTACATTCAACACACTGACAGGTTTTGCTAATGTTTTGAAACCTTCAAATTAGACTTTTGACGTGATTTTGTCGTTCGTTCCATTCCAATAAATAATCATTTCAATAGAAGTCTGATTGAATTTCTACAGGAAATTGTAAGAGTGAAATGACAGTAAAAGGTGATGAATTGAATTCCAATCATATTATTCATTCATCACTAAACGCTTTTACTGTCACTTGTCAGTTATTATCTATTTATAAGTACAATAAACATACAGAAATCACTTTCTATAGTGATAAAGACTACGTATACTTTCATCTTCGATTGATCAGATTTTGAATAAGATAAGGTAAAATTAGCCGTACTAAAGCTGACAGTTGCATAATTTAAATAATCCTCAGCCATTTATATGAATGCAGAATTCAAACTCGAGTTGTATTTCCTCACTATCATTGTTTCCCACACTTTTCCAATAGAATTATCAATGAAATATTATGTCACCATATTTTCTTGCACATTTCTGTAGAAATACAAAAATATTTTCAAATTTAAACTCTTAATTTGACTATTGATTTTAATCTTAGAGAAATGTGGACAGAGATAATAGAATGTAGAAATGAACTTATCAACACAAACATTATTTTGAAGTAAGTAATCCATAGTATTGAAATGGGGAGAGTTATTTATGCTTCTATGTTTCGTATTTATAATTATTTTACAATGTGGTGCAGCAACTTGATACAGTTTTTAACATTGGTTAACAAGCAAAACATTCAACAATGATCAATATTTGTTATCCTGTAGGCTACTAGTGAATAGCCTATGATTTTGTGAATTTGATAATTCCAAAATAATCTATGCCTTTCATTGAGTTCAAGTCTACTTCCATCTATTTTTTCTGTACCAAAAAAGGTTTTCTATCACTAGTGACACTTTCCTCATTCTCCTCAATCCCATTACATGTCACTTAATTGTTGAAGTTGATGATGTTGATGATGCTTTCAAAAATCAAGAATATTGCTCTGAGTAACTTTTAAAAACTAGCCAACCACCAGTGGGCTACGTTATTCCTTAAAAATATATTTTAAATTTTTAGACGAATTAATTGAAAATATATTTTAAGTTATTAAACGAATTAATTAAAAATATATTTTAAATTATTAGACGAATCAATTATCTATTATTCAAACTAGAATAAAATAAATAAAAATAGTGACCTGGTTGATCATTTTTTAGAATTCCATTTCAAGATAATTGGGTCATAAATATGATGATGGTATATTTGGAGTATAGCATACTTTTTAATTCCTAAATTATTTTGTCAATTCTAGTTATAAATTTTTGCTGTATTTTAATAAAAACTCATCCAACATCGACAGCTTAAGAAATATTCAAAAATTGAATTAATTGATAAATTATAGTCGCTTTAAAATTATTCTTTCATATTTTCACAACTCACAAATTATGTGATAACAACTGTAATTACTTTCAACAACTATTGGAATATGAGTTCAGTCTACTTTCTTCCTAGACCGGATTTTGTTTGGACTTATTATATAGGTACCTTGAAACAAAGATGACACTGGTTGTCAAACTGTCAAATTCTTGATGAAAATGAGTAGCCTACTGTAATTGTCTCATGTTAAATTGCCATTGACAGTCTCATTTTTGTAATTGGTTCAACACAGGCTTTATACAGTGGTGCCCCCCCCCCCTAAGCCTCATGACGCACCCCCCCCCTGAATTTAACAACCCCCCCCCCCAGAAAAATAAGCACACCATATTTTGTTTCTAAAGCTTAGAGATGATGGAATACCCTAAATAGATGGAGTCGGGGGTCCTCCCCCGGGGAATTTTTTGAAATATAATTGTCAAAGAGCATATTATGATCTTTTAAAGTCGGGAATCTTAATGAAAATTTATTCTTTTTTATTTGGAAAATAGTATTAATAATATTGATCTATCAGATAAATGTTTCCCTTAAAATATATCTCTAGCTTCAACTCAATATTGTCCAAGTATCAAGACACAACAAGAAAATTTATACTTGAGAAGATATATTAAAATTGGGGCATTTATCCAGGATTTTTCAAGGTGGGTCTGAGACCAAAGGAATGTAGGAGAGTAAGATTTCGAAGCTGTAGGTGAACTAAACTATTGTATATTAGTCCAGTCATTGAAGCCTGCAATGGCCGGTCCGAGCAGGTTTTTTATTTAAATTATTTTTTTATTTTTTTAAAATTTAGATTTTTTTATTTAAAAATCGATTTAGTTTAATTAAAATTTCATTTTGTTTTGGTACATGCGAGCCGTGGATTTGGCGCCAATATAGAGCAGTGGTACATCCAGGATTTTTCTGAAGGGGTTTTTGCCTGAAGACAAACTGGAAATAATTTCTGTCATTGAATCATTGCACTATTTGTATGAGGTACAATAAGCTTCTTAAAACAAATTATTTTTCAAGATTTCAAATCAGTAGTTCTGTGCTATCCTATGTGTCATCCAAAATTTTCGAAATATCCATACAATATTTATTCTCAAATCAAAATATTCATTCACAGTATCAGGCCAATACAACATGAGCAGCGTCAATTTAAATGAAACAAAAACAAATTTTTGCTGTAAATATTATTAACCAATAATTTATAGTTCAAATTTATTTATAGTCCAGTATTATTGATGGTTAAAATTTAGGTCATAGCACCTAAAAATATTCTAATCACAGTTACAATATTATTTTTCTTCTTGACCATCATCATGAAAATAGACCAATGAGCAGGGACTCACTAATATTAAAGACCCCTTCAATTCAAGTTTAGATGGCGTTCCTTCCTTTTGTCTCTGATGCTCGTAGCTTAGCTTTTGAAGAACTAGGGATCCCAAACATATATAAGAGGGTCCTGGTAAAACCTCCATCCATAAATGTTGAATACAATGACATTACACCTTTGACTCTACAAAAGTTAAATATTATCACTCCTTCTTATCAATGTAATGAGAGTTTTAACATCAATTTCAGAAGTAGTAATGACTAGAGAGAACGTTCAGAGCCAGGGCTTTGTTATAATTTATCTTTTAATAATAAATAAAAGTCTATTTAGTTCCTCCTGTGTCAGCCCAGTTCATGAGCTTTCTAGAAAATTGCAAACTAGGCTTTTATAATATGTTTGATGATCTAGCTCTATAAAAGTGATTAATTAATGAATAGAAAATTTACCTCGCGTACAACTTCACAATTGCTTCTATTGCTAACTAATACACATTGTCAGGGTATAAATTTTCAACGTCATTATATATAACCACAGACAAGGGATGTCCCTTATCTGTGATATAACTTATATATTATCACCTCTAGATTTTTGTCTTCTCATAATCAACATGTTTGCAGTGGAGAAAAACGGGCCCGCAGGGCCCGCGACTCAAGAGAATTTTAGAGTCGACGGAACTCCAGAAAACGATTTTTAAACTTGAAATTTTTGGTTAAACCCAAAAAATTCTACATGTTATCTTGGACCGCCGTGGCGCCGCCAAATATTACATGTTATCTTAGACCGGCATCGGGAGCCGCAAATTTTTTTATGCTTTGAGCTGATCCGGAAGTTTGCCGAGGTCGAAAATTTAGATTGATCATCCCAGGACAATCAAAAAAATTATTTGGAAAAGAAACCTACTACCGTATCCCATTTCATGCAAGGTAAAATGTAATATTTTACTGGGCTACATCTTGAATAATATTGCTGATTGCCTACTAGGAATTTTGATGGTATTAGATTCGCACCGCTCATCTCTTTATTAATGTCTGAATTTACCTGAGAAGTAGGTAGTTAAAGTTGAAAATAATCAAATCGTTATCATGCTTTTTGTAGATTGTTTTTCTTTGATCTTGTTTGATCTTTTGAACCGTAAAATGGTTCTAGTGCTTCAAATATATAGGTAAGAGTATTTAGCAAGTGATATTCAGATGCCAAGGAGTAAACATCAATACGATAAAATAAAGACATTGAGACTACACTCCAAAATATTATGTATACAGTATACTTCTTAAAACCTTGGATTTGATGACTTCTACAGGCTTTTCACATGGACCGCGGCTAAAAAATTATTATTAGTTGCTTGGTTATCCGTTATCACCAACATTATCACAAATCACGGTATCACTTGATCGGTAGGAATACTGAGAAATAAAACTCACGAACTCACTGTTCACACAACAAATTTATTGGACACGCACCTCGGTCAACGATCCGAGAGGAACTAAATAAAATACTGCAATAAATTCAATAAATTTTCGATATATTTACTCAACTCCTCACTACCACTATTTTCTTAATTGCCAAGGAATCAATGGGAAAATTATTTTTTCCTCCAATGTTTGCACAGTGATAGAAATAGAGACTTTATCAAGTTATTTCTACTGAACATGTTCACGATCTTTGTTTGAACAGTGTCTCATGCGTCTAGACTGTGGACTGTCTCCATTTAATTATTTGCAAACAAAATTTTGAAATACGAATATTTCTACTATAAGATAAGCAGAGCTGTTGGTCAACTGAACAGCATTGTAGACTTGAAGCAGAGAGAATAGAATTCTTCTTCTATTCTATATTTATAATAAACATATTTATTCTTCTTCTATACTCACTGATTTGAACTAATTTTCTTTTTTCGAAATTCCTCCATTTTTTCGACAAGTCCTCCAAAGTACATTCTATCTAGTGAGCCCCCCCCTAGATTTTCAATGACGCAGTCTGCGTCATGACCCCCCCCTGTGGGCACCCCTGCTTTATAGATGTTACTAGTAAGTGAAGTGTGATCTTGCATCACACTTTGGAAACACACACATACACACCCCTGTCTCTTTTACTCACACATTCACGTAGTATTTATGAACCGGTTTCTTTTCAAATTTCTCCTTACGTCATCTGTCAATCCATAATGCATTGAACAGTCTGTGCTGTCCACCTTCTATCTATTTTGTGCTCTACTAAATTGAGATAATAATAAATATTATTTTCAAGTCTATGCTAGCCAAGTTGTGTTGTCTATCTTAAAAATGTTGGTTGATATGTTGATAAGGGAACAGAAAAACTGTTGGTATAAATACCTGTGTAGAATACAGACGAGAATCAATCAAACAAGTAGCAATTTAATTGCAATTTCATTCAATGACTCCAATGTATTTGTGAATTCAAATGTATCTGTGTAGATAATAATGTTGACCAAACGAGAATCCAAAAATAGAAATTGAATTGCAACATCCAATGATTCCTTCCATGTGTGTAGAATAGAGTTAAAGTGTTATGCTGTAATGCTAATCTATTTTTACATTTATCATTTGATAAAATTTAAAATAGAACAGCATTGGGTGAATGCCTCTTGCAACTAAATATATTCTAAATATATAAATGCATCTAAATATTGATTCTTGTATCTAATGATTGATGCATTATAATGCATCTAATAGATTGATTGAATAATTACACGTTTATGACATGTTGACATTTGAGAACATATAGATGAATTGGAAAAATTCATTTTAGAAAATTGTAGTAAATGCATGTATTTTACATTAAATATAATAATAGGCCTATTATACATGATTCTATAGTGAATGAATACTGAAACTCTTTATTTCATCATGATCATCACTCTCTTTCCTTGTTACAGGTAGAATCAGTCTTGGAACCGCAGAGGAAGAAACTCATCTAGTGGATCCATATAAGCAGCAAAATTATGAAGGTAAATAAATCTATTTAGAAAACTTAGGCTTACACATTTTTAAATCATTATTCATAGAGTACACAGTTATTGTTAGATCTTTAAACACCTGCAAGAATATACACCGTATACAGTTTCCAGTCAGAGCAATACACATAAAAAAGTAAGCTAAAGAAAAATATTGAATATAATGCTCAAAGTTCATCCTGATTTAGTTCACTGGTTTGTCCTTCCTCTAAGCAGCAAGATGTGTCGCACGCACTCTGTTGTTACAATAAGTAACTGTTTTTGGGCGTCAGAATCCTGTGTATAACTGGTTTCTAAATTGAAACGCAGTTGCTGTTTTTGCTGCTAGATAGCGTAGCGCCTGCCTTCTTCCATACTCCATTTACTCTTTTGTACTAGTACCAGGGGTTATTCAGAGTTTTTCTCCTTTTTCTCTTGTCCTTTTGTCTCTTGGAATGAAATGAAATTAATGTCCTCTCCTTTTCTGTACTTAGTTATATTTCAAATTCTTCCACTTGAATAGATGTGTGTATGTTAACTGTAACGATAGCATCATTCCATCAATAATTGAACAGCAAAAATTTTCCTTGTATCCCCAGAACTTTCCATCCATAGTTGGTTTGTCCACATTACGCACAGACGCACCCCATTCTCTTGCACCACACAATAACACATATTTTTTCCATTAGGACTTTTTCATTTTGTTACTTCTCAGGTTTTCATCATCACATAAAAATAACTTGAGAACTTTTCGTAGTGCTAATTATGTCAAGTATGTGTCCGTCTCTTTCAGTATTACGGGAATTCTCAATTTTTCATGAAACAGACCATTTTACTCTATTCGATTCTTCAATATATTCAGCTAGCTCACTACAAACTTGCCCAAATTTTTAAACCAAGAAGCAGTCTTAACTCTATTTTCAGGTTCTGTACCACCGTCGTCCCTCAATTTTGTTAGAATCAATAATACACTATTCATATATCTCAGAAAAGTAAATTAATTATTCTCCGATACCAGTTTAAGATTGATTTTCCACTTTCTTCTAGTTGTTCTGAGTTGATCATCCTATAGTTTCAAGCCATTCTTAACGTGAAAAATAACTCTTAATACTAGTTCAACTCCAGAAATTGATACTGATTAAATTACTGCGAGTATATAAGTATATCACATTACAAAATCGTCGTAATTGAATTAGAATTATGCGATCTTGGAGGTTTTACATTCCACAACCTTCTACTTTATGAACGTCTCTACAAACTACATGTTCTAAAATTTTATCTTAATGTAATCTCACATGCTTCAGATACAAACTTAACAAATTATTCTTGCTATAGGATTACCACTCATTCATTGTTACTTTATTTGATAGTTAATAAGCTGGAGAATCATGACCAAAGTAGTTTATTTTACGGGTTTGAAATCCGAATAGTAAGAGATTGAGTTATGTATTTTTTTCATAGATCTCCTTCATAATCTAAATATATTTCAATAATGATAAGCACATAAAACAGCATAAACTCTCTCAATTTATGTGATAAAATCAATATTATTGAAATATTGGATGTCTTTAAAATTAGAAAAAAATAATCAAGAAAGAAAAAGTTTGAAGAAAAAATATTTCTTGCAAAACTACAGTAACTGTGGGTAATGTTCACATGTCCACAGAGTCTTAGTTAGGGTCAACCACACGTCCTAGGGTTGTGCGTGAGTAATGGGAGGATTGATATTGATACTGAGGGATAAATTAAATTTAACGAGTTCTTCTTGTGTCCTCCAAAACACGGTAATGTTCCTCTTTATTGTGTGGATTTTTTCCCCACATAATAGGCTAGAATCTAGAAGTCTATAATGCAATATTCTCCATTATCTAACGATGTATCTAAACTATTTAAAACTAGCACTTGTAATATTAAATCAAAATGGTTTTCTATTTAACCAAGAAAAATCTCTATTTGCACAGAAAAAATGCATTCGATATGAGGGTATTTCAAACAACAAAGATCTCTTATATCTTATATCATAATTTTCGTTTTGAACAACTAGGCTACATATTTTTATTTTGCTTTTGGCACATCACACCCATTTCCCGTCGAAAAGTTTTTTTCTGAATAATTGAACACTTCTTTGATGCGGTTTTTCTCAATTTTCAGCTTATTTTTCAAGTGCTATGGAATTGCTCACTTGAAAACACTTTCCCACCCGTCCTAGGTTGCTTCATAGAGATTGCTCCCACATAAATATTAATATAATATTCTAATCTGTTATCTATGGTTGCTTACCAAAAATAGGCAACTTCACTAGGTGTTTGCAGTCCAAGTTAGGGCATTAACAAGACGTGCTTAATAAGTTATTCCATGATTGAGCATTCACGCACTCGATCATAACGTGTAAATATCCATTACGGGAGGGAATAGGACGCATAAATTTATTTTCCGCTGCTAAATTCATGAACTTGATATCAGCATCTCTCAGTTGCAGAAACATTATCCTTCATCTTTCTTCGCTTCTCACTTTGGCGGATGAGAAACATGAGAAGAGGGAGTTGAGATAAATCATCCGTTTAAGCAGGTTAAAAACGGCTCAACGCCTGTTATTAGAACAAGATCGATGAAATTTCCTACTGAAAAGACAGCGAATGACCTTGTAAAGGATCAAGGACTTTCCAGTGCGCCGGGACTATTTGAAAATCATCATGTAACATACTCTAATTTACAAATCATCTTCCAGTAATAATTACAAACTATTGTAAAATAGTTCATTCAAGCTGTATAATTATTTTTTTCAAAGAAGTTCATGAAGATCTGTTTATAATTTCGGTCGATAATTTTCAAATCATAAGAAACCGATGAGGTATTGAGTAGAAGATTATAGTGTGCCATAGATTTGCTGATCGAAAAATCAAATTAATCAGTCAATTAATCATCGTTGACGATGCTAATAATATTGGAGCAATGATTTTCTTAGAACTAACAATACACACTTTGCTTAAAAGCTGATACCGTCTAATTTATTGAATCTCAGTATTTCAGGTTGTGGATATTTTAGGCTAACATTGAAGATAGAGAATTAAGGAAAATTATGCGCTTTCATTCTGTTAACCACTTTTTACCAGAGGATCATAGGTACTAGGATGATCTATTGTAGTAAGTATGAAATGAGTTGTAAGAATGAAATAATGGCTCAACTAGTTCCAACAAGAATAAGTTGGAAGATGGCGGTAGTTGCTGGATATGTTCATAAATAATTGTAGATGGAGGACTTGAAGATATGAAGATTGTTGGCGTATTCATATATTTATAAAGTAGTTTTTTGCTGTTCTACTTTTTATTAGCCGCCTCTTCAGTACCATCAGTGGAATTTTTCGATTTCGCAAAAAAATTCAAGCCAGGAGTGTTTGTTCAGTATAGTGGAAAATTTGCCGCCTTGGGATAATGTATTCAAATCCTGCAGCTAATGTGTGAAAAGAAGGCGATGAAATGGAAAAGAAACTGATATGTTTTATCGAAAATAAAATAATAAAAAAGTAGTTCAGGATAAGAGTGTTTCGATTCAGAATGGTGGGACAGGAATTTGGAAGATTTTTTCAATGAAATAGTCAATAAACTCAGTACGTAATATTATTATTATTTCAGCAGTGATGCTTCTCATAATTCAGTTAGGCTAGGCGTACATCGGTTAGTCAAGACAAGATAAGACGAGATTAGTCACGTTTAGTCACAGTACTTCACATAGTTGCTTATGAAGCAACACACACCGTTTAGTCATTGCATCGGTGTGTGCTGCTTCATAAGCAGCTATGTGAATTACTGTGACTAAAGGTGACTAATTTCGTCTTGTCTTGACTAACCGGTGTACGCCTAGCCTTCCACAGTAATAATTTTATAATTGTATTGACTTCTGCATCTCACAGTTTAGGCTACTTGAGTGTTTTTATTGTATTTTGGAGAATTTATTTTGTATTTTTATTGTTAGTTTATAAGAATGGGGAATGAGAATGAGCTTGATTCCAGTGGAAAACAACAATAAAAATATTCAGGTTGATTACTCATGATCAACATCATTATTAATCTATCATTCCGAATGAACTTTGAGATCCAATGAGTATAGGATGAACAAAATATTATTCTAAAAACCAAGAAGTCTTGTGCAGTCATTTTCCAATACCTTGCAGGTCAAGAGCATCTAGCTCGGCCGTAGCTGAATCAATTATGTAAATTATCTTGACCATAATCGATTTCTTCGAGAATCGATGTACTAGGGCACTGACTTCAATATTCTTGTTTTCATCTAAAGTTTTAATAAGTTCTAGGAACTGAAATGCTTATGAGCTCGCAGAATTCTTGTCAAAATTATACTGTGAAATGAGAATTGAAATTAGCTGGCACACCCACTTTGCAAATCTGAGGGATGATCCAGTTTGAAAACAACGTGATCTCATCTTTAATTGAATCCATTAATAATATCGTTCTCACGCCATATATTTTCAAAATTATTTTTCATAAGAGTCAATCTGACAAGAAGTATCCCTCCAGATAAATTCTTAAAAGTGACAGTTAAACGACAATATGTGTAGTTTATGTCATGTTCACAATTGATTTTTTTAAATTTGGAAATTAACTGTACTAGTATAATATAATACTATAATGAATTATTGTACTTCTAGTGTGATAGAATAGTGCGTCACGTTGAACTATGAACATTGAGAACAATTTAAAATCATTTATTATACTTTAAAATATAAAATAAGAATTGTGCCTATCAATTAATATTCTCGATACTACTTTCTACTTTTCTGATGAAACTGACAGGATTTCTCGGTACTATAAACATACAAAAACTATTTTAAACTTGAAACTGACAAAACGTTTTGGAATTATTTCTCTGCATAGTCATGGTATATAATAATTAATTCGGAAACAAGTCTTTATTTTAGTTTTCGTCATCAGAAAAATACACTACACACCTCGGTTTCTTGTTGTATATTTTCTAACACAGTTGCTGATATTTGGGAATCATTGACCCTCTCAATTTCTTTTAAAAATACAGTATCTTATTTTTTATTCGAATTGGAAAAGATCAACGGGAATGGAATAATATTTTAGAGATAATTTGTACAAAAAACACTGAAGCTATTAGTCATCTGTCATCTTTCAGAGGTTGAAACCTTATTGACTGTGGTTTTTAAGAGAAGAATTAGGTTTCAGAGAGATTATCATATAAATTTCCTCCTGTCTCAATCGGAAGAGCCATAATAAATCTAATCTGAAACCACTTTTGGTAGGTCAAGTTTTGAGCAGTTGGCTACTTCAAATTCGTTGATTGTTTCAACTTCGATCTTCCTGATAATCTTGCCAAACTTCCCTGTTCAAAATAATCTTAATTAATATTTTATTGTTATATTAATATTATTCATTAACATTTTTTTGAACGCAGTATAATTTTCACAAGATTTGGTCAAAGTTCAATTCATAAGAGTAACTTTTATTTGGATATAGTTCTGAATTTATTATATTGCTGTATTGTATCTTCACCTTACTTCCTGTCTATTATAGAATTTCTACACAAACAAGTTGTGACATGAACTTTTTCATTTTTAGTATGAAATAAGGTGAACTAGGATCTTCTGATTTCAATAAACTCACCTTGTTATTCAGTATTTTTCCAAGTCGCCAAGGTTTTTAAACTCTCATATCTTGCAATCTTTTGGAAAGGATGATGAGTTTAATCATTCCCTCATATTTGAAATAAAATACCCGAATTTTATTTGCTCTTGCACCAATTTACAAGTTTTATGCACTTCTCAACTGATGGTTTCTAAAATTATAGGCTTTAGAAATAATGATGGGGATGATTAAAGTGATGATTGATGGTTAATCTGTAGTGAACTTCCATCCTTTCGAGGTGTCAAAGAATTTGAAGGTACCGTAGCACTTTGAGAGTTATTTAGCAGCCAGCAATTGGAAGCATGCCAGTAAAAATCAACTCATCAAAATTGATACCACTTGTTAATAACTCAAGTTAAAGAGTTTCTTATTAACTCTTGAGTTTGAACATTGCTTTGATGTTGTCTATTTTTATTAGATTCAAGAATGCATATGCAGAATGCCAATATAATTGCAGATTGACAAGGGTAATCCATCAAGTTTATTTTCAGCAATGTTTCAACTCGCGACCACTAAAAATCAATCAGTATTGATTTTGACCACAGTCTTTAAACTAGGTATAAATAAAGTATCTGAGTTGCAGATGAGTATAGAAACCACATATCAGCTTGAATATCATCCCAATTTGAAGTGTATGCAAGAAAGATTAATGTTTTCAACATTTCATGCACATTTTATTAGCATTTATCGAGTTCATAGTTAATCCTATCCCGTCGCGATGAATGCATAGTATAGCCTTCAGGCTCTGCAACTCAAATTTCAAGATACGACTGTCACTACTGTAACCAAATTCAATGTAGTGAATTATGACAATTATTCAATGTAGCTATTCTTGACTGAACTGTAGAACTCCCACCAGCAGCGAAAAAGGACAGTCTCTTGCTGTTTGCTGTCAATTTGAACAATATTTTTATAGTAATGTTTTCCAAACTATTTTTTCCATGAAGATTCTCTGGATATTAGTACAATGATTCAAGGATATTGGCTCAATAGATTTAGCTGTACATGTAAGGCCTGGCGTACACCGGTTAGTCAAGACAAGACAAGACGAGATTAGTCACGTTTAGTCACAGTACTTCACATAGTTGCTTATGAAGCAACACACACCGATTAGTCATTGCATCAGTGTGTGCTGCTTCATAAGCAACTATGTGAATTACTGTGACTAAACGTGACTAATCTCGTCTTGTCTTGTCTTGACTAACCGGTGTACGCCTAGCCTAAGATACTATTTCAAACAATTTATTTATTTTTTATGGTTGTTGTGGATATCCATACTTCGTGTACTGCAGAGATGGTGTAAGTACTGTATAGCAAGAAGTCATCTTTTATTCTATTGTTTTTTTATATTGTTGAATTAATGTTTTTCCAAAAGCTATATTTTTTCATTAAGATTTTCTGGATGAAGATAAACTGAATCATAATCCTCTTTCTAGTATCAAGGAAGCGATACCTTGCAAATTTTGTCGCTCCTGCCAAGAATATTGTCGTCAGTATAGAAAAACAGTGTGGCTGGTGGAAAAGAAAGGTCGGCGACCTCTCACTGGGCCGAATAAGGCCAAGTCCAGGTTGTGTCGTCGCCAAAGTCCCCGGACTTACTCTAAGTCCCGCAGGCTACCGCAGGTCGAGATAAGCACTTTGTCGAAATTAATGGCGTCTATTTTCGCCAGGGATGATACCACCGGCCACTCCTTCCAGTAAAATTTATGCGTCCAACCCACTGTTTCAGTTTCAGGTTTGCCTCGTGAATCTGCACCAGTCAGTCACTCTGAATCTGATTCTGACTCGGCTCCCGAATATTCCACTCTGACTCTCAACTCTCTACTGGTCGACTCGACTACTCAGAGACTGTATAATCACAGTGTGGCCATTTGATGTCAGACTTTTGATTGGTTAGCTCGGACAAATCCACCATACTTTTGCCAATTCCCATAATATTTGCATTCAAATGATGAGCGAATCATAATTAAGTTTGATTGATATAAAGGACTTTCTAGTCCTAACTCCGCCTAATAAAGAGTATTTTTATTTCATTTCATACGTTATGTTGATTAATTAACTTCTTACCCACAATTTGCCTTTGCCTGTATTAGTTTCCATAATGTCATGCTTTTAAAACAATACCAAGAGTAGAGAGACTATTTTTAATGTTGGAAAAGTTATTTTTGACGTTGTTTCTCTCAAAATAAGTTTGCAAAATGAGTGAATGGATTTATGTTTGCCTGTGATCGCAAATTTAAAAATTTGGCAAAAGTATGGCGGTGGCGGGAATAAAAATGGTCCAACACACTTTTATGGACCTTTTCACACCAATGACCACACTGTTATTATACAGTCTCTGTAGACTCGACTATTGTCTCCTAAATTTTTGTCCTTTTTAGTTTTTGTCATCTAAATGTTCGACTTTGACTATCGACTCTTTACTGGTCGACTCTGACTCACGACTCTTGTTCTCTCGTCTCCGAAATGTCTGACTCTTGTATCCCAAATGTTCGGGTCTGACTCTGGACTCTTCACTGGTTAGCTCCGACTCCGGACTTTTCAAGTCTGACTCCTAACTGTTCACACGACCACGCGACATTTCCTAGACTGTTATGAACGGTCAAGATTGTGAGTCATTATATTCTGGCTGTGCCAAAACTTGAAATCGGCATCAACAGATCAACACTGTAAAAGTTAAATCGGTTCATTGAGTTTGTTTCGAAGCACTATTCCGGTTATCTAGACATGTCTGTAGATAAGGAAGACTTTATAAATAATTCATCAAGATTGAGAATTGGGAGGGTTATAAAAGGGATTATATTAAGTAGATCATCTAATGGAGATAGCATGAAAAGTCGAATGTTAGTGGGAAGTGTTATTCAGTGTTGTTGACAGTGTTAATAACGTCATTGGTTTGCCTGAGTTTTCTTTTAAAAACTCCCAAATAAATCAGCATAGTATTGTAAAATCTTGTATACTAGAATTGTGAGTTTATTCTACTGTTATGTTAGTTACACAGAAACAGAATGTCAGATAGGTATTAAAATCTAAATTTGTTCTATATTCAGCATTTTTTTGCGAATAAATCGACTCATCTACAGAAAATCCCTAGATAAGTATCGTACTATAGGTAAATATTGAATAAGCAATCGCTCTTCTACTACCCTTACCTCAACCCAGCTCTTAATCCTCTCAACTTTTGTTATATCAATCAATCCTCCCAGCTCTTAGATTAAATCAATCTAATTATTCTTATGCATTAAATGGTTTATTGAGTGTGGTTAGCGTATGAGGCTGTACAATAATTTACCCTATATTGACAAAAATCTTGATTTTAAATGTTTCAAAAAGAAAATCAAGGAGTTTTTGTGGAAAAATTTACGTATTATAATAGGAATGAATTGTTAAATTTGTGATATGTATGTCGTTCGATCTTGTATCATATGCTTCATGTAATGACTGTTATGCATTTTGTAAAATGTTCCAACAATAAATGAATTCAATTTGAATTTTAACCATGAAAAAGTGGAATGGAAATAACAAGAAAGTTCAGGTTTAATGGTTAATAATTTAGGCTTTTTCACTAAATATTCATAACTATCATCAGATAGAATGCAACATTTGAATTTCTTTGAAAATAGTACAGTGGAAGTTGATTGTTGAGAACATGTCTTGAATATAATCTTCAGTTAAACGATATAAGAATAACAAAAATAATATACTATGCTCTTATTAATTCAGCCAATTGCAAACAAATAATGTTAGTTTGATTTTCTAATACACTGTATAGCGTGTATGACGAACACGAAGTTGGTGAAACATTTAGCATCCTAGTTCATATACCAAACTATTTCAGCAACAAGAAAAAATCATGATCTAATCGACTTGGATAGTTCTCCATGATATGATAATAAGAATAAGATAACAAACTGTTTGCTATTCAGTTTATTGAACCACTTTCCTATCTAGTCTCATCCAAGCCTCGGGCTATCTAGTAATAGTGTAATAGCCTCTAATATAATAATAGTGCTAGCATGTATCAACTACTAGATACAAAACTATGATCAACTGATGGCGACCAGGTCAGGAAACTCAGCTTGACTTCAAGGTTAGCAAACATTTTTCCATCAAGATTTTTCTAGCTAGAAGACAGAAAGTGGAAGTAGTAAGACTGGTACATCCAATGTAAAAACAGAAGCTACAACGGATGATTAGAGGAGAAAAGAACGTCGAACTTAGCAGTGTTTTATTTTTCGTTTTTTTTTCACTGGTGATCGCCTAGACTTGGAGGAATGCGAAGTCCCCTTTCCTAACTTGCGAAGTCCCCTTTTCTTTCTTCTCTTTGTCGATCAACATCGGAAAATCCAAGAACGCATGGTGTAGCCTATACTATACACTCTGCCCCCTCCAATCAAGTCCGTAACCCGACCTGCCATCTGTGAATTGAGTTAAGGTCGTTACCTGCTCTGTAAAACAAAAAGCAAAAAGATACCTAGACTCTTGTATTGTTTCTAATGAGTTGTTCTATCCCTTGTGACTTCTTGATTCCTTTTATTTTATCAGTGCCAATAATTTTTTTCTCCGATCGAGCCAATAATATCATCTGAGTAATTATACTGCAGGAGACGGTTGATTAACTACTCCCACGAAAACTTCAATTCGAATCAAGATACCTGACCGTTCACCAAGCATGGTTCATTAATTGAAACGTGTATACTAGCCTATCATGTACAGCAGTGTGGGCGAGTATATACTGTATGTATTCACTGAAAATCGGCAATCTTAAAGAAAACAACAGCATCATGAAGAACAGGAGCCCAATCAGATTTGTGTTCAACTTTTCAGGGAAGGAATAAACAAACAAAACTGACTTTCCAAGGAAGTTACGTTTGGAACAGGCCTGAAGAATCTGGTCTGGGGCTGCTTGGTGAGTTTGCAACAGGCTTCTGGTCTGTCCGAACAATTAGGAAAATGTTTGTTTCACCAACGATTTTGAATTTGATTTGAATATTGCGAATAAAGCGCGTGAGCCGATTTTTGTTTCAAAGCGTTCCCGCCTATCCAATTCAATTTGCTGGTTGTCTTGTTTAGGAGATCTTAATTTTGCGGCTCCAGTCTGTAACAGTAACAGAGGTAGAAAAATCGTTTAAGAGATGTTTATCTTTATCAAATTTTGTTGGAGAGAAGGTTATAACATCATCATTATATATTAAGGAAGTAAATACGGTTGTAGATCTTTTTGTAACATGCGAAAACGTTACAGTATTTTTAAAGATTGATTAATCTCATTCTTTTCGGTGATGATTTCGGGAATATTCGTTCCAAAGAATAATTTTCATATGTTTTTTTTCTGTAGATGAATGAGAACAGATTCTTTCGATTCTACTGGACCTGAACTTATAATATTCTAGACTAGAATATACATTAGAAAGTAAAACATTTAAATTTTGTGACTCAATTTTTAAATTATCGATTTGTCTGAAAACTAAAAATTTGATGTAGGTGCTGCCAGTGATGCCTGAGAATTTGCTGACTTTGCTGGGAATTTACTCAAGGTGATTCAGAAACATGCTCTTCAATTATTTCAAATCACCAAACGATAGATAAATAGCAAAGTTGCATGTTGAATTATGACAGGGGTTCAAACACCTTCAAACAATGTTTGCTATGCTTGTTTACGACACATTATACTGTATGAGACAACTTGGCACTGCTTTGCGATTAACATGAATAGTACATAGAGTTGAAGAGAGAGATGAATGCAATCCTGCTCGACAACTTCGAGTAGTTGAATCACAAATTCCTTACATGGGATCTAAAAATTTCCACCAACATGAAAATTCAATTAAAAATGGAGATGAAACAAACTTGTTGTAGTGTCAGATTAATTGGACATCACGGGAAATATTTTTTTGTAACTTTACTAATGAGACATAATTACAACCACCCGCATTGGAGACTCAACTATCACAAGTTTACACTCACTTCAGATATGTTGTGGAACTTCTCCATAATGAGGTGAATTGGTAAAAGAATAAATATTGTCAATTCCACACAAATTTAGTTTATTTCAAACCATACTCGAGTTTCAATGTCCAGCATGGCATCATCTTCAGTGAGAGTTGGAAACTGAGGGTTTTTCTGAGCTGTATTTTTCAAATCCTCAGTTTCCAACTCCCACTGAAGATGATGCCATGCTGGGCATTGAAACTCGAGTATGGTTTAAAATAAACTAAATTTGTGTGGAACTAACAATATTATTTTATTCTTTTACCATTAATTCACCTCATTATCACAAGTTTACTCGAATCAAGACTTGATTGAAGTTTAGTTGTAGGAAGTTTGCTACCTGAGCTAAACGGTGAAAATACAAGCTGTAATTGATTATTCAATAAACATTTGAATGAATAGTGCTTTCTTCTACTGCCTAATTTGATCAATTTTTATTTAGCAAATTCAGAACATGAAAAATTGCAAAATTTGATCGAAATGTCCGTACTACGGTGTGCTAGTGCTTTGGGTAATATTCAGTGTTTAATATATTTTTTCTACTGTACTGCGTCAACCTGTACTCACAACAAGTTGGCATCTCTCAGAATGAGTACAGGTTGTCGGCGACTATAGCAGGATTCTTTTAAACTGTCAGAAACAGCTGATTGATGTACGCTCGTTTACTAACGTTAAATCAGCTGTTTTATGACAAGTTAAAAGAATCCTGCTATACCTGACATCATTTTCGAGTTGTCAGGTTGTCGTGAGTACAGGTTGACGCGTTGCAACTTTGTCGCGTTCCCTTTTTACTTTTACTGTCCCATTTCATAATTTTTAATTTTTCATCTTAATTTCCACTGGAAAATGTTTTAAATTAGAGAAAATATTTCTACTCTGTTGATGATCATTCATATTTATGGTTATTTCTAAATATCTCTACACTTTTCACCAATTTGCACCCTTATTGTCTCATTCAATCTCATGTATAGTCAGTCAACAGCTCTCTCATGACAATGAGTGAGCCAGTCTTGAATTCGACCAGTTAAGCAACGATTTGTACGTCGATCCATAAGATTTATTATCGAAAATGAGACGTCCAATAGAAGAGTAAATTATACATTGCTATGGGCAGAGTGCAGGGTACATTCCTGTTTGGGGATAGACATGACTATGTTTCCCTGTCGGTAATCTATCGACAAGTTTGCTGTTCTCTATAGAGGTTGGTGATTCTTTCAAATACTCAACCTCAACTCAACAGGTGGGGAATAAATAAATTCTACCACACTTCTTACTCATCTTTTATGTGCAAATTGGACCTGCCCCTATTCTACTCAATCTTGGCACCATCATCATCATCATCATCATCACCATCATCATCATCATCATCATCATCATAATCAGAATCATCGTCGTCGGTGTTGTTACCATTCTGAGCTCATCTCTTCCGAGGCACTGTCTTTTTGTTGTTCTTTTTTCCAATAATTGAACCGGTTGAAATTTTTACACGTTTTTTTCATGCATCTAAAAATGGAAAAGCAGCAAGGTTATCGCACCCTCTCCTGGTCAAGAACCTTAACAGATGGAGATAATTGTTTAATAAACAATTTTTCAACGACAGTCATTTGAATATTTGCAATGAAGGTTGTTATATCACTTTGACATGAGATCATTTTAAAAAGCAAATTACGCTTGGGAATATGAAATGCTCTTATTATAAGAAAATACTTCAGTAGCTGAGTGGCTTTATCTACCAGTTTAAGATTAATATTCACTTTTAAGAATCAAAGTTGATGAATAAATTGTTTTTTTTTACCTAAACAAAGGTTTGAAATCAATGTACAATTTTCTATAGACTAGATTATATTTTCGAGAATCTTCCTTAAAGAATAAATTCTAATTTCACTCCTCAACAAAACTTTGACGTTAATAACATATTTTCTTGGAAAATAACGTACAGATCACAAAATAACGTATAGTTCACAAAATAACGTATCTAAATTTAAAGTAAATACAACATTTTAATTCCTTTAAATATTTTTTTTCAAAATTCAACCCATCTCCAAGTTTTTCCCATTTGTAACTTATAGTTGTTAGTTATCTCAAAATTGAACTATTTCTAGGCTACCAAACATCAGGAATCATTAAAACTAGAAGTAATCCATGCTCTTGATCTATAGATTTTGAAAAACTTGAAATCATGTAATGTTGTATAAAGCATAGGGCCATGGAATGTAATGACAACTTCTTTCAATTCAATAATCAGACTTCCCCATCGTATTATATTTACTAGTCGTGTTGAAATCTTCATCAGCCAATTATTATCGCTGAATTTTTTCATTGTTATTTTTTAATAATTTCAAAATTTATACAGTATAATATGATATTCTAAATAGATGAATGACTTCTATTTTTTATATCAGTATACCTACTTTTCTTCCTCAGCCTTCAATTTTTTTTTTATAATTCAAACATAATTTTTCTCAAGTTACATCTTGTTTAAAAATTCCTTGTTTCTTAGCTCTCTGCCATCTTTCTCAACTGCATTGTGACACATGAAATATTCCCGTTTATCTAATAGTGAAGTTTGCAATTCCACATCCACTATTATTATGATGGTTAATGAACGTTCTAAAAAAATACATCAAGTATAATGTAACCAACCTGGTGTACAAGCATTGAAAAATATAACCTGAAATCTAATATTATGCCAACGTCAATGTTGTGGTGAATTCATCTAGAAGCAGAGAGGCTGAAAATAAGACGAATTTATTGCAATACTTGTAATGGTGAACAGTTCTGCTTCGGGAATCCCCTGAAATACTGGACAGAATTCTCAGAAAACTGGTTTGACCAATAGCAGGTCGAGTAAAGGACAGATGACACTTGATTGTGCCTCCTTCTTCACCGGAAGACATGAAAAACTCAAGAATGTACACAGAATTGTCACTGAAAAGTGGTTGTTGAAATCGCGAAGAATATAATATGCTTGGTCTAATCTCCAATCTTGGTTTAAGACAATCCATTTATTGGTGAATTTTGGTTGATAATAATTTTTACAGAATTTTTACAATCAATCGATTACAAGAGTTTCCCTTCGCAATAGATTCAGTTGTAAACTACTATTTTAAAAACTCTCAAACATGTGCATTCCATGATTGAAATTTCACTGATAATACTAATCAACAAGAAAGAAATCATATACTGGTAGAACAAAAAACTCACTTCTTTTCTTAGAATCTTTTCTTAAGATAATAATATGAATTAATTTTGTTAAAATCATTTAACTCAATTTAGTTCATGTATCCCAATTCATTTCAAATTCTATAAGTGTACAATAAGCTGTACACAAGGAATCAAAACTATATTGCATAGTACACAGGAACTAAAAGTATGCAAGCACTGTACAACTTTTTAATGTTGGTTTTATTATTTATTGTAATAAATTTTTTTTGTTTTCTCAATAAATAATTATTTTCCTCTCTTTGCCATTTTTGGATCTCAAATAATACAAGATACTATTCAAATCATACAAATAGCAGCCAAAATAACATATCTGTCTACACTTTAACTTGTAGCCCACACCTCGATCGATCAAAATATATTGATTTCCTGTGTAAAATAACAGAATAACATCAAAGTAAAACTTGGAAGCTGTACTTGTCAAGAGAAAAAGGCACCTATCGCCATGTACTGTCAAATATGACAACGTTGGGAAAGATGTTCTGTTTTTGTACTTGTTTTACACTAGTGATGTCTACCACTATCTATCCAAAACTCATTTTTTATTCGATTGTCGTTCTGTAAAGGCTGATACTGATAACTACCCAGCAGCTTTTCAAAATAAAATATTGTGTTTTAATTGATGACAGGTAGACACATGCAGAGAGATAGGCTATACATCTGAAAAAGGTATAGAAAGAAAAGTATAGACAGCTATAGAAATATAGAAAAAGGTATGCGAGTATTCAAAGCAGGATGTTGAGTGTCAGAAAGAAGAAAGGAATGTATAATATTTGAGTATTATAAACGAAGGTGTTAAAAATATAGATAAGTGATTTTTTTGCTAATGAGAAGTAAGGTGGGGTATAGACGGAGACTGCAACCGGTTAGATGTGATATGGAGCTTCCTACCAGATCAATGATCTCGAGGAATGGTGCGGGGTTCGATTCCCGGTCGCCAACCAGATAAATTCTTGATACCTGACTGAGCACATTTGCCTTGCGCGTCACACAGATGGGACGGCGACGCTGACAAACAAAATAGGATTAAGAATAATCCCCATCGCTAATTGGAATCAGCGCGAATCCCGCTTTCCCATTTTGCTCTTTGATATTCATTTCACAAATCTGCTCGTTTTGGGACTTCATCCCACACACAGTACGGTGCTTTTTGTATGGCATTATATGCATCATGTTGTGCTAAATCATCATAGAATTATTTGATGAACTGGTTCGTTTAGGATAAATTCAATACATAGTTATAACTAGAGTGTTATTAGTTGATTTTACCAGCTAAGGGTTCAATAAAATTGAAGAGGTCCAAACCTCTGTTTCCTTTGTATTCCTGCTTGAATTTAAGCTTGATCAATTCAAAAAGGGATTAAATCAAAAAGCGATGAATCCATACCTGCTGTAAATACTTTTCTAAAAACAATTCTCAATATAGTAAATGTTCAATTTATTTTGAATGTCAACAATCCACTTCTATGATTTAATTGATCCAATGAAAGATAAATTGATTTATAATTGATAAAGATTAAAGATTTAATTGATCCATTTTTTTCACACATTATTGACGCCAAGGAACTACTGATTTTAACTTATTTGTAGAAATTTTATTGATGTTGTGGAACTCCATGATGAAATAAAACACTAAGATACTGTCAATTCCACTTAAACACTCAACTCCACGAAACCGCGGTCCAGTGCTGTTAATAATAAATTGGTGAAATTCAGAATCTCTTTTAGTGTTTTATTTTACTACTGATTTTCTTAGTTACATCAATGATAAAAATTATAACTTTTGAAAATGATTTCATTTTTGCTTATTATATAATAAGAATATTATGCAACAAAAATATTGTATAATGCCGATTCTCCTTGAACTTTGAGGATGAATTTGGATTATTAATTCCTTTCGCGTTTTAAAACAAAATAGGCTTACATCAGTTGCAACTTTTATTTGTTTTTGAGCCACTCTAGACAGTGTTCAGTGTCTTGGAGCTCTACTTTTACAGTAGCTGTTTTTCTGTCAATTTGATTGCTTTATTACCTGATTTTAATCATAATACTGTCGTATCAGTCGTCATGGTTGGAATCCCAGTTCCCATCCATGCTGCCGAAATTAGCCATACATTATTCCAATGCTCAAGATATGCATTGTAAAATAAATCTCATTGTTCAACTGTCAAGAAGATTCGCTACAGTGAATGAAATACAGTGATTTTGCATGGAATGGTCTCACTTCTCGTTTCTATTTATTGTTCAATGTAAATTACTTATTCAATTCAAAAGTTTTAAAACAGACTGTAAAGAGTTTTCAACAGTAGATGTATTTTCAGTATTGCCGTATATCATTTTCTTCGAGAAAAGTTATTACATAACTGAATTAAGTTTTTTCTTTCCAAACAATAGAGTGAGGTGGAACGAATAATTCCTATTGGATTTGAGCCCATATCAGGAAATAATCACTATTTTCACCACACCTTCAAAATATTCCTCAACTATTCATATCATTTAATTTGATTCATTTTATTGATATTCCATTGATTTGATTCAACCATTTATCATATTGATTTTTAATTATTTAAACAATGGAACATGATGTACTGAAATATGATTTATAATATTGTGACTTCCCAGATTTGTGATTGCAATAAACAATACAGAGTGTAATGTCACAAATTATTTGATTTGATCAGATGTTGATAAACAAAACTATTATTAACGTTGTTATTTTGAGTTAGTTGAAATATGGAGTTTGAATCTGAACCATACTATGTAAACATGATGAATAAAGAAATGGAAACTGTGAGAAATTTGATTAATTTAAATGAAGACTAAACTAGTGCTACGCTTCAAGAGAATACTGGGATTCAAGATCTATCATTCTAGTATTAGTATTTTCACTACGAATTTTACATTAAATTTTAGCTACAAATTTAACATGAACCTAAATCATATTGTATTCACAAGTAGCTTTGAGTAGTAGATCAATGTTGGTCACAATGATTATTAAAATTAATAACATTAAATTATTATATAGATGAAATCAAATTCAAATGAACCATGAGTATCTAAAACTATAACTCCACTTTTCCAAGACTACAAACATGAAATGAAGTTTAAACTTGGTTAAGCTGTGGATTATCAGCTCTAACTAAGTTTAAACCGTAGATTTATAGGTTTAAAAAAGTATAAACTACGTTTTTTTAAATTTGGTTTAAACGAAAATGGTGCTTAAGGGTCTAAAAATTTCAAAATCAATTTTTTGATTGTTCAAGTACAAATTAATATATGACTGTGTATAAGGCTCCTGGCAGACCATTTTTTTCAAAACTTCAGTTTTCTGTAGCAATCTCACATCTATTTTCCGTACATCACCTCATTTTATCTTTTTCAAATGTTCTCATCAAATAATCACTATTTCCACCACACCTTTAAACATGTATTCCTTTTTCCATGCAGCTGGATTTATGCAATCTCATACTTTATAGTAACCATACCCTGTAGCTACCATCTCTGGTGGAGTGTTCCTCCACTAACTCTTCCCGAGCTGTATCTGATAATTCTAAATCAATTTATCCACTGAAGCCCAACGTTATTATCAAGGGAGTCATGAAGCGAAGTGCCTTAGGCCATGCTGGATTGTTACAGCCTCCCAAATCTTGTTATCTTCTCCATACTGTCCGCCTATTCTATTAGCTGAGCGTCAGATTCTGCACAGTCTAATCACTCATCGCCCATATCAATATCAAACAGTCTTGTTTAACAGATTTTTTGCATCTTGGTCCATTATTTGATTAAAGGGATGATATTAGTCCACTATAATAGGACCAGTTGAAACGATTGCTTGCTTGCTGGACCAGTACTGTACCTTTGGTATGATTTATTAACTAAAGGTTCATCAAAATAAGAGCAATGAAATATTTTACATGAAGCTGCTACTATAATGTATATGCTACAACTAAATTGCTTATCAGTTTTCTGTAATTGAATTCACTTTCAGTTATGGAATAAATTTCATATACATCTTATTCTTGTGTGGTTGTATGTAACCTGTAGTACGTTATATTATGAAAAAACAATAACTGAATAACTAGATAATCAAAATTCATTGTGATGACAGGGCAAAAAAGGCAAAGTCTCTTTGATTGACAGTCATTTTAATGAAAAGTCAACTGTTATTTTTATTCGAGTTTTGGTGGTAGCTGTCTCAGATTATAAAGCTTTATAAAGCTATATTATATAATGAATATTTTGCAAACTAATAATTCAATTTTCTAATTCAGCTACCTGTACATGTGTGATACTTCACTCTACCTTTTTAAACATCTCAATATTTTATATTGTATGGAGTACAAACCTGTTCCCCTAAGTATATATTTATGAGATCATCTTGATATTAAAGGGAGTGGCACCTAATTTCAATTGAATTATTTTTTATCAATTCCTCATCCATTGATACTAACGCCGCCCAATAATTGAAAAATATAGTTAAATTCTTTTATTACTGTCACAAATTACAAAATTTTATTTTCAAATGATCGCTGATAACTTAATTACATACTACTTACATAATCTATTTCAATGTGATGGCATTTTCAAGCATTTTAAAAATTTGAAAAATTTACATAACTTTAGTTAGAAGTTGTGGAAGTCATCGAAAATCTATTTTGAGGTTTTGAATACCTAATGATTTTGAATGATAAATTCTATCTTTTTCCATCTTGAGTGTGAAGAAGCTGAATGATTCTAAATAATTCTGAATAATTCATACATGAATTACACTGAGGAAATGGAGTTTATTCACATTTTTTCAAGATTGTCAATGACAGCACTCAACTTACATTGCAATAGCTTGGAACCAGTCTTGTTCTGAATCACTGACTGCGAAAATCTGTATAACCTGTTGATACAATCAAAACTGCCTGAAGCTACAGAAGAGCCACTCCAATAATCCGATCCGTTTATTCGGCTCCATTCTAACTTACAATTATCCAGACATTAATTACTACTCGACTTCGCTATTAAACAAACATAACATTCATCATAAAGCGGTTGAATTGGATGAACAGATAGAATCGCAACTCTGTGTGTTTTTATTACGGCTGTAATTTATAATCGAGTTCCAGAACAGAAGAACACGCGTCCTTTTCTTGTTTTGAATGAGCCTTGTGACCGCCCATTGAGAACGGTTTGTTCTTTTATTGAATATTTATCGTTTTCGAACACATCTGCTCATCTCAATTATCAAAACTGTTTTTCATTGTGATTTATTGGCTACAATAGCTCAGATCAAAACTGTATTTCATTGTGATTTATTCAGGTGCTGAGTTGATGCTTCTGAGAGTTTGAGGATGCAAAATCTCAAGTAGGCCACACCCGCATTTTTGCAAAAGAAAAAATTGCAAAATTAATGAGAAGTTTAGTTATTGGATCTATCTAAAATCTATTTTCAATCTATTTTATTTAAAATCTATTTAAAATTATTTAGGATCTATTTAAAATTAATTTTAATATTGATCCAACCAGTAGAAATAGATGTTTGTTGTGTATGATGTGATGTAGTGGTAGTTCTCCATAGATATTGTCAAACCACTTATTTATTATAAATTAAACATTACAGTCCCATGGTTTCATGCCAAGAAACCATGGTATTGTAATGTTTAATTTTTTATAAATATTAAGTGTTTTGGCAATATCTTTGTCTTTTCTTTCAAAAATAATTCAATTGAATTTGAGTTTCAGAAAATGTATGGTAGGCTACTGTAAAAAGAATAAATTTTGGGAGAGAAATAGTTAGGGCTAAGCCTGTTCTTCTCTCCCAAATCATGTTATTATTTTTGTGGTTTGTATTCAATGAATCAATCAATACAGAATAATTTGAGAATTAGTGCAGCAACCAAAGCAGTAATAATAGGCTAAATTTTCAATTTTTATTATAATATACAGTAATAATAATGCAAGGCTGTTTTATACTCTTGTTTCTGGCAATAAATTTGATTTGATCTTGATATAGACCTTGTATCTCGTTTCATGATCATCATGCTTTGAGGAAAATTAATAAATTTAATAAAAAGCCGCATTGATTCGTGTGTGGTAGAAAGATTATGAATTAAATAGTAGGAATATAATGTGAATCTTCTCATCCAAAAACACTCATAACAAGAATAACATATTACTCATTTCCAAGATAAATTTGCTTGTCACGATTTACAGAAGAGCATTCTCAGTCGGAACATTTCTCACTTCTGAGCTTTTGATAGAATTACATCAATAAATAATCGTCATCAACTGTAAACTATAGGGATTCTCACTATATTTTATAGTCATCTTAAAATATATTTGAAGACCAGCTTCTTTATCTATTGAGTGAAATTGGATTGACAGTGTTTTGTAGTACTGTTAATGGCTAGTCACAATATTTTGTCAGTAAACGTGAAGTTGTACTTAGGGACCACACAGACGAACATAGTTCATTCATTAATTCAGGCAGATTACATGTAGATTCATGATATTGTTGATGAATTCATCTTATTGCGTGGGTTAGTTTGGATTTATGAAGTGTGTTCTCTCTGTTATGAAATTGTGAAATGTGAAGTTGAGAATTATTTTGACATTTGATTAGATAGTCGTGATCCATTTTTATGCACGTTATTGATAGTATGGATTACCTACCACAATATTCATTGTATATGAGATAGGCTCACATAGTTATCCATTTGTGTTATAGAATAAACTTTTCCCCCGTCATATAGATGAAGGTAATCAAGATAATCCTATTTAAACTTGAAAAATCTATATTTTTAGTGAATTTTTCCAAATTAAAGTATATCTTGATTACCGAATCAGTTACAAGTGTTTATTTGGTTTCATTCGATTCATTGCCAAAATTTACATAAAACCTGGCTGTTCCCGCATATCCAAAAATATTTTTATCTTCTTCGCAGAAAATTATGCTATTTTCAATTAGTTGGTATTTCAAGTAGTGGAGCATTCCTTGGAATTTCTCTTATTATTTTCATAAGTGCAACACCTAAGAAGTACCTAATAAAGTACCTCATTAACCTATTTTTGGTATCTTCCATTTAGTAGTAATAATTTAAGTAAAAATATTTCCAGGATTTACTATACAGTTATAATAGGCAGGAGAATAGCTTATCAAAAAATTTGAATTTCAGTGATAATGACTGGTATATAATAAAACCATGTCCATAGAATAGATAAAATAGAATTAGAATAGACATGGCTGATTGGAGCTATCAGCCTTTCTGAGACCGTTCTCACATTGGAAGGGATTTTATAGCATAGTACGGTTTGGAAAAACAGGCATGTTTGTTTTCTTCAGATCAGAGACCAGCTTCAGTAAGAAGTAAGAGGTTAAAGGTGCATCATATGTATTTTTTTCTTCATACCAGACCAGAGTTCAATTTCCTTCCACTTGAACAGATTTGAACATCTAACGCGAACTTCCGATTTTAATGTAGGAGCGGTTATTTCCAATCAGTCATGTCGCCATGTCTATTCTAATTCAATTTAACCTTTTCTATACCATCGTCACTATCACTTGAATTTAATATTTTTTAGCTTAGAAGAGGATAGTTTTGTGATCCCGCTATATTATAATACACAAAATAATTCTCAAGTTTAATATTGGACAATTTAATCTGAATTGGCAACTTGTCGACTGCAAGTAACGGGTAGGGACATTTATAGACACGAATACATATAAGCTGTCAAGTTGACACGGTGCAATAAAGTTGCTTGCAATATTGGCAGAGTCCAACTTATTCCAGGAATAGGAAGTGAGGAAGGAATTCAGAGAGGACAGGTTTGATCTCGGCTGGGTGACAAGGATGGGCCAAGTCGCTTGGACAGATTTGCAAGTTGATGGCACGGTGTAAGACGGTGGAAAACCTGATAAAGGTGAAGTAGGGGAAGAAGAAGAAGAAGAAGAAGAAGAAGAAGAAGAAGAAGAAGAAGAAGAAGAAGAAGAAGAAGAAGAAGAAGAAGGAGGAGGAGAAGAAGAAGAAGAAGAAGAAGAAGAAGAAGAAGAAGAAGAAGGAGGAGGAGGAGAAGAAGAAGAAGAAGAAGAAGAAGAAGAAGAAGAATGGTACGGGTCGAAGGAATGTGTGATTTATTCCACTGGAAAGTTTCCTAAAAAAGTTCAAGTTTTTAAACGAGCTGTTGACATGCTGTTTATTCTAGACAGGGGACAATCTGATGAAATTTATTGATTGATGAAAATTTTTGAAACTATTATGTAGGTCATCGTTGTCGTGGATCTCTGAGTCCCCTAACAAATACAAATAAGGGTTGGTAGAATAGGGAGGCTGAAATATTATATAATATTGTAGAATAACAACTAATTAACTAATAATTAGACTAACAACCAATATTAACTAATCGTAAACAGTTTCTACGTAGGCAGTCAGAAGCAAACCTTCTAACCGGGTAGTACTCAAATAAATTTACTCTGTAAATAAATAATTAAAATCCATTTCGATTTCATCATGGATCTTTAAGTAAAATACAAATCAAGTTAGAGAAGCTGAGATAGCCTATCAACAATTTAGAATAAATAAATAAACTAATCATAGTAAATCCAACTGTGTAGTTCTCGAATAATGGAAGGTCACAGAAAAGGAGAGGACTCTGAATTATCTCTGGTATAGTAGGTACTCTGTAAATGAATTCCATGAAAAATGAAATCCATTTGCTCTTAGTTATTCTTAGTTGACCAAATTCTTCAAATTCAAGTCTTAATACGTTCTGTAGTTTGAAAATATGCTTTTGAGATTCAAATTCTAGAATATTGTTTGGGAAGAAGGATTACAAGTTCTGGATTGAATATTAATGTGGTAATGGGTTGTGATGAGGGTTGAATTTATTTAATGTTGATTATCACGTCATGTTTTTATTCTACCCCTCAATATTTTATGAATATTGTATTTTCTTAATTTGAAAACTTTAATGAGAGATAAGTTTGTATATGTGCAGAAGAAAGGCGATTTTTCTATTTGTAAAGTTTATAAGGCTTCTCTTCTATTGAAAATTTACTTGAATTCTCAAGTGAGTATCGTTACTTAATCAAATTGAATTAGAGGCACCTACGGCGGTATGCCTTTTAATTTAATTAGGAGTTGAACTTTTATGGTGTTCTGTAATGAAATTTGATTAAAACTGGCATCGTAAATCACAATTCAACACATGAGCAGCTGCTATCAAGCACTAGCATTGAAGAATGCCGGTAGTTCTACCGAATTGAAGGCAAAACTTTTGACATAAGGACACCTCTTTTGACATAAGATTATCAAGATATATATAATCAAGGAAAATTATGAAAATTTTTATCAAGGTCAGCAAATTCTGAAGGAAGTTGTATTGGTATACTTCTTGAGGCAATGCCATACAATCTATATTTAGTTCCTACATTATAGGCCTACTGTAAGTCTGTAACCTGATATTTAAAACTGAATAATTAAATTAAAACTAAGTTATATTATTACATCAAAACATTACTCATACATGATGTGCAAGACTTTTCCATAAGGATGTAGCTTAACAAATTTTGTTAGTAAAATTCAAGAATGACATTGGCCTTTTAGATCAGATTGATCCTTCTTTAATATTTTTCTCTTCCAAGGCTCATATACTCAAAAATGGGATAATAATTCCTATAATCAATTGTTAACGCCAACAATTTGACTCTTTTAAAGCAAACCATGGGTAGAATTTTACCCAATCACTGTTAATAAGAACTACGTAATATGAAGTATAAAAGAACTCTTAGAAGAATTTATGGATTCAATATTCACTAGACTATGCATTCACTATTGATTCCTTCGAATTGTTTCCCCTCTCTTTCAATTAATTTTGGTCTATTGCACTGTATTTATGTACTTTATCTCAATTAACAGGTATGCAGAAACATATAGAAAGACAGTGCCCTGGTATGTTGCAGTCTCTCCCAATTATTCAATGAGGTGGTCATAGTAATCAAGGTAGCCCATTGGTTCACACTTTAGTGTAGGAGGACTTGATTTATTGCGGTAGGTCATGTTGCAATTGCAAAGGTACTAATGCTTTATTTACTCTCAAACTTATTTCTTGGAACTCCTTAATTGAAGTACTTGTAGCATTAGAATAGTGCTCACTTCAACATAAAAAAATACACTGTAACTACAATGTGGAATGACCTTATGAAACTTGTTGCACTGTATTTTCCACTAATTTGAGAAATAGCTACGGTATTATTATGAATAAATTTATAATTATTGAAGGTATTGGATATATCATTTTGAGTCGTTGACCATGTTAACGAAATATCTTTATCTGTTCGAATTTGACTTCATATGCGGGCCCGGATTTGGCACTTTCGGGTGCTTTTTGATCCTGCAATGAGGTTTCGGCTTGTCCGGGCGTACTTGCTATAGTGTGAATAAATGCATATGATTCATCAGTCAAAACACTTTCATCCGGGCCAATGCTGGTCTGAAAGAAACCTAAGGCTAGGCGTACACCGGTTAGTCAAGACAAGACGAGATTAGTCACGTTTAGTCACAGTACTTCACATAGTTGCTTATGAAGCAACACACACCGATTAGTCATTGCATCGGTGTGTGCTGCTTCATAAGCAACTATGTGTATTGCTGTGACTAAACGTGACTAATCTTGTCTTGTCTTGACTAACCGGTGTACGCCTAGCCTAAGGCAACTTTAAAAACTGGATTTTCAATTAGAATGTACTTCTACACTTTTTACAGTAAAATGAATAAATTTTGTACATCAGATATAGTAAATTCTAAAAATCAATTTCAGTAAGTTGATAAGAAATAAGTTCTACATCATGAAAAAATCTTAAAACCAAATGGGACACTGATAGCCATGTAATTTATAATTGCCTACAGTGATTGATCATTCTGTCTGACATTATGGGATCAAATTTGAATAATTCGTCTTTGTTCCAGCATTAAACTCAAGTTCAAGCTCAAGAATCGCCTGATTTTGCTAATGAGCTTTAAAAATTCTGCTTGAAATCTCATTCAAGTTATTAGATAACTCAATAATATATTAAGGAGTGATTGATTAGGGTTTTAATGTCTCAATCATGGAATTGAAAAGCCTTGAAAATGTATGATTTGATGGAAGCTTACAACTTTTTGCTCTTATTTTATTGTCAAGACCACTAACGTTGATTGTATAAGAATCTTATTCAATTTTGCCCTTATCAATAATATGTTATTTTGTATAAGAATCATTCAATATTGTTTCCTATCTCAATAACTTCTCAAATGTCCTTACTCTTTCGCTGATCTTGTTAGTTTTTTCTCTCAATAATTACTTATATGTTATTTTCCCTCTTTTGTTCTAGAATAGTAATTACATGACATTCATTGTATCCATTTTGTTTATTTATTATCAGTATTAATGAATACTAGACAAGTGTAAGCTGAATACCGACAAGAATATACTAAACAATGACAAGTGTCATACATAACAATAGAAAATCACATTTCACATACAAGGGTCATTTCATAAATAATGCACAAAAATTTTTTTTACTCAAATTGTTTATTTTTACTAAAAATATCCCTTTATATTATTGAATATAAACTTTCTACTTCTCAATGTAAACGGATGTACTATACCATCTAAGGATACAAACTTTGTTCATCTGTCAGATGTTCCCTGGAAACCGTCCATGAGAGGATAATTGGTTGTTTTAACTTTGGTGAATAGTTAACAACCTAAGTCTCCCACTATGAAAAGCCATACGCTAATAACTAAATAAATAAATTCGCTTTATTCTCTGATGAACATAAAGCAGATAGAAAGCATAAAATCTATAATTCTATCCTCAAGTTACGGTATACAATTTTATTTTCAATTTTTCTTTATCAATAATTTTTGTGTTATTATAAGAATCATTCTAGCACAGTAATAAATGAATAAATAAATAACTACTGTGAATAACTAGATAGATAGTTGAATAAATCAATATTAATAAAAGCGATGTATTTGCGATTTAACATTTATTCTGTATTTTATCCATTTATTAATTTGTTTATTCATTTAGCAATGTACAAGGGATATTCAAACGCCCAAAAATAATTTCAATCACTAATATTTTCCCCTCTATTCCTAGTTGATCTTCTAGACCAGTGAACTAGATGAAACATGTAGACCACCTCCGCACAACCAGCGGGCTCTTTGATCCTGCCACAATTTCTTTTCGGTTTGGTTGTGCTGGCTTGCTTTTTGAGCGGCGAAGGCAACCCGAGGGGGGCTACCTGCCCCTGGACCCCCTCGCGGTGGGGGGGGAGAGAGACTATAAGATTGGCGCGACCCTGACATTGGACGCATTGCGTTCTCGTCCTCCTTGCGACCTGGAATCGTGACGTCACGCGACCTCTTTTTCCGCAATGACTGTCAGCCGCTGCACCCTTGTGGTGGCATCCCTGTTACTGTTGCTGGATTTGGGGACCACATCGGCTCACCTGCAACAGTATCAGCCCTCCAGACAACAGTATCAGGCGCCTAGACAACAGTATCAGGTGCCTAGACAACAGTTTCGACCGTTTTTCCGGCAGACACAGTGTGAGTGAAATATTTTTTACTTTTTTTCAATTTCAAGCCAAAAGAAAACAATGATTCTTTACTGATTTTGTCAGCCATTAAATATAAATATAATAGGCATTGTCATAAGTCTACAACATTTAGTAGTCAATACATAATCAATAAATAAAAAGAAAACACAAAACAATATAAATTCACATACAAGAAAGGTCCGCCTCCACAAATTCTGTGAGGCTGTACAGCGGGTTACACAGGAGCCAACTCTCTACAGATTTCATAAATTTATTTTTAGGCAGGGCTCTCACTGACTCAGGTACCCTATTAAAAAATCTGAACCCAGCAACTGGGAAGCAATTTAGAGTCATGTTGATGCACATCACTGTTTAATGCAAAAAAATACTAAAATACTGGAGATAATATACAAACTAACAAAATCGATGAACGTGAATTAACCCAGCAAATCAAGAAAAAATTCAGTCAAAGACATAGATGAATTAATAGAATTTCCATTCTGTTTTACCTTTTTTGCAAGAAAACATTTATTGTTATTTTCCATACCACTATTTCAAGTGGTTTAATAATCAACTTTGCTTGAATAGATGAGAAGAGTTGAAACTTATGACTGGTGGAAAACTGATGGAACATAAATAAAATAAATGAAACTAATCTTGAAATTATGCTGACATTAAAAAACTTCTAAGTAGTAAAAAACTTGACTTACATCATAGTGACAATCGTTTCGTCCTGGTGTTGGACATCATCAGACTGAGCAGTTGAACAGTTGACTCTGTAGAAAAAAGTATGGATGTACAGTACAACACAATATTTTTTAAATGTCTTTCAATTCAATTTCAAGCAAAAAAGAAAACTAAAAAATAATAAGAAAACAAAAAGATTACTTGAAAACACTGGAAATAATATGAAAACTAAAAATTATGATAAATTTTACAAGAATAAATGAAAAATTTTGGCTTAAAGAAACAAATATATTGAGAATATTGTCAAAAAAATTGATTCAATTGCAAATTTGTAAAATCTGGTCTTTCTTGTGGAAAGCATTAAGTAAAGGCTGGGAAATAGGAATATAATTTATTCTTAACTCTCAGCCTTAACGTAAATAGGCTATGTATCATATAGCTTAGTGTATTTTCTTAATTGGAATTAGATTCCAAAAATGAGAGTAATATCATTGATAAACTATATCATTTCACAATTGAAATTTTGAAATGAAGCTTGAGAGCTCTCCAAATTCTTCATCTATGATTTCATTGCGTGATTGAAATATGATTTGCATCAAAACCGACATTCAAAACCAAATTTCAAGGTTACTTGGACTATTAATATCAATATCCGTTCATCAAGACGATAAGCACCTGCTGAAAAAGGTTCATGATTTAAATTCATATCACAAGCTCTCAACCATTTGAACTATTATGATGAGTAATCGATTCACTTACCCGCGTATTTCCTTGCAAATATAATCTAAACTTCAAAATATCTCCAAACTTCGATTTTTCCCCCAAATTCTTCCAGATTCCATTTAAACACTTCCATTTAATACTTCGATTCTTCTATTTAGATAAACTGTGATGAAGAACTTTGATGGAAACGACTCCTTGGATAAAATGCTTAAAAAATCACAAGTGAATCGAAAAAATTGAACCAACTATTCAAAGATTAACTTCTTAAATCATATCAGGATTTCTTTTTCCAATATTCATTTCAAATTTTAACTCTGGAAACTCTGGTTTCTTTTTCTTCTTTCCCTTCTTATTTCTTTTCTTCTTTTTCTTTCTCTTCTTCTTCTCATTTCAGTAACAGAAAGTATTTTTTTTAATTCTGTCTTTCTTCTTATCTGACTTCTTTCCTCCTCTTTTTATCATTCCTTGATTCAAAAACAAGAAAATACCTGGATAAAGTGATTGTTTTGTAAAATGTACAGGTGTCAATGTACCCAATTCAAAACAAGAGCTCTCCTGAATAAACTGAACTGGATACTGAACCCAAACTCAATGCTGGTTAGCTGTATTTGGCCATAAATTAAGTGATTTGCATTTTGCTTGGACTCTCTGCAGTCTGCACGCCCTGTTTAAGAAAAAAGGCCACACAATAAATTTCAACTGGATGCTGGGAAATTTTCCAAGCAAATATTTATGAGATAGCGGAAGGAACTGAACCGGTTTAAGACAAACTTTGAAGCTGATAAGTTTTTTCCTCCCAGAAAGCATTCTTCCCATTGTGAACTTTTTCTAGTTGAAATGAATCATCAAAATTTCAATGGATTTTGAAATTCCTTTTTTATAGTATTAGGTAAATAAAAATAGATGGATAGATGAAATAGAATAGATAGAAATCTGGATAGGTCTAACAAAAATTGAAACAACACAAATAGCACCCACTTTTCATAATATTGTATTATTTTTCAGTGAATAAGCACCAATCTAGTTCCTATCTATGTGAAGTTGTTGCTTGTTGAATATGCTCATGTTCTTGAATCATTTGATTGGTTGAAAAGAATATCGCGTAAAACATTCCCAAAAAGGTGAATGGTAGTGCAGGATTGCTTCATGTCCTTCTTCTTTTTCTGAAGAAGTATGAAAATATGTGAGAAAAGATGCACAAGAGTCAGCAGCATGTAATCTTTGATTTTCCGGAACCTTTCCTTCAGCCGTCAAAATCACGTTGGGTTTTTTCAGTCTTTTCTGCGTACGTGATTCTTATTTGGAATGACAATTTGAATCCGAGGAATACGTTCGAAGATGTTTTGAAAAGTGTAATCCATATAAAGAAAGAAAACGCATGAAATGATTAATTTGAAGAGGAGCATGATACTTTTTTGAGGATCTCCCGATTTTTCTCCGTTACACAATGGTTGCTTGTTGAGGATGTTTTCATTTAGAAGGATTTCCAAAGAACCTATTAATTTTACTATCTGTTCATCTTTCACAATTTTTTGCACTCATAAACATAAGATGAAACATTTTGATAATTTTGGAAAAACATTAATTATTACATTATTTTACAAATAAAAATCTTCCGATTTTATTCCTCTATTCAACATAGTTATAGCGTCTAAGTTGATAGTCGATTCTATTGAAAATTTCATCTATGAAAACTCTCCATTCAACGAAGTATTTTTCAAGGGAATAATTTACAGTTTGTTGAATCACACAAATTTTCCAAATGGGTGAAAACAAGAGTTTTAAGATTTATTGCTCAAGCTATTATAGTTTACCTCCACTTCTGACCATTCATAAAAATATCCTATTTGGAATCAGATTATTATGTTGCCTACATAATGAATACACATCACATTTTTATAAAAAATCATTGTAGGCTATAGTAGGTATAATTTTTTCCACTATTTCACAATTTTTTTCCAAATTTGCTGAACTGATTGACCATCAATTCGTTGTTTCTCCTCCTCGTCCTGTTTTGTGCTTTCCATTTTCATTGAATATCTCATTCACAGAGAGGCCTATTAAAAAGTTATAATTTTTCAATTCAATTTTAATCGACAAAAAATGAACGATGCGAAAGTTTTATTTTAGAAGTCCTTTTATTACTCTTGATAGTATTTCGTAATTAATACTGTATTTTCAATTTTCCTGAAATGATCTCTCCGGAAACACGTTCTTAATAAAATCTCCATCAACAGCACTCCCAACTTTTTAATAAAGATCTCGCCAAGTGCAAGGATCTTAACAACCACACGTAGGTTTAGACAAGGTTTTCGTTTGTGTAGGTGTTTTCAAAATAGGTAACCGAGATGCAACTCCTCCAATACCGGTTCCATTTTTATGGTCGGAGCAGATTTTAGTGAAGAGATCACAAAATGGTCACTTTATGCATTTTAGTCTGGGGCACGTCGTTTTATTGTTGAATTATTCTAAGTAAACTATCATTTAGTCGTCTTGCAACCTCTATAGTAAACAAATGTTGATTGTAGATTAGAATGCAGGTCTTCACACTGACACAATTGGTGTCATCAGCCTCAAACCCACTCGGTTCACTCTTTCTCAATCCAGTTCTATCACTGCTATTACCTTGATTGCGTAATCGGAATGAGAATTGAGAACTATAAATATCCGTTTTGGAATCTTCAGCTCCGATTCTCCAGTTCCCCTCTTGTTCTCCTTCTGGTCTGAGAAAATTAACTCGATAAATTTTGTTTCTTTCCATCTGCTGTGTATATTTATCTCATTTGACCGGATCTTTTTGTAGTCTGTAGATATCTCACGATTTTGAAAATCAAGAATAGTGTTCTGGAATAGAGTTTTTATTGGGAGTAATACAACAGGTAAAGGAATGCAAAAATTAGTACTTCATCTATGGTGATACTCACAGCTTTCATGTGCTTTAGATTAGCTTTAGCTTCAGATTTGTGCATGGGTAATGGGAAAGATGATGATGGGGAATGATTGAACTTACAGCTTTTTTCTTATAATGTTCTAGTTTTTTTTTTGGGACTTCTTTTCTGCTATATTGTTTTAGTTATTTTCTTTTTTGGGACGTCATTATTGTAACTTATCTGTCGAAGCTTTGATATCTACTTTAGCTGAGCAAAGCTTCTTAGAAGCTCTTGAATATTTTTCTCATGATTTCAAGAATCGAAGAGGGGAATAGCATCCAAATATGGTTTCTAAAGTGAATCTTTTTGTTCTCATTTTATTCTAGTTGCTCTATTTTTGTCGTTTTGAGATGTTATATTAGATTCACAATCAGGACGATTCTATCACAAATATATCGTAAACAATGGATACATATTGTACGCTTCATCATTCTGTATTGCTGCAAAAAGTTAAAAAATGTTTCAAATAATAATGATCTCCTTAATGGTACCGATCGTTCTTTGTAAGATGTATACCTTGGTATCACGAACCCGAACCAGTAAATAATGATACTCTACCTTCGGGCGGTCACCAATAAGTAACTTCCAGTTTTGTTTTGTTTTGTAGCCTAGAAGTTCCCAATGATCTCATTTCATCTGTTATATAAGTTATGTGCCGTAGTTCTATTTCTCTCAGAATAAGTCTATTGATAAGATCTTTATGCTAATCTTCATTTATGGTAGATTCAGACTTTTTTAATTAAACAAACTTGCTTTAGCTTCTTCAATTTTAGTTCTTGAATTTTCACGATGGAATGCCTAACCATAAATAAGATTCGTTGATACATCGATGAAAATTAATTCATTCACTTTTGGTTAATACTGGGATTAGCTTGAATCCCATACTTTAACCAAAATACTCTTGATTATCCTATCTTCGAGATAAATATTCTAAATCATACTTTAAATTTTCCACTTTTTAAATTATCATCTTAATCATAACCATTATTCGAATCGAGCAATAAATCTTATAGGAGAAATATTTCAAAATAAATTATTCCTGATTCCTATTATAAATTGAAGAATATAATTCTGAATAAAGATCAACTAATCTAATCAACAATTTTACACTTTTCGTATACTTTAGGCTTCTACTCGTATACTTCTTGACGTTAAAAGCATCACAAACCAAGCTTCAAACACGAGATTAATTTAGAATCAATTCGAGATTGACTTGGAATTTAGCATAGAAATGAACACGATCATAAGTGCATTATCATTGGTAAAGCAAAATTTATTAACCGCCCTTCATTCAGACCTTAAAGAAGAATCTTGTGAAAAAAAGTTCAATTTTATTTTTGGAACATAGGCTGTCCCGGTGGAATGACAGATAGCGAAGATCTGCATACACACAGTGATATGAAAATCGCTTTTGCCAAATGACTTAATTGTAGTGCTCTGACATTGGTATGAGACTTTAATAAAGGGGCAGCTGTTATTTTTTTACACAGCAACTGAATTCAAATTGCTTTACTTTTGAAACTAGTTGAAGAAAGAGAGCACCTGACAAATAATACCAACTCACAGCAGTCATGAAATACGTCCAATGGTAGCCTATTGATGGTACTGTATTATATAAAGATTGCTCTCTCGCAATGATAAGGCATTCTTCACTCTGCTCTTTACTCTTTGTTCGACTTTAGAGCTGGAATAAAACAATATACTTTATATTTATTCAACCAGTATCTCGTACTTTGATAGATATTTCGAATGGAAGTTAATGGATTTCATTCCAAACAGCAGAAACTTTCAAGTGACAAGAATACAATTAGACTAGTTTGTATTACTTCATCAATCGCAAAAAACAATTTAGCTCCGCCTAGTGCTAAAATTAGGCGTGACTATCGCCCTCCCACCGACCAATCACAGCACAGTATCCCATTGTCAGCTGACCGGCAGCCATTTCAAGTTTAGAACCCTGTTGGTGCCACTATCTTGCGGTGAATTCTTGAACTAAATACAGTCACCATTCAGCTCCGCCTAGTGTTGAAAGAAGGCGTGACTATCCCCCTCCCACCGACCAATCACAACGCAGTATACAATATTATCAGCTGACCGGCAGCCATTTCAAGTTTAGAACCCTGTTGGTGCCACTATCTAGCGGTGAATTCTTGAACTAATTGCAGCCACCATTAACTACACCTAGTGTTAAAAGTAGGCGTGACAATCCATCTTCCACCGACTAATCACAGCTCAGCATTTCAGCAAGTCACCATTCTGTTATGTTGGCCAATAGAAATACACCTTGTAACAGTTTCCAAACATCTTGAATCTTGAACTAGCGTTTGAAGACTTTGGAGCAGTTTGCTTGAGAATTGTGAAATACCATGCATTGCTAAGACTAAACTAGTAATTCTGTGAACAGTAGACCTCGCGCTTAGTACTATTTTAATAAATGATAAATAATTTTATCATAATAACTAGTTATGTTCACTACATGAATTTCCTGCTTATGTTATTGAACATTTTTCGTTCAGGATTGGAATTTCTGGTTCCATTGTGAAATATTCTTAAATTAGCTTTTAAAAGCTTTAATTTTCTAAGCTTTGAAATCTTTTTTTCAACTGAATTTTTTCTAGTCCGCCTGCATATTTTCATTCTCATCACAGTACTAGTCACTGAACTCTTTTAAATTCATCTCAGATCTCATGATAGACAACATAATGATCGACATCTTTTCAAGTAGTTTACTAAGATGCTTTGTAGTTGTTTTATAGAATTGACTAGTTTTTGTGGTTTTTACAATATTCGCTCTTCGTACTGTATGTACAAACTAAGTTGTTCTGATTACTGTTCTTCTTCACCCCTTCTTGATTCTTTATCTATTTCGTTTAAACCATTCTCTCACAATAATTCTTTTTCCTCACATTTCAAGTTTTACTCTTATTATTTCATTCTATCTCGCTTCTCTTTTTCTACTACATTCTTTCTCCATCTCAATCTAGTTTGCGTGCATCCTCACTGTTTTCCTTTCACTTTTTTCTTTGCGAAACTCTTCAGCAACCTGTCAATTAGAAGCTCGCCGCTAGATAGCAGCTCGATAGGCTTCTAATGGATATTGTGATTCAACCCGCAGGATAATGTAGCAGTCAAGGAGCGGGTTGCATATTTTAGCTTCTCTACCCCATCCTGCATAATATGTATTCCTGAACACTGAAGGGAGCTAAACCCTGCATAATATATTTTGCTGGACACAGAAGTGAACTGAAGGCATCCGATAGCAATTCTTTCATTTGCCATCTCATTAAATAGTCACCTTAAGCAATTTAACTCACATTTTTTTCTAGATAAACCCTCTAGGATTCCTAGGATTGTCGTTAGGCTTTAGAAATCTATTATGTGCTCATCTTATCTACGGTGTAACAAGTGGAGTCAAGGATCTTTATCCATCTATCTTTATAGGGGTGTTTCATTCTCCAATGAGATTTTATGCGTCGCTTCATTGGAATTTTACATTGTACTTCAAGTCTTTCTTATGTTTGTCCAGAGCTTTACCATTTTAGTTGTTCCATTTGGAAGGAATTGATCATTTCTCAGGGAGTTTTTTCTAAACATTTATCACTGCCAGTTCAATAGGGTTCAATAATAATTACGTTAAACAAAAACTTGTGCTTATTGATAGTTCCATTTTTTTGTAGTCATGACTTGAAACACTGAGAAAATGCAATATTTCTGGATAATAATGAGGAATCTGTATGCTAATCTATATATTAGCATAGTTCTTAGTTTCCTTCTAGGAATACATTTTGGATTTCTATCCGACAAAATTCATCAAACTTCATTGGTACTTTTTGGATTTCAGTACTTTGTACTTCTTGGTACTCCATTGGAACTAGATGAAACGTAATAATAAACTATATTCATAATAGACTGATTCTATAAGATAAGTGCTTAGAAACGCCGAACATCAATTATTATTACTTATGTCCTTCTATCTTACTTATTACTTATGACTCTTCTAATGATCAATCTAATCCATGTATGTTTGACTTACCAAAATATCTATCGCTCAATCTAGCACCGATAAAACAACTTCTATAAGTATTACAAGTACTTCAACTAAATAAAATCTTCTTCAGAAGTGTCCCTAAATCGTTGATGACAAAACATAATTTGGTTCCCTCTTATCTGCAAAATACTAATAAGTAAATTAGAATTCATTCAAACCTTTTTTGAGTGTGAATTGTGTTAGTGATGTGAACTTTTTAGACATAACCTGACTGGAGATTTTTCTGAGTAAATTTTGGATTAGAAGAAGTTTTGGGCAAACGCCTGTTTTTCTCTCCATTAATATTTCATTTTGATCAAATAAATGAATAATGAATATGACTTCACATTCAACAATCGATTGAATAAATGAAACATTCGAATAAATTAATTAATTGATCGATCAATATGAGAATAAATTAATTTATAAACAGTAAGAATATAATTGTGTTAAATGAGAATAAAAATTTTAAATGAGAATGAATTGATAAGATCGATCAATATGAGAATGAATGTAGAGCGGAACGCAGTCTGCGGAACTGAATCGGAAAGTTTGTGGGAGGGGTGCGTTTAGGAAGGGGTGCGCTCTTCCTTTGTCGGTAATCGGGTTTGTTTGGGTCAGGGTTGCATTTTACTTTCATTTTCGTTGCATTGCAAACCCACGCTTTGAGAGTTCCAGCTACCAGGGTAACATAAACCAGCAGCTGGTGCCTTTCTTCGGATCTCCGACTTCTGGGGTATTGCAAGTGTGTGAGTGAGAAAGAGAGCGTGAGAAGAAGAGAGTGGTATTGCAGCACCGACTCGGTTGCAGTCCAATGCAACTCCTAATAGATTAGGCCTAGTAGTTCGAAACAAGTTTAGTTACACCGCAGACTACAGGACTTGCTTGGAATGAAGTTTATCGATTCAATATTCAAAAGGATCTGATAGTAGTTTGAATTTGATGATGATATCAAGTAGGAGATAAATTCAAGAAGAAATAGTTCGGAAATGATGTGGAATTCATAATGAAGACGATAAATAATTTCTGGTGCTTATTCCGGAATACTTTTTGAGAAGTTCTGGTGCATTGTGAAAATTGATACAGTTGTTGATATAGTTGTTTATTCAGTATTCCGAAATGATTATTATTTATATATTTTTTTTTTATTACTGATTCATTAATGTATCATTCAAATATAAATGAGTAATTTCATTTAATTCTTTTCACTAATCACTACCGACATGATATATTATAATGTATTTTGATGAAATAAATAAATATGAAGTCATTTTATTTCAAATGTAGGAAACAAGTTTGTCCACTTACTGAACTTTGTCTACTCATGACCTTTGTCTAGTTTCAAGAGCTCATTTTCAATATTGATGATTGGTCGTGAACATGTTGTTAGTGAAGTGAATCAAAAGAGTAGGCTAGGCTATAATACGTCGCTGTTCGTAAAAATGTATCAAAAAATTATCATCTTAATGAATAGTGTTTTTAAATACAGGAATATTAAATATATAATTTCCTGCCAGTATAGTATATATTATAAAAGTTGATTTTTTTCAATTTTCCTGTACTATTAAAGCTATAAAACTTAAGAAAGAGGATTAGAGTTTAGTACGTGAATCACTGTCTTCTGTGTGAGATGATCGCTGCTTGAAGCAAGTGAACTAAGATCAAAATTACGTTCGAATACTGTGCTACAAAAGCGTTCCAGTCTGATGCAGTTTCTTATATGATTGCAGTCACCTTCTAAGTTCACCCGACAAGAATGGATTGAATTAAATATACTTATTATAACAAGTAATGGAAGCTCGTTTTCTGAAAAAATAATGTAGCCTATTATTTTTTTGAAAAAAATATTTATTGTATTGATATATTGATCAATTATTAAAGTTTTCATTAAATTCAAATTTAATGACTCACTAAAATGTTCTAAACTCTCAAATAATTTCTTTAAGGTCGGCTCAGATTCGTGCTGCATTCAGATGCAATGGCTTTTATCCTTCCAGACTGACTGAATAAATTTCTCAGTCCAGCAGCTGCATGCTGCATCAAATGCTAGAAAATCGATAACCTAGTCTCTCCTAGACCAGACTAGACACTATTTCCAGTTCTCACAACTTCTAGTCTCCTGGTACAAGAAACTATTTTCTAGTTTCTCATTTCGCTAGTAGCATTGTGCCGCTTGCTACCAGACAACTATTTCTCTCCCCTCTCTCTTAGATTCATCACCTCTCTCTCCCTCACTCATTATCCTCTCTCTTTCTATCCTAATCTCCCGCCCTCTCTCTGTCTCGCACTATCTCATTTATTTGTAAAATGTATATAGTTTTATCAAGTAGGCCTATGTATTGTAATGATTGTAATGTTTACATGATTGAAATTAAAGTAATCTTATCCATATCTTCTTCATACGGTACATCATAATCTACAGTATTCTTATCTTCTCTCTCTAACACCCACACTCACTCTCGCACGCACACACACACACACACACACACACACACACACACACACACACACACACTCTCTCTCTCTTTCTCTCGTTGCCACAGGTCTCTCAAGGCCTAGCAAAATAAATTATTCAATCTATCAATCTCATCTCTCTCTGGACATTTGATGAGTTGTTCAAACTCATCTGTGTCAAACTTGAAAATTATTAGGCTTTTAATTTAATTTTGTACAAAGCATAATATGAATTATACGAAGTCCTTATCTTCGAATAATTTTTCAATTCATATGCTTTGTACAATATTAAATTAATAGAATCATATTATATTTTTTACTATACCATAAAAACTAAGTTGATGTATTTTGGAATCTTAATTAATAAAGAAAGTAACTAATCAATCACGCGCTCGTCCTCTTGAACTGATCTTCCAAGATATTTTTTTAAAATAATAGTACGTCTTTGTAAATTAAAAAAAAAAATCTATTCGAATAAAGTGGCAATCAACCTATTAGGTAAACGGAATTTTGCGCTCACAAATGATTGACACAATTTCGACACTGGTTAGACTCTGCTCACTGAGGAAATAAAATTTTGAAAAACTTGTTGGTTGTGTTGAATTGAATTGAGTTGGAACTAGAAATTGTTGAACAGCGGGACCAGAGAGAATAGAAGTAAATTCTTATTTTGTACCCTCTGAGCGGGTCTATCTCGGTGAACTACGAATATTAGGGGGATTGCCCTGATGAGCTTATGATGTTATTGTAAACTTATTTCTTTCTCGATGAACGTGGGCCGGCGGTAGCATTATAATTGATGCGAGCTCTACTATCTGGACAGTATAATTATCGAAATAGACAGGTTGAGAACAACAGGATTGCAAAACTCCAACCAGAGGCTACGGTTTAATAACTGAGTCAATATCTTGTTAACAGCTAGCCACTTAACAACAAATCATTGTCAATTCTTCTGCAAAAGTAATGAGAAGGGTCGGCCTCCCACGCAAATATAATAGCAGCGGCTTCTTTCACAGCCATATCTGAATATACGATAATAATATTCTGTAAGCTCTGCCATTGAGAAGAGAGTCCAATATCGAAAATCCATAGATGATTACTCATAGTTCATTCCACCCTCTTTTAAATTCGTTTTTTATTATCTTAGTCCATTATCCATATTGGCTTAGGTGCTGCTTGAGCATATTAGTTATGATACCCATAGCTCCGTAGACTAGAAAGAAAAAGGTTATAACAAAACTGTTGAAACTAGATACCATATAAATTTGAATGACATCTCAATTACGTGGAAATGATGCGATGCGATTGCTTTTCAGTGAAATACTATTTTAAGATGTCATGCGTTTTACTTTACTGAATTTTGAAAAGATAATTAGCACTAATTCACAACTGTATTGGAGTTGAAAGCTACTATTGGAACTTTATGACATCTCAATAAGTGGTAGTAAAATTTTGATAGCTCATCGCAGTATTTAAGGTGGACTAGGTATTCGGTTATTTTTATAGTCGACTAAATGTTAGGCTCAAGAGTTATGACATATATTTGAATACTCATAAAACTCAATTGAAGAGTCGAAAAACATTGAGTTTAATCTAACATGCTGATTCTTATTAGCTTGTTACTTCTCAATACCAATTTAATTGGATTTATAATGTTTCATTATGATTAGGAGATGATTTATAATGCTCTAATTCTAATGCATTTACATACACACTCGCTACCCAGCAACCGTACCTTATTCCATGTTAAGACTTGTATAGAGTGATGAGTAATGAATCTGATAAATCATCATTATTTCATCTTGGATTACAATCACTATAAGCTAATATGGGAAATACATCAAAAATAAAGTACAGGCATAGATAAACGTTATTTCAAAAATTGAAGGGGTTTTTCTTGGTGAATACCTATGGATGTACCAATTACACCGTATTATCCTAATTTATAATATTCATTTAATCATCATCAATTTTCAAACCTTCCTGATACAACTGCTTCCGAGCAATATCTAGAAGAATCAATTTCAAAACTCTATCAGCCGATTGCACGTAAGATAATCAATTCAACCGCCGTAAAACTACGTCATCTCACAGCGTTTGAATTTATTTGACTCTCGTGAGATATATCAAGTGAGCTGAAAATATTTTTGACATCTTCCATTATCAGTTTCTGTTTTATTTGAGTCATTATTCAATTTTTATTATTATATCTTCAGCTCCAACAGGCAATTATATGGTGCCACACCCAACATATCAAACGACCAGGTGACTGAAAGAATCCAGAAGATACGATTTGTTGTTGTCCAGTGATACAGAGCACAGGGGACGTTCAAAAAGTCCCCGAGGCTGAGGAAAATAACTGTGACCTGTCTTCTTTTGGAATCGAACCAAGAATTTCGCGAACAAGTTCAGGAGTTGAAATAAATGATGGCTTAGCGGAAAATAATCGCAGCCACGCTCCCTTGACAGACCGGACACCGGTACAAGAGTATTCAATCGTGGCGCTCTTTCAGACATTTGTTTTTTATCACCTCCGCTCCACGCCTCAATCTTTCGCGGCTTATTAACATTTTCAAACTGGAAGAAGGTGGAATTGCATTGGCGGAATGCATTGATACTGCTACACGGTTGTCGACCCATGATATCGCAGCAAAAAACCGTGTTGAGGTTTTGACTCTGTCAACAACTCTTTTATCTTGCACTGATTTTAAAGATACTTTCAAGATTTCAAAGAATGTTGAGATGTTGACTCTATCAAATTACTTATTTCACGTTATTTCAGTAAAAAAAACTCGTATGGAGTTCATTGGTGTGGAGAACCTCACGGAAGGGGGTTCCACCTCGCCTTATTCTTGTGTCGGTTAACCAAGAGCAGTATTGAGTGCGCGTGTCTTCATCTCATGAACAGTCAGCAACCCTCTCACCGAGTGTTTATCGCAATTATTCCAATGAATTGGTTGTGACAATTCCCAGTCTTCTTCAATGAGGATATTCAACACCTTCACAACTACACAGAAAACCTTTCAACTACACTCTACTAACTGCTTTCACTGGTTGAAAAGATACTTACCGTACAAGATTTTGAAGTATTTTTATTTATGTCTGATTATCATTTATTTTTATAATTTTGATGTTTTTGTAGAAGAGTTTAAGAATTCGGGGGTGAAGAAGTGTAGATTGGTATTTAATGGTCATATGAATGATATGAGACACCAACATTCCGTTTACTATCTTACAATGTCAAATCGTCAATCTTCTCCCCCCCCCCGTTGAATTTTTATAAATATCTCAAAATTATGGTATGGTTTTATTCTAGTCATATAAGATGGGTTGGGGGCATTCATAATGATTTTGGGAACTCCCCATCGCAACGAGCTCAGCTTATTCTCTTATTCTGGTAGGAAATTTCAATAATTGTTATGTGGAATATTGTAATCTTCTTGTCCACTTTTGTTCCTTTCCTTTTATGCTTAACATATCGTGTCTATCTCTGTCATAACAATATCAACTATGATATCAAATTGAAATCGCCATATTTACCGGAGAAATAAAATGGAAAAGTTAACTCGAAAATGCCAAACTATTGAAACAATAAAATTCGAAGGTATCGATTCCTTTACCATTAGGCAGATTAAAGGCAGCAGGTACCGTTGTTTAGGAAGTGCACTACAAAAGTCCAAACAAACAAAAACAAGGAATTCTTGCAGATTGCGACATTTTAGAGTCATCGACCCTGGGGAGAGGATCAGGTTTAGAAGATGTTTACGAGTTCTCCATGCGAATTCTCTGGCATTTTGATTGGAATCGCTAAAACCGCTCAGGTGTCGGTTAAAAGACTTGTTCGAGCCCATTATTATAATCACTGCTATCCCTACCCTGGAACGTTGCAAATTACTGTGAATTTATTAATTTTATTTTGTATTAAATCCGACAGAAACCTGTCTTGTGGTGACGAAGGGTGGGGGTAAATGTCTTACTCTTTTTGTTTGTGTAGATTACACATCAAACAAGCCTTCCGTGCTCAACTTTTTAATTAATAATCATTATAATTAAGTATTTAGGAAGCCAGCTCTGAAATCAATGACCCCACTTCAATGTTGTTGAACAATTTTGAGATTGAACGCGTGTATCGATATCAGCAAGATCTGACATCCCTCTCACACTTCTGTGCCGTATCTTAAATTTGAGATCGTTGGCTTCCTACCGATAAAAATAAAATGAAAAACTGACCGGAGATTCCAGTGACTGGTAGTCAAGTTATGCTAATGACCTATTAAACGGCATCAATCACCGATCATCCTCAGGCTCAACTTGACTTTTGTTATTCTGCTCCAGTCATGTCGATCGCCTTTTGCGGGTAATTCATTCACCAAATCGCTACACAAAAGGAATGCCGGTCCATGCGCAGAATTTTGAGCGCTCTGCTGAGAGAAAGACAGTGTTGTTTATTTTCTTCTTGCTTTTGGTGTCCACATATGTTCGTGAAAACGAAGCTCCATGATATGTGAGTATACGAAGCTCAGCATAGCCTCCTCTAATACAGAGGATTTAATATCAGAGGAGGCTATGAGCTTAGGTATGGCTCAAAACTGCCAGGTGGAATAGGAAGCGAGTAAGGCTAGGCGTACACCGGTTAGTCAAGACAAGACGAGATTAGTCACGTTTAGTCACAATAATTCACATAGTTGCTTATGAAGCAGCACACACCGATGCAATGACTAATCGGTGTTTACTGCTTCATAAGCATTTATGTGAAATATTGTGACTAAACGTGACTGATCTCATCTTGTCTTGTCTTGACTAACCAGGGTACGCCTAGCCTTAGGCACCAAGCGATATGGTCTGAAATTACAGGTTTTTTAGTCATTTCATAGAGAGAATTGATATTTTTATTCAATTTTTATCGGTAAGAAGCCAACTAACTCATATTTTAGATACAGCACTGAAGTATGAGAAATTTTAGCTACTACGGGCAAGCACAGCGAGCCTACTGGTCTCTTCATCAACTTATAGCAAAACTAAAACGTCAATTAGTGGCATTCAAATATAAATTACTAACTAAGAAATCACTAAAACTTCATAGGCCTAAGCATAAATTGGCAAAGGAATATAAAAATAATAGAACCAGAGGCAAAATTTTCTACATGAGGAAATTTATCTATATGTATCACTATTTCACCAAATTTCGATTTAATTTTAATATTCAGCAATTAAATTCGATTTATTGTGATTGTGAAATTCTAAAAAATATTCCTCCACCACCAACACACTTATTGCAGTTCTGGCATTGACCTTAACAAAATAATATAATATGGGTGTGTCGGTGGTACTTGAACCAGCATCCTCAGTAATGTAACAAGTATGTCCGCTCTGCGCTCGAAATTTACTATAATGATGGTTGCTCTTTTTTGCTCGAGGAAATGCTCCCCGATTTATTGGTTGTAGGACAAGTGGAGGAAGGCAGCCCCCATTCGCCAGTTACCAGCATTAGCATAATACAAGCAGGAGCAACATTTTAAATTCTGCCGGCAAAATAATGTTAGTGCCTTTCGTCGCGAAGTACCCTACCCAACAAAACATGTCTTACGTTCCTCAATGGAAAGCACAATGGGCTGCGATGGATCACTTCACTGAACTTAGGGCTGTCTTTCAGTCATGCAGGATTTATTTTCTTCTACCTAGGTGCATTTTATTTCTCTTTGAACCATCATTCGGCCATTGGCTCCTTCTATCGATATTTTAAACTATCAACAACTAACTTTTTTTATACACGGTACCCGAAGTCTTCAAGACTAACCTTTAAAAAATGCTCTGTCTCAGAATCTCAGTACTGCACTCTATTTTCAGAGTAAGGCTAGGCGTACACCGGTTAGGCTAGGCGTACACCGGTTAGTCAAGACAAGACAAGACGAGATTAGTCACGTTTAGTCACTGTAGTTCACATAGTTGCTTATGAAGCAGCGCACACCGATTAGTCATTGCATCGGTGTGTGCTGCTTCATAAGCAGCTATGTGAATTACTGTGACTAAACGTGACTAATCTCGTCTTGTATTGTCTTGACTAACCGGTGTACGCCCAGCCTTAGTCAAGACAAGACAAGACAAGGTTAGTCACAGTAATTCACATAGTTGCTTATGAAGCAGCACACACTGATGCAATGACTAATCGGTGTGTGTAGCTTCATAAGCAACTATGTGAAGTACTGTGACTAAACGTGACTACTCGCGTCTTGTCTTGTCTTGACTAACCGGTGTACGCCTAGCCTAATCGATTCCTTTCAATAGGTGCCTCGTCAATCAAGAATAAGAGCGCTGCGATTTTCTTCAAAACATGAATCTTTAAATGGTGCATTAACAGATAGGAGATTGAAATCTGTGGGAGTACCAGACTATTTTATTTGGATACCCTTACAAGGCCTGTATGGGGGAACCGACTGAGTGCATTTTTGCGCTTTTTGTTTTTTGAGTTTGTATCAGTTTCTGCATGATCAATAAGTTATTCAATGGAGTTCTTATTTCCAAGTCTCACATTTATGTGATGTGATTTCGTATTGTAGGTGTTGTGAAAATAAGTTCTTGATGAATGAGGTGATAAGAATATAAGGGAAGGCCGCTCCTTTGAGATGATAAGAATAGTATAAGGGAACGCCCCTCTTTTTATAGACAAGCAGTGATACCAATTCCTCTCACAGACCACTTTTTTGAGTTATGTTAAAATATTGACATTACTCCTGAAATGCTGTTGTAATGATTTATAATACGAGTAGTAATCAGGAGAAGAATTTTCAATCAAAAACAACATTTTATTAATTGATTTTGAATAATTCGAAGAATTTAATGTCCATTTTTTGAATCTACAACTTTTTTAATATACAGTAATATTGAGGAATCTACTTCTATTATGAATGCATAAATAATAGATTATTCAAAATTATTGGTCATTTTGACAAAATATATATTTCTGTTAATAACAATCAAGTTTGTTTACTATCCAACTGTATTCATATAACTACAACCATATCTGGTTCATTTCGCTAAGGCACCAATTTTCAATTCTTTTCCTCTTATTTTTCATTCTTCTTTCAAATGCATTAGGCTAGCATACTCGTAATATTGTTGAAACAATAACTAATGATTTTTTAGAATTTCTCATCTCTTCAAATACTGTATTTGCAATGTACTATAGCTAAAATTCTGTATTTTAAATCATAATACAGGATTTAATTCTGAACTATTGATGAACAAGAATGGCAAGAAATACATTGATGAACAATCTATACATTCATTAAAATATTCTGCACATATCTGTACAAAATTAATTGAAATATTTTTCAGCATTTATATTTTTTAAACTGTAGTTTTTTTCTCGAAAACATACGGAATTTGCATGAACTATTCCAACCAGAGTGAACAACAGTGTTCTTAGTACTCAAAGTTATGATTTAATTTAAATATTCAAAATTATTCTGATTTAAACATTTATTTTGCAGCACCTGCTGAGCCAGCCCCACAAAATCTCTCACCAGCCGATCAGAAGAAGTTCAACGACTATCAGCGACAAATCCAGCAGTGGCAGATAGCCGTCGTTGTGCCTCCGGGCAGTGGGGCCCAGGTCGGACCCCAGGCCCCGGCTCAGGGTGGTTATCCCCCGGCGCAGGGAGGCTACCCTCCGGCATCCGGCGGTTACCCTCCATCACAGGCTGGACCAGGGCCGGCTCCTCCTGGAAATGTCTGGATTCAAGTAAGAAATTCTATTTTATCATTAATAATGAATCATTGAAATTATTATTTTTAATTTGACATAAAATATATTTATTGTCATTTCAATGAAATCTCTCAATGATGTTGAACAAAAACAGTTGAGCAAAAAACTTAATTTTGTTGAAATATTGGGAGGGTGGGAGGTGGGTAGGAGGTACAATTTTTGGGTTTTTCAATTACATCTCGATAAATATCGATCTTGGAGTAAAAAGCTTTATATACAAATTGAAGTAAACTAAATTTACTATAACTTCGTACCTTATAGTTTTGTCGTAAATTTGATAGTTCCCGAGTTACACGCCGCTGAAAATCTATAATTTCTAAAAGTTCCTCTCCCCCACACTTTTTTCGATTATTATTTGCTTCTAGTAGCTCTCTACAATCTATATTCTACTTGACATGGACGTGAGAAAAAGTCCATCAAAGTGCGATCTGCACGATCTCGAATCGCTCGGCGGCTGAGCCAATGCATATATTAAACAGGTGGTTTCGTGAAAATAGTCCAGTCATTGAAGGTTTGACGCAAGAAATTTTTGCATACAAATGCTGATATCTTGGAAGTCCTTTATGATAGAAAATCGTGATTGGTTTCAAATTTCATTGTACATATTTAATAAATTTCATGGGTTTTTGTGAATAACAATATTCGTAGGGCCGGTTGCATGAAAGCCGAAAAGTATCAACCGCCGTAAAATTACGTAATCTAATGGAGCTCAATAGGGATATCGTTGCATTTCCTACCTTAGATGGCTGTTAATGTAACCGGGTTTTGTGCAACCGGCCACTTGTATGTTGATGACAGAATCATCTTGATAATTAATTATATAATGTTGAATTAATACAAGTATCCTTTCTTCAGGTCCCAGCTCATAGGAGCTCAATAGGAATATCGTTGCATTTCCTACCTTAGATGGCTGTTAAATGTTACCGGGTTTTGTGCAACCGGCCACTTGTCTGTTGATAACAGAATCATGTTGAGAATTAATAATTATATCATGTTGAATTGAAACAAAAATCCTTTCTTCAGGTCCCAGCTGGCAGTGGTACCTACTACCCAAGCTCTGGAAGCCAATACCCTGCACCGTCTCCATCACCAGTAGATTCCGGAAGTCAATATCCAGCTCCTTCTCCAGTAGATCCTGGAAGTCAATATCCAGCACCCAGTCCAGTTGATGCCGGAAGCCAGTACCCACCAGCCCCCCCACCAAGCCAGAACGAAGTCTCACCCCCCTCAGCAATCGCCGCTCCTCCCCCCGAATACAACCCCCCACCTCCAGAAGTGCTCCCAGCTCCCGTTTCCGAGCAACCCTACCCCGAACCTCTTCCTCCACCCTCCAACGAACTCCCCCCAGCTCCTTCCCCGGTTGACTCCTCCGCTCTGAAGGCATTCTGTAAGGCTCCTCGTGGACAGTTCCCCAGCGCCTCCTGTGATAAGTTCGTCAACTGCTGGGATGACTTTGTCGTGGAACAGGACTGTCCCGCCGGGCTCTACTTCAATGAGGGCGGCTTCTGCGATTATCCCTACAATGTGGACTGTAGCGCCAGACAGCCGGGTGGCAGTCAACCAGGCTCAGGTTGGTTGTGAAAAACACTACCACAAAAAGATTAAGCTTCCTTGATTGATGAATCTCATAGAATGAATCTGATTAGAATTTCTTATTCTTGTAATTTTATTTGATCTCAATGAGGTTTGTTTTGGCTCAAGCTGTAAACCTCTATTTGTTGTGAATTTGTATGAATGCATTAAATTTGTATGACTGCATTAAATTTGTATGAATGTATTGAATGAATAAATAAATATGAATCTTACTAGCCTACTTTAGCCAACTTATTCTTTTGCATTAATTTATTTGATATGTTAATATTAGGAGTACTCCTTTTATACTCTGTCAAATGGACAAAGACTAATTTTAGTTATCCAACTATCATAAAAAGATTAATCTTCCTTATTGATTGATGCATCTTACTAGAGTTGATACTTTTTCTCTTGTACTAATTCATTTAATGTGTTGATATTTGGAGGACTCCTTTTATACTCTGTCAAATGAACAAAGACTAATTTTAGTTATCCAACTCTAGTAAAAAGATTGATCTTCCTTATTGATTGATGCATCTTACTAGAGTTGATACTTTTTCTCTTGTACTAATTTATTTAATGTGTTAATATTTGGAGTGCTCCATTCTTATCCAAGTGTACTCCATGTCAATGGACAAGACTTATTTTAGTTATCCAAATAATCGAGGCGACTGTCTCTTGCTAATGTCATTCTATAGTACAATATAGTGCTGCTTTCAACATACAGTATAGACTGCTGTTGTTATCAGTATTGTATCGAATAAATTTTAATTTTAAACACAGACAGTAGCCGAAATTTCTATTTCAATGTTTATTGTTATGCTATTCAACTGTAGAAAAAATTATTCAATGATGAATCTAATATAATAATATTATCTTCATAATAATATTAATAATTTTGTTAATTAATTTCTATCTGTAGGATCAGTTGGAGGTGGTTCTGCAGTGGCCCCGCCACCAAGCTCTGGCTTCGAGCAAGGCAACGCAGTTGGGGGTCCAGTCGTTCTGCCGCCCCCCGAATCGCCGCCCCCTGGCTCCGAGTACCCCCCTCCCGCTCCCCCTGCTCCGGGCGCCCCCATTGGTCCCGAGGGCGGAGTTTGTCCGAGTGCTTACGGCACCTACAGGAGCAAGACGAACTGCGGCGCTTTCTCCGTTTGTGTTGCTGGAAAGCCCTACGAGTTCATCTGTCCAGCTGGTCTCAACTTCCATGAGGTTCGAATCGAAATATTATCAAAAGACAAACTCCATAAATAAACTTTAAAAAAATAACAGACTTGAACATAAACTTAAAACGTTAACTTTAACGTAAAAATCAACTTTCAAAAATAAATTCAAACTACATTCCCAAGAATAAATGAGTTAAACAATGAAAGAATTGTGAATGTGCAGCTGGTTTCAACTTCCATGAGGTATATTATGATATGCTACTGTTTTCACAATCCTTTACTGGTCGATTGAAATTAATTAAATTGGATTAGTTATTGGAAACGTTGATTCAGTTTAAAGTTGGTTCAATTGATAAGAAGTTAATAGAAACGTCATGAAAAGTTGAGCTCTTAAGTAGCACATACCATACAATATATCATTTTTATTTACTACATCAATATTATTACTATTTACAAACAACTCGCCTTATATTTTGTGTTATTTTCAACACATGAAAATAAACATTGAACATTCCATTTTCATTCCACTTTTTCATTTATATACCATTAAATTATGTATTCAATCATGTATTTACTGAACATTTATTCTTCATTTGTATGTGTTGATTCACTAGACATAAATGACTACCTCTGAAGATCTGACAATCAAAAATGGAGTTTTCAGTTTAATACCTAATATTTTCAATGGTCTGTTCCCACTTGTAAATTTATTGTCTAAAGATGAGTTTCTTCCAATAAGCAATACACCTATAGAAAGCTCATTATGCTTAATTAAAACAAAATCCGATAAAGGTTTCATGAGAAAGGTTTATCGGATTACAGGTTTACTTATTACATAATTAACCTATTTAATTAATAGGTTAATTAATAGGACCTATTTAATTCAATCAAAATCTAATCTATAAACAAAGATTCTAAAGATTCAAATTTTATCCTCTTATGAAGTTATTACTATTGAAACCAAACCTATGTTAACAGGACTTGAAGGTGTGCGACTACCCTTACAGAGTAGAGTGCAACGGAGTACCAACCAACCCGGCTCCACCCGAGCCTTCACCAGAGGAGCAGGCGGAGCCATCCGGCGAGGCGGCACCTCCCGCACCTGTGGCTGAGTCTCCCGCCCCCGCCCCCGCTCCCGCCCCTGTCGCTCCCGCTGTTGATCCAAGTCTGGCCGGATACTTTGGCCAGAGAAAGTACTACAGCCAGTACCCAAATTGTGAGTAATGTCTTTATAACACAAAAAAAATGTTTCCAAGTGGAAAGTCTTCTTTAATGTCAAAATTCATTGATGTAGAAAATACCACTTTCAGCCTTATTGTTTGTTTTGGTTTCTACTTATTTCGCAGGTTTTATCTAAACGTAAACTTGTCACTATTGTTTCAACACTAGAATTGACGAAATGCAGTCAAATTTTATTGTAAATAACATAAATGTTACTCACTGGACTGTAAAATTGTTAATAATTTATCACAATAACTTTTCTAGCCAGTACCCCAATGTGAGTAATATCTCTCAACACACGAAAATTGTTTCCAAAAAGTAATCTACTTTAATGGTAATTGTGTAATGAAAATGAGTGTATTAATCTACTTCAGTGACAAAATTTATTGATCTAGAAAATACCAATTGCCGCCATAACTAAATATAAAATTGACAATAATATATTACGATATCATTTCTAATTTGAGATAATCTATTCTCATGATAAAATTAATGGTGTTTGAAAATACTGCAGCCAGTAACCCAAATGTTCACACTTTGTCAATTATTTCGAAAGTAATGATATATTTGCATGAAAGAACGGTAAGAGATACTACAGCCTCTTCCAGTACCATAATTCTAAAATATGAAATCATAATTCTAAATATGAATTGTACAATTTTTTTTTAATATGAAATATCCGTGGAGAAATAAATAACTGTAGAAAGGACACACTTCAGTCAGTTATTTGGAAGTGATATTTCAATTTCAATTTATTCATTGAATAAATCTAATTGAAATATTGGAAGTGATGTATTAATTATTAAAAAACAAATATTAAAAAAATATTATATTGTATCAACATAATACCGGCGTGTGATGTTCTCTCAAGATAATATGGTTCCTATTCATAATAAAACTCTTGCTGCATTGTATCAATAATACTAGCAAGCTAATATTCAGCCTAATGATGTGTTTTCTCTTTCATAGATAAATCAGCAGCCGGCAGTCTGCAGTGTTATGGAAGAAGCAACATAATGTACCGTCTGACTCCGACATGTTCAACGGTTGCCATTTGCCAGGGAGGCATTGCCAGGGTGTTGAGCTGTCCTCAGGGTATGAGGTTCGACTCTCCCACAAGACGGTGTATGCCCGCTTACCGTGCCAGATGGTCAGTGAACAATCAATCAACTATTTATCAATCAATCAACCAATCAAACGTTTCATTTGCAATTTAATACGTTAGAGGGTCTTGCAAAAAAACTAAGTTTTTCGGTTGGTGCCTTTTACAAATAATTCTGAAAAAAGTATTTAAAAAGATTTACTCAAATAATAATTATAGGGGAAAAAGTTTTCAGGAAGAACTGTAGAAGACAACAAAATAATAAATTAGAAAAAAAAACTAGAAGAACTAACTATACTCCATTTAGTTGAGTACTGCGGTGTAGTTTCTCCAGACGCCTAGAGATGGTGCTGAGTTTTTTTTTTATTTTTAACCCTTATTTTGCTGTAAATGCTGAATCAATGAAACCCTAACTTTGCCATTGGTTCATGAAATGGAAAAACACAATAATTTAAAATCAATTGAAGTTAGTGGGATATATCAATAATTATTATTTTCCTACCTCTACTGTTTTGTTGAAAATTAATTTTTTCAATTCATAATCATAATTTATTTACAAATCTAATTTGTTATTATTTACGTGTTATATCTTTGGAATTGCAATAAATTTCATGCTGACCTTTAAAAAATTTGCAAAATACTTTGCAGGTATGTATTTTTGAAATATTTCCAACAGACAAAATAACTTCCCTGAGAAATAACCTGATTTGCCTGATATGTGATTTGAATAGAAATTCTCATTTCATATTTCTACACTCTTCTCTGCTCTAAAAATTGTGTAGAAATTATAAGTTGATAAATTTTTTATTTCTCTCTTTTAATCTTTTTATCTTTTATTTCCAGTTGATCGCTACGAAAAATCAGGAATGGAATCTGACCAAGTGCCATATTGGATTTATGAGGAGAAATTTCATAAATGAAGCTTGAGAAGACAAGCAAACATTGAAAATGATATTGTGTCTTTATAATATACTCTATCCGTCCGTTAGTTTTAGCCCAAATAACTGTATGTAGGAATACCTTCTTCCTTTCTTATTCTGAAAGAATTATCAATCCATGGATAAAGATGGCAGTTTTAAATCACTTTCTGCAATTATAAAATCATGATAGAACAAAACATTCTAGTCATGTTAGGATAGAATTTTATTCATGCAAATGGGTTGTATTGTACTTAGCTGATCTTTTTTTTAAACGTCTTTTAATTTCCTACTTTAGATTCTCTGGTAGACTTCTAATTTCCAGCTATGGGGAGAAATTGAGGTGTTGGCTATTAGGCTAGAATAAAATCGAGTCTCCGATTTTCCTATTGTCTGTTTTTAGGGAAAATAAATTATGGAAAACTAGTAATGCGAATATTTTTCTACCAACTTTTATGTTGGCTTGTGATAGGGGAACATTTTAATGGAAATATGATTTATTAATTCATATTGAATCTTATATCTCCATTAAAATTGATATCGCACACGTAATTCTAGTGTTATGTTTGTCTTCTCAGCTATTTCTTTTCATGCTTTTTTTCTATAGTGACTTATTTGTCTTCGAACTTTTGTAATAAAATGAATTCTCAAAACAATGTTGATTTTCTTATACATTACAAACTAGCTCATATACCTCTTACTTCTCTATAAATTATTCTGATGATTTACCAACCGAATCAATTTATGGAAAATATTATTATTCAAGAATTCTTATCGTTGAAAGATTTCAACTTCTGAATAATCAAAGATTGTGAATATTTATTATGGCAAAGCCCATACAATTGTCATAATCAAATATTGTGATTTTGAGAATGGCAAAGCCCATACAGTTCTCAGGATAAAGACATAAACCTTTTTTTTAAGAGTGGACAAACACAGAGTTGAAATAATTCCACACAAAAAAATTTTAATCTTCCATGACTGATTTCCAATATGAATGTAGTGGATCGAACATCTATATCTAGAGGATTTCAGCATATAGTGATTCCTAAAATTATTGCTAAGCATCGTATAGTGATGCTCCCTAACTTTCTGACAGACTGATCACAACAAGGGCATGAGTCATTTAATCATTCTTTAGCACAGAATTTCAAAAGGAACAGTGGTTTTCTGATCTGTTTTCAATCCATTGTTAAAAAAAAAAAAATTACATAAAACCACCAATAGATCGAACAACTTTTTCAAAATTATCTATGAGCTGTGCTTATTCTCAGTCTTTCATCCTAATTCTGAGATATGAAACGATAAGAAAAGGGTTTAGTTTGGCTAGTACCAAAGAGGATGTTAGATAACATGCTCATTGTTGTAACATGCTTATTGCTAGTACATAAATCAATTATGTTATAAGAATGTCAATGAAAAACTGTGAGTGGAATAATCTAATTAACCTACCATGTTACCAAGAATTTTTATGATAATGTATTTCTTCCAAATTGAAAGACTCCTACTGATTTCTGTGGTGTCTACTTTCTCTCTCATTGTCAATGAAATGGGAACTGACCAAACATTTCCTATACCACGGGGCTCCTATTTTTAAATACAACTACTTTACTTTTTTCTGGAATTCACATCATAATGTTATTACTGTACTAGCACAATAACTCAACATAGGTTGAATGAGTTTTGCACATCATGGGGTTTTTAATGTTCTCCTTTCATCACCCAGAGCATATAGTATTTTGAATTATAACAACCACTTCCATAGTAAGCACTTGCTGGAAGAGAATTAAATGATATATTTTATAATAAGTTATAAAGGATAAAGAGCCTAGATGATAACAGCAACTCGGTTAACCAATAAAGCAATGATATTATGACATGACTACGACTAGTCAAAAGGAATTTCTTATGTGAACCAGATTCTCTATCTAAGTAAGCTTAATGATACAATATATTTATTACATAGATATATATTCCATCACTATTTACCTCAAATTTTTTGACTCCTGATAAATCAGAACCTGAACCTATTATTACTACCTCAGAGTAAGGAGGAGCTACTTAATTATCTACTAATATTCGCTCTATAATCGAATAGCCCAGGGGCGGATTAAGGTCTGTGTTTTGGGGGGGGGGCGGTTTAGGAAGGTCAGTTCCGGGGGGTCTGGGGGGTATTACCCCCCAGGCATGGGGGGGTCCGAGGGGCCTCCCCCGGAAAAATTTTGAACAATATTAAGAGTGAAAAACCGAAAATCTAGGCTCTAAAACTACAACGTTTTTCTCACATAAATATTAAAATTATGTGATATTTTTATAAAATTAAGTATTTTTCCAGTGTAAATCACATCAAAAGTTCAAGTTAACATGAGATGAGCAAATTTTAAAATGAAAACACGCACACTGATGAAAAGTATGTAACAACCTGTCAACCTCAATACAAATCTCAGTATGAAACGAACAGACTCAATAGTCCATCTGGATACATTGAGATTTGAAGCCAGTTTATGGATTCGAAATAAGATGTTAAGAATAAGAATGTCTTTATTCCTTTAAAGCATGTTTTACAGCAATCGGAAACGTCAAGGCAATACAGTCGTATTATTTTTATCATTAATACAATTTCAATTGAAACCAAAAAGAATAAGTCACACTTGAACAATGAATCAAAAAATGTAAACAATAAAGATACAATACAATCTGAAACAATGTATATGCATATATGTATCAGACAACACAAAGAACAATAAAAATCAAATATAAAAATTATTTCGGTCTTACAGGCTATAATTAAATCGATATGATATTATTTTGATTGAGGTGTACAGTAATAACATTAACATCCCTTTATAATTCGAAAAATTTTCCATAGATATATGAAAGAAATCTGCAAGAGAGTACAGAGGGTTTTTCAGAAGGAGGGACTCCAAGTCACATTTAAATTTACGTTCTTGTAAAACTCTCGCCGAGTAAGGCAGTACATTAAAGAGCTTCAATGATATGTGATTTGGACTATTTAAAACCTTTCTTAGTCTAGTATAAGGTATATCAATTTTAGATTTATTTCTTGTATCATGGCTGTGTATTTCATCTCGGCAATGGAACAAGCCTATATTTTTCTTAACACTCATGAGGAGTCTGAAGGCTACCATACTATGTACAGTCATAATTTTTTCTCCAATGAATAGAGGCCTACAATGATCTAGGTATGCAGCACCAGTAATTATCCTAATAGCCTTTTTCTGCAGTAGGAACACTTTCTGAACTTCTGGAGCACAGCCCCACAGTTCAAGGCCATACATAAACACACTTTGGAAAAAAGCAAAGTAGCATGTTCTCATGTACTTTTTGGGAACAGAGTCCCTGAGACTACGCAACAAGTAGATAACACTCGAAAGTCTATATGAGGACTCCAGGAAAGCTTCTGGTCCAGTGTAATGCCAAGAAGCTTAGCACTTCTAGTACGCTCAGTGACTTGTCTCAACCCAAGCACCAATAACTGGGTTTTATTTCTATTGAGCAGCAAACCATTTGCCTGGAACCATGCTGCGGCCTCATCCTGATACTTGGACATTTTTTGCTGTAGAGTATTCAGGTCTCCATCTACAGTGATTATGGATGAGTCATCTGCATAACATACGACTTTAGATCCAATATTGTACTCAATATCATTCATCATAACTATAAAGAGTAGAGGCCCAAGAATGGTACCCTGAGGAACTCCATGAGGAACAGATATTGGATTTGAGAGACTGGAGTTAACACATACAGTCTGACTTCTATCTTTTAAATATGATTGCAGAATGTTAATAATGATTAAATTAATAATGTTAATAATTTCATGGTACTCAGCAGCATTTATGGATAGAGGTTTTTTACCAAAAGACCCTCTTATGCATGGGAGCCTACCATACTACCAACGAGTATCAGACAAAAGGAAGGAACGGCATCTGAACTTGAATTGAAGAGGTTTTTATAATATTAGTGAGTCTCTGCTCATTGGTACTTTTTTGTGATCAAGAAGACAGTAATATTGCAACTGCAATTGGAATATTTTAGGAGTTATTGTTCAGATTTGAACCATCAATAATTGGACAATAAATAAATTTAAACTATCAATATTGAGAGTTGAGAGATAATTGTTTTTCCAGAAAAAAATTGTTTATGTTTCATTTATATTGACACTGTTCATGTTGTATCGTACAATGCTAAATAAAATATTTTTGATTTGAGAATAAATATTGTATGAATAGTTTTTGGATGTATAAAAATTTTGGATGGCCTGGCACCGCTGCTCTATATATTTGCGCCAAATCCACGGCTCGCATGTACCAAAAAACTTCCTCGGACCCAAGATTACTAGACAAAAGGTTAAGCCATCGTTGGTATAAGACGCAAAGTGGAGGGGGAACGCCAGCGTGACGTCACTTGAATCACAAAATCTAGACAGTAACTTGACTTCGTATACCGTTCACTCAACTCTGCTTTGAATAAATCGTCGTTTAACCCTCTTAGAATTGAGTTAGAATTTTCAAATTCACAGTACTTAAAGCGAATGAATCACTGATTCTAATGGTGTAATTAAATATATCGATTTCAAGTTTATTCAACTCCTATGAGAAGAAAAAGTAAACAGATTTTCACACATCTGAAAACGTGACACGAAAAGTTAGTAAGCGAGGAATTTTTACATTTTTATGGTAGGCAAGTTTTGTAAGCGGGAAAGTTGTAGATAAAAAGATGAATTTCATTTTTCATTTGAACATTTATTCTCTACGACCAGCCTTTCTCCTGATATTGTCGGCGGAACGTAGTAGAAACCACCAAAGGCAAACCATCGATTTGCAACTATACATGGTCATAATTTACTCAAAGTAGCCTAATCATATACGGTACTCACAAAGAACGAAGAAGTAAGCATTGATGATTAATCATAATATAATTGATTGAATAATGATTTCATGATTAATTTATCCACAGTGAATTAAATCTAATAAATACAATTATTATTAAACTACCGTAATAATAAGATGGTATATTAACTGACAATCGGAAGGCAGCATGGGTCAGTTGATTCACTTCAATTTTGTGTTGCACAGGAATTATTTCACTCTGATAACTTACAAAGTAGTTAAGTAGAAGTAAAATTATATTTGACTTCTATTTCGATCACTGGTACTCGATTTCGGTAGCACAAAAGATAGTAGCATGTATTTAGCACAAAGTATACTAACATGTAGTATTTCACTACACCTACGTGAAATAATAATGTGTTCATCATTTACATAACTACATCTGAAAAAAGTTTGCATATTTATATTTAAAGCTTTGATGAATTTGAAAACTGAATTTTTTTCGTTCTTCACTTTCCATTCTTTGTTTCTCATTCATGTGATTAAGTCTAATTTAATGTTCTCGTACGAGCAAGTTTCTTCTGTCATTCACTTGGGGGAATGTTTTCTTTAGAATTTTTAAATAGCTTTTAATCATCCTACTGTTGTTTGAAACTGTATTCCCATGAATCCTCATGAATATGTCATTCGCTTGAGGTATTATTCTCGAAAATTCATCAGTAGGACATGTTAAACCCCCTTCTACTCAGAGATTCAATCCAATCACTGTTGAAGTACATAGATTCTTTGAACTGGGCATCAGTCTCTTTATGAATAAAAAATAAAATGAAAAAGTCTCTTTATAAAATAAAAATATCCTGCAACATATTCTAGGTCTTCTTCTTCTTCTTCTCGATAAAACCGATGAATTGCAATCATAAACCGATGAATAGCAATCATAATTTGCTCTGAGCACATGCTGGACTGGGGCATTTGGACTGAAGTTGTGATTCAGCGTACGTCATCGATGCAGTCCCCCCACTCCAACGGCTTGTGGACAGAAATAGCATAGGCGATGGTTGAACCTTTTGTCTATAGTCCGTGCAAACCTTAGTTTGCAGTAAGCGTTTAAATGGCAATGCTATTTGTTATGGGGATATGGAAGCGCTGTTGCCATGTTTTGCTTATTACTTTATTCATTACTCCTCACTCACAGCTGTTCGCTCTCTTTTCTGCTCTCTCTCTTGTTTTGTTTACATTTCTTATTCTATCAAAACTACATGAATGAGAAAAAAATAGCACACTAATTACCTATTTATATGTTTTAACTATTATACTATGAATAATTTTTAAAAGGTCATTAGGTCATGAGTTAGATTGTACAATAGTGAGTATATAATATAAATAGTGAAGAATTTTTTATCTCAGGCAGTAGGGTATTAGCAAGTTGAAGGAATGGAAAGAAAGCGTGGAATGAAACTTAATAGTGGACAACGGCAAATGATAGTGAACGCTTTTGAATTTTTCAAAAAAAAAAAAAAATTCGGAACTGAATGTTGGGAAAATTGTGAAATTGACATCAGAGTGTTTTGAAGCTCATTGACTTTTTAGAATTTTTTATTGAATTTCCCCCTCTGTAATAAAAATGGATAAAATGATGCAGCAAAATGGATAAAATTTAATATCTGTTGCTTCTAAATAATTTTGACATGAAACAATAAATAAATGAATTATTAAGATATCAATAAATTTATTTGTGCTTTACAATATGATTGAAATACCGTAAGCTATGGAGCAAGGAGCAAACAATCAATCAAAAGAACAAAAAATAATAATCATGGTTTAGTCCAGAACGACTGTCTTAGTTTTAATAAAATCCCTATCAGAATGTCAGTGCAGGCACAGATAACATATACAGTTAGTATATACATAACAGTTAGTATACAGTTATATACAGTTAGTATATACATATATATATATATACATATACATAACATAGTATAGTTACTCTATGGTGCAGGCTTGACTAACGCCTACCTAGCGGCAAAATTTGGTACTTCAGTCATTGGAGTCGATTGCATAGAATGTCAAGTTTTGAATACACTTACTCCTCTGAGTTAGCTTTGCTGGCTACTGTGCAATCCGGCAACACTGCGCCCCATAAACGTAATACTGCAAACTAAGGTTTGCACGGACTATAGTAATCTTGCCTCGGACCAGCACTGCCGACGTTGAGCAGAAGCAATGCTTTCTACGTTCCTTTTTAAAATATAACCATTTAAATCCTCATTTTTGTTACAAAATAATACTAACGTATCTCTACTCTAATAATTATAAAACTACGGAAACTATAATCCTATACATATTAGTTTTTGATAAGTAATTGGAAAGCAAAATTTTCAATCTCTGTAGCGGACGGGGGGGCGGTCGCCTAAAGGTGAAATTTTTGGGACAGATCATCTCACAACTGGTTGCAAATAAAATCATAAATTTTTGAGCAAAGATGCCTGAATGTATTGTCTCTTCACCCGCGGACAGCTAAAAATCTAAAGAATTCAAAGATTCTAGAAATAGTCAATATTTATTTGAAATTCCCGGTCGATAACAATATCGATCATACTGTATCAAAAGCTGACGAACGATTCGAAGTCTTACGAAAGACTGACTATTAGATTGATTTTTGAATTATTAAAATAAGCAAATTGATAATTGAAAATTTTATGATATTAACTAAATAAATTATTTTATCGATTGTTGAATGTTTAATGCAAATATAATATCTTGGCATCACTGATTGATCAGCTGACTTGCTAGTATCAGCTGTGAGATAAAATCCATGCTCACTCACACTTCATTTCTGCTTCGTAACCGGTAGTGTTAACAGCGGTCGAATATATTTTCTGAATTTTTCGAAATATTTACGAGTGCTTTCAACTACAGTCTATTTTTAAACTAATACAGTGAATCTCTCAATTATAATCAGTGTTCAACTTCATAATTTGGTGGTTAAATGAAGCAAATTATACTACAGTTTGAGTTGTAAAGTTTTTGATCCGGCAATTCTACTATTGAGGTCAGTTGATCTTATTTATTTTCAAAGTGAATAATATTAAAGTTTTAAATATTTTCTAATCAGTTGAACTATTTAAAATTTTCAAATTTCTTTACATTTGAGTATGGTTGATATCTGAAGTCTACTTCACAAATTGGTCGAAGTTATTGAAACAGATATGGAGTCGTCATTCTCAACAAATATTCCAAACTTTAATATTTATTTACTCTTAGTTGATTTGATTTTGATTTGAGATCTCGTTATATTCCATTCATCAATACAATATATGTGGTTTTTCACAAATAGTTTTCATGAAATTTATCCAGCCATTTCCCTGTGCTAATCTAACAATTCATTCAATAAATCCTATGGTTCTTTATTTTATTTAATCAATTCAAAGTGAAGCAGGTTTTTACTTGATTCAATTATTCCAAACTTTACCCTTCATCTTAGGAGATATTGAAGTGCTTGTTTTTCGAAGTCTAGTTATCTTCACAAACTCATTGGATGAGTATGCTTAAGGGTTTTATCTTAACATTGTGAATAATATATTAGACTATTATTTAATATCATAAAAATATTTAGCCTATGCATAGCAATAATTATTAACAAATTGAAAATACAAGCTAAACTCAAGTTTCATTTGTTTCAACAGGATGAATTTTTGAAAAATACAAAAACAAACATGAACAATCGATTATTGGAAGGCATCAATTATGTATTGAATGGTAACCCCACTACAAAGGGAGGTTGAGGGTCAAGTTCTCAAGAGGGCCGGATGCGCCCTAACTTCGCCCTCCCAGGAATCAATTAAAGGCAGTCATTCAACACATTCAATACAAATAAAGATGTGGAATCAATCAAACCAAGATGTGGTTAAGTGAATCTGGTATCAGGTATCTTTCCCTTAAATTACTAGTTGAAGAGTTAGGCTAGAATTATCTAACATTGTCCCAGAGTAGCGGGTGGGGTATAATAGGGGGTGGGACGTTTATGGTTGTTAGTCATGTAGCATACTCTGACACAATCCTGTGCAGTACCACGTCATCATGCTAGTTTTGCGATGAGGGTGTCTTCTGTCTTGGTCGGGCGCGTGAAGAGCAGGGCCACAGTGCGGTGCAGATGGTAGAGTACATGGTTTCACCATCGTGCAAAAAAGGGATATGTGGTACTGTGCCTGTGATTGCATAGTTGGATGTGAGTCAAGATAACGACCATAAATAGGGATTGAGCTAGATAGGGGGTGGGACGTTTATGGTTGTTAGTCATGTAGCATACTCTGACCCAATCCTGTGCAGTACCACGTCATCATGCTAGTTTTGCGACGAGAGGGTGTCTTCTGTCTTGGTCGGGCGCTTTAATAGCAGCACCGCCATGCAGTGCAGATGTAAATGTACATGTTTTCCCCATCATGCAATGATGGGATATGTGGTACTGTGCTTGTGTTTGCAAAGTTGGATGTGAGACAAGATAACGACCATAAATAGGGATTCAACTAGATAGGGTCCCCGTAGGATATTTGCAGGTTTCAGTCGAGTATCGTAGTGTCCTAGTCAGTGTTCTGTGTGGTAGTTCCACTGCGTTGTCACTATGATTGCGGGCTCGATTCCAGCATCAATTTTATGACGAGGTGGTAACTGTTACACTGTAGCCTGTTGGGATCTATTATACAGGAGACTGGGGTTTTTCAAATATGAGATTTTAGTGCCTTCAGCAAAGGGGTTAGAACATAGGGAAGGGGTACAAAGATATTTGTTGTTAGCTTCTAAGCTGCATGCATATTATATAAGAGTTATTTCAATTTAGAATTTATATTTCAAAATTTTGATTATAGTAGCATTGCCTCCAGCCTTTGCTGGTTGGCATGAAGGGGATTCAAGCTATTATAGCTTTGGGGCTGTATTTACTTTAAATTTTCATCATAAGTATTAACTTGCATGCCTTGATACGCCAAAGGCGCAGATACTCTTGAGTTCTAACTCAAGAGTTTAATGATTTGGTACTTTTCACACATGCTAGAAAAGAAAACTGCTTAAGGCACTCTCTCACACATGCTGAGAAGTGCAGATTCATAGTTATTATTATTATTATTCTACTAGTAAGATTTAATTTAAGTTGGAAACTCTCATGAGTTATGTAAATGCAGATATTGAAATATCTATATATATATATATAAAATACTCTCCTACACACGCTAGGAGGCGCAGTAACAGGGAATTTTCTCACACACGCTGAGAAGTGCAGAATCATGATAATATATTATAATTATTATTTAATTGATTAGTTCTAGTTTAAGGAATATTTCACGTATAGTAGTTGCCATCAATAAAACTTAGAAACTTATAGATGCTAAAAAGCGCAAATACTCTCAAGATATTGAAAAATCTTCTTTAAGACGCTCTCCTACACACGCTAGGAGAGCGCAGTAGCTAGGGCATTCTCTCACACACGCTGAGAGGTGCAGTTATCAATTGAAAATGATAACTTTTATTAGTCAAAAGTTATAGATTACACCACTCCTGGCGGTTCAGGAGTGCATATTTATAAGAGTTTAGTTATAAGTTCCGGGTTGAATATTCAACTTTATTTTTGAAAATTTACTCAATTCTTCATTTTCTAAGTGTGTTTCAGATACAGCTCCTCTTCTCCAACGGATCCAAGGCCATGGACATTTTATTTTTTCTCATATTATGCTGTGTGCATGGATTGAATATTCTGTGTTGCATCTAGAACTGTGTGTAGTTACATGTTGGATGTTATTTATTTGCATGATAGATTTGGTATGTGCATCTTTGGTAGAATTGAGAGGATTTATGTTTCTTCCCTTCACGTATTTAGCTTGATCCAATATTATCATTCACATTCAAGTATATTGTTTCAGGATTGTGTTTTATTATTATTATGTATTTCATCTAATGAAGGTTTTTTGTTACAGATCAGCATCAAGTTTTAGCATTCACTTCCTTTACGCTACATTGCAATTAAATGAAGTTTTGGACACCGGCATTTCTACTATTGAGGTTAGTTGATTCAATTTCTTTTCAAAGTGAATAATAATTGAAGCCTTAAATATTTTCTAATTAGTTGAACTATTTAAAAGTTTCAAATTTCCTTACATTCGAGTAACTTATGGTTGATGTTTGAAGTCTACTTCTCTCTACAAATTGGTCGAAATTTTTGAAACCGATATGTGTCATCATTCTCATCAATTATTTGAAACTTTAATATTAATTTACTGTTAATTTATTTGATTCTGATTTGAAATCTCGTTATATTCCGTTCATCAATATAATATATGTAGTTACTCACAAATAGTTTTCATAGAATTAATCCAGCCATTCCGCTGTACTAATCTAACAATATTCATTCAATAAATCCTATAATTTATTTTATTCAATCAATTCAAAGTAAAGAAAGGTTTCACTTGGTTCAATTATTCCAAACTCTACTCTTCATCTCAGAAGATATTGCTTTTATAAGTGCTTGTTTTTCGAAGTCTAGTCTTCCTCATAAACTCATTGGATGAGTATGCTTAAGGGTATCATCTTAACATTGTGAATATTATTATTTGAATGCAAGTGAAAATTATATATTTATTTATGCATAGCAATAATTATTAACAAATTGAAAATACAAGCTAAACTCAAGTTTTATTTGTTTCAACAGGATGAATTTTTGAAAAATACAAAAACAAACATGAACAAACGATTATTGGAAGGCATCAATTACGTATTGAATGGTAACCCCACTACAAAGGGGATCGAGGGTCACGTTCAAAGAGGGCCGGCTGCGCCCTAACTTCGCCCTTCCAGGAATCAATTGAAGGCAGTCATTCCACATTCAATACAAATAAAGATGTGGAATCAATCAAACCAAGATGTGGATTGGTGAATCTGGTATGAGGTATTAAATTACTAGTTGAAAAGTTAGGCTAGAATTATCTAACACTGTCCCAGACTAGAGGGTGGGGTATAGGGGGTGGGACGTTTATGGTTGTTAGTCATGTAGCATACTCTGACCCAATCCTGTGCAGTACCACGTCATCATGCTAGTTTTGCGACGAGAGGGTGTCTTCTGTCTTGGTCGGGCGCTTTAATAGCAGCACCGCCATGCAGTGCAGATGTAAATGTACATGTTTTCCCCATCATGCAATGATGGGATATGTGGTACTGTGCTTGTGTTTGCAAAGTTGGATGTGAGACAAGATAACGACCATAAATAGGGATTCAACTAGATAGGGTCCCCGTAGGATATTTGCAGGTTTCAGTCGAGTATCGTAGTGTCCTAGTCAGTGTTCTGTGTGGTAGTTCCACTGCGTTGTCACTATGATTGCGGGCTCGATTCCAGCATCAATTTTATGACGAGGTGGTAACTGTTACACTGTAGCCTGTTGGGATCTATTATACAGGAGACTGGGGTTTGCAAATATGAGATTTTAGTGCCTTCAGCAAAGGGGTTAGAACATAGGGAAGGGGTACAAAAGTTATTTGTTGTTAGCTTCTAAGCTGCATGCATATTATATAAGAGTTATTTCCAATTTAGAATTTATATTTCAAAATTTTGATTATAGTAGCATTGCCTCCAGCCTTTGCTGGTTGGCATGGGAAGGGGATTCAAGCTATTATAGCTTTGGGGCTGTATTTACTTTAAATTTTTATCATAAGTATTAACTTGCATGCCTTGATACGCCAAAAGGCGCAGATACTCTTGAGTTCTAACTCAAGAGTTTAATGATTTGGTACTTTTCTACACATGCTGGAAAAGAAAACTGCTTAAGGCACTCTCTCACATGCTGAGAAGTGGATATTCAGAGTTATTACTATTATTCTTCTAGTAAGATTTAACTTAAGTTGGAAACACTGATAAGTTATGTAAATGCCGATATTGGCATATCTATATATATAAGCCACTCTCCTACACACGCTAGGAGCGCGCAGTAGCTTCGGGCATTTTCTCACACATGCTGAGAAGTGCAGAATCATGATAATATATTATAATTATTATTTAATTGATTAGTTCTAGTTTAAGGAATATTTCACGTATAGTAGTTGCCATCAATAAAACTTAGAAACTTATAGATGCTAAAAGCGCAAATACTCTCAAGATATTGAAAAATCTTCTTTTAAGACGCTCTCCTACACACGCTAGGAGAGCGCAGTAGCTAGGGCATTCTCTCACACACGCTGAGAGGTGCAGTTATCAATTGAAAATGATAACTTTTTATTAGTCAAAAGTTATAGATTACACCACTCCTGGCGGTTCAGGAGTGCATATTTATAAGAGTTTAGTTATAAGTTCCGGGTTGAATATTCAACTTTATTTTTGAAAATTTACTCAATTCTTCATTTTCTAAGTGTGTTTCAGATACAGCTCCTCTTCTCCAACGGATCCAAGGCCATGGACATTTTTTTTTTATGATATGCTGTGTGCATGGATTGAATATTCTGTGTTGCATCTAGAACTGTGTGTAGTTACATGTTGGATGTTATTTATTTGCATGATAGATTTGGTATGTGCATCTTTGGTAGAATTGAGAGGATTTATGTTTCTTCCCTTCACGTATTTAGCTTGATCCAATATTATCATTCACATTCAAGTATATTGTTTCAGGATTGTGTTTTATTATTATTATGTATTTCATCTAATGAAGGTTTTTTGTTACAGATCAGCATCAAGTTTTAGCATTCACTTCCTTTACGCTACATTGCAATTAAATGAAGTTTTGGACACCGGCATTTCTACTATTGAGGTTAGTTGATTCAATTTCTTTTCAAAGTGAATAATAATTGAAGCCTTAAATATTTTCTAATTAGTTGAACTATTTAAAAGTTTCAAATTTCCTTACATTCGAGTAACTTATGGTTGATGTTTGAAGTCTACTTCTCTCTACAAATTGGTCGAAATTTTTGAAACCGATATGTGTCATCATTCTCATCAATTATTTGAAACTTTAATATTAATTTACTGTTAATTTATTTGATTCTGATTTGAAATCTCGTTATATTCCGTTCATCAATATATATGTAGTTACTCACAAATAGTTTTCATAGAATTAATCCAGCCATTCCGCTGTACTAATCTAACAATATTCATTCAATAAATCCTATAATTTATTTTATTCAATCAATTCAAAGTAAAGAAAGGTTTCACTTGGTTCAATTATTCCAAACTCTACTCTTCATCTCAGAAGATATTGCTTTATAAGTGCTTGTTTTTCGAAGTCTAGGCTTCCTCATAAACTCATTGGATGAGTATGCTTAAGGGTATCATCTTAACATTGTGAATATTATTATTTGAATGCAAGTGAAAATTATATATTTATTTATGCATAGCAATAATTATTAACAAATTGAAAATACAAGCTAAACTCAAGTTTTATTTGTTTCAACAGGATGAATTTTTGAAAATACAAAAACAAACATGAACAAACGATTATTGGAAGGCATCAATTACGTATTGAATGGTAACCCCACTACAAAGGGGATCGAGGGTCACGTTCAAAGAGGGCCGGCTGCGCCCTAACTTCGCGCTTCCAGGAAGCAAGTGAAGGGAGTCATTCCACACCTTCAATACAACTAAAGATGTGGAATCAATCAAACCAAGATGTGGATTGGTGAATCTGGTATGAGGTATTAAATTACTAGTTGAAAAGTTAGGCTAGAATTATCTAACACTGTCCCAGACTAGAGGGTGGGGTATAGGGGTGGGACGTTTATGGTTGTTAGTCATGTAGCATACTCTGACCCAATCCTGTGCAGTACCACGTCATCATGCTAGTTTTGCGACGAGAGGGTGTCTTCTGTCTTGGTCGGGCGCTTTAATAGCAGCACCGCCATGCAGTGCAGATGTAAATGTACATGTTTTCCCCATCATGCACTGATGGGATATGTGTACTGTGCTTGTGTTTGCAAAGTTGGATGTGAGACAAGATAACGACCATAAATAGGGATTCAACTAGATAGGGTCCCCGTAGGATATTTGCAGGTTTCAGTCGAGTATCGTAGTGTCCTAGTCAGTGTTCTGTGTGGTAGTTCCACTGCGTTGTCACTATGATTGCGGGCTCGATTCCAGCATCAATTTTATGACGAGGTGGTAACTGTTACACTGTAGCCTGTTGGGATCTATTATACAGGAGACTGGGGTTTGCAAATATGAGATTTTAGTGCCTTCAGCAAAGGGGTTAGAACATAGGGAAGGGGTACAAAAGATATTTGTTGTTAGCTTCTAAGCTGCATGCATATTATATAAGAGTTATTTCAATTTAGAATTTATATTTCAAAATTTTGATTATAGTAGCATTGCCTCCAGCCTTTGCTGGTTGGCATGGGGAAGAGGATTCAAGCTATTATAGCTTTGGGGCTGTATTTACTTTAAATTTTTATCATAAGTATTAACTTGCATGCCTTGATACGCCAAAAGGCGCAGATACTCTTGAGTTCTAACTCAAGAGTTTAATGATTGGTACTTTTCTACACATGCTAGAAAAGAAAACTGTAAGGCACTCTCTCACACATGCTGAGAAGTGCAGATTCATAGTTATTATTATTATTCTACTAGTAAGATTTAATTTAAGTTGGAAACTCTCATGAGTTATGTAAATGCAGATATTGAAATATCTATATATATAAGACACTCTCCTACACACGCTAGGAGAGCGCAGTAACATTTTCTCACACACGCTGAGAAGTGCAGAATCATGATAATATATTATAATTATTATTTAATTGATTAGTTCTAGTTTAAGGAATATTTCACGTATAGTAGTTGCCATCAATAAAACTTAGAAACTTATAGATGCTAAAAGCGCAAATACTCTCAAGATATTGAAAAATCTTCTTTTAAGACGCTCTCCTACACACGCTAGGAGAGCGCAGTAGCTAGGGCATTCTCTCACACACGCTGAGAGGTGCAGTTATCAATTGAAAATGATAACTTTTATTAGTCAAAAGTTATAGATTACACCACTCCTGGCGGTTCAGGAGTGCATATTTATAAGAGTTTAGTTATAAGTTCCGGGTTGAATATTCAACTTTATTTTTGAAAATTTACTCAATTCTTCATTTTCTAAGTGTGTTTCAGATACAGCTCCTCTTCTCCAACGGATCCAAGGCCATGGACATTTTTTTATGATCATATTATGCTGTGTGCATGGATTGAATATTCTGTGTTGCATCTAGAACTGTGTGTAGTTACATGTTGGCTGTTATTTATTTGCATGATAGATTTGGTATGTGCATCTTTGGTAGAATTGAGAGGACTTATGTTTCTTCCTTCACGTATTTAGCTTGATCGAATATTATCATTCACATTCAAGTATATTGTTTCAGGATTGTGTTTTATTATTATTATGTATTTCATCTAATGAAGGTTTTTTGTTACAGATCAGCATCAAGTTTTAGCATTCACTTCCTTTACGCTACATTGCAATTAAATGAAGTTTTGGACACCGGCATTTCTACTATTGAGGTTAGTTGATTCAATTTCTTTTCAAAGTGAATAATAATTGAAGCCTTAAATATTTTCTAATTAGTTGAACTATTTAAAAGTTTCAAATTTCCTTACATTCGAGTAACTTATGGTTGATGTTTGAAGTCTACTTCTCTCTACAAATTGGTCGAAATTTTTGAAACCGATATGTGTCATTATTCTCATCAATTATTTGAAACTTTAATATTTATTTACTGTTAATTTATTTGATTCTGATTTGAAATCTCGTTATATTCCGTTCATCAATATATATGTAGTTACTCACAAATAGTTTTCATAGAATTAATCCAGCCATTCCGCTGTACTAATCTAACAATATTCATTCAATAAATCCTATAATTTATTTTATTCAATCAATTCAAAGTAAAGAAAGGTTTCACTTGGTTCAATTATTCCAAACTCTACTCTTCATCTCAGAAGATATTGCTTTTATAAGTGCTTGTTTTTCGAAGTCTAGTCTTCCTCATAAACTCATTGGATGAGTATGCTTAAGGGTATCATCTTAACATTGTGAATATTATTATTTGAATGCAAGTGAAAATTATATATTTATTTATGCATAGCAATAATTATTAACAAATTGAAAATACAAGCTAAACTCAAGTTTTATTTGTTTCAACAGGATGGATTTTTGAAAATACAAAAACAAACATGAACAAACGATTATTGGAAGGCATCAATTACGTATTGAATGGTAACCCCACTACAAAGGGGATCGAGGGTCACGTTCAAAGAGGGCCGGCTGCGCTAACTTCGCCCTTCCAGGAATCAATTGAAGGCAGTCATTCCACACATTCAATACAAATAAAGATGTGGAATCAATCAAACCAAGATGTGGATTGGTGAATCTGGTATGAGGTATTAAATTACTAGTTGAAAAGTTAGGCTAGAATTATCTAACACTGTCCCAGACTAGAGGGTGGGGTATAGGGGTGGGACGTTTATGGTTGTTAGTCATGTAGCATACTCTGACCCAATCCTGTGCAGTACCACGTCATCATGCTAGTTTTGCGACGAGAGGGTGTCTTCTGTCTTGGTCGGGCGCTTTAATAGCAGCACCGCCATGCAGTGCAGATGTAAATGTACATGTTTTCCCCATCATGCAATGATGGGATATGTGTACTGTGCTTGTGTTTGCAAAGTTGGATGTGAGACAAGATAACGACCATAAATAGGGATTCAACTAGATAGGGTCCCCGTAGGATATTTGCAGGTTTCAGTCGAGTATCGTAGTGTCCTAGTCAGTGTTCTGTGTGGTAGTTCCACTGCGTTGTCACTATGATTGCGGGCTCGATTCCAGCATCAATTTTATGACGAGGTGGTAACTGTTACACTGTAGCCTGTTGGGATCTATTATACAGGAGACTGGGGTTTGCAAATATGAGATTTTAGTGCCTTCAGCAAAGGGGTTAGAACATAGGGAAGGGGGTACAAAAGATATTTGTTGTTAGCTTCTAAGCTGCATGCATATTATATAAGAGTTATTTCCAATTTAGAATTTATATTTCAAAAATTTTGATTATAGTAGCATTGCCTCCAGCCTTGCTGGTTGGCATGGGGAAGGGGATTCAAGCTATTATAGCTTTGGGGCTGTATTTACTTTAAATTTTATCATAAGTATTAACTTGCATGCCTTGATACGCCAAAGGCGCAGATACTCTTGAGTTCTAACTCAAGAGTTTAATGATTTGGTACTTTTCTACACATGCTAGAAAAGAAAACTGCTTAAGGCACTCTCTCACACATGCTGAGAAGTGCAGATTCATAGTTATTATTATTATTCTACTAGTAAGATTTAATTTAAGTTGGAAACTCTCATGAGTTATGTAAATGCAGATATTGAAATATCTATATATATATAAGACACCTCCTACACACGCTAGGAGAGCGCAGTAACTAGGCATTTTCTCACACACGCTGAGAAGTGCAGAATCATGATAATATATTATAATTATTATTTAATTGATTAGTTCTAGTTTAAGGAATATTTCACGTATAGTAGTTGCCATCAATAAAACTTAGAAACTTATAGATGCTAAAAAGCGCAAATACTCTCAAGATATTGAAAAATCTTCTTTTAAGACGCTCTCCTACACACGCTAGGAGAGCGCAGTAGCTTAGGGCATTCTCTCACACACGCTGAGAGGTGCAGTTATCAATTGAAAATGATAACTTTTTATTAGTCAAAAGTTATAGATTACACCACTCCTGGCGGTTCAGGAGTGCATATTTATAAGAGTTTAGTTATAAGTTCCGGGTTGAATATTCAACTTTATTTTTGAAAATTTACTCAATTCTTCATTTTCTAAGTGTGTTTCAGATACAGCTCCTCTTCTCCAACGGATCCAAGGCCATGGACATTTTATTTTTATGATCATATTATGCTGTGTGCATGGATTGAATATTCTGTGTTACATCTAGAACTGTGTGTAGTTACATGTTGGATGTTATTTATTCGCCTTCTTTGCATGTTAGATTTGGTATGGTGCATCTTTGGTAGAATTCAGAGCATACTTCACGTATTTAGCTTGATCCAATATTAAGATTCACACGTAAGTGTTTTGTTTCAGGTTTGTGTTTTATTAGGGTAGCCTACAGAGAGTATATAGTCATGTATTACTATACACTCTCTGTAGGGTAGCCTATTTATTTCATCTAATGAAAGTTTTTTTGTTACAGATCACCAAGTTTAAGCATTCACTTCATTTACGCTACATTGCAATTAAAGAGTGAAGTTAATGGACTGGAGGAAGGACGTCTACTGCATATTTGTTAAAGTTGGAAGCATTGTCCACAGAATAATAATAATTTATTTATTATCATTCTGTTAATGCAATCGTATACTCTGTTTACTGGCTTCACCAACTTATACCGTAAATCGTTTCCAAATTCAATTTCCACTTTAAAATTAATTTCTTATTAATTATATTAGATCGTTTGGTAATTTTCCATTACAATTTGAAATTTTATTAGCAAAATAAACTTCCTCTTGGTCTTCTTCGGTGCAAGGAGGATGCAACTCAGGTCGACTTCATCTTCAAAAGGCGTCCAAGAGGTTCTGTTCTTCTGGAGCCTTTGATGATGTTTCTTTTCTTGTTGCGTTAGGGAGGGGTTGATTGTAGAGGTCTTTTGAACTTCGTTGTTGTAGGGGGTTGTTTGTATAGGCTCTTGAGGTCTATGAGAGTTACTTTAAAGTATTCTCATGTAGGCTTTAACCTTCTTGTACCGCAGAAGACCCAGAGGAAGTGATGTTTTTCAAAATTTTTATTCCAAATTGGGGATACTGTTTGGTTGGCAGGAGAGAGGTGATCTGTAGCGGTACCCCATGGATTGTCTCTCGACTCCAACCCTACCGCCCTCCGTCATAGGGTGTGTAGCAAGACAACAGTATTCGCCTTAGGTCGCGTGGCCCACAAGCCTTACGTCCTCGAATGGTGATGGTCTGGCAAGGTAACACAGAAATTTATCTGTATTTCCTTTGCTGGTACTACTCCGCGTGTGGGCCGGGCAACGTATGTCATGGGTTCCCTCGGTCTGGTGACATCTTTTAACTTTGAGTTTTAAGATGTCCCCGGATGGTGGGTTAACATACAGTGACTGCGGCTAACAAGGCTATGGCAAAGTTGAGGCTCCCAAGGCTATTAGATACTTTCACCTTCTAGTAACCTTAGTAGTCTCATCTTGTCTTCTTTATTGATAGTATACTCATGGCCTATTTGAAAACTATAATCAATTGATTTTTTTTATTCAAGACAGATATGAGCTGTGCATATGCAGTAGCCTAATATGTGCGAAATTTTAGTTCTTAGACCATTGTGTCACGTCCAAAAATTAAATCATTAATTTCATTCATTAATCTTTAATAATAGATAATCTTTGAATAATAGTGTTTAATTATATATTAAATTTTATTATATTATCTTTAATTTTTTTTTTGCTAGGGATGATGCCCACTTAAGCTCTAAGCTTGTGCATGGGTAATGGAAGGATGATGATGGGATATGAATCTTTAATAATAATAATCTTTGATAATCTTATTTTGTTACATGAAAAAAATGCAACTATCTGTTTAGAAGTTTTCTCAAACTGGAGTTACAGGGACAAACATAATGCTGTAAATATTCATTGTAAATAGTAACATGATTATTTATCAATTTTGTCAAAAAGATAATTAAAAGCAAAGAAAAAATTAAATTTGAATTGTGAATATTTTTAAAATTCATTTGCTAAGCTCGCCATCCTCCATTTTGACTTGTAAAAATATGCGAACATATCTAGAACGTGTAATTGAAAAGTATGCTGCTTTTCTTTCTAGTAGTTTTAGGGCCTGGTCACATACGATTGTGGTTTGCTTTACTCCACTAACAAAGTTAACTGGTTCACTTCACTTACTCGCATAGTAAATCTATATAAATCGTATGGTATAAATAGTAAGTGAAGTGAAGCAAAGCAAACCACAATCAAAGTAGCATTGTAAGTGAAGTGAAGTGAAGCAAACCACAATTGTATGTGACCAGGCTCTTAATGATAAGAAAGAAGAAGAAAAGATGAAGAAGAAGAAATAAAAAAGAAGGAAAGAAGAAAGGGAAGAAGAAGAGCAAGAAAGAAGAAAAGAAGTAGGATGTGGTGGTGGAGAAGAAGGAGGAGAAGGAGGAGGAGGAGGAGGAGGAGGAGGAGGAGAAGAAGAAGGAGAAGAAGATGATAAGCTAAAGAGAAAGAGACCGAGATAAACGCAGTGCATGTCAATATTCGGTTTCTCAGAAATTGTTTTCAGAGCATTGCATTGATGAGCGCAATCTGCAAACTCTTCTGTTTGGGAGCCTACCATACTACCAACGAGCATCAGACAAAAGGAAAGGAACAGCATCTGAACTTGAATTGAAGAGGTTTTAATATTAGTGAGTCTCTGCTCATTGGTACTTTTTTTTGTGATCAAGATGACAGTAATATTGCAACTGCAATTAGAATATTTTAGGAGTTATTGTTCAAATTTGAACCATCAATAATTGGACTATAAATAAATTAAATTTAAACTATCAATATTGATACATAATTGTTTTCCAGCAAAAACTCGTTTTTCTTTAATTTATATTGAAACTGTTCATGTCGTAACGTACAATAACAAATAAATATTTCTGATTTTTTCATGATATTCCTAATAATATTTTTATAAATGATGATAATATAGCTTTTTCCATAGAACTTGACTAATTTGTCATCAAAATTTTTATTTCTATGATCTGTTGTTGCCAACTTTTCTTTGATCGAGAAACGTCAAGAAAGACTTGAATCACTCAAAATCAAGATGGCTTTGTTGTAAATGGCAGAAGGCAGATGTAGGCTAGTTCTAGTTACATTCCTTCTCCGAAATGGCTAGTTCTTCGTTTGAAAATAAATTAGTGAATTTGGAGGCGAGGTTGAAAGAAGAAAATGAATCAAAAGAAAGGGATAATCAATTGACTCGCAGCATTAATTTCTGCCTACAGAGCCCCAAACACAGTGAACGAATGAGGCCCAACAAGCGTAAGTAACCTTTATTGACTTACCAAAATCTATTTTTCTCTTCTAAATGTCACTTCCATTTAGTTCTCTATGAAAGTTCCCCTAATATTATGGTTATTTTTGATTTTAGAATTCAGTTACACTTCTTGTTCTCGATTATTGTGGAACTATTCAGCTTTGTACTGAATGACAAGGTTAGATTAGTCGATCACTATGCAATAACATCAGTTTATTACATTCTTATTTGTAACCTTACTTACGCTATTATTGTATTTTTTGTTCTATTTGTTTTTCCAAAAAAGGGTGAGTTTGTCATTTGAATTTATATACATTAAATTGGAAGTATTCCAATTAATGATGGTGACATTCAGTTTTATACTCACGAATAAATTCCGAATCAGTTTCAGTATTATATTGGTCATATTTCTGCACATCTCATCGCTAGTCTCCTCTAATATTGTTTTTTTTTTTTTAAATTCCCACGTTGAATTGAAGGTATTAACATTGTAGGTCTCTACCTATCTGTCTGGCAATGTTATTTGTTGAGTTAGGCAGGTTAGGATTTCATTTCATAATAATTATTTGTAGGTTAGACTTAGCTGGTTTTTATCAGAACATCAGAAACTGATGTGAATTTTTATTTTTATACTTTTTAATTCTGACTAGGAAAAATTGGAGCAGAGTTATTTAGATGAATTTATGACAGTTTAGGATCCTATTGGTTTACGTACTTAATTATTGTATGACAATTTCCGTTAGGCCTATCTATGATCTATGATTATTCCGTCTATTGATCAATGGGGCAACCGGTTACATTGTTGCTTATTTGATTCAGAGTTGGAATGGGCATTTGATACTAGTCTAGATGAACTAGGCCTAATTGAAAGATAGTTGAAAAATGTACTGTATGAGATGGGCTGTGAGAAATCGTAGGTAAACATTGTGTGTAGAAGGGATTCTCAAACACTTTTCGTCAAGAGCCTAATTTGTCTCCCCGCTTTCTTGATTAGATTGCAAATTTGTTTAGATAGATTCGGTGCTAGTAGTTTTAGGTTGCTAGATTATTAACCGAAACCTTATAGTACCTGGTATAATAGGCCTATTACGGTTTATAACTATGCAATTTTGATAATAGGGGGTTTCAAGAATGTAACATAAACTTGATGGAAAAAATAGTATCTATCATCTCCACACTTGTCTTCAAATAGGCTAATTTGTTATAGTATTGATTTTGTGTAATGGCTCAATTTAAAAATTGAATTAATGTAAGTTACATAAATATTGGTTCCAAGAGTTGTTTGTGAATGATTAATTATATTGATAATCTTAATTTGTTTTGTCCGATTCTCAACTCATTCAAAATTATTTAACCTTGACTCTTGTGTTATAGTTGGCGACATGGGTACTCCTACAACCTCCAGGAAACAAATGATGCTACCTATTCATAGCATCAAAGTATCAAAGAATCCTTTGGAAAATGAAATAGATAACAAAATGAAAGAGATAATGGCGATGAGTGGTCTGATTACGATTAATGGAAAGGTAATTATAGTTGGTTAATTTTCTATTTATCCCACTAGGCCTAGTAATAATAAGTACTTGACTAGTGACTAACCGTCAGCTAGCATCTATTCGATGAAAAATTATTTTAACCAATCACCTTTCATGGGTGCGATGCGGTAGATGTGAGTTGTGTGTCGTTGCATAAAAATGAAATTGTCTTTTATTCATAATAATTATGCACAGGTACATTTGAATAGTATACAAGCATAAAAATAATGTAACTGACAGTTGAGAAAAACGTGGTTGGCAAGCTGTTCATCCTTTCACCTCAATTTATTTGATTATAAAATATGCTTTGTTATTTATTTTTTTCAGAAATTTCAGACTGATATCAAGGACATGGAACATTTAGGTGAATTGGGTAATGGGACCTGCGGCCACGTTGTGAAGATGCTACATAAACCTAGCCAAACAATAATAGCTATCAAGGTAGGAAGATTTTTTCTCAACACTAAAAATATTCTTTCAGAAAACATTGTTCTATGTTGTATGTAGCTTACTTTGTTCTGGCATCTTTGGTGTATAATGTTATTCTTTAGTGCAACTCTTTTTAACCAATTATTGGTATTGTGGTCAATAATATCAGTGGTCACTCGGTGAGAGCGGTTGCTAAGTAATCATGTGGTTAAGTAACAAACATTCAAGACCGCTCTCGGATGGGTGACCGACACAAAAAAGACACAAAAAATTGTGCAATGAGGCGAGATGGAACCTACCCGTAAGGGTCTCCCCACCAATAAAAGCCATACGATAAAAAAATGGTATTGTCACTGTCTCTACAACTTACTTGTAATTTATAATAGCTCGAAAATGCCTTGAAACTGTTCAATGGCAGCAATTAAACTAAACTTCTAAAATTTTCACGGTCTAATTCATTTGAGAGTTTGATACTTTAAATGCATTGCAAGATGTCTATCAACATTACAAATCCTTTTTTGATTCTGATCTCTCTTTCTTCCTTTCTACCTGTATTATGCGGAATGATTACAATCATCTTTATCCCATTTTGAATTACCATTTCTATTTTCTTCTAATTTGTAGATACCTGTTGAAGTGGTATTTCATTTTTGGTATATTTTTTTCAGCAAATGAGAAGGTCGGGAAACAGCGAAGAGAACAAGCGTATTATTATGGATTTAGATGTGGTGCTCAAATCTCACGACTGTCCATACATAGTTCGATGTCTTGGCTGCTTCATAACGGATGCCGATGTTTGGATTTGCATGGAATTGATGGCCACGTGCTTTGACAAGTTGCTGAAAAGGTTTCGTCAACCTGTACCTGAAAACATTCTTGGAAAGATTGCGTTATCTGTGAGTATTGAAATAAATGCTTTCATAATTTTTGCCTTTTTATCTTCAAAAATTATAAATTTTGGTTTTTTATATCAAGAATGATGTTCTTTGCCATTCGCCTTTAAATGTGTCATTGGTATTGTATTACTCAAATTCTATTCAGCCTACATATCTGTACCTGAAAAATTCTTGAAAATATTGCGTTAGTGTAATTAGTGAGTGATAAAACACTTTTTTCACAATTACTGGACATTCATCTCAAATTAAAGGTGATATTTTTTGCCATCCACCTTTGGATTTTACCACCATTGGTATTATGACATTGAGTTGTATCATTGTTGGTATTATACTCAACTTTTATTAATATATCTACCTGTGCCTGAAAACATCATTGGAAAATTGCTCAATCTGTTAGTATCAAAAATAGTTTTAAATTAAGGATAATATTTTTTTATTCACTTTTGATATGCCATTGCTATTGTATACTCAAGTTTCATTGATATTGTACAGTTTATTTATTGTAACTAATGCCCCTACCACAACCACAAAATTCTTCAAGAATCATCTAATGAGAAAGAACAGTACATTACGAATCAAAGAAACACAGTTTTTGAACATAATAGAACCATTGGATAATATCAATGATGCGTTATTATTAGCAATACAATCGAACAATTTTCTAGAACTATTTGTTTTATTTGCTAATGAAATGCCTTTGGGTTCCAGACTGTTAGAGCTCTGCATTACTTGAAGGAGAGTCACGGTGTCATTCACAGGGATGTGAAACCATCGAATATTCTGCTGGACGAACGCGGCAATGTGAAACTGTGCGACTTCGGAATATCTGGTCGCTTAGTTGATTCAAAAGCCAAAACAAAAAATGCCGGCTGTGCCGCGTATATGGCCGTAAGTATCCTTTAACCTTCATAATAATTTGACAATATTTCTACAGTCTTTGAAAATAGCTTTTCTTAAATTAAATTGCTTGTATAGTCTACTCCCTATCTTCATCATGAATAAACAGATGAAAATATTGAACATTGATACCGTATTTTAATTTATTTTTCTTACATCATTTTTAGCTGTATAAATTTATCTCAAATGAAAGATTATCAAATTAATACTCTTTCCTAAAACCTGAAAGGAATCAATTTCTCATCAAATTTTATTTTATATAGACTAATGTAATTTTTTCAATGAGGGATCTGTTTCTTAGTTTTGAAACTTTTTAGAAGAGAATATTCTTGTTCTAAAATTCTACACACTCATATAAGTTATGTGTGACATATGACATTTTATTTTTTAATTATTGTAATTTTCAAAATTCTTCCAGCTTCTAAATTCTTTAGTTTCAAAAATTATTTTGGCAAAGTCTTGCAATCTTAACAAGTGCATGTCCAAATTTAAATAATTGTACTGTATTGTTTAGCGGGGTCTTGCTACTGTGGAGTCATTTGCCTGACCCAATGATTCATCATACAAAAAAGGGTGATTCTTCAAGTCACAGAGTGCTTTCAGCGTTTCAAAAAATTTATTGAATACGTGAAGAGGCACCTGTTTGTTTTATGTCGAGTTTTATCGTAATTTTCAATTGTTCACAGCCGGAAAGAATCGATCCTCCAGACCCCAAAAAACCTGACTACGACATACGAGCAGACGTGTGGAGTCTCGGTATAACACTAGTAGAACTTGCAACCGGAGTGTTTCCTTACAGAGACTGCAAATCCGACTTCGAAGTACTCAGCAAAGTCATACAAGAAGATCCACCTACCTTACCAACTGACCAAGGATTTACTCCAGAATTTAGAAGTTTTGTTGCGAGCTGGTAAGTTGTGAAATTCGTAACCATAAGAAGTAAGCAGTCATTGTTCCTATAGTTTCTTCAAGGAAAGGAGAGACGATGTAAATAAACTTGTGCGTGCGAGAGTCTAGATAGGAGCAGCTAGACCGATTCACAGTAGAACTACTGAAATAATATTATTATTATCTGCAATGGCAATGTTGTCATATTGTGTTTTGATTAATCATCTGGACACACATGCGCATTATACCAAAATATCACTGCTATCACGACTCGAGGCGTTAACAAGTAGGATGATTTACATGTAGAAGAAATGAAATTTGATAAGAATTTACTTGTATCTATTGTATTATTAATTATATTATTTTTCATTGTACTTTTCAAGTTTGCTGTATTTTGTTTCAAGGATAAATGAATGATTTGATTGATTGATTGAAAAAAAATGATCGGAAATCATCTGTTCATTACTATCAGAGAAGTTTGCGTTAGTGACATTCATATAATGTGACGCTTGGCATTATATAGATAGAGAGATATAATTTCTCGACGTTGCTGATGACCGTAGAGTACGATGGCAAAGAAATAACATATCCCTCTATCTATCTAATGCCAATCGTGAAATTGAATGAATATCACTGTATTTTGTACAAAGACTATAATCACAGTATGGTCATTGAATATCACACTCTTTTGATTGATCAGCTCGGACAAGTCCACCATACTTTCGCCGATTCCCATAAGATTTGCATTGAAATGATACGCAAATCATATGTTATGTTGATTGATTCACTTCTTAACTACAATTTTTCTTTTCCAGTGTTAGTTTTCATTATTCTAAGCTTCAAAAGCAAGACAAAAAGTAAAGAGACTACTTTTAATGTTGAAAAACTTATTTTTGATGTTGTTTCTCTTGAAAGAAGTTTGACAATAGAGTGAAAGGGATCATATTTGCCTGTAATCTCGTATCGAAATTTAAGGATCTCTTATCAAAATTTAAGGAATTGGCAAAAGTATGGCAGTTGCGAAGAAAAAAATGTTCCAGCACACTGTTATGGATCTTTTTACACCAATGACCGTACTGTAATTATGCCGTCTCTGTACTATTGGCAACGCTGCAGGCGTGTGATTTGCTAGCTTGGAAAGTGGAGGGGGACTGCCTCTGAGCTCAGCTGTTTTCAGGGATGGAGAGCACTGGCCCACAGTGTCCGTGGGTGTAATATTGAAACAATTGAATTTTCTACCTATATATTAATTCAATTTAGTGTGGAACTTTGTTTAAAAATGATTTTCTCTCAAAAATTCTGTTGTTTTTTTCAGCCTCACCAAAGACCACAGCCAGCGACCCAAATACAAGAAGCTGTTGGAAGATCCTTGGCTGAAGAGGTTCGAGGTTGAAGAAGTGAATGTTGCCGAGTGGTTTGCCAAAGCAATGAACCATTGTGAAACCCCTTCCCCCGCGACTCCCACAGGTCTTCAGACCAGGAGGTACGGTGCAGTGCAACAGATTATTTTGTGTGTGACTAGAAGGTTTAGAAATATTTAGTAACATAGAACTCGTACAAACGCTTTTAATAAGTTTCTATCAAAGATGTTTCAGTATCTTAACAGATGCTCAAAGATTGATTTCCAGAAATATTGCTTTAGTTCTGCTCTTTTCAAATTCTTAGTTCATTATCGTTGATCGAAGTTATTTTTAGATTTTTAAATATTTCTTTTGTTTCTGTGATGTGTATAGGTACGTTTTCATTAGGCTAGGCGTACACCGGTTAGTCAAGAGAAGACAAGATTAGTCACAGTAATTCACATAGTTGCTTATGAAGCAGCACACACAGATGCAATGATTAATCGGTGTGTGTTGCTTCATGAGCAACTAAGTGAAGTACTGTGACTAAACGTTACTAATCTCGTCTTGTCTTGTCTTGACTAACCGGTGTACGCCTAGCCTTACTTGATACAAATCACATGTTCCCGGCACAAATTTCCAAGTTGTAGTATAGGTACGTTTCCATTTATACAAGTCACATGTGCCCGACAAAAATCTTCTATTACTATATTACAAATCTTATATTATATAGTAGTAATAGAAGATTTTCGTCGGGTACATGTGATTTGTATAAATGGAAACGTACCTATACTACAACTTGGAAATTTGTGCCGGGAACATGTGATTTGTAGTAATGGAAACGTACCTTCAGTTTGTGTTTTATACTCTTGAAATAATTATTATGTTATGAAATATTCTACTCGTGATTCTCCTTGAGATGTTAATAAGTCACTTATATTGGGTTTTACTAACCGGGATCAACCATTTTGAATCAGCTGATCCCATTTAATGAGCATTGTGCTGATCCTGGATCAAAGTTGATCTTGCTTGGTGCAACCCAACATCAGGGCCTTATCTGTGAACATTCCTTCCGTAAGATTTTCTTTCGTCTTCAAATCAAGTATAATTATGTTACGTATTGAGGCCCAAATCACTCAATTCACTCATGGAACTATACTCCTTGAGAACTCTTGGATGACTACGTCCAAGAGTAAGTACATCAAGATGTACTACATCTGAGATGACTACATCCTACATGATTATCTTGTTATAATCCTGTTTTACCTGATTAGTTTGTATTTATGATAATGGGCGAATAATAACTTCAAATCTTCATATCTAGGCTACTCTGAATTTAATACTCAAAACTGTAACTTGTCATCTGATAATCAATTTAAGCTTTGAAAACTTTAGCTATAGGCTACAGGTAGAATTTGAATATTAGTGAATTTATGCATGAATACTTTATGTTTAATATTGTAATGATGTGTCATTATAAATAAAATACGGAATTTTGTTTGAAATCTTGTTTTAGATAAGTGTAACGTATTAATTGTTTCAAGAATGTAATTTTTGATTTCTAATAATTCAAAACAAAAAAATGTTATCGGATGTACGCGCAAGATAGTAAAAAGATTCCAAAAGAATTAGAGAATTCTTGTTTTTAGTTTCAGTTAACTTCTTTAGATCATGGCTTATCATTGAAATTTTATTTAAAGTTTTTAAATAGTTGAGTCAGAATTGGGTGTACACTAGGGTGTTAAATTTCCTTTATTTTCTTATAATATTCAATAACATTTCTGACACCATGCTTTGTTCCTTCAAATATTGAAATCAATATTTTTTATTAATAATTTCATGTATTGTAAGTTTAATAAATTTCAATTTGAAAATTTCTATTCAAAATTTTAACTTCTTAATTTATTTGTTGATTTTTTTGTTTATTTATTTGTTGATTACATCCGTAATCTAGTAACGGACCTGTGGTAGACTTGTATGATTGAACTGTCAGCTTATAACTTATGGTCTGGAGAGTCGTATCTCCAGTCAGCTACCGCAGCTTACGTTATGTGTTCGATTCCAATTCGTCATTTTTCTTCTGTCAAATCATAGACTTATGTGAGCATGATTAACAGCAAAAATAAAAGAAAATTCAATTTGGGATTGAACCAGTAATGGGCCTGTTGATTTTTCTCAAAATGAGAAATATGTTTCTAACAAATGGAATACGTAAATATTACGCTCCATTCGGTATTCATTAGCTTATCAGTTTAATAAGCAGCACGCATCCAAATTTGGCTTGCTGCTCGTAAACATTTGTGTCGCTAATTATGTCAGTAGGATAACACACTCTTATTGGGTAACATTTCATTTGGTAACAATCAAATTCCAAAGATACACATAGGCTTATACAAAATACAGTAGGCTATTATGAAATACAATAGGATACATTGAGTGGTTACCTCAGTCACAGTAACCTCATTAAAAATCGTGCTGAGGTATAAGACAACACACCTTTATGGGGCTATACTCCATTTCGTTTATTGACACAATTTTCAAAATACAGATAATTCAGGATTACGTACAATACAATAGAAAACAGTAACTTTATTTAAAAAACGTAACAGCAATTTAGTTTGAATAAATTCTACTTCTTCCGGATTAGCTCTAGAAGCTGCAATTTTATTCTAGTAGCAGTCGGCCATATTGGAAATGTGCCATAAGATCAATGTAATCTTTTGAAACGTATAGCGCCGATATTTTTGTACGTTTATTTATACGTGTATTTTTCTTACGTTTGATCTGTCATTAGAAAGATAATATAATTCTACAGGGCGTGTGCTTTTTACTTTCTCAATAAACAAATTACTTCAATAATTACAGCAAAAATAAGCTTGTATAAGTTTGAAAATTTATGGAAATTTTTTTGAAAGGCATATTTAAAGTTCGAGAAAACAAATGCCCAGCAACATTTAATAATTCATCGAATAAGACTTGTATAAAAAAGATCCGATGTAAACTGTAGACGTAATGAGTTTCAAAAATGCATGTTTTGCCTTCAGATTTCATTGATATTATGGGACATCAATTCAATACGGCCGTCTACTATTGTCCACTTTCAAGGAAATGTTATTCTAATTCATTTCAATCTTCAATATCGTAATTAGATCAAATTCATTTTAATTTATTTAAAATAAAACTCAATTAAATAAAATGTCAATTCAATTTTTAATTTTAACGTTCGTTTATTTTCGTCCCAAGGATCACACCACCCCCAGCAACAGCGGTAAGACGGCCCCCTCCCCCTCCCGTGGTGAACCACACACACAGGCTCGCTTCAGCCGCCGAAAGTTGCGCCGCTTACCAGCCCAACGGCAACACGCCCTCGGCATCACCCTCGCACTACCCGCCCCTCAGCGGTCGCTACTCGCCGTTCAGGGCAGCCGAGCCGCCCCCCGTCTCTCCGCGGCTCAGCAGTTCGCCCGTTCCCTCCGAATGGGACAGGAATCGCAATTTTGGGTGAGTAAATGGATTGTCTTCTCCCTGTTCTATATGAATCATCATATGAATTTATATCATTACCATAACATCAACAAAATTACAATTAAACTTGATGTCACCAGCTTACAAGAATACTTGTGTCAATCTTAAGTAGTTGAATGAAAATCAAGCAAATACTTGACAAAATTACATAGAAAATTCTAATTATAAATATCACCAAATCACAAGAATAATTATACAAACAATAGTCATACTCAAAAGTTGCTATTTATATTCGTATTCATTTATTTGATAAAAAAATGTAATAAGGAAAGAAAAAACAGGCGTTGGCATATTGAAAGCGGATGTAAGGAATCTCGGACTCCACTCTAAAGTTGCGTTTACACCAAAAGTTGCATCAACTCATTGCAGGAAAATGGGCTATTTTTGGTAGAAAACTGTAACAAGTTTTCGAAACTAGTTGAGAAACTCCGGTGTAAACGCAGCTTAAGCGCATTAAGCAATAAACTTCTAAACGTAGTGTGCATTCTGCTTATGTCTGTATTAAAGGAAATCAAAATCTTTATGAAACAGGCACCAGATTTGTTTTGGACTAAAATTGCCTAATATCTTACAAAGTTTTTATATAATGTATTTATTTCATCTCACTATCATTTCCATCATAATTTGTTATTCTACTCGTATGTAGTATTCTACTCATTCTACATTTAACTGGTGTGAAAAGGGAGCCAATGTTTTTCTGGCCAAAACTGCTCCCTTCACAAAATTCCAACTAGAGTCATAATAGTTCATGTTTTCAGTTTACTTCATAGCTATATGTCCAATTTTTATTTCGACAAATTAATCTAGTCAATTCTCCACCTTTCTCCTGCTTTTGTAAGTCAAGCTGTTATGCTTCATGCTGAATCATCAAAAGTTTCTAATATATTTCAACAACCGAATCCAATCTATTCTTCCAACGTTCTCTTGCTTTTCCTCAACTCTTGCTGGTTTTAAATGTTGAATGTTGTGTTGTACATCTGTTTTAATCAATGTGCTTACATAGCGACAGAATCTCATCTTGCATATACATCAGAATGTATGCAAAAAATCTATGTTGTGTATAATCAATGTAGGCCTATGCCGAAATCTATGTTAGAAAGTGGAACCTCGGTTTTACGAATATCCTGAACGTATTCATTTCAAATCCCCTTGAAACTTACAAAACACTGTAGTGTATTTTGCAACCCCGTTTTTACGAATACCTCAATACAACGAATTTTTGGAGAAAGTGCAGTATATGTACTTCTGTTATAATTATAATATTCAATCTAAACTGCTGAACTCTTTAAACAGAAGTTCATTTACTGCACTCCTAAGGCTAGGCGTACACCGGTTAGTCAATACAAGACAAGACGAGATTAGTCACAGTACCTACTTCACATAGTTGCTTATGAAGCAACACACACCGATTAGTCATTGCATCAGTGTGTGCTGCTTCATAAGCAACTATGTGAACTACTGTGACTAATCTCGTCTTGTCTTGTCCTGACTAACCGGTGTACACCTAGCCTAATAGTGTGCAATAGGTATATGAGCTTCTCTTGGTAACTATAATTTTCAATATAAACAGCTGAACTGTTAAAAACATAACTTAACTAGTAGAATTCCATATACTGCAATTCAGCCGAAGTTTTTTCTCGGTTCCTTGAGCTACGTAAAACCGGGCAGTACACTGTACATCAAAATATATGCAAAAACCTTTGTTGTGTATTCGATGTTTGCTAAAATATATGTTATTAATAAATCAATGTATGCTGAAATCTATGCTACTATTAATCAATGTATGCTAAAATCTATTTTCTCTATGAATCGATGTATGCAAGAATGTGTTCTACATGAATCAAAGTATGCTAAAATCTGCTCTATATGAATCAATGTATGCTAAAATCTGCTCTATATGAATCAATGTATAGCAGGATGCAATTAACTTGTCATAAATCAGCTGATCGATGAGCATATGATCACAATACTTAACCTACAAATGCTGAATCTCGCAAATTATTGAAAAGGTCATTTAAATAGTTATTCTTTGAAAGGTCTTCTTTAAAAAGGTCTTTAAGACTTTCAAGCCTTATGATTATTGTGTCGAAATCACTCTTTAATTATTACTGGATCAGCTGATTTATGAAAAGTTGAATTGAATCCTGCTATATGCTGAAATCTATGCTACTATTAATCAATGTATGCTAAAATCTGTTCTATATGAATCAATGTATGCAAGAATGTGTTCTACATGAATCAATGTATGCTAAAATCTGTTCTATATGAATCAATGTATGCAAGAATGTGTTCTACATGAATCAATGTACGCTAAAATCTATGTTCTCTATGTATGCAAAAGTGTATGTTGCACCTGAATGGCATAAATGTGCGTCGTTAACTGTTTAATTGGCTGTCTGTCGTTACCAGGTCCCCGTTGCTAATGCGCAAACGCAACACCTACGAAGGACTGAATCATTTCAATCATCAACCCACCCAACCACACAACCTCCATTACCAACCTCCACTCTACCACAACCAACAACCATCATCTCTGCCCCTCTCCTCGTACAGTCACCACCAACAGCTGTCATCTAGTCAGTACACTCACCAGCCAAACCTCCACTACACCTCCAACACATACAGTCTGCAGACCAGCGGACCACCCCCCGCCCATCACCCCCCACCCCCCTCCAGCAGCAGCAATTACAATGCCTTCCTTCACGGCAACACTAGTCCTTTGCCCACGCATCGATCCCTCAACCATCATTACCATCAACAACATCAGCATCTGCAACACTATAGCTTTCCGGTCACTCATCATAGGTAAATGCGGCCAAGACGCCTTACTGCATGCGACCAAGTTGCATGACTCATTGAAAAGTAGGTGTTGGAAGCATGTGTTGTGTAGGTTCAGTAACTTGATTCAAAATTGATAGTGACTTTTTTCACTTTGTACAGTATGGGCCGGTTCATGAGCTCGGGATTTAGCTTGGTCCTAGACTAAAACGGGTGGCTACAGTAGCATCGACAAACGTTTGTCTCGAAAGGTTAGTGGGTTAGCAGCATAGAGAGCCCTTAGTACATAGTATCGAGGCTAATGTTTGTCGATGCTACGGTGGCCACCCGTTTTAGTCTAGGACTTGGCTAAATCTCGAGCTCATGAACCGGCCCTATGTAAGTGCTGTGGGCGAAGTTGAGGCATAAGAGAGCACCCTCTTCCACAAAACAATCTTTATATACAAATGAAATTTGTATTTTTGTTGGTTGCCTAGTATTAGGCTAGGCGTACACCGGTTAGTCAAGACGAGATTAGTCACGTTAGTCACAGTACTTCACATAGTTGCTTATGAAACACGCACATCAATATTAGTCATTGCATCGGTGTGTACTGCTTCATAAGCAGCTATGTAAATTACTGTGACTAAACGTGACTAATCTCGTCTTGTCTTGTCTTGACTAACCGGTGTACGCCTAGCCTAATGCTTAGGTCACACGTTGTAAGTCGACTGGCATCCAGTCGACTAGTTTTCAGGTTCTCAAAATATCAAATTTGGAACTATATATTTTCGAAAATAGATTCGTCAAAAAATGACTCAATTTCCAATCCAAATGGAGAATTCGTTATTTTTTCAGAAGCTGATATTTTGAGAAATTGAGTATTTTATTTTTTAGACAATATCTTCAAGCATTAGGCTAGGCGTACACCGGTTAGTCAAGACAAGACAAGACAAGATTAGTCACAGTAATTCACATAGTTGCTTATGAAGCAGCACATACAGATGCAATGACTAATCGGTGTGTGTTGCTTCACAAGCAACTATGTGAAGTACTGTGACTAAACGTGACTAATCTTGTCTTGTCTTGTCTTGACTAACCGGTGTACTCCTAGCCTTATGCTAAAAATTTCATGAATGTATTTGCAACCGATTTTGATATGATCTGTCCCAGAAATTTCAACAGGCGTCCATATCACATAAACTGAAGAACAAAAAATTTTGTTTCCTCTTAAATCTATCTCATTTTGATAGCTTGATAGTATCCAAATCGTGAAATTTGAAAAAATATCTCCATAGTTTTTTTAAGCTGATGCATAACCTTAATTGAAAATTAGTCTAAGCATGTGCCATGTAAATTCATAATTGTGAAGGTAATGTTGGTTGCTTCAGAGTGATTCAGCATAGTTATAGTTATGTTTAAAATACTGTTATACGTTCAGTAGATACTGTGTTCGATGTAGAAATTACTCATGAATGTACTCAAGTTCAGATATTCAGATACTGTACTTCGGCATGTGTAGATTTAATACTTCCTCAAGTCACCTTAACTTTTGCATGATTAACAATTATTGTAAGAGAAGCATTAGAAGTGAAATAATTGTTACTTGCTAATGTTACTGTTTCAGTGTAGGCTTCTCTAGGTTATACATTGAGTATGTATAATAATGGAAAGTGCATGTCCAAATATCTGATGTTGATATTTAGTCTTTTGAATTCAAACATGAAAATATTGTTTGAAAATGAGGTATTTTATATAGAATACAAATATACTAGAACTATTACAAAAAGACAAAGTACTAGAATACGGTATATATAACAAAATGATAATTTTTTCTTCACAGAAAATAATATGTGCTAGAATTCGGTACAATCGTTTGTAGATTTTTGTTATGTCCCGTTATTGCAAGATGTCATTTAACTCTTGATTCATGAATACTCTTTTAACGAAAGTGCTACGGATTTTAGTGTTACGGATAAGTGTTGGATTTTTCAACTATTTGATCCTCATATTATGCTCATCATCTAAAAACTATTTTATATCATTGCAGAAATAGTAGAATCATGGAAAGGCTGTTGGAATTGTTATGAGCGTAATTATTGAAGTACTCATTGTTCGCGGTTAGCTTCCTATTATACAGCCAGGTAGCTTTTATCTTAGTCGAATTTTTTTATAAATCTCGATTTATTTCAATTTGGAAGATTATTAATTGCAATTAAGATTAGATTATGATTGATCTTAACACAAATCAAACATCACATAAGAAAATTAAAATCATTAGAAAAAATACATAAATTTATTCTTCCCTTGAAAATCTTTCTTGAATACTTTTATCAAAACAAATAAAAAGCTGTTTAGGCTTAGGCGAGCCGAGTGTAGAAATTCAGAGTACAAAATCAAAAATTCTCTTGAAAGTGAGTGTTCAGTGTACAAGAACAATGAAATACGCTTTTACAAGTTCCACTTACATACTCAACTTTCAACCACAGTCTAATAAATACAGTCGCGACACTCCCGTGCTAAATGAGTGGTCCCTGATGCTATCGAACGCTTCACAACGCAGGCATGCCAAATCATATTGCCAACGGCGCCAGAATTCAAAATAATAGAAACGGAATGCTAATAAAAGCTAACCAATTTTTGAAGAAAAGAGCGATAAGATACGATTTTTTGACTTAATATGATATCAATCATATGTTGTAAATTCGAGTAGTTTGACATGCCGGCCACCAGGATTGCTGCTCGCAACACTGGGGCCACTTTCGTATCTGAGTAACGGGACTGTGTATTTATTTAGTACATATTAGTCATTCATAAAACCAAACTAATAATGGAAAGTAGGTAAATGAAGATATAAAGGTAGGTAAGAAAGTGAAAACCGTTGATTCATACACTGGAAATGAAGTTTATCCTTATCCTTTCATTTTTTTCAACGTTTAACTACATTCAAATTTAAACCACGTTTGATAGATTGTTTGATGGATTGATTGATTTTTGAACCGATTGTTTGCAGGTCAACGTCAGTGTCGCCTTGCCGCCAGTACACGACCACATCGTCGGAGGCGGTGAAGGTGGATGAGAGCGGCAAGAAGCGCTACTCGTCAGGTGTGAAGTTCCAGATCGGGGGCGGCGGGGGGCGGCACCCCTCCCCGGGCCCCGGGGCACCCTCTCCTGACCCCCCTCCTCGCTACAACAGGGGCTCGTCTCCGCTGCTCATGGGCAGGCGTACTTTCCTGGACGGCGGGTCGCCTCTGCCCACCATGCGCAGGGATAACGGGTCGCCTTCGCTCTCCAGAAGGTTTGTTTAACTAATCCTCAATGTACTTTAATACTTTAAGGGCCGGTTCATGAGCTCGGGATTTAGCCAAGTCCTAGACTAAAACGGGTGGCCACCGTAGCATCGACAAACGTTAGCCTCGACACTGTACTAAGGGCTCTCTATGTTGCTAACCCACTAACCTGTCGAGACAAACGTTTGTCGATGCTACTGTAACTTTTAGTCTAGAACTAAATCCGCAAACTCGGCTTAATCCAATCATCGTTCACACTTAGTAACTAGCATTTATTAATAATATCATGAGAGAAAAAATAACAAACTACCAATAAGATCCAACACATACCAGTATAGTGGAGTGTATATTTATTCATTAAATGATTTATTTCTTCAATTTATTCAAAGCATGAAATTTCTTTGCACTACTTGTGTTTTAAGTTATTTATTTTACACTTTGTATTGTAAATTATTTTTTGTTGAATACATTTTGATTGTTTGATTAATGAAATTCTGTAACTGGTTTTCAAGCTCATTTAGAAATTTGAATTTGGAAATACATGTTGAAAGATATGGCTGTCACAGGGTTTACAAAATAATCCGTTTTTTAATAATATTGGATGGCGAAGACCATTTGAAAGACTTCTGGCTGGCTTCTGAATGGTCAGTGGGAAAAGAGCATTCAAGGTCACATTTTTTGGTATAGATAGGGAAGTTCAGTTGCTATGAGTCACTGGAGTGTTGAGCCCCGATCGTTCCTCTGCTTTCTTTTGCACTTTATCACTTCATTAGCTACTTTCATTTGACTTGTGATCCAAAATTACTCTCAAAATATGCAAGAGAAAAAAACGAAATAATCGGGGATTAGAAAAAACTGATTACAATATTACATTCACGTAATATAAGACGGCTCCTAATATGATGGAGGAGTATAATATTTCACTAGATCACGTAGTTTGTAATCCCTGTGACAGCCATATCTTTCAAAATGTATTTCCAAATTCAAATTTCTAAATGAGCTTGAAACACAGTTGCAGAAAAATAGATCCAATCCTTGTCTTTCTGTAGTACGACCGAATCGTGTATTATAATATTGTGGGTACTATTTCTTAAATTCGAACCATCATATTTTTTGAAAAAGACAATAACATCAAATATGTGTTGTCCATGTATTGGTAAGATTCCTCGGTTGGATAAAGCTATATTTACAGAGTCAGTTCTATTGAGGTTCAGCATAATTCTTATTGCTCGTTTGTGCTGTTTAAGAATTTTATCTAGATTACTCTTAGGCTAGGCGTACACCGGTTAGTCAAGACAAGACAAGACGAGATTAGTGACGTTTAGTCACAGTACTTCACATAGTTGCTTATGAAGCAACACACACCGATTAGTCATTGCATCAGTGTGTGCTGGTTCATAAGCAACTATGATAGACTAAACGTGATCTTGTCTTGTCTTTGACTAATTCTACTAATAGTTTGCTTCTGCTACTGAATAGCAGACTCCGACTACCGTTAGTCAAAATAGCAACTAATGTAAACTTGAAATGAAAATATACAAGAATAACCATTCAAAAATAGAAACCATTTAGGACCGGTTCATGAGCTCGGGATTTAGCCAAGTCCTAGACTAAAACGGTTGGCCACCGTAGCATCGACAAACGTTAGCCTCGATACTATGTACTAAGGGCTCTATGCTGCTAACCCACTAACCTGTCGAGACAAACGTTTGTCGATGCTACGGTAGCCACCCGTTTTAGTCTAGGACTTGGCTAAATCCCGAGCTCATGAACCGGCCCTTAGTTTCCTAATAATTATTAAGTATTCTAATTGTCTTTGGTAGCAGACTCCGACTACCGTTAGTCAAAATAGCAACTTATTTAAACTTGAAATGAAAATATACAAGAATAACCATTCAAAAATAGAAACCATTTAGTATGAATATTGTTGATTCACTAAATTCATTAATATTCAGTATAGCAGGATCCAATTCAACTTGTCAGAAATCAGCTGTCTCAAAGAGCAATATCACAATACTTAACCTACAAATGCTGAATCTCGCAGATTATTGAAAAGGTCTTTTAAATAGTTATTCTTTGAAAGGTCTTCTTTAAAAAGGTCTTTTAAAGACTTTAAAGGTCTTTAAGACTTTCAAGCCTTGTGATTATTGTGTCGAAATCACTGTTTAATTACTACTGGATCAGCTGATTATGACAAGTTAATTGGCTCCTGCTATACACTTGAAATGAGAATATACAAGAATAACCATTAAAAAATAGAAACCATTTAGTATGAATATTGTTAATTCACTAAGTTTATCAATATCCAGTATTTAATATACGATTTTTTGTTTGGCAAAGATTTTACAAATGAGTTGTTTATGCAGACACGTGTCGCCGTCGCCGCCGCAACCGCCGCCGCGGCGCCTGTCGTCGGAATGCAGTTCGTCGGTGCCCGGCTCGCCGCAGCACGGCCTGCGTGGCCATGCGGTCGTCACCACCCGCTTCCACAGCACGCCGGAGCCGCAGCGCCGCATCTGGACGCACCAGGCCGCCGCCAACGACCTATGACCGCCGGCAGCCACCGGCAACAACAGGTGATGTCTCACCGCCACCTCGCTGGCGGCTCACTACATGTGCAGGTCGGTTCAAACATATATATGGAAATGAAATAAAAACACAGATGTTGTCTTCTTCTACTAACTTTTAAGTAGACACTAACTTTTAAGTTAGTAGAAGAAGTAGAAGAAGTAAAAGTTAGTAGAAGAAGACAACATCTGTGTTTTTATTTCATTATGGAGAAATTCTACAATATTTCTGAGAACAGTGTTAAATATAGCAGGAGGATCCATTTAACTTGTCATAAAACATATGATCGACGAGCATATGAACCCAATACTTAACCTACAAATGCTGAATCTCGCAGATTATTGAAAAGGTCTTTTAAAAAGTTATTCTTTGAGAGGTCTTCTTTAAAAAGGTCTTTTAAAGACTTTAAAGGTCCTTAAGACTTTCAAGCCTTATGATTATTGTGTCGAAATCACTGTTTAATTATTATTGGAACAGTTGATTTTTGACAAGTTAATTGCATCCTGCTATAGCAGGATCCAATTCAACTTGTCAGAGATCAGCTGTTTGAGAGAGCAAAATCACAATACTTAACCTACAAATGCTGAATCTCGCAGATTATTGAAAAGGTCTTCTAAAAAGTTATTCTTTGAAAGGTCTTCTTTAAAAAGGTCTTTAAAAGACTTTAAAGGTCTTTAAGACTTTCAAGCCTTTTGATTATTGTGTCGAAATCACTGTTTAATTATTATTGGAACAGCTGATTTTTGACAAGTTAATTGGATTCTGCTATATATGGAAATGTTTTGTTGGCAGAAGCAAAACTTTTACAAACAATCTTAGAAAATATAGACAATAAAAAATAATTAAACATTTGACAAGCTAAAAGTAATTTTACAAAATAAAATGAATTGCCAATTGAGTAGAGGTTGCATCTCGAGGTACTAGACCTGTGTGAGATGGTGACTTAATAATAAATAAAAATAGATAATGAATAGAAATAACTAAAAGTAGATATAATTAAATGAAAATGACGCTCAAAAGTGGTTACTGAGGCCGACAATTCGTCTTTCGGAGGAGACGTTAAGCCGTCGGTCCCGACTGCCTAAAAAGTAGTCGTCATATCTCATCATCACCCCACTCATTACCCACGCATAAGCCTAGAGCTCATGTGGGCATCATCCTCAGAAAAAAAAAGAAAAAAAATTGCTTATGGAATAACAACTAAAAAATAGGATCGGTGATTTATCAATTATAGCCTTGAAATACAATAAAATAACTTTAATATAAGGGTTTATTACGCGAGAACTTTAAAAAAGATATCTATATTCTCGATTTCCATTAAAAATTTCTTGACAACATGTTACACATCATTTAAAGCTAATCATTCTATTCATTCTTCTCCAAGTCTAGGTCTGACCACTTATTGTTTAAAACATAGCATGAAATCATCTTAAAATAATATCGCTCCGGATCCTGATTTTCATTAAAAATGATGAAATCCTATTCCAATTTCATGAATCGCACCTCAATTCACTGCCCTCCAGAAATGTACAGAGTAGTTAGGTTTTAGTGGATATTTAGGTTTTTGTGGATAGGCCTATTCATACTTCGTGTACTGCAGAGATTAATAGGATAAAGAAAAGGTAGCCTACTGTATTATTATAAAGGTACTATATTCATTTGTATGTATTGAAATTAGGTACGGAACGGACGACTTATTATTTCCCTTTTTACCACTTAATTTTTGGTGTACAGAGAGACACTCATACTCTTTGTACATTTTCACTTATACTCTTTCATTAATTTTTCTGTTATTAAATGCATTTTTTTTATTTATTGCAAGAAGTTATCTTTCATTCTATTAGTTCAATTTAGATATTCGCATATACAGAGTAGTTCAATAAAATGTAGTCTATATTATATTTGAAGGTTGAAGCTATAAATCAGAAACACAAACTACAATCATATAATGATTATTACTGGTTGGTATTGAACAAAATGATCACCATTAATCTGTATACAACGGCGATGTCGCCGAACGATTGAATGTACAAAGAGGAAACTTGATAGAAGGTTTAAAAATTGAATTGATAATGTCCAGTATGGTTCTCCAGTATAATTGAGAAAACACTTCAAATGATTCACACCTTATTTCAATACTATGTTTGCCATCTCTCGCTTCTCTTTCTGTTTTATTTCAACCTTAATGGTGCTTCTCTCTTTATCCCTCTTTTTTCTTCTAAGCATTACTATAACATTTCCAAATTCTTTTCCTTGACAGTTCATTATTTTATAAGGAATTTGTATTTTATGTTTGTTAGGATGAATGTTATATCATTTCTGTTGACATTAATGAATTGAATTGAATTTCACAGGGACAGATTCGATTATTTTCGGAACAGGTCGCTCCAATCGTCATCCGAAGATGAGGTCAGCTCAAACATTAACCTTTCTGCCATTAAGCTGTGCTTGGAAAACTTGAGAGGAAAATCAAACCGCAAGTCAGGTGCAATTAGAGTTTACTAGATGCTCATCTTTTTATTTTTTAAATAATTTATTGTTCTAGCAGATATGGTACTTTTAACTCTCTCATCAAAGAGAATTCATTTGCATTCTAAAATAGTTATTTTGCATTCAAAAGTTTGCATTCTCTTTACGCAAATCTTATTAACAGTGGCGTTCTTCTCTCTTCTGTACTCTTTTAAATGATTTTCTTGTTTCCTATTGGATCTTGAATAGGAATCAAACTGATAAAGTTTCTAGATTTACCATAATTTTTTGTGTCGTGTAAAGGGTACTATTTGATCAAATTGACTCATACGGTGAGGTGGAACCAACCAGTAAAGGGCTCCCGGCCAATAGAAGTCGAAAATACATTTTGTTTTTAATCAATTGACATACTTGAGTGGTATAGATGCCTTTTCATCTTTACTCTGCCAAGTAAAGAATACTCGAACTTTCCTCCTTTTCTTTCCTTCTTTCAACTGTTTGAAGAGAAGAAATTTTTATTTGTAGGAAAATTAGAGCTCACTTTCAAAATTTGGATTTCAATAATCATATTGTTTCTCGTAAATTGAAAAAATCTTATGGAAACTTTAATGTGAGGAAGAAATGTGCTTAACTTAATTTAAGAGATTAAAATCTCCATACTTTAACTAAAGCTAAAAAGAAGGTATTTGTCCTAAAACTATTATCTTGTCTCCAACTGAACGTTGACCGTCTTAGAACCATTCTAGCAAGCGTAAAAATTTTGAAACTAAAATATTGTAAAGTGCTAATAATCCAGTAAATATACACTTTTTACCTGGAAAATATTCCGAAGTCTATGAAATTTTCACATGATGTCTGGGGGTACTCTGGGATGTATATCCTGGTTTTCCCCTCCAGTAGATGCTAACTTCAGGAACTAAAAACTTCAAAATTTTCGGTATTTTCTATGTTTTTCGTGTATATCTTGTAAATTAAGCATATTTTGTGTACCATTGTGCATTACAAAGTTGTAGAGCATAAAATTTGCTAAATTTTGGTTGGTGAAACAATTTTGTAGACTCAATATTAACTGGAATACAGCCCACCAAATTTAGAATTTTTCATTAAAAATGTAAACAAATTATTGAAAACTGGAGTTTTCGGCCCTGTAACTATTTTTATTACTAAAATATTTGTTATGTAGTTATTTTAATAATTCATTGATAACAATATCTTGGAATATCTATTAACGAACCTCCCCCTTTCTAATTCTTTGTTAGTAATTCTTCGTCTTTTGAGAAAAAGATTCGGATGTTCAAATATATTGAGCATACAGGGTTGGTGAAAATTATGGAAACGACTTAATATTTACTGAACAAGATATTTGACGGTATCATTGGAGATCGTACTAAAATTGAAAATACTACATTACTGTGACTTTAAAAGTCTGGTCCGCCATCTTGAATCCGCCATATTGATTCTAACTTCATTTTATTAAATGGGAAGGTGGTCGTGTTATACATGATTTCGATACAGAATTTCAAGAGAAAATTTATGGCGAAAACCGCACATCGATATGTTCAACCGTTTTTTTAAATATTTCGTTATTAATCAGACGTATTTGAAATCAGTTATCTAAAACGGTTGAACATGATGTGCTTTTTTGAAAATCTGTGAAATATACTTTTAATTTAAATAAATTAAATCATTTTTCAGTAATGCACTTTTTCCAATCTGAAATTTATGTATTTTGAACTCCGAATCTTTAAAGATCACCAAATATTTGTTAATATTCATATTTGTGAAAATATTACATAACAAAATATTATAGTAATAATATTACAGGCCAGTGTTCATCGAATTTGTTTTTCTAAAATTCAATTTTGTCGCTCTAATTTTCACCAACATAGAACAATTTTCCTCTGTCTGTACGCTGTAAATGATATTACAAATTTTTGAATAACTAGAAAACTCAGATATCATGTACTTCGTATTTTCATTTAGACACTTCGTTTTTTCATTATATCGACTGGACTATAAATATAACCTCTTGAAAAGATTTTTTTTCGTTAATCGATAGTACCAAAACATTATGAACTGAATTGTAGCCCATTCTTGGCAGAATATGAAGCAGCGGTATGAGCTGGAAATTGTCAATGATGATTCATCTCATATTAATTTCAAATTCTTCGGTCAAACCGAATCCGTTCAAATCCTCAAATTTCACAATTTCAGAAACTAGCCACTGTTTTTAATTTATTGATTTAAACCAATTTTATGTTTTGAATAAGTTTCTAAGTATTTATGTACAACTTCACTGAAATTCAATTCAAAACTTGATAGGTTTTCGACCTATTTATGTCATAATTATATCAAAGTTAACCATATTATTGGGATTAGTTCCATTTCGAACTTATTTTATAAATGTACACAATAATTAATGAATGTATGTACCCGTATATTACGGATGTATGTATTAAAAATATTATGTATATTGAACATATTCACATATGTATCATAGGAACCGATGTAAATATATCATTATGTATGTCAGTTAGTCAAGTTATAATTTGTGTGTGATTTGTAATTAAGGGTGTAATTAAATAATGATATTGTTGAAATGTCCTGTGCCTTTGACGATATTTTTCCAATTCATCAATCAATGTTTCCCTTGAAATGTAACAAGGTTGACTTTATGCTTACATAAACAGGCCGAAATTACAGGGATATTATCACTCATTGTCTCAGCAGTGTTTTCATAGAACAAGTTCAATTATAATAGTATGGTGAAATAATATGTATTTTTCCAATTCTAGAATACTTCTATCGCTACAATATTAGCTTGACAACTCATAATATTTATTTTTTATATTCAAGAGAATCATGTGTACATTTCAAATACTCAACTTCAGTAAAGTCGAAATTATCATACAATTAGGGCCGGTTCATGAGCTCGGGATTTAGCTAAGTCCTAGACTAATACGGATGGCCACCGTAGCATCGTCAAACATTAGCCTCGACACTAAGTGCTAAGGGCCCTCTATGCTGCTAACCCACTAACCTGTCGAGACAAACGTTTGTCGATGGTACGGTAGCCACCCGTTTTAGTCTAGGACTTGGCTCATGAACCGGCCCTTAGAATCCATATTAGGCTAATATTTGCCATTAAGAAAGTCATAGTCTAATGGAAATTTATGAATTAAGTAATGAGATTCGTGATTCAATGATTTCAACTTCGATTCGACTTCTAGATAGTTTTTATTTTGTAAAAATGTAATAATAATAACAATGATGTTTTTTAACATTGCGTGATTAGATTGATAAAACTAAATGGTTTCATACTTGATGTATCAGAATTAGATTTAACTATTAGCCAGTAAACATTTCAACAATGTTGTTTTGAATTTGAAAATTCTGTAAAATTTATTAACACACAACATTTGTGGATATCTGTCTATTGAACAATATTTTCTGTTGTAAATAATGCGCGTAAATAAGTAATAGAAGTGCTGTTGTCACTCCAGCTTACTCCAGCTGGACAGTTTTCATGTAAATAGCATGCTTAGTTAATTTATAATTTGAATTTAGAATGAATAGACGTTGAATTATTTCAAACTTCATTCAAATTATGTAAGAAACACTGATTGAAGCACAGACTGTTAATAATAAATAAAAAATAGTCGATTCAATGTACTGCCTAGTCATGTATGTAAAATTTAATGATTTGTTTAATTGATAAGAGAATACTCTATTATAAATATATATAAATATCATTGTACTTTGTTTTTAAATTATCGATTTTATTATGAAAATAAGTAATTTTTTATCTTAGGCTATTGAGATCGTCTAGTATATTGTTTATAATTATGTATAGACTTGATTAATACTATTGAATATTAATTTATCATTAATACTAAACCATTCATTCATGAAAGAAAATATTTGGATGTAAGTAATTGTATTGTGAAGTGTAATATTTTTCCCAAAATTATAATATAAGAAGATACAATGATTCTCATGTTTGTTTGTACCATCGATATTATTGATTGAGTTTTTATGCGTATACGATTAATGCTCCAAATTTATCTTAACCTCAAAAAAATTGCTTATAAAATTATTTGATTTAGGTCAGCTAGTATCTTATCTTGGATTCAAGACCATTGAAATGCATAACACCGCTATTTCTGTGCAAAACTCGATTGAATCCAAAATATTATTTTATTTTAATCCTTAGAAGGGAGAACAAATAAAAATGAATTTAGAATATTTATGAAGAAAAATTAGTTCGGAAGTGAAAACCTTCATTTGTTTAGAAATCTAAAAAATTCATCTAGCCTATTACGGTATTGATAGATTTGCAATTTTAATAAAATTATACTAATATTCTTATTATGCAAAAATGAATCGAAAAATACCTCATTGAAGTTAATCCATTGAAATTCATGCTTATCTCTACCAATAAATATTTTTTCTATTTTCTCTTGTATTTTAACAAAATATTGATGGTCTTTCAAACATGATTGCGTCTTCCATAAAAATTCAAAACTAACTAAACATTAAAACAAATGCTTTCTGTTTCTAGTATCTTGCGGTGTTGTAATGAAAAGTACTTTTAATCTAATTTAAACTGCTATTTCTTGTTCATTTTTCAACTATTGCAATATTTTTCAGTGTTAGAAGTGTCTGTTCAAAGAGCTGTATTATCGTTTATAATTTGCTCAAATATTTGAGGAATTCTTGGGTAAGATTATTTCATTAGCGCTTCATTTCAGTTTATTATTGAGGAATCTTATTGATTGCAAACATTTTCATACAATAATTATTTTGGATAGGCTAGATGGAAGTAATATTATAACCTTAATAATGATTTGTTCCATTCATCTTCTTATTCTAATGATGAAATGATACAGTGCTTAGAAATGCGATGCCATTGATTCGACCCAACAATAAATAAATTTTAATCAAAATTAGTAAGAGAGGACATTTTTGGACTCTGTGCCTCTGTTCTCATTTCTATAAATTATTTTTCTTGCTTCTATGAATAATGCCAGGATTATTTATTTTCTATTATTAATGAATTCATTAATCATTATTAATGAGGTTTATGGATGGATGAATGATAGTTCAGCACAAATGTATCATCTACTCAAATTTATTTTGTACCGTACATCACAGTTTTCTCACTTTTGTATATTCAAAGTTATAATTTAATACATTTTATTTTATTTTTTCACTTGTCTGTCCTGTATCTTCAATGTAACAGTAGAAGAGTTGAAATCGGATGTACATTGTATCATTTTGTGAACAATACTATCTAGTCCATCATAAATTAATAATTTATGGTATACATCAAGATATTATAATATAATCTTCATACGAGTGTTATTAAGCAGATTATTATAATATATAAGTTAGTCATTATTTTTGATGATTTGAATTTGATTCTTTTGAAAATAAAAGTACTGCTCACCTTTCGATTAATCTAAGAAAGAAAAGTGTTTTCATATCCCTTTTTCAATCTCTTCAGGTTTAAAAAATTGTGAAATAAAATAATTGTAGAATGGTTAGATTTTTTCCCAGTTCATTCTATCATTCTATGAAAAGCATAAACTTAATTATGAACTACCAAGTTCGGATTTCCCTGTATGATTAGCCTGTTATGGTTGCTTATACAGAGAGTGTACATGTCACACTTTTGATTGGTTAGTTCAGTTATTGTGTTGGTTAGTTGGTTAAAATCAAATTTATTACTATTTTATTTTTTTATGAAGTCAGATAAGGGGATTAAGGCTGAAAAAATAACTCATTCGATGCTTTTCCATCTGAAGAATCGTTTGAAGATTGTTACAAGCATGTAAATGAAACATTTCCCGAGTAATCGTGAAAAAACAATATATCCTATAAGTTTTTTGCAATAAAAGAATTTTTACTCGAAAACTACTTGAGATACGTTCTTGAAACATACCTAGATCGATTTATCAGATGTATTTACATATTAATCGACCTTTTCCAAGTTTAAACCGAAATGGAAAGCCGTGAAAAGCTCAAATTAGCATGAAAATGCACCGAACATTTGAAACTGCCTCCACATAAATTTAATCATGCTCTGCTGTTGTCACTGCCATCTAGCGGCAAAATAAGGAACTAAGGCAAACCGAGCAGCTGGAAATTAGTCAGCCGCTAGACGACCCGCGAAACACGAAAGAGTTCAGTGTATCACTGTCGAGGACTTCAAAAGTTTGAATTTACCGCCATAAACGAAGATTCTGACATCTGGAACTGAAATAAACAATGTCAGCTGATTGAAAATATCGTTGGTAGATAAATCTGATAAGCGTACATTTGAATTTTTGGCGGCAATTCGGTGCAACACATGGAGTAAAGAATACATTTCTTTCCTCCTTGGTGAAACGAAAGAGTCCAGTGTATCTCTTCGTCGCTCCTGGTTGCCTGGTAGAATTTTCGTGTACAGAACTATTAGCGCTGGAAGCAACTTTTATTTTTTAGACAGATTTGCTCGAGACCAAGGATTAAAAATCGAAGTTAAAGTCGATAATCGAAAATTTGGCAGGAATTTTATCCATTCGTGTATTGTTGGTTGCCTATCCTGGATGAAATGAAGGCGCTCACATCTAATTCACGTGGCGGGCTGTTTGAATATTACCAAACTGCAACCGACTGGAAAAACTCAACTGATTTATATTATATTTATCCAATTCTGTTGGTTTTGTCAATTTATACATTTTCAGCCTAAATATCACCATTGAGAGGACTGGAATGATTGAAAATCATTAGAAAATCAACCGAATTAGATAATTTTCTATAAAAATTTAAATTTATTTATTGAGAAATTCCAAATTCTGCAGCAGGAGCTGTATTCTGCCCACAATTAATTCATATTCGTCAAGGTTGAATAAATGAACGGTTTCTCTTTTAAATATTTTTATTTCAAATAGACAAATAAATTCATGGGTATGGGTACAAGTACATAATAAAATATGCTCATAGAAAGCATTACAGTAAGAAATGAGAAACAATTGATTACACAATACAAGAAAAACGTAAGACACAAATAAATTATTATTAATTTGACCACCAATTTCCTACACGATTTCTTTTCAATCCAATTCACTTTATTGCCGAACACACTGCATTGATTTTTCACTGCGACGACTACCGAGTTTCTTTTTCCACTCAGAGATGACGCTACTGTATCTATCTGTGATATTAATTTCGCGGCTGGTTTCAAATATTGAGAAAGTGGTGATAAGCGTCAACTTCTTTTAGAAGAAATCGCTCGTTAAATCAATTATTCAATCAAAAATTGAACAATTAACACATTCAGATTCTCTATACGGAGTCAAAAAGATGAAATAATTGAACCGAACTCGAATCTTAATTCGAGTTTCAAGAAATAAGGCTCTGGAAGGACGTTTTTGGATAGGATAAGCCTACTTGTTCATCAGTTTCACCATTAGAATATTTTAAAATAAATCAATCAAATAAGTTATTATGAGTGTAATAATATTGCACTAATTGCAACAATTTTTATTGTTGTTTTTGTTTGGATTCCTAAAAGTTAATTTGGTTTGATGTCTAATATACATACCAAATGTAGGTAGGCCTAGTCTTTATTTCTTGTACTTTTTTCTATAATTGATTTATCTCTGTCAAGGACACTAGTTCGTTGCCAGTAATTGTATCCCGTGGTTTGGAGGACATGTGGTATTAATTTATTATTCTCGGCTGCTATACAATTTTATTATTGTACAATTTATTGAATTCAGAACTGGCTGCTAGCTAGTAGACCTATATGTACTCTTTTATCCTCCCTTATTTTATAGGATATAATTTCTACCTCCTTGTCTTAATCGTAATAAAAGAAGTTCGTAATATATTTCTGTCTCATTCATCGTATCAGGTGTTTTTGTACCCTAGAGACCTGTTTCATAAAAATTTAGAAGTCCTTTAAAACAGGGATAAAGTTGAAACTTACTGGAAACAAGACATACCTTGTCGCATAGCGTATTCATATGTATATAGTGTGTATCCGCTTTTTTCTACAGTACTAATAACCAAAATAAACAGTACTGTTAATATCTTCAGTTCTGGTACTAGATTTCATAGGAAACCTATGTATACTAGGTATAATACAGGAATTTTTATATTATATGAAACAGGCTCCAGAAAATGAAATAGATATCGAGGCTTTTATTGAAGTATAATTATCTTATAATTTTATCTCTGGGGGCGGCGAGGGGCGGTTAACTGTAATTAATCATTCAGCTCTAATGACCTTATTACTCGAGCCCAAAAATATTATGTGTCATATTATGATAGGATGTATCTATCACTACCTATCGATTACTACCTATCGATTAATATATCCAATTTTCAATTTTCTAAGATTCTACTCTTCTCTGAGGGCGGCGAGGGGCGGTTTAATGTTGTGATTCAAACGGCTGCAGTGAGCTTATTGATCAAGCCCAAAAATATTTCGTGTCATATTATGATAGGATGGACCACTACATATCGATTGATATCCAATTTTTACAGATTGCTCTGATCATTTTTCTAGAAAATTGTCCAGTGGTTGCATGTGCAACATTCTGTTTTCATCTCACATATGATTACACACGTTTACGTTAACCTTATTTGAGTCTTCTATTGTGTTTTGATTTGAATGAATGTGTTGTTTACATTAGCAAGGATCAGTTATAAAAACATTAGCCCAGAACCCTACACACAATAATCACCCTCTTGTCTCAATTAATATGATGATTCAAGGATTTCTCCAAAATTTCTCTAAATACAATTATATTATCTAGCAGATTGCAGTAGTTGCCAATTGGTGAAGTGTTACACTATCGAATTAGTTTGCAAAATCTACATCAATGGCTGCCAAAAAAGATCAATCGATTCGTGATATCAAGGTAATATTGAGAAAACTAAACTTATTTCTTTATTCCTATCAATACTGATTTTTTATTTCCTTTGGTTTGCGAGAACTAAATAGTCAGATATTATCAAGATACTATCCAATAAGATCAGATCACTAAGCTGCGTTTACACCGGAGTTGATAACAAAAGTTTTTAACAAAAGTTATTAGAGGCCGTGTGCCCACGGAGCAACTGCTATCTGACTTCAGTCAGCAACCCAGCGTTGCCAGATGACATTTGGCTGTTTTTCGGGTAATCGGGTAATCTAACCTATCAGCCATATGTCATCTGGCAACGCTGGGTTGCTGATTGAAGTCAAATAGCGGTTGCTCCGTGGGCACAAGGCCTCTAATAACTTTTGTTATTAACTCCGGTGTAAACGCAGCTTTATACTATCAGACAAGATCAGATCATGTTACTATCAGATATTATCATGAATAAAAGATTCTAGTGTGTTATAAAATACGGTTGTGGTTAGGTTGCTTAATCATTCTGCTATTAGTGTGGGTTTTTTGTTTTTCTATCTTTCTGTCATTAATTTATCAATAGAAATTGAAGTATTTGATAGAATTTTGTCAATTAATTCCCCTTGGAACATCAACCCAGAATCCTTCAGATGACACAAAAAATTCAACCACCGACAATTTTATCAATTATTAGACTATAAATTAAGAAGTCAAATTGTCTTTGATACAATAAAAAAATTAAAATTGAACGTGAGGTATTGTTACAGTTTTAAATTATTGTTACAGTTTTGAATTACCTCAATCTTTCTCATATATTTTAAAGAGAATTCAACATTGATAGAAAAACAAACTAATTATAAGAAAAACATTAAGAAAACTTACATAGTGGTGGAAATATTTCATATAGGCTATGCCTTCTTCTTCAGTTCATGCTAGAGTATAGTCAAAATCAAAGAGAATTTAGATATTTTGACCCTACGCATGAAACATTTCAGATTAATTGCTGCTCTAATACCCCAAATGTCCTGTGTTCGATCCCCTTTGTGATCAAGACTTCTTGGGCCAATTTCCCGTGTTTCGGAAGACTCGTCGGTCCTGGCTGCCTGAAAAGCAGTAGTCTAATATTTTTCATCTCTCGTCATCATCACTTTCCCCATGCACAAGCACAGGGCTTATGTAGGCATCAGGCTCAGCAAATACCAATAGTTATTATCTCTTCAAATCAAGTTTTCAAATTGAGAAATTCTATTGCAGAGTATGGTCGAATACATAGAGCAAGATGGATGGGAAAAAGTTGAGGAAATCGAAGTGAAATCACAGGAAGAGTTTGAAATAGAGAAAACGAAAATTAGAGACACGGAGATTATCAAATTGGAACATTTTTACGATCGCCAAGAAGAGAAGTTAACTAGAAATTTGAAAGCGTAAGTTTTTCATGAATCGATGTATTGCTTAGTGAATACCCAAATGGTTTTGTTTTTCTAATTATTTCAATTTTAATCAAAATATTTAGTACTCTTCAGCGGATGGTTCAATGTGAAGATGTATATTAATTATAATTTATTTATCAATAGTATTTATAATTTATTTACTTGTTTCAGTAAGTGACTAGAACTTGATGAATTTATTGAGACCTGTAAGTCATCTCATTGCACAATATCCTCCCATAAACAAATTGAGATGTCATCTCATCTTCTCTCTCCTTCGTGATTATTTTTATTTCCTTAAATCATATTTTTCAATCTTCCTTATTTCATACGTCTCACTAACTTTCAAACTTGAATCATCATCTGCAAATTTTTAATCTTGAAAAACCTCTCATGTATGCTGCCTTACCTTTTCAATTTTGATAATAATAATTTTTGCTGTTTTCCCACCCAGTGAAAGCTCAAGATCAAAGTTGAGGTCCAAGATTGTATACTTAGAAGCTCAGAAAAACATCATCCTAGAGATCGTAGATAGAGTACGTGAAACGCTCGATGATTGTGCAAATAAGGAGTCTCAAAGAGATAGATATAAGAAAATAATGGAAGAATTGCTTTTGAGGAGTGCTTTGAAGGTAAGACAGATATTGTTTTGTTCTAATGTATTTGAAGAATATTTTAGAATAAATGTATCAGTCGCAACTGTATTTCACTGCCTTTATGAACTCTATAATAATATTTATTCCAATAACCTCTTAATCCAAGTGATATTTTGGAAAAAAATCCAAATTTTCATTTTCTTATGATAATAAGGGTGAATGCGCATTTACACGGCTATGACCAAGACCTGGGGCCTGTTTCATACCTGCCTCAACTTTGTCATACAGGACTTCATAAAAATTTCATAAGTTTTTAGAATATCACTTTTCGTCTAGTGTAGACTTTCGTCTTTTCCGCATGTCTCATGCCCTAATCCTTTTATAAAACAGGCTACAGGATTCAGCTGAGGTCTTGCTATTAAAAAAGTCCTGCATGTGCATATTCTCATGAGATTAGTGTATTGCTTCATATTTTTTAATATATTTCTAATTCCAATCTTGTATCTTGGTAGGCTATTGGTCTGGACTCTGAACCGTGCTAAGGGCGTGACTTTACAGCTACATTGCCGTATTTGTTTGAAAGAAAGGAATTCAAGAAAATATAATTAAAGCAATAATCTCAATGTAATATTTAGGTATTTATCGTGATTATATATTTTATTTCCACACCTTGTCGATTAATTCGTTAAATCATCATGCTTTTGCATTTGTTTTTCTAGATGAAATGGAGACTGAAAACGAAGTGCTGCACCGAACAAAGGATCATATTGCTGTGAACTCAATCATGAAAGAATTTCAAAGAGTTCACGAATAGAATCGAAAATCTTGGATGAAAGACGAAACACCGTTGCCTGATTCATCTGGTCAAAGTTTAATCCTTAGACCCATATCAGCGTCTGTTAGTTTCGTGAACTAAAGTAGTGCTGATATAGTGATTAAATGTCTTGAACTCACCATTTTTCATGCCTTGAAATCTACAAAGCCAAATGCTTTTTGCACGAAGAATGAAAGAAATAGTAAATACATATTCGGTTCAATGAGAATAATTTCGTATTTTTTAGATAACATTGAATAAATTTATTGTGAAATAGACAGAACATACAAATCAATAAAATATTGTTCATTAAATTTTGATAGCTACAACACTTCTGGTGTGTTGAAGAAAGGAATTCAAAAATATATTATTCTATAACAATGTAAGGTACACTGAAAGCAATAATCTCAATGTAATATTTAGTCATCAATATTACATGAGTATTTTTATGAAGCACACACCAATTTCGGTGTGAATTCATAAGCAAATGTGAATCAACAACGTGACTAATTTGTCTTTTCTCAGATGATGGAGACTGAAATAAAAGTAAAGCCCAGCCTGAAGGATTCAATCTTAGTGGAACTCAATCATGGAAAATAATTTCTAAGGAGAGTTCACATGCAACCCGCTATAAAAATGAAACTTGATGAAACACCAGAGATTATATTAATTTTGTGAGAGATCCATTTAATTATAACAATCCATTTTTGTTTAATTAGCCTGGCTACAAGACTCGATATAGTGATTGGAAGTTTGAACTCACCATTCATGCCAATCACACGAAAGCCACTTAATCGCCGTAAAATGACGTCAGTTGACGGAACCATTGTAATCCCTACGAAGTTCATAATGCGAGGAAAATTAATTCTCGTATTTTTGTTCAATTGAGTTCCTCGGAATCAGCCGTCGCTATAGAATGATAATTATTAAGATTAAAAAATAATAAGAATATTGTTCATTAAATTTTGATAAAACACTTTACTAATAGGATACATTATTTTCGATATTATTTCATTTCATATACCCATTATTTTAGAAGGCATTACTAAAGACTGGATTATTATCTGTTTAATAATACTGAAGGAGTTAGTTATGCAATTAAAGATTGACACACCAGAGATTTTCTTGTGAGCTTAATCCATTTTGTTTGATTAGTCAATAATAATTCCGTGATAACCTAATGGCTCAGGTCTTAGAGATTTATAAAAATAAAGAGCGTATCGGTAAACAATTATTATGGTACCATAAAGTATTTTTATTAATAGAATAAATTATTTTTGATATTGTTTCATTCATATATTTCATTTCATATAGGCTCGAGCTTATTATTTTTAGAAGGCTGACCTTTTCGAACCTGTGGACCTCTTGTATGGTGATTAGCCAGCACTTAAATTCACACCAATAGATTCTTTCCATTTGGTATATGTAATCCCAATTTTTTCAATTTCATATAATTGCTACACAGATTATGCCGTGCTGAACTTACATGTATAAACTTGGTTTAACTAATGTCACGTCAATATTGGTATAAGGATACAATGAATCAACAATTGATATAATTTTTTATTGTCTATAGTGAACAAAATAAAGACTATTTACATCTTGGTATATAATCAACAACATAATCTAGAAATAACTTTGATTTTCTGCTTGATGTCATTGAATATTTGAAATCCATATTGCATCATTTAAGGCCCATTTTAAAGTTGGAACTCTAGTCCGGATAGCGGTTACGATTACCTGGAAAAGAAATGAAATTTCAAGAATATAATAATATGAACTCAGCTAATCTTATCACACGTATCCAACTGTGTGGGAGTCCCATGACATAATCTTGATAAAAATAAAACAGAAAATGTTCCTCAAAAATGGGAACAATTGTTGTAACTTGAGTAGATAATCCCACTGCAAAGCGACTTACAGCTATTTGAAAGTTCTCTGATTTGAGAATATTCCAAAACACAAAAATATAAAAATCACTAATAAGTGTATGATATTTACTCGAAATCAAATTAATATACTTTACTTATTCAAATTCTACCAGTCACTTCATGCAAAATACTAACGTCATATAAATTATTTGAAACTTCATTATTGAATATAATTCATTACATAATCTTCACAGATACTGAAAAAAACAGAAAGTTAAAATTTATAGTTTGATTTCTCTTTTAAACTCATTAGACTATTGAACTACTAAAAAAAACTTATTAATTTCCGTGTTGAATATAATTGTTACATTGAACTTCTAATGATTGAAAAATTTTATTTGATAATCTTGAAGAGATGTTATAAAACCTTATACACATTTTGAAATTCCACTATTTATTCCAATAAATTGAGAATGTGTTATTTTATTTTATTATGGCGATCAAATCATTTCTCAAAGATTAATGAATCTTCATCTGAGTTTTGTTTGTTTGTCAATGGCTCAACAGCCCTATGTGGGCTTAGGCCTACCAGCTGGTTGCCAGTTTCACATCCACTTGACTGAGTACTAAGTAATAAAATCTATTACCTTAACAGTGACCGGTGATGGGTAGCATAACTTGTTATTTGTAACAATAATTCAAATTTTAATTTCCAAAATGTTCATATTACAAAGAAACACATAAAACCCATCAGGAATTATATACATTTTGCTGGAAAAAATGATCATACTTATGTGACAGGAATATTTTAACAGAAATCTACCATTCAAAATGATTATTATTGAATAACAAATAGATTCTGCAAAACTTCGATTCTTTATCTATCTTTTGGCGCAAACCGCATCAAAATCGATCCAGCCAATCTTCTCCACGAACTTTCCAAAGTTGGACTACGTGTGGATACCGTGTTGACACAGCGTACATAAATATCTTTTAATATACAGTATAAGATGATAATCAATACATCGGGTATAAATCGATGATACATCGGGATACATCGATGTACTGTGCCTTAAGCCCGGTCTAGACGCAACGATAAGTTTGTCAAACTTTTTGTTCAAACTTTTCAGGATTATTTTAAATTGTTATAAAACAGCTGATTTAACGTTAGTAAACAAGCTTACATCAATCAGCTGTTTTCTGATAATTTAAAATAATCCTGCTATTTATAGCAGGATTCAATTAACTTGTCATAAATCAGCTGATCCAGTAATAATTAAACAGTGATTTCGACACAATAATCAAAAGGCTTAAAAGTCCTTTTTAAAGAATACCTTTTAAAGAATAAATTTTTGAAAGACCTTTTCAATAATCTGCGAGATTCAGCATTTGTAGGTTAAGTATTGTGATATCGCTCTTTGAAACAGCTGATTAATGACAAGTTGAAAGTATCCTGCTATAGCAGGATCCATTTAACTTGTTAGAAAACAGCTGATTGATGTACGCTCGTTTACTAACGTTAAATCAGTTGTTTTATGACAATTTAAAATAATCCTGAAAAGTTTTAACAAAAAGTTTGACAAACTTATCGTTGCGTCTAGACCGGGCTTTAGTCGACTAACCTCAAATGTAGAGCGCATGATCGGCGCTGACACTGATGCCCTGGTTGACGTAGAGCTGGCCGTTGTTGAGGTGTGTGCGGGGCCGTGGCCCGAAGTCGGTGCACTGGAACACGGTGTGCCGCCGTCGCGCCCCCTTCCACGGCTCGTCGCCGCGCCAGCCGTGGATAGCCGGGTTGTACGGCTCCAGCGTCTTGATGTACTCTTCCAGTGTCAGTGGACCCATTGGCACCGATTCGCCCTCCTCTGCAACATGTCATTCATTATTATTCAAATTATAAATTAATATAAAATAGGTTCGTAAAGCAAGTGGTGGAGACCAGAAGAGAAGAAAAAAGAAGAAAGGGTAGACCGCGAATGAATTGGGAGAGTTACCTTGAAAGTCTGAGTCGAGAGAGAGGAAGTTCCATGAGGGAAATGAGAAGAATGGCTGAGGACCGGGAGGCGTGGAAGAGATGGGCCGAGGCTGGGACCCCTACGCTGTAGTGGCAGAAGGGGAAAAGAAAAAGAAGAAGAAGCGGTGGGGAGCTTCTTATCGGTGGGGAGACCATTTTCAAGGGTAGGTTCCACCTCGCATTCTTTTTGTGTCGGTCACAAATCCAAAAGTGACCTTGAATGCTCCTAACTTAATTACATGATCACTCTGCAACCGCTTTCACCGAGCGACCAAACTCATTATTATTGAACCAAACACATTATAACCATCAAGCCCGCTTTCCCGAACGCTGCTCTAGGCTAGGCGTACACTGGTTAGTCAAGACAAGACAAGACGAAATTAGTCACGTTTAGTCAAAGTACTTCATAGTTGCTTATGAAGCAACACACACCGATTAGTCATTGCATCGGTGTGTGCTGCTTCATAAGCAGCTATGTGAATTACTGTGACTAAACGTGACTAATCTCGTCTTGTCTTGTCTTGACTAACCGGTGTACGCCTAGCCTTAGCCAACATCTGGCTTAAGCCTCATTCGGAGAATAGGAAAAGTATAGAAAAAAATATTGAGCGTCAGCTGTTACTTTTAAGCAGCGTTGGGGAAAGCGGCCTTCAATGTCTTAGTTTTAGGTTCTCATTAATAAAAAAATGGAATATTACTTTCTGTGTAGTAGTAAAGGTGATGTGTTAGTTATCCATACTGAATAAGAAGACTTGATGTTGTCAAAGCCACATATTTAATTAAACAACGAGATACTGCAGTTTCGGTTGTTACACCATTCTCAATTTCTGGTAAAAGCTAAAGTACAGTGTAGCAGAATTTATACTCGTGAGCGAGCGCTGTGATTGGCAGTTGAATGGCCTATCAAGGTGAACGACTGCCATTGGCCCAGATAAGCTCCTCCCACAATGGGCGGTTTCTACAAACATCGCAGCAATGGCGGTCGTTCACCTTGATATGCCATTCAACTGCCAATCACAGCGCTCGGTCACGAGTATAAATTCTGCTAGCTGCTACACAGTACTTTATAGCTTTAGTTTTAGTTTATACTATTAGCTTTAGTTTATCAGAAATTGAGAATGGTGTAACAACCGAAACTGCAGTATCTCGTTGTTTAATTAAATATGTGGTTTTGACAACATCAAGTCTTCTTATTCAATATGGAATATTATTTTGAATTACTTACGACTTGGCTTCTTCTCCACTACCAAGTTGGAGTAGCCTACTTAACTAGTTCCTTGTTACTTTTTCAACACTACTGAGATACACTTAATCACGGCGCAAGAATAAAATACTAAATACTTATTATTCTAGAATACTCGAGGAATTTGGTAAATCAATGTAGAGTTTCACTGGAATTGGGATTGCACAATCTAATAAAATCGGTCGAATAAAATAATTACATCAAGAAAATCAAATTTTCAGTTCCATGATCACTTCAAGCTGAATTTCCAATTCTGACACTGATTAGGCTATTTGAGTTCAAATTCTTTGCGTTTTGATTTCAGTGTAGCTTATAAATTTACTATTTTATTCTTGCAGCTGTAAAAATTTATTCTCTTTATTTATTTTCCATTTGCATGGATTACGTTATTTGGAAATGTATTAGATTAATTGAAGAAACAAGTATTAATGCTTGATAGCCATAACTCAGAATGCCACTTTATTTATCTTGGATACAGATAAATACATTAATCATAAATTTATTTTAAAAGAGTTTCGTGCCCGACTTTGGAATAATAAAATTATTAATAATAATTCATAGTGCTATTACATTTGAGCATGAAGTTCTCTAGAGATAATAATAATATATTGATATATAATTTTCATCTCTACAATAATTTCATCCCAAGAAATTCATAAGAAATAATTTGCCCTCACAGTAGGTACTGTACATAGACTCTTGGTCTTTATTTTATAGTTTTTGATTCAGTTTCATAAAAAAAACCGAATAATCGAATTGAAATAATAAAATTGACCGAGACAACTCCGCGACTTGCTATACATGTATATGGATAGTGCAGTCAATAATGAAATAGGTGGTGTGCTTTGTCAGGATATCAGACCTCGAAAGCTATCATTAGACTTGGAATTAGATTATCCCAGTCACGGAAAACAACGAGACGCCATAACTGATATGAAGGCCTTTATCTGATTGAATTGTCTACCTCAACCCACGAAAATGCTACTCAAACCCTAGCTTACATATTGTAGCCTACAGACTGCGATGACCATGCTTATTCAATGAATGAACTAGACCACACCACAAATAGACAAACTGTCAACGAAATGAGGTTTGACACTGGACAAGCTCTCAATGATAACATCAGAGACCACGGGCTGTGCTTTTAGCTCATGTTCCAGGGGATTGTTACTGTTATTGAATTGAAAATAATATTTTCCCTGTAGGTTGAACACGCAATTTTTACTAGTCCATGTTGGAATATATAGGATGAAGTTTTACCAATAATTATCAGCAGTTCTTTGAAAGATAGGCTTACAATAATTGAGTATTATATTTTGTTTGAGAATTGGGATATCCTCAATTTGCTATGTTTTGGCAAATTTTGAATTTTTCATACTCTTTTATTCTTCTTTTTTACTACCTTACCTACGATGAATAAATAAATAAGTACCTATCATATTGTTTGAATATTCAGGTCATATCTGCTACTACTGCTTGTTATCATCATTGCACTATAAAAATCAATCTCAGCTTTCGATCCGTTGGACATATATATAAACATATAAACATATATAAACATACAGAAATTGATAATAGGATTATAGATTTCATTCCTTCAAACACCTGCACTATAACATCTTCTTACAAAAGTACAATAATTTATTATTATTTTACCCTCAAATCATTCATTATGTAGAATAACGTTTATTTTTGTTAGCTCGAATGGGTTTGTAGATCTAAAGCCTGATTTTTATTAGTAGAATTAGAGATTGAGTTGCTGGCATAGGTGCTAAAAGTGAAGTAGAGTAACATCACCATTTTGCTAACATGTACTCAAATCTACCATGACGAACGTTTCCATTGAGGAAGTTACCAAGATGGTTGGTACTTGCCCAGTGTTAGTACCTACCACTAGTTCTACTAATAATGAAAACGAGACTCAACTGAAATAGTTGAGTTACACTTCATACGAATGAAATGGTAATGTTTATAACTCACTCATTACATCAACTTCATAACGTTTCACAGAAAACTCCTTTATATTAATTTCTTCAGATAATGATTTTATAAATTTAATTTCATTCGGGTTTTTCTAGGATTTATCTAGTTTGGGAAAATATGTGTCACATAATTTAATGAGAGGAAATTGTTTCAAGATGGATCTATAATTCCAGGAAGGGGCTGAAACACATCTCCGTAATATTACAGTATTAACAAAAATTCATAATTGAAATTTTTTTCCACAAATAATGCTTATCCAAATATGATACAGAACTTTTAATTTTCTTTCAGAAACAAAAGGAAGATTGCAGAACTACTGCTTAATAAGAGCCATATATTATTAAGAAAGCATGACGATATTTTCGTTGTCAACCCCGATCGATAATCTATTTCAGAAGACAATTTGTTGTTTCCATTCCAAGTTGTAGCCCTTACAAGAATAGCTCACTGATTCCAGAACGGAAGAAATAACTAGAAATAATTATTTAGCTCTACCTACTTCTACTATTGAGCTCATCAATTAACCATTGAAAGGGGAGCGTGGGCCCTACATTATTGGTCTTCTGCTTCTGATTCTAACTTTCGTATACAGTAATACTGATATTTCTAGAGTAGCCCTCTGATATTACTAGAATACTGGTGTTACATAGAGCTCTGAATAGTTGGTTGTATGGATGGATTTTTGAGGACAAGTTCATAAAGTAGTCCCATATTTCATTGGAGTTCCCCCATTGATATACAGGTCTTTATTCAATTCAAGCTACCCAATTTCATCATTTTGTTAACACTAGTTCATGCCCTCAAACTCCAAGGTACTTTCCTGTTCCTCCACAACCTATTAATGTAACTTTTTCAAGACGGAAAGATTGATCGATGTTTTCAATATAAATATCTCACAGGTCTAATCCTGAAGATCTGATCTTCTAATCTAATCTATGAAGAAAATTACATCCATATCCATATTTCATAGAATTTTCTAGGTATGTTGTTATAAGTGAGATTTAAATTGTTCTTATACATTTTTATCCTGAAGCTGAAATTATGGGGATTAGGCTATCAGGTAATAGCTTTTGTTAGCTAAGTTAATAGCTTTTGTTAAGTTCTTCTGTATATCCGCTGTTTTTTCGCATTTTCAGTTATGCATCTATACATTTGAACACTTTCTAATAAACTTGAGAGGAGTCGTAACACAATAGCATCTAGGAAATTTGAATTTTTGATTGCTTTTTAATTATTCCCATGAGAATGATAATCGATTTCTTATCAAGTAATACTATATTACTCAGCTGTTGTTTTCTCCTATGAATTTCTAAATTAAAATGAAAACTGCTGGAACACTTTTTAATGAACTCCAGAGTCATAACATTCAAATGAAAACATAACATTCAAATGGAAACATAACATTCAAACGAACATAAATGAGTCATAACATTGAAATGTAGAGGGGTCATAACACAAACACAATGCAAACAAGGAAATTAGAATTCGTAAATTAATTTCTCGTACAGTAGGAGAAATGTAGATGAGAGCAATGAAGTTTTGATTACCGTATGCATATCGATAATGGGGTGAAAGTGAACTTAAGGCTTCATTGATAACCCACAATGTTGTTGAACTTCGAGCCGAGCTTTGGCCAAATCAATAAGACCTTTCAACCCTATCACCGTGACTGAAGTTGTGCCGGCTGAGTAGTGATAACTAATAATTTACATCATGTCATGGGAAGTAGGTCTCCTCCAGAATAGTATCAATAGTAATTCGTGTTTTATGGCGTGATGATCATAATTATTATCATGCTTCAAATGATTATAATTAATCATAGATAAATGGATCTAAACAGAATTGGTTGAAGGGTTGGAATTATTAAATATTTTATTATTATCATTATTTTTGAAAGCAAAATGGAACAATCATTAATTGCATTGAAATCATTTTAATAATAATCCACCGTGTATGACTGAATTCTCACGCATAGAGAAATCGCATCCATTTTCAAATTAATCAATAGAGGTAGAATTATTAGAAAAAAATATCGAGATGACACCATACTCCTGAAGAACGGCATTCTTAAAGTCCTAAGAACTGAATAAGTTTATAGTTTTTAGATAGTTATCGAACAGCTGCAATAGCAGAAACATAACAACAAAGAACTTAATAAGAAAATTTATTATCATTTCCATGGTGATCATTACAGACTCAACAACAGATAACATAGCGGAAAATACATATATGTGAATATAAAAACCAATGCAAACTCAGAATCTCTGCCGATAGAATCGGCATAGGAAAGTCATGTCTTTCACTGTTTGAATTTCAATATGTTCTTCAAACATTCAATAAGTCTCACCGAAGTTCAAATATTCCAAAAAGAATAACTGAGCGAAGGATGATAACCACATTGGGATATTGCCGTGGCTAAGCGTGGTATACTTATTTCCTATAGGAAATATACCCAGCGATGACCAAATAAGTATATCATGCTTCGCCACTAGGAGATTGATATACCAGCTTATTACAAGATCTTCTGGCTCAAGATTTCAAGATATTCTGAGTTGTGTTCTCATTTTATTATTATCACGACCATGGAGTCGTGATAATGATAAGATGAAAGTATAGCAAGATAGTTATTTTCATATTCATCCATATTATATTCAAACATTTATAACTATATATCAATATTCATATCCATTGTACCAATTTATTTGATCAATAGTAGCCTACATTATAATGTAATGAGAAAATAACAGGTGTCAGTCCTTCTTTCGAATTAATAATCGTAATTAGTGGAAAAAATGAAAATTGAGACTTTTTCCGAGAGTGATAAGCTCTAGATTTCTACGATTTCTACAATATTCCTGCAAAACTTACCTGACACATCAGCTTCCTCGTCGGCAACATGTCGCAAGGCCTTTGCATTTCTGGTGCAGCAGAAGAAATTGGAGAACAAATGCTTGACAGGCCGTGCATGCGCGTGTGAAGGCGGTTCCTGGTGGTGGTGTGAGCCAATGCCTCTGAAGCAGAGTGGCCTCCTGGCCCAAGGCATCTCATAGTTCTCTACTTGAAGTTCTTAGAGAACTTCTCAGTTCTCTTTCTAGAAGTTCCTAGAGAGCTTCCCGTTCTCCTCCAAGAAGTTTCTGGAGAGCTTCCCAGAAGATCCCAGAGAGTTTATTTCTTCCTTGGAGGTCTCAGTTCTTTCTCTAAAAATTCCTATAGGGAACTCCCCAGCTAGGAGTTCTCAGCGAACTTCCCGGTTCTCTTCCTAGAAGTCCCTACAGAGTTCCCCAGTTCTCTTTCTAGAAGTTCCTAAAGAGTTCAATTCTTCCTTGACAGTCAGTTCTTTCTCCAGAAGCTCCTACAGGGAACTCCCCAGCTAGGAGTCCTCACGAACTTCCCGGTTCTCTTCCTAGAAGTCCCTACAGAGTTCCCCAGTTCTCTTTCTAGAAGCTCTCAATTCCCTTTCTAGAAATTTCTATTTTACTAGAGAAATTTCTAGGTCTCTTGTAGCTCCTCCTGGCACTTCCAAGCTCAGTCTGAGTCTTCCTCGGAGTCGGCAGCCATTTTGAAAGAAAAACCTCAGGAAAAACTACTCCCAACAATCAAAAACACGGGAGAAATCACTTATTTTCATCAGTCTTCTGTCAGCAATCAAGAAACACATCTAGAAAAACACTCGTTTTGCCCCAAAATCTCATTGCAATCGAATGAGCTCAATAAGAAACTGCACTTAATGAAACTTGTATTAATTACAATGACTTGATTCTTTAACAGGCAATAATTGTCGATAGAAAAAAGGAGCACTACAGACCCTTTCTTCTTTCCTTCTTATTTAGTTTCTTCAAAAGGCACTTTTCCTGAGTCTTCACTATCGTTATGTTGAGAATCCTTTCCACTTATGGACCTTCAAATAGCTGCTTGATTATGTTTCAGTGTCTCTAATTGCCTGATTTTACAATACGTTTTCTGGTTCAAATGGTTGATTTTTGACGAAACCTCTCGCATTCCTGAAACAATAAATAGTTTATCACATATCAGTTTATAATAGCCTACTGGTGTTCTGCAACAACATCCACAAAATTTATATAGAAATAAGTTACAAGATACTCACAACTTCATTCAAAAATAAGTTAATGAGCTATTGAAAATATTGAGATGATGTTTTTAAGAGGTGATAAATAATAACAAATTTCAGAGTATAACAATTTTATTTCATCGTATGGCTTTTCATCGGTGATACCAATGATCTTCTCTCAAATTTTTATATATCATATTTCTCCATTTGAAAAATACTAGTCATCAAAGCAAGGCCGTGAATAAATAAATAAATTACTCCACACATTACAGCACTCACCATTATTTTTACTAGAAGAAGCAAACTCTTACATTCAATTTAAAGTTTGGGATGGTATACCAATTTATGTGTATAAAACTGCGCGGCACTGTAATTGCTAACTGTACACTGTCAACTGAAATATGGCAGATAGTAACGCTTATTCCTAGCAGGTCTTGAAAACAATAGTACAGTGATACATAATAGAACACTACAAACACATAATTCAAAACTTCGTTGCCTTGCATGTGTAGATGACACCTTGCTATTGATCACAGACAGAACGATTCACATGAACAATTCTAATTAATTATTATTTCTACCTCGCACACGGAGTTCAAGGTTACATATTATCGAAAGATGGTGATAAACTAAACATTTTCGAGTTATTATATTCTTTTCGAGAAATGAATCTATGTGAATAGTTAATTTGAAATATAAATTTAATAATAACTTATATTTTGTAGAATTGGTATGGAAACGTAATGGAAACTTCAACAATTAATAGTTGTTTAATAGATAAGAATGGAAACTTAAACAGATACCACTATCACAAGAAACCGAAAACTCACTACTGAGTTCTATACTTGTCTCAGATTCCTTTAAAAACTACCGGTGAATGTTATGTCTATACGTTTTTAGGACATATATTCATATTGAATGATCAGTCTAATCCTTCATGTGCGGGACTCCTAATAATGTCACTCTAGACAAAAGTCTCATTAGTCAATTCTGTTTTGTGGATTTTCCAGTGGCCTTGAAGTCTGTCAAATCATACTCACTAATCATACATTTTTATCTTGACACATTGTCCAATGAATTGCCAAATTTGGCAGTCTCATATAAATATTCTATTGTTTTTTTGTACTGGTACAAACAGATACAACAATGAAAATTTCGGAGTGAAGTTAATCGGTGACACGAACACGTGCATGCGAAATTGACCACTTCACATATTGTCAGCGATCAATATGCCAATCTATTGATTGAAATTGATTCGTCCAATTCAGTTCAATAGACGGCTAAGAGTTTTGAGTGAAGTACCACGGTAGACTACACTTTATTCCAAGAATGCAGTCACGCATGCTTAGAAACCGAGAGGGCTTATCAATATTCTATTTGATTTTGCGAAGTAAAATTATTAGGTGTTGTACCGTAGCCTTCAATATCAATTCAGATTTGTTTACTTCTCTAAAGAGTAGATTGTAACCTCAGTTGAGAAGGTGCTAGTATAGTTACTGCTTTCTGGTAGCCTACCTATTTCTACGTTATTTTTCTGTTTTAGGCTAGTCGATTTGAAAAAGTGTACTTCATTATTCATTGAGTGATACGCCACAATAGTGTTTCTACGGCATTTCAGCAAATCATGACATTGAAAACTCATGCCTCATTTTCTCGCTTCATTTCTTTCACGGTAGAAATACCTGATAGCTCAAATATTCACAATTTATGCAAATAATAATTTGAGTATAGAAATGAGCTTCAAAATTATTGTATAAATTTCCCAAAGACCTTGTTGCTATTTTTGTTTGGATTACCAATAAGCTCCCAACAAACTCATGCCTATCATTCATGACCTTATAGTTTTATAAGTTTTATCATAGAAAAAGCAAACCCAAAGGTTCAATCTATGTAATGGAAGACAAATTAGTTGAAAAGACAATTATTAAATCTATCAATATATTAGTATACTATATACTGTATATATATATTAATATCAATATTAATATATGTATATATCAATATATTAATCTATCTATGAGTAGTAGAAAAATTGTCTTTGGTTTAACTCATTTTAAAATTTATTATTTGCAAGTAATTGTACGCCTTCTCTTCCCTTTAGGCTATTGATTTTCTGTTACCAATGACTTTGCTTTGCTTTTGAAAAAGGAAATTTACTATTAGAAATGGAATCGCTTTTGTAGAAATCTCAGTAGGTTATCAGGTGAAGGTGAGGGTAGTATGGAATTATAATAATCTCTCGTTTCAAGTCAAAAACCCACATTATTATGTAAGTTTCTCAAGGAATTGTTAACCCACCGATTTTAGTCAGCTGACTTCTTGTTGTAGGGCTTCTCTTTGGAAAGTGAGAGTCTTCGAGATTATACTTTGTGAATGACAAGAGCTTATAAGAGATTTGCCAAATATTTTCTAGAGAGAACTGCCACTATCCAGTATCCATAACTTCGGCTCAATTATTTTCTATTTATTTTTAGTTTGTTCCAAGTATGTATCGATACAAATTTATTGTATTGTTTGTAGTTGTGGCAGCAGAGAAATACGAAAAATCATGTACAACCATCAACCATCAATACAACCATCAACTCTTTAGCTGATGATAAATTCAATGACGAGTGATTGAACTAAAATATCATGCAGGCTCAAATTATTCTTAAATTACCAATTCTGTGATCAATCAATCATTTATATAATCATTTGCAAAGGAGAGTACAATAGGCTTATGTCCAAATTTTCTCTTCTTCCAATTTATACAAACATTCCAATTTCAGGTTATGTCATATCATCTTATATGATGTAGGTGATTATTAACAATAACTTATCACCTGAACATAACTTATGAATTAGTCAGTTTCTGTTTCACTTATCAGTTATACAATAACACTATCTAAATATTGTCATTATACTCTATTATATTGTCATTATATTGTCATTATAGAGTTGAAAATAGGAACACTTTAAAAATTGGGAGGAGTTGATTATTAAAGAAACGGGAATAAGCAGCGCGAGAATCGATTAAAATGGAATTCAAGTGAGAACCTAGGTCCGAGGGCACACCCTTCCGTGATTGGAGGACACGACCTTCACCTCATCATGCTCCTCCACTCCTATTGGTCAATGCGGATGCGTTCCCGCCCTCTATAAAAGTGCCAAGTCCGAGTTAAGTGATGCGCAAAACTTGGCCTACTAGTGCTTTGTTGACCGTTGTAGAGAAGAGAAAGAAGAGAGAGAGAGTGAGTGAAAGAAAGAATAAGGGAAAGAGAGAGGAAATAGAGAGAGAAAAAAAGGGGGAAACAGGAAAAGGAGTGAAAGAAGAATGAGTGAAGGAGAAAGGAAACAAAGAGAGAGATGGACAAAAGAGAGGGGAAATCAGAAAGAGAGAGAGAGAAAGGTAGGAAGAGTGAAGGTGAGGGAAAATATGGAAAGAGTGATTGGTAATTTGGGCAATAACTTTGTTTCACTTTATTTTATTTTTCTCTCCACCCCTCAAATAATCTTCCATATTCCCTGACCACCAGAGTTTTAAATATAGTCCAGCCTTCCATAAGCAACTGAAAAGAAACAGGAATGTCAAGGTGTTTTTTGTTTGTTCCATGTTGGTATTTCTATTTCCTCTCCCATTAATTACAATGGATACCATGCAGGATGTATGGAAAAATAACTAATAGCTCCAGCGTTTGGCATTGAATAACTGGTTTATTTTTGTGTGACATTGAAGAGGTGAGAAAGATTGAACCTCAGAAAGGGATTTCCAGCTGAAATGGGTAACGATTGAAAATAAATGACAAATTTTTGTTCATTTCTGATGTCAACGAGAATAATCATGTATAATAACAAGATTATTGTATTCATTTACTTCTTCAAAGAAGAATAAAGCGGACTTGAAAATAATATGATTTTCCTACAATGTCCATACTCATGTTATCCTGTTTTCTAGTGTGGTTTGTTTTGTTATTAACTATCTGTTACTCTCAGAACTGGGGAGGAGTATTATTCTATATTCTATATTATTACACGTGATCTCAACTCGTATTAATATATTTTCGATGAGTATGCTACTTTAATAGACTAACCAAATAAATGCCTGGTCTGTGGTTGAGTTCGAACTCCCTAGATATACGGTGGCTTCACAGCGCACAAATTAACAATTAAAGGAAATTGATACTGCCTAGTGAAAGTGAGTTGTTCAATAGTTGAACTCATACCTTATGGATCGCCCCAATTCCCTCTCGTGCTGGATATGATGAAATCGTGTAATAGATCTAGCGCGGTAGGGAAAATTGAATGCTGATTGGTGTTGAAATAATTTATGAGCCGTTGTCACATCTTCGTGTACTGTTCTCATCGAGGGTTGACTGAAAAGATCAAGGTCGTTGAGAATTTCTCAAGGTCGCGATCCGTTGAATAAGTCATTATTGACCATTGGTTGACTCAAAATGAACTCCAATGACCTAAATAGATAACTTTACTAGTCAGCTGAGTGCCCAATATGGATCAGACTGAGTATTCTCGGGCGATTCCATTGTCATCTAATTGTTGCATCTATAAATTTCTCTCCTAACTGTCAAGCAGAAGATTCGAAAATAGATTGATCATGAATAATCAACTACCACAATCATAGCATAAGTGATACACCAGCACTATTTCTTTCCCTAGTCATCAAATTGGTGATTTATTGTGATATTCCATGCCTCATAAATGTGATACAACGATATCAATATTCCGATTGGTGATAATATTATCTCATTTGAAGAGGAAATTGATATTGTTCATTGATTTTCTTCGAGTGTTATCAAAATCTCAGTCATAAGTTTTTGTTCGTTATTTTGTTGAGGAAGAGCTCATGAATATAATTGAAAATATTTTAAAAAATGACTACAAGCGTGGTAGAACGAATTTTCAAAATCATATTTGGAATTTTTCCTTAAAAAGACAGAAATCTTTAAAATTGGTTCCACAAAAAAATCAAATTCGCATGAGTCATATGCATATGAGAATAATCATAGGCTACTTTTCAAAAACCTGGAATTTTTCTCTCTTGTTGTCATAGTTTCAACAGGTCAACACTGCAGGTTTATGTTGATTTCTAATTAAAAGCAAACATTCTATGACACGGTTCCAATATTGTCTTTTCAATTGAAAATTGAGAAGTTTTTTTGTTAATCTGGTTTATGCCTACCGAATCACAATTTATTATCTCATTTTTTTTATCGTATGGCTTTTATTGGTGGGGAGACCCTTACGGGTAGGTTCCACCTCGCCTCATTGCACAATGTTTTTTGTGTCTTTTTTGTGTCGATCACTCATTGAATACCAAAGATTGTTTCGAATCAACAAGGAATTGATGAAAAGTGTTCAGATTGAGAAAGTATCTACTCTGTACCATAGGCTAATCAAATGGATTATCTATGGTTGTTATTACAAAAATTTGAAAAATATATTATTTAAGATGATTATAATAATAATCTGACATTTGGTACAATGTTAATGATACAATATGTGAAATGAAGAAGAACGTAACGAAATATTATCACAGTTCTGTTTGTAGCGATCTATGTAGGCCTATGGGGCCTGAATATTCAAGGTATTGTCTGTACATTAAAGTTAATTCATGTAGAGTCAAGTGTTGTAAATTCGATTTAGTTGACATCACCGTTATCAGTGGTGAGAATGATTGAGTACCAAACAGACTACGATAGAGAAGCGGCAAGGAAAAGCAAACAAGCAGCTAGTTGATAAGCAGCAGTTGGAAAGTGAGGCATCCCCGTGGTGCCACTCATGGAAACTGGCTGGCCGTCTCACTTACATGATGCTGCCAATCGTAATAAATCAATTTTCTCGAGTTTTTCCGCCTCCTCAATTGAACTTTTGGTCAAGAAATGACGCCAAAGGAGGTTGGCGCTTGACAACAATGATAATGGTGATGAAAAAAGCTCTCCAATTCAATGCACCAAGGCGACAAACTCTACATGGGGCTCGAGTCTATTTTCGGCTTGTTATCCATTAGGCTTCATCGATCTCGAATGGGAGCGAGAATATTTGAAAATGCAAGGCCGGAAAATATAGCGATTGAAGTCTTTCAAGCTGATTTCCATAGAAATGATTATTTGTGACTCGGCAATAAATAATGTGATAAAATTCAGAACGAATGTAGCGATTGAAGTTTTTCAAGCTTACTTCCATAGCAATGATTTGTACCGAATAAAAAAGACTAAAAGTAGTCAAAATCACAAATTCAGAAAAATATCGAGATATCAGTTTCGGTTAATACACTATTATCAATCTCTGGTAAACTTCACCTGCTCCTCCTGCTTTACCAGAGATTGATAATGGTGAAACAACCGAAACCGGTATCTCGATATTTTAATAAAATTGTGGTTTTGACTACTTTCAGTCTGTTTTATTCAGTATGGGAACTATACCACAATATCATCTTCACTCGATAAGGAAATTCTATGAATGCTGCTGCACAAAAAACTTGAGCCCGGGCGGGAATCGAACCCAGCACCTCTGGTTTGCCGGACCAGTGCCCTACCACTTAGACCACCGAGCATCTTCTGCATTTATCATCGAATTTCCTCACTAGCTATTATTCTGTTGTCAATATTTGCAGTAGCAGAAGTCTTCAGAATATTATATGGCTTTAACTAGGAATTTCGTTCAATTTTTTAATCTACGTCAGTACTTTGAAGTAATCTTGGACAGTATGTAACTTTTCTCTTTGGAATAATTAAAATAGAGCTATTTTTCAGCTCTATTTAAAATAGTTAAAATAATTGAAAGTTCGAAATAGGTTCTGTAATTCAAAAGAGTTGTCAATGGTTTTTGACAACATGAATAATATTGTAATAATTTCATTTCTTATGTCATCAGAAAGGAGATATTTTGAACAAAGCTATTACAAAATGAATAAATGGAGGGTTGAATATCGAGTCGGAAGATGCCGTTCAAAATAACGGAAATTGAGGAAACCTTTGATTGACAAGTGAACAGCTTCGAAGAAGATATCATTGTCTGAGAATATTAGTCAGAGTTTAATAGGTTGTAACATTATATTGCCAGAGTGAGGAATCTTCAATTCATTTAAATACAATAAAATCACTTGGGATTGATTTTATTTTATTTGCACTTGAATTTGTTGAGTCTATGCATGTTGAGTCATTTGCATGTTTGAGTCTATAAGACTAATTTATACAATAAAATGGAGAATTTAGCAATAGACTTTTGTAGAATGAATGAAACAGTAGGATTCAAAATAAAAGGGACTCATGTCTACCAATAAAATTTATATCCAGCTATTAATATTACTTAATATTATTGGTTAGGAATAATATAGATGACAAGAATTCAGAACTAAAGATGATGATTTTGTGATGCATTACGACTGTTATGTATACACTATATTGATTTCACTTCACTACCGACATATTCCTTTCAGTTTCTTACATTTTAAATAATATGACTGCATGTCGATAGTGAAGTGAAATCAATAATTTAGATCTATCATGAGATGTGAATAAAAAATTCATTGATTGAACTTTAAGGCCTTGCGTAGTGATATTCCTACAAAATACTGATGAACACCTAAGATTTGTTTAGATTTTTAGTACAGTATCACATGAATGAAATGAATTAATATATTGGTTAACAGAAACACTAGAGCATTAACCTGCATTTAACTGCAATAACAAAAAGATAAAGAGTTGCGTGTTTATAGTGATATTGTACCTAATTTCCACTCGTCGGAGGAGAAAAATAATTTATCTAATGGACGGAAATTCTATTTTTTACCCAGTCATTACTCTTGAGGAATATGTATTCATTCATGACGTCAATGCTAGGCTGGCTCTTATATTAGTGATAACCGTGTCTGAATTTTAAATGGTGGATTGAATAAATTCATAATATTTTATGTTTTTCGACTTTTCATTTAGTTACTACAGTCAACCAGGCTTTCATGAAAATATTTTTTGAAATTAGAGATCGACTTTCAAAGTTTGACAAAATTTTGAACTTTCGAAGAAAATTGATTCAATAGGTCAATTAAATATCAAATACAGTTCACAAACTATTACTTATTAAATCATCTTATACGCGGGTTTAATAAGCACTGTACGGTATGTATTTTATAATCATGTTATGCTAATTGCAATGACATGGAATACTTCCATTATTATCAGCTATATCAATCAAATAAAATATTCTTTCACTAATTAAATATCAAATGCAGTTTACAAAATGTTATTGATTATTGATGAAATCATTTTATACGGGTTTCATAATTGTACTTTTGTTTCAATTAACACTAGAATTCACAATAAAAATTGTTCTATATCTATTTTATACCATGTCATGCGGTAATTGAAATGACATGGAATATCCCTATTATTATAAATTAATATCAATCATTGATTTATAGTTAGGTACTCAATATTGTTTGTGAATTGCTCTGTTCTGTTCTTATAATATTATCTCATGGAAGTTGAAGTATACCATGTAATATTCCCATTTAATATTAATTAGCACCGGTGTATTCAATCACGGGTTTCTTGTGTTATAATTGAAAAATTATTTATCTTAAGAATTCGTTAATCCGAAAAGATGTTATCAATTCAAATGTATTATAATATTCCTATTACATCCATTATAATCTGCATTCTAGCCATGTTAATATCACACAGACTCTTGGAAAATATTTTCTTCACGTCAAAATACAATAGGAATCTTTTACTCGTATATAATTATCATAATAGTTGAATTGTTGAATAAGTAGCAGCATTCTTCCACTATTTTTTTGTGAGGGTGATGTCCACATAAGATCTGGGGCTTGTGCGTGTCACTCTGATAACTTTATTATCATGCTAACAAAGTCGAAGAAATCTGATAGAAAAGCCTATTGCAAGGAATGTCAACTTTTTAAGATTTTTAACCACAAAGGTGGTTTCCTTAACTCTATTGTTACATAATATTGAAAATAATCTTCGAATGGTAGATAAATCTATACAAAGGCTGAAAACATCAACTCCGAAACATTTTATTGAGTAATAGTACACACTTCTGTATCAACCAAGGTAAAAATAATACCGTAAATTAGTATTGTAATTAGAATAATATTCTAAATATAATATATAGGATAGTATCCTAATCACCTTGTATCAACTTTTCAATAATCATTGTCAACTATATAAAACATAAAACAAACTGTGAACAAGTTTTTTGGACATTCTTATTCCAGAAACTAAAAAAATAGCTAGCGGAAATTGTTCAAAGGAACTTCTTTGATCAAATTGTACTGAGAGCTGGTTACAGAACCAAAAGGCATTGATTTTGCGAGTTTAATTATCAGATCCAGTTTGCGGTTTGTTTGACAATGAAGGAATGACATTAATGAAAAAGGGAAGACCGGCACTGAAGGTTAGCAGAGACAATGAATAAACGGATCAGATAACTGGATTTGTGAATCGATACTCTTGCTATCTCTGTCTGGAAGTGTTTTTATCTTTTGTAAACAGAGTGTTGTTGTTTCAAATCTGGCAACAGTTCATTCACAAAAAATTCACAGGTACCTACATGCGATTATATTACCGTAGGCTCAAGTGGGATGTTTTTCTTTTCAGTTTCATAAGGTGATTTTGAGGTAGTTTACTCACATACAAGAGTTACCGCACTAAAAGAGATCTACCTACTACCATAGATAGAGATAGTTCTAATCTGTTATCTATGTCTAAACAAATCTAATCTGTTATCTATGCTACTACTAAACAAAATTAAAACGACCATAAAAAGCTTATATTTTGTGAAAATTGAAGTGTTTTTTTTTTTCAAGAAAATGATAGATTTTATAAGTTGTATTGTAATAATATTTTATTTTTTTAAATGGTAAACTGTAACTCAAGTTGAGGGGAAGTTTTTACGAGGTTTACCACTTGTGACATAAACGATGACATTCTATGTTCAAAAGAAATTTTAAAGTTGGAAAGTTATCTCTCATTCTATAATATTGAAAAGTCTTCACAAATACAGGACGTTTGGGTGCATTCAGGTTTCTCACCCTAAAAATGTGTGTGTTTTCATGTAGTGACTGAATAAACTGGGTAAGTACAATAATTCCAGATACTATATTATATACCATATCATTTGATGGATTGAACAATTTGTGATATCTTTCATGAATCTTATTAAAACCTTATTGAAACTGTATTCTGTACCGGTCAATATTATAAGAAAATCAAGATTTTATAATAGGCTACGGTAGGCTAATATTATTTTCAACTTCCGCAATACAGCATCATATTCATAAAATATAGGTACTCTTCTTAGTAAGCTTGCATTTTCTATCAATGATAATACTGTTATACATTCTCATAATACTGTGATAATACATTCTATCATGGTTATTCGTTTTATTATTGGCCCAGTTATCAGTTGCCTAATTTTATGCAAGGTTTTTATGAATATTATATCTTCATAATAGTCTTATCTATAGTCTAATAGTCTTATCATAACTATCTTCTATAGTTTTTTTATCTATTCATAAGTTTTTTATTGTTTTAGAATATTTTTCAAACAAAAGGGATGATGTTGAATCGATTCAATATTAAGAGTTCATGAAATGAGTTATGCTACTTTTGGCAAATAGATATATTATGAACTATATAATTTTATACACTGACAACCTACCTTCCTATTTAGCGTGTTGTGTGGTAGTGTAGCCTACTTGTTGAGCGACGGGAATATTGTGTCAATCGATGTGAAACTCGGTGCGTGTTGCATGCTCTGCGACAACAGAAATTCTAGCGAGTCGACGCCAAAGCGACGTCCAGACAACGTCGCGACGCTGGTCACTGGCAGACTGAGGCGGCTTTCCTCGACGCTTCAAAATGCGGCCTTCGATCGTTGCATAGTCATTTTGTCAGGTGGCGTGCGCGAGAGGACTACACGAAGAGGCGACGCCAAAAGTCCACAATCAATGATTGAGTCCGTCACTCGAGTCAAGTTCCCCATTTAAATCTCATTAACACACAAACTTGATAGCTGACTCTAGTCAAAGAAATATTGTACCGTACTGTAAGTTCATAACTCCCATCACTCGATTCAAGTCTCTCATCTAAATAAATTATTACAACCGCAAAAAACTTGATAGCTAGCTGACTCCAATCAAATATTGTCTGATTCCTCAATTTCCAACACTCGAATCTCTCATCTAAATTACATTACAACACGAATCTTGTCAGTTGACTCCAGTCAGAAAAATATTGTCGAATTCCTCAATATTTCCAACACTCGAGTCTCTCATCTAAATACTGTAACATCACCACACAAAACTTGATAGCTGACTAGTCAGTCAAATTTGTGAGTCCATAGTTTTTATCGCTCCCTCTGAATTTCATACCACATACCCCAGTCGCACTCCGGAGCAATAAGCAATAAGCAACTAGCAACACATGGATCATAATATGATAGTCTACTCTATACAAACAAATAGTCCAATGCACACTGAAACAGCTGCTTTAGGTGTGCATTGGACTATTTTTTTTTTGTATGGAGTAGACGTAGACTATCATATATAATATTATGATCCATGTGTTGCTAGTTGCCTATTGCTTATTGCTCCGGTGTGCGACCAGGGTTAGATATAAATTAATGAACTTCATAGGTGACGCGAGTCTCTGGACTCTCCAAACTTCCTGTCCAGAAGGCCGAATTAAGAACTCCATTCACTCTGAAACTATTCTCGATTGATTTTCTACCGAAATAGTCAAGTTCATGAAATTACTATTCAATATTCATTCCTATGCATAGTTGAGTCGTATGGTTTGGTTCGTTTGTTGATAGCTGATTGATGGTCATTTGCTGAAGATAGACGATTTATTATTGAAAAGCACTTTACATAGGAGTGTTGTACCAACATAATAAAAAATCTACATTCAATATTATTTGGAAAAAGTGAATATTCTAGAAATCTGCATGTAACATTTTACAATAAATATTCAAAATCTGATTAAATATATATAATAGTCTTGAAACTCAAAGTTTTATCGATCTCGATCTGAAATTTCACTCATTTATTTATATATTTATTCATTTCACACATAGAAAAGCTCACATTATTTTTACACATTAATAGATTTTAGGGTAATTGAGTTTCTTCGCTTCTGATTGAGATATTATTTCTATTTTAGTTAGAAAATTCAAGATAATAATTATTACCTACTACCCAAAATTAGAATGATAATATTTCTGAATTACATTCCATAAATATAAATTATTTATAAGGTACTCATACCGGTACTCGTGCTTACCTTTCTCTATTAAATAGACAACTTGCATGTTATACAACATTATTTTATGGGCTCAAGGATATAATGAAACCTTTATTTAGGCTTTATATAATTACTTATATTATTTACCTCTAATTACGGAATTCGTTAATTCAATATTATCTTCAATTTTGTAATCATAGACTTTATTCTTAATAAAGTTACACATTCTTATACATGCACACTCATTTTCCCTTTTCCAGTGATTTATCACTTTTTAAAATATTTCTAATAAAAAAATAGGTAATAATGTAAAGAAAATAATATAAAATAGGATAAAATAGGCTATTTTGATATTCATACATGTACAAACACCCAAAATAGACAAAATTAAGGCATTTTGCCTAACATCCAGTCTCATATAATAATAAATGAATGAAAATAATGATGATAGATGAATGACAAGTGCTCTCCTCTTTGAAGGAAAAACATGTCATGGAATGATTTTCTTGCATTGGTTCCGTCAAATAACGCCATTTATTTGATTCTGTGCAATCATTATTTGTGAGATAAGCTACCTTATCACTCCGAATGATTTTGCCGCCAATGATTTTGAATAAGTTTACCGCCATTGTTATTCTGTTGGCAATAGGTTTTGCAATGGTATAGTAACGTTGGTAGTACTGTGAAACTTGTCGGAAGATGACAAACAGCTGATGAAATAATAATGAGTCACATCACACTAACCTAAAAACAAGAAGTGATTGATCTGTTTTGAATTTCTACTATCATTCTAAAAGCTCCAAATATTCTACACAGAATTGAGCAGTATGATCTAGTATAGGTATTGTGGTTACACTTTTTCAATAGAAAACATTAATTCACTGTCAAACTGAATCCAACTACGGCCTTGACGGAGGTAGGTTCATAACAAAGTCTTCTTGTATGGTCAAAGATCAAGCAATCAAGTTGATTGCTTGGAAATCGTATTAATATTATTAAGAATAATATATATAATATAATTGTGGTAAAAATCAATTATTGCTTATTGGAAGTTAATCCTTTTGAAGGTTTAGATTGATAAAGTAAATACTCCTTAAAGTGATCACTCTATTCATTTCAATTATTAATTAATGGTTTTTAATTGATTGTTTTACCTCTGACTATATTTCTAAATAAAACTTAAAATCAATCAAGTTTAACCAAAGTGGTTTTAGTTGGGCCAAATACTTGAATTTAGGCCTATTTGTTATTTCTGGGTTCTTAATCTCAACGTGGAGCAAATGATACCTAACCTGATTCCCAACTCACTAGTTTTGTTATGATTATAAGTTGAGTTCAAGTTAACTTTGTTTGAATAGCTTGATCTCCAGTTTTGTTGACCTTTGTTTGTTTGAACTCTGAACATGTGAACTCACAGAAAAACGAATATGAATTGAATTCAGATTCCACTTTTGCATGACAATACACACATCAGAACTTTGTCAATACAGTTTGATTACATTTTGATGTTGGAAGTGAAGGCTTTCATAAATGTATCACGATAATAAGGTCTGTTTATCATGATATACTGCTGTAAAATAATTTCATCATGTAACATGTCCTACAGTATAGATGAGTTCTCCAAATTTATTTTAAGCTTCAATGTACTGATGTAATTCGTTTTTTAAGAACAATAACGTTTTTTATTGAAGTAAGTTCATTTTATTTCTAATCAGTTTCACCTCCATATATTATTACCATCATACCAGTATCAAAAAAATTTCTCCAATCCCGCTATGCTGTAGTTGTAGGTTTTGAACTGGACAAGAACATCACACCTTTTCAATGGCTCTCATGGATGGCCATCATAACAAACTAGGGTTCGGTCAGCACACTGTTTTGGAGGTAGGGCTGATTTTTGTTTATTTTTTCGAAAATAATAGTAACTGGGATTGGGTTTTTGGTCTAAAACTTTTTTAACATATTCTTTTTCTAATGTTTTAACTCATTATAATTATTAAGTAATAACTCATTTGCTCTCATACTTTTGTAATCGATATTATAAGTAAAACTTTTTCAAATATTTTGAAAATTTAATTTATAATTTTTGTCATTGTTTTCATTCACCCATCGCTTCATAGTGGTATACCCTGTATCTTTCTTTACATGAGGTGAATGGAGATGAGTTAAATAGCCTACCTACTATATGTCTGAAACTTAATTGAAATATGTAGCCTTCAGATCGTTAACAATTGAATTTCTTACATTGATAACAGTATTTTTTGGTTCTATAGCAGTTCCTCCGAGTAGTGTTACTTCTTATACCATAGCCCCCTCTAATACATGGCCGCGGCCTTCAATGTGACAACGTCGCTGCACCGGCTTACTGAGCCATACAAATCGGTCATGTTTTGACAGCTGTAGTGAATGAATGAATGAATGAATCAATTTTATTTGATCTAGGTTAAAACTACAAAGTGTGAGATTTTATAAGTGAAACCGGCCGGGATTGCGACGTTGTCACATTGAAGGCCGCGGCCATGTATTAAAGTGGGCTATGTTCATACTTAGTGCTTAATTTGTAAAATTAAAGGTTCCGTTACAGAGGGGAGAACCTAGGGGGTCTGGGGGGCTTGCCCCCCAGCAAACGGTAATTCGGCGGTCCCCCCTGAAAAAAATGAAATTTTTCAACTTCTCACTACTTTCTTACTCTTTCTTTCTACTTTTTCCTAAAATCCTGACATTTTTTTCAAAATTCCTTGCACTTTTACCAAAAATTGTTACATTTTTCTTCTTTCATTTGTTTTGTGTCTGCGGCAACTCCTCCATGCCTACAGGGATGCTTTCCCTTGCATGGTAGAATTTATTGTCAAAACATTAATTTAATATGTTATTTGTGATTTTTTTGTTGTTTAATTGAAAGTAGTAATATGACAATCAAATGTCATTAATGGAATATCATTGATCATTTTTTTGTATTGTTTTTGGCAATAAAAGAATTTATTTATTTATTTAATATTCTACATTTTACTACATTATATTATTCTACGAATTCAACTATTGTTGATCTTGTTTAGATGGCTGAGCCAGAAGAAGAGTGTGAACTACAACAGCTGGTGCCCTGTGAAGAGGATCACCGCACCAGTGATAGATTTGGCGAAGGCGAGGTCACGCCTCCAGTCAGTCCGGCTGTCAGTAAACTGTCTCAGACATCGGTTGCAAATGCCAACGTCAGCTCCACCGGTAGTCACAAGGACAGGGTGGGTTTTCACCATCATTCAAACTTACTTCGTCTTTTATAAGTGTTCAAGAATTCATAGCTTTGTTCCAGGATTCAATGATATAACATAAAATAATATTCGCAGTTATAGCAGGATTCTTTTAAATTGTCATAAAACAGCTGATTGATGTACGCTCGTTTACTAACGTTAAATAAGCTGTTTTATGACAAGTTAAAACAATCCTGCTATACAGTGAGTAGCAGTTAATTTCATCACATTATATAATTTTAAATCATAACTCTGTGGAATTGTCATAGTCTATTATATTTTATACTATTCAATTAGTAAGGCTAGGCGTACACCGGTTAGTCAAGACAAGACGAGATTAGTCACGTTTAGTCACAGTACTTCACATAGTTGCTTATGAAGCAACACACACCGATTAGTCATTGCATCGGTGTGTGCAGCATAAGCAACTATGTGAATTACTGTGACTAAACGTGACTAATCTCGTCTTGTCTTGACTAACCGGTGTACGCCTAGCCTTAGGGTTATTCATTTTTTAGTGTTCAGAAGTTGAGCATGGGAGGGAGTCTCATCCTTGTGCCCTCATGTATGTTTAGATTTGAATTTGAACACGAGTACAATTCAAGGGATTATTAATAATGTTTCAAGTTGGTTATTAATAAGGGTTGGTAATGTTTCTGGAAGATTTGGAAAAATTGTCACAATGTATGAACAGATTAAGAATAATTTATTACTGATAAGGAAGAATAATACGACAGTGAAATACTGAATACTGAAAAGATTCATGATATTCTCTTATCTTATCGAATTTCTTTGTGATTTGATTGGGTTTCAACTTGAAAGCAACAAGGCTTGTTTGTACAGATTTTGTATGTTATGTAGGCTACATTGCACAGTTATTTTTCTGTGGAAAATCAAGGTATTTCCACCTTCCTCTGTTGTTTTGATAATTTTGTGATTCATTTTCCAGTCATCTCCTGGTGGGATACATGGTAATTCTCCAGCAGCCGGGATGGCCAGCCTAAGGGCTCCAGCTAGCCATGCTTCTTCTAGCACTAAGTCTTTGAGCAGAATTGCAACCGTACCAAGCATCAATAGTAATACTGGAGGCTCAGGTATACACTATACATACTAATAACTATTACCTCTTTGAATATTTAGTTTTATTTCATATTGAATCATTTTACACAATGTTATAAATAATTGAAATATGAAGTTATTCATAGTGTTAGATTTATTACCTCTCGGAACATTGATTGCGACTGATGGTTTTTGCTCTTAGTTAGATTGGTGATTCCAGGATGTGCTAATCCAGCACTGTTTAGACCAGGAAAGCTATGATGCTATTGATAAATTTATTACTCATGTAATCATGATTTAATAATAATGATCAATTTTGCATTGTTTGTCCGTGTGCAGAATTTGTCTAATATTGTGGAGAAAAAACTAAGATTTTATATTCAAAATATTTTCTATAAATTATAATATATCAATAATTTCTATAAAATGAAAATATTGTAAAATGACATCTGATCTATAAATTGAATGATTTCTATTGAAAGTTTTAGAAATCAATCAATTTCATATGGGGTATAATATTATCCAATTTTTTAGTCAAGTACTATATTTCCGAGCTTGATCTATTGCGAAATTTATAGGATTTATTTATTTAATTTTATAGGATTTCCATTTCAAGGATTTCCAATATGGAATGCTTATCTAATATGAATATTATCATAACTTGATTAATATTCGATTTCTGTTCCTCAAATGGAATTAATGATGAATTGAATACTGTCTTTGTGAATCAAAATGTATCATTGTCTTTTTCTGTTTTAGGTACTCGATTATCGTATGTTAATGAAAAAATGAACACAAGGCCACCAAAAGCTCCACAGGGAACGCTCTCACGTCCCCACATGAAAAGAGGTTGGTAGTATTCAATAATCGCTCAATGAGAAATGACTCACATTGTTCTATTTTGGGATTGATGAAAACGAATTATCTTATTCCAATATTTATAGAATTTATTCTATCTAAATCATTAATGACAATATAATTATAAGGTAATGTTGCGGAGCAGCACAGGTCTATACTAGTATAATTGAACTTATTACGCTTCCTTTTGGTAATATTCTTGTTAATAATTAGTTGAAATAGTTATGTTTTTTCTATTTTAAACAATCGGCATAACTTTACTAAAAATCAGAATTTGTAGATTGAAATCTTCTAGTGTCAAAAATCAATATAAGTTTTCGTTGCATTTGTAGAAGCATCGGCTCCCTCTCGATTACTTTCTCCCTTACAAAAAATACATTAAAAAATGCAGGTTTGACTGGTAGGCTACATCCTTTATAATTCGATTTATTGTGAAAACATTGATTTCAATTGCATGCTTTGCTTATAGAATGTGGATGAATTAAATTCAATTTTGCACACTTCGAACAGGCTTTGAAGCACAATATAACAATAAATCTTTCAATATGAAATGCTAGTTTGTTATTACCATTTTTGTTGGAAATGTGTTGTCCTTCTGTGAGAGACAATATTGTGCTCGAAGAGGTCAGGAATCAGTCATCAGTTATATTTCACTGATATTCTCTCTAAGATGTATTCAGAGGGGTACAAACTTATATGTATTACTATAAATTCACACTAATATGTATTGTGCAGTGTATTACAGTTTGATATCAAAAGGAGTAAGTGCATTGGTCGGGTACAATTTTCTTTTCATAATCCATTTTTGTTTCGTAACACTTAGGCTAGGCGTACACCGGTTAGTCAAGACAAGACGAGATTAGTCACGTTTAGTCACAGTACTTCACATAGTTGCTTATGAAGCAACACTCACCGATTAGTCATTGCATCAGTGTGTGCTGCTTCATAAGCAACTATGTGAATTACTGTGACTAAACGTAACTAATCTCGTCTTGTCTTGTCTTGACTAACCGTTGTACGCCTAGCCTTAAAATAGATTGTAGACGTCTTTGTATAAATTATGCTACTTTTTCTATTGAATATTTCATTGCTGTGTAACTACTATTGTACCTATTTGTATGATAACTACCTATATAATATTTTTTAATACTTTCCCAGTGAGTAATAGTATATTATGTGACACTAATCAATTGATAAAAGCACTTTTTTAATAACACAATTATTGGAAACACTATATTTTTGACAATTATTGTTTCTTTCACAACAGTGCTACCACACATATTTATTGTTTATTATAAAATTCTCCATTATTCAATCTTTTACTTTTTTGTTTGTATAATTTTGTAAATACTGTATATAATATTATTTCTGTCGCTTGTTTTGGTTTCTATGATTTTATGTGTTTGTGTATTCATTTATTTTCTTTTTCTGTTTCTTTTTCTACACCGGTTGTTTCTGTCTGCACTTGTATACTGTATGCTATGCCTGTGCCTGTGCGTGTGTGTGATTGGTGCACACAAGTGAATACGGCTCCGTTAGATAGGTCCATTCACCATCACTGTTTTCTCTCAGATGTCACCGATGTCAGACGCATGGAAACCGCGCTGCTGCATCTGCTGGAAGATTTTCATTCTGGAAAGCTTCGAGCCTTTGGTGAGTTAGCAACTAAAACAATAACAAAAAGTAGTATTCTATACTTCACATGAAACAATACTCTTCATTCTACTGAAACAATAACAAAAAGTAATATTCTACGTGTTCTATGGCATTCAGTAATCGTAAAAACATCCGATTCCCGTGAATAACCCTGTATGTTGAGCTCTTCAAACTCCCCATGTGATGAAGGTTTACTGATGATGTGTGTCCGATTACCGATTTCATAAGGAATACATCGAAATCTTCCAACTACAGAAATCGTCCACTGAAAATATCGTACCACTAAAACTCTTAATTCTGAGCTTTTACTACTGCATAGAAGTGACCTTTCAGTAGGCTGCTGAATGTTTTATGATATTCGAATGTAAAGTTTTACATCAAAACTTATGCATAATTTCGTTACATTTGATCGATTTCCAATAATGGATACAATGTGTGAAGACTAACAGATTATTGCACAAGTCTTCGTCTAGAGTTCATCATCTATTTTTCTATCAATATATTGATTTCTTATAATTTATTGAACGAAATTCCTAATTAATAATGCTAGAATATACTCTGAAGACTTCCGCTACTGCGAATATTGACAACAGAATAATAGCTATTGAAGTAATTCTATGAATTTGATTTATTGATTTCTATCTTTGTGTAGCTACATTATTTCAGGAAGAGAAAGGATTAAAGAAACAACATTTCTTCAAATCTTATAACTTATAAACTAAATAAAATTTTCTTATCAATGTTATTCAAAATTATGGTTCCTCTCTGTAATTTGATATAGTTTCAAGGACAAACAGTAGGCTACTAGACTCTACAGGAGATTTTGATTAGAATAAAAAAGAAATGCATGAAAGTTGACAATTACATTCAAAGGTGCGTTTACATTTATTCAAAATCGGATTGGTCCGATTTCAGATACTGTATAATCACAGTGTGACCATTGAGTGTCACACTTGTGATTGATTTGCTTTGTCTTACCCGCCGCACTTTGCCATCTTCCATAAGATTTACATTGAGGAGCTACGTGAATCGTGGTTATTTGAAGTGGATCATTTTGAACCCACAAATTTGCCTATGCCAGTGTTAGTTTTCATCATTTTTATAATTCGAAGTAATAATAAAACTAGAAAGACTACATTTATCAAAATGTAGTGTATAAATGTAGTGAACAAATTTGTATAAATGTTCATTTATCAAAATATTTATATTTTTATGTTAGAAAAGTGATTTTTAATGGCGTTCCTCTTGAACAAAGTTTGTCTGAAGGTTAAGGCTAGGTGTACACCAGTTAGTCAAGACAAGACGAGATTAGTCACGTTTAGTCACAGTACTTCACATAGTTGCTTATGAAGCAACACACACCGATTAGTCATTGCATCAGTGTGTGCTGCTTCATAAGCAACTATGAGAATTACTGTGACTAAACGTGATCTTGTCTTGTCTTGACTAACCGGTGTACGCCTAACCTAAGTTAGAATGCCTCACATCTGGTATGAGAATTCAAAATATTGGCAAAAGTATGCCGGGAAATAATGTTCCAACGCACTGTTATGAACCCTTTCACACGAATGGCCACTCTGTGATTCTCTTAATCGTATGGTTTCATTTGATTCCTACATCAGTCTATTTCTCACAAAAATCAGGTCTCAGACCCTTGTCTATTAAACTATGTGATTATTCAGGTAGTTTTGTGTAAATTGATACAATTCCTGTTAATTTTGTGTTGAAGACCTCTGTATTCTTGTGTGGATTAATACAATTTTTGTTACTATTTTGGCTTGAAAGGTAAAGACTGCAGCATGGAACAGATGACCGGTATCAGGGAACAGCAGGAACGTCTAGCTAAGCTGCACTTTGAACTTGGAGCTCAGCAGGAACTGTTCACTCCGCTAAGCGCAGAGGGACTTAGCCAAGGTGCCGAGAACATGACAAGACTTATGGCAAGTCTGGAGCGACTAAGTGAAAGCATTGAGAAACTACACTCGTTCAATAGCTAGTCTCGCATTCAAGTGTTTACCAGAATTCTAAAATGTTTCACTGGGGAGCATGTCTGTAATATTACATCTCTGACAGATGTTACAATTGACGAACTATCAATTCATTATTTAGAATTTAGTGATGAGCAGTTATGATTACTATCGGTAAATTGTACCTATTAGTTTTTCTTCCATTTAAATGCTGCATTTATCAGCTAATGGTTTTCAAATATTTTATATAAAAATGGAATATATAGTGGATATCTAAAAACATAAATTATAATTATTATAAAGAGAGATTTTTATATTATTGTGATATTTATTGTTGGTGATGTCGCTCCTATTGTCATTGAAGTGTAACTATGTTGTATGCCTGTTCTATAAAGTAGAGATTTTAGTAAGAATTGTAAATCCAAATGATTTGTTAAAAATGTTTAATGAAGTGTGTGAATGAGAAAATTAAATTAATTATGAAAACTGAATTTTATTCATTTCTCACTGAAATCGTAGCTTCACTCCTTCATATTATATTTATGAATAACATTAATATTGTATGTTATTTATAATAATAATCTTAATGTTATTTGAGAATAACATTATTGTTATTTTGTAAAAGTAGGCTATTCAAAACAGCATTTAGAGCAGTTGAGAGCCAGTTTTGTCAGGCGTTCCAAATTACAAGGAGATAAATCCTTCTTTACCACTCTTATTATTAATTCCTATTTACTCCTTGAAAACACCTCTTTCTCCTCAAGTTTAAAATGAGTTGAATGTTCCATATTCTAGTCTAGGAGTTATTTCACAACAATTACTCACTAGTAGAGCAATATCAACAGTTTCATACTGTGTGTCACCGTTATGAATAAAATCACTTAGTAGACTGAAGAATTCTTCCTGTAGCTTCTGTCAATAAAATCTAATCTTCAATCTAAACATCTGAACCTTTATTGACAGAAGCCGATATACTGCACTACAGCCCTGTAGATAGACCATCTATTTTCCAGGTAAGAAACCGTGGGCCGCACTGCAAGTGGGTAGATGGTGGATGGTTGACATGGTTTATCAAGAAGGCTGTGATAATTATTTTCTACATGTTCTATTATTATGGATGTTGTATGACCTATAAAATATAGGACTCATAGGTAAACCATCTACCATCCAGGTAACAAACCAGCAGTGCGGCCTCAGATTAAGGGCTTACATCCAGATGCCCTGGCTAGCAATATTTTTATTGCATCTCGAAGCAGTCCATTTTCTGTCTTGATGTTTCTCCCCGATCAACAAACATTTCTCGCCCAATCTTGTGCCTTCCCGTGTTTTTTGAGAAAAAAGCTCTTGGGAAATCTTCTGCTGCTGCTCCGCTCAACATTTTCAAGCAGACTATAAGGGAACTCGTTTTCCTCTTTTAATATTCTTTCGTGTGGAGATTGTGGATAACCGAAAATACATTTTCCACGAGCCTGTTCAATGTCCATTGCAGAGGACATTGGAAACCTTCAAATATTTAAACGTATCATTCAAGGATAATTGAAAAACATTTTGTGCTGAACAGCTATGAAAAGGTGGGTTAGTAAATAGGCTAATAGGTATATTTACTAACGGATTAACAGGTTTACTAACGGTTTAAAGGATTTACGAAGAAATTAAGGATCCGTAATGTTACCCGTAAGCCAAATATATTACATATTTTTTCATAATTATTCAAAGATTACAAATACAATAAAATATAATTTATTAATAATAGGAGACGTACACGTCGGCGACGGTGATTTGAAATGACCTTGAATTAAAAAAATAGATAGGTTGGAAATTTCAATTTTCTGGTTTTATTGTTGACTAGTCTTATTTAATTCTAAATGTTGAATATACTAAATGATATAGACACCATGTACAAGTGGAAATCATAATCATTGAGAATACATTATTGAGAGATGAAAAAATTCTAGACATAATTTCTAGGAAATAGATGGATGATAGAGAAGACAAGAAGTTTCAAAACAGAACCATTCAACCATAACTCATTGTTTTGTGGGTATCTTATTATTTACAAGACATCTCTCAACAATCTAATCTACCTACGATCATTGATTGTAGGTACGGTATCTTATTTACAAGACTTCTCTCTACTGGCCTATTTCCCTTGGCATGGAAAGCGAAATTCCCTTTCCACCTTACATTTACCTCAATAATGAAAAGACGAAACAGCAGTGCATGGCTCTGTTCAAAAGCGAGGGAACGTCTCAGCTTTCAATGACGGAAATGCATAGTCGCGTCTCCCCTCCCGCAGTCAGAGATAGAACAGATGGGGAAACTGCAGATGACGCTGAGGCGTATGGGAGAATGAGGAATGAAGCTGAGGCGTGAGGTAGTAACTGCAGCTACCTGTAGATCCACTCAGCGGCGTGCTTTTCATCTGCGCATGCGCAGAAACGACTCGCTCAGTCTTCAGTCGCTCCGTCGTTCTCAGCGGTAACGAACCAAGTCGTGTTGTAGCATGCGTTCGCTTGTCAGACATTGAAATGATGTGAATTTTCCGTGAAAATTTGCCGGGTTCTTTTATTCTGTGCAACGTATTATTAGCTAATATTATTATTAGCGTATGATCGGTGGGGAGACCCGAAAGTAGTTCCATCTCGCCGTGTATTCAACCTAATTTTTACTTAACTTGAAGTTCGATTCCACTTTCAGAATATTCAACAATTTTGAAAAAAAAATACACCATTATTGTGTGTTTGGATAGTGTGGTGGCCTATTTGTATTTACAGTTTACAAAAGTACAAAAGTGTAAATCTGGTATGCAAGTTTTGTGACAATGTGAATAATTAATTTTGAGTGTTGATTCTTCATATTCATCGAGCTTTTTGAGGTAAGTAGGCCTATACAAATTAATTTTATCACTTAGCCCAATGAACTCTGTGCTTTTCGATGACAATAGAAATATTATGTTTAGTTGATAATTAAAGTAAATTTATCAAAAAATAATAGAATTGATTTCCAGTTATGCATATGCTAAGAAAAATCTACTTTTACATTTAATGGAATCATATTCCAAGCAAATATAAATAATCTAATAATTATCAATTTAAAATGATTGAAAATAGTTATAAACAATAATAATGATAATAAATCTCTGCTAGTATTCAGGCAGTTCGAAGCTAAGGTGAATCAGTCTACAAATATATGAAATAATTTTGAATAGAGAGTCCTTATAATAATATAATGATCCAATTTTTTAACACTCCAGACTTTAATAAGAAATAGTTGATTTTCATATGAGGTGAACTAGAGATGCTATGAGAGCTTCAATACATTTTACCGTGTTGCATCTGAAAAGAGAATAATCATCTCAGAAATTTCTCTTTTCTTTCGTTTATATAAAAAAGAAGATACCTACCTCATCTTCTTTTGGTTGAAAGTCAACCAGTGCGTGGAAATTTTGAAAGAGGAAGCCGAAAAAGGAAAGGTGGTTTGTAGGAGAAGATAGAAAGAGATAGAAAGAAATAAGAGTAGAAAGAGAAGAAAAAGGAGAAGTAGGAGAAGAAGAGAAGCTGAAGCTGAAAGGGCCTGATTGAGTTCTCGTGCAGTGATCCATTCTGTTGCCAGCCTGCTTTGTGTTTCCTGTTCATCGAATTGCAACCAATCTGACTTTTTCATCTACAAAACTGGGTGGAGAGTTTATCCACTGTAAGTAAAAGTCTGCTAGCCGATCGATGATTGGTCGATTAATGTGTTTGCGGGGGTTTCGATGATCGTCTCACTTGAATAAATAATAATTACCAGACTAGAAAGTTTTAATGTACACCCTCATTTCTACATCTGTGTCAATTTCGTAATCATGCTTCGAAATTCGAGCTCTTATCGACTTCCATCTAATGATTATTAGGCTGTTGGAGTTAACGATACTATCTCGATTCGAATCTATCCATTGCCTTGAGCAAATATAATCATAATTATTATTATGTGAGGTTACACGCTGGATATCGTGTCATAGTTTTTGTTGTGTTGACAACAGTTCAAGAATTCCTCATTTTCCCATTGACATCTAAGGCTAGGCGTACACCGGTTAGTCAAGACAAGACAAGACGAGATTAGTCACGTTTAGTCACAGTAATTCACATAGTTGCTTATAAAGCAGCACACACTGATGCGATGACTAATCGGTGTGTGTTGCTTCATAAGCAACTATGTGGAGTACTGTGACTAAATGTGACTAATCTCCTCTTGTCTTGTCTTGACTAACCGGTGTACGCCTAGCCATATGCAAATACAATCTCACAGTTTTCACAATTCTGACTTCTGTCTTGAAACTTAGTTGCACAAAGGTTTCCTATGTTCAATCTTTAATTTATGAACAATCAAGGGTAATCGTGATTTATCTTCCATCAACTTCTGCGCAACCCACCCAAAGATATTCTGTGAACTCACTAATCCTGACAGTATGGAGATACCGTGATATGGAATTAAAATGAATAATTATCTTGATTTCTATTTTCATATTAATTCAATCATATTTCGTAGATCCAATTTGATTGATTTTTGACAAACTTCCCTCATTTTGATTTAGTTTGAAACTCAAGAACAGACCAGCAATAAAAGTTCTTACGCAATTCTTTGCAAAGAGTTGGGTGGCTCAAAGTAGTTCTCTTTAATAATTTTTCTGTGTGTATTGCATATATGTTACTGTAGTATTAATTTCATCAAATAAAAGGAGTTCATGAAGCTGGATAAAAGTAAATCAAGAAGCTTGTGAAACAGATAAATCAGCTCACTATTTTACTTGTTGGATTTATGTTTGTCTATTCTTCCCAAAAAATAGTAATCGTCAATCAATAAGCGAAAAGAATACTGAGTACATAAATGATTACAATCACTAATCTAAGCAAGAATTGTACATTTGACAGCAGTAGAATAGCTTTTCGAAGGGCCAAAAACTACTAATAGAATTCTTATCATAATCTTCAAGAAAATATGCGGGTCTAGACTACTTCTCATATTAAATTGTTACAAATTCCAAGTTAATCAATCCAAATGAAACATTCATAATTGAAAAATTCCAAATAATAATAAATATATCATATAATTGTTATCTACGTTGTCACTAAACATTCCAGGTTCCGAATAAATTACGATATACCTATGTTGTGTGTCTCAAAACAGTCCCCACTTCACATTCCAATCTCCTGAGATCAAGTTAACGTGAACAAAACTTGAAACCAAAACTTTTTCAAGCTGGTATCGATATAATCGCAAACTCTCAACCTATAAACTTCAGACATTGTTGTTTGGTACTATGCTGCTCGGAAGTTGCCTCTAATCCCGAAATCCCTGAGCTTCACTTCAGCCAGCCACTGTAAAATTGATACCAGTGCATTCTTGCAGCATCCCAATGAAGATCCCAAATGCACAGAAAGAACGAGGACCCAACTCTAGATAAGTAGGTCACGATCAGACTCAAAATCTCATAGTTTGGTTCCCAAACTTTTATGTTCACAACTTCTGTGAAAAGTTATCACTAAAGAGGTAATGAGATATGGAGTTCATTGTCGATTCAAGCCAATAAATCCACGTGTACATTGAAAAATCATAAAATCTCAAATCGTAAACAGTTTATGATAGTATCTGACTTGGTCTAGTTTAAGAATAATCGTACTGTCTACTCACCAGACTATAAAAATGAATCGATCCGTTGTTTCCATTATATTCTCTCATTAAGCGAAACTCAATGTTACAAAAAAGTCAGTGAAATAACTGATCAGAGAGAAGAGAAGAGAAACTTTCTTCTTCTATACTCTCTGAAACTGATAGAAGTTGAAAAGAAAACTAACTACTAAGGATATTAACTTTATAGCTCGAGATTCCACTATACTAAGCTGATTCGATTAATTTTTTTGATAGGTTGAAACATAATGATCATTAGTGATTGTTTCTAGCCCACATTCTTTCTCTTATTCCATTTGCCATGAATTGAAAATTTGATTTTGAGAAATAACATTTATTTCTTGTAATTTCTTCAAGTTGCGAAATTCTGATACAATAATCGCTTCAATAATAATTTGAATTGTGAATTCAAATATTCATATTCTCAATTGTAAATCCAAATTCAATAAAATCGAATTGATTCAATTATATAAGAACTACAGCAATGGGAATTCAAATTCAATAAAATCTAATTAATCCAATTATATATAAGAACTACAACAATACACCTACTACACTCACAACTAGGCACTTCGACAACTACCACAACTATATAATTAAACTTTTTTTGCTAGGGATGATGCCCACATAAGCTCTAGGCTCGTGCGTGGGTAATGGGAAGGATGATGAAGAGAGATGAATGGACCTAAAGCTTTAGGTGGGTTCCGAACCACCGGGAAGCGATTTTGAAGCTCTTGAATAATTTCTGTATTTAGAGGAGCCCAGCTAGCGTACACGGCTTGAAAAAGTTTTGGTTTCAAGTTTTGTTCACGTTCACTTGATCTCAGGAGATTGGAATGTGAAGTAGGAACTGTTTTGAGACACATAACATAGGTACCGTAATTCATTTGGAACCTGGAATGTTTAGTGACAATGTAGATAATAATTATATGGAATATTTATTATTATTTGGAATGTTTCAATTATGAATGTTTCATTGGGATTGTTTAACTTGGAATTTTTAACAATGTATAGTCTAGACCCGCATTTTCTTGAAGATTATGATTAGAATTCTATTAGTAATTTTTGGCCCTCTGAAAAGCTATTCTACTGCTGTCAAAGGTACAATTCTCGCTTAGATTAGTGATTATAATCATTTATGTACTATGACACGATATCCAGCGTGTAACCTCACATAATAATATGATTATATTTGCTCAAGGCAATGGATAGATTCGATTCGAGATAGTATCGTTAACTCCAACCGCCCAATAAATCATTGAATGGAAGTCGATAAGAGCTCGAATTTCGAAGCATGATTACGAAATTGACACAGATGTAGAAATGAGGGTGTACATTAAAACTTTCTAGTCTGGTAATTATTATTTATTCAAGTGAGCCGATCATCGAAACCCCCGCAAACACATTAATCGACCAATCATCGATCGGCTAGCAGACTTTTACTTACAGTGGATAAACTCTCCACCCAGTTTTGTAGATGAAAAAGTCAGATTGGTTGCAATTCGATGAACAGGAAACACAAAGCAGGCTGGCAACAGAATGGATCACTGCACGAGAACTCAATCAGGCCCTTTCAGCTCCAGCTTCTCTTCTTCTCCTACTTCTCCTTTTTCTTCTCTTTCTACTCTTATTTCTTCTCCTACAAACCGCCTTTCCTTTTTCGGCTTCCTCTTTAAAAATTTCCACGCACTGGTTGACTTTCAACCAAAAGAAGATGAGGTATCTTCTTTTTTATATTGCCTAAACGAAAGAAAGAGAAATTTCTGAAATGGTTTTTCTCTTTTCAGATGCAACACGGTAAAATGTATTGAAGCTCTCATAGCATCTCTAGCTCACCTCATATGAAAATCAACTATTTCTTATTAAAGTCTGGAGTGTTAAAAAATTGGATCATTATACTGTCTGTATAAGGACTCTCTATTCAAAATTATTTCATAGATTTGTAGACTGATTCATCCTAGCTTCGAACTGCCTGTATACTAGCAGAGATTATACTAGATTAGCTAGATGACTGTAGATTATACTAGATGACTGTAGACTAGCCAGATATACTAGCAGAGATTTATTATCATAATTATTGTTTATTACTATTTATTACTATTCAATTATTTAAATTATTTTAAATTTATAATTAGATTATTCATATTTGGTTAGAATATGATTCTATTAAATTGAAAAGTAGATTTTTCTTAGCATATGCATAACTGGATATCAATTCTATTATGTTTTGATAAATTCACTTTAATTATCAACTAAACATAATATTTCTATTGTCATCGAAAAGCACAGAGTTCATTGGGCTAGAGAAAACCACCAAATCCTACTGGAATTATTGATTTGAGAATGACTCCTCTTGTCAATAATATCATTTTTCTACTCCTTGACAAACCCGGATTTTTCAAGAAAATCTTAAAAATAGGAGATTGGTTTGAATATCATTGATTGGATAGAATTCATTTTTCGAATGTTCTACAGCGATCGTCAAAGCTTGTTCATGAGCTTGTTTTTGAGCCAGAAAACAATCTACAACTTTTTCGCTTCAAATAGGCTAACTGAAATTAATAACATGTACATTAAAAGGTTCTCAATAGTAAACCGCTTTAGGTTTGGTCTGTGTCACGGGGGATTGAAAAAATATTGCACATGTCTATTGAGTCACAATGGCCATCTAAATGGACATTGAAATTCGAAAAAATATTATTCATCAACTGTTCTAGATACACGATCAAATTTTTCACCAAAATATACAGCTATTCAAGCTCTAAAAAACGATGTATAACACGTGTGTCTTTGTCAAAACAATTCCTAAGAAGTTTGTTTTTAAATTCACAAGCAACCAGCTGTAATGACGTCAACGATCCGACTGTTGGTAAATGTCTCTGTAGAATTTACTCAGTCTACCAACAGAGTGCAGCACGTACTGGAAGCACTTTACACATGTCCATGTAGGTGTACGTTGTGATTCAAGCGAGATATATGAGAGAAATAGCGTATTAGAGACTATAGAAATTGATGTCCATTTAGATGGACAAGGTGACTGAATGAAAAATTATACTCTGTTAATACATTTTTCCCAAGGTGGTATTTTTACTCTCCAAAACTGTCACCCTACTTTCATGAGAACAAACAGAAGCGATTTATATTGGGTTAGGTTAGGTAAGTGGAGGTTGAGATTGAAACGAAATTGAAGGGTTACACTGATTTTCAATACGGTGAAGTAAGTGTTGCCGTCGAGTATAATGCATGGGGACAGTGGAGATGGAGAACGAACAGGATGGATGTAAAGGGAAAAGAGAAGGGAAAAGTGAGCACAATAGAAAAGAGGGTAGGGAAAAAGGGAAAATGGAGTCTATTTGCCTGTTCCTTTCTTCGCATTATTGTAGCAACGAGCGAGCAGTGAGACCTTCCATTGTTATCATGCACTAAGCGGCTGTGTTTGAGAGGTCGGCGGAAAAGTTTTATTAAAAATTAACGAGAATTTATTTTCTTCCTTTGCTGGTGTAACGAGCTCCTTAAAACCCTTGTTTCACGACGCCCTGAGCAATGGTGACGTCTTGAGCTTATCTTCTTCTCACTCTCTCTCTCTTATACTCTCATACTCACACTGTCTCTCTCCCATACTCTCACTGTCCCTCTCTGGCTTGTTTCTTTACACCTTTTCATTGTCACCATAATATTTTACTTTATTCCTAAGCTACTGAATTTGAAAAACAATAATACTGTGTACTGTGTTAGGCTAGACGTACACCGGTTAGTCAAGACAAGACAAGACGAGATTAGTCACGTTTAGTCACAGTAACTCACGTAGTTGCTCATGAAGCAGTAAGACAAGACAAGACGAGATTTCACGTTTGTCACGGTATTCACATGGTTGCTTGTGAAGCAGCACACCGATGCAATGACTAATCGGTGTGTGGCTTCATACAACTATGTAATTGACTAAACGTGACGTCTTGTCTTGTCTTGTCTTGACTAACCGGTGTACGCCTAGCCTTACTGTGCGTTACTGTGATGAAACGCATAACTGTGACACACACTTTGACGTAATCCTTGTTATAAATCTCAGGCAGTTGAAGACTTGTTGTCCTGTACGATAAATCTATCCTAAAGATTCTCATAATAAACATGTCTATTCATGGTCAAATAGTCATGGCCAATGTATTTGGCCAATGACTGCAAGTGTTTCATTACCAATATTGTTGAATGGCCGTGGCGAAGCGTGGTATACTTAACTGGTCATCGCCAGGTATATGTCCTATAGGAAATATACCCGGCGATGACCGGTTAAGTATACCACGGTTGAATGGTCCGATATTATAAAGAGTTTCATCCTCTGTGAAAGATAATAATTTATTATGATTATCAATATTGGTGGATAAAAATAACATGACAAGCGAAATTCGTGCATGACTGCTTGGTTATAATAACCATTGTAACAAGATAAGGTCTTCGTTTTAATGTTGCTATACTATGGATAGTTGGACTACTGTATTTTGGGACGAAACGTTTTAGAAATTATATTTTAACAATCGTTGGAATTAAAAAAGTATAATAGTATCTAATTAGTGTAGAATCATTGGAGATGGGAAAGAAGAGTCTGAAAGGAGTCACACCATTTTTTGATTGTTCATGTTCAATCAACCTCTTGATCATAGATAATTTTCCAATGAAAAACATACGTTAACTGAATTTTATGAAAACGGATTGTGGTTTGAAATCATCAGCTATTCTGAGCCAGGCTAAAAAATATCCTCAACCAAACATTCAAATGTTTTATAATTAATTAAAATTTTAGAAGAATTACTAGAAGGCTGTCAGCAACAAATGGGAAACAAAACGAAGGTAAATCTGTCGAAAAGTGAAGATTTATTAAAAAAAGAGAATGGAGTAAGGAAAACCATGTTGTTGTTTCGTGGAAATATTCATGGAAATTTTGTTAGATTCAGATTTGTTTACGGTGAAGCAAGTGAATCCCTTTCAACTCATAAAGCCTCTCTCGATTTCATTCGCTAATTACAGAAACATGTATTGGTTGAAACGTATGGACGTGACACATGTCCACTGATAAAAACGAGAAATTCATCGTCTGAAATTAGAATCACATTTTGTTGAGTGATGTGCCTGCTAATAGGAAACTGCGGCCAATTGATTGGTTGAACACAATTCTATTATTACAAAAATCTGTAGGCAGACAGTGCAGTGGCAGGTTCCGTGGTCTCTAGAGTGTCTCTACGGTTTAGTGAGTAATGGGCCGCAATTTCAGGAAGCTAATTTTGGAGCCCCTTCTCAAATAACGGAGTTATTTTTAATCATACTCAGCTCTTCAATAGGTTATCAATAGCTCTATTAATTACTTCATTTAGATTAAATTAAATATAATCAATTATCTGAAGATGAAGATGAAGATGAAGATGAAGATGAAGATGAAGATGAAGATGGAGATTAAGATGAAGATGGAGATGGAGATGGAGATGGAGATGAAGATGAAGATGGAGATGAAGATGAAGATGAAGATGAAGATGGAGATAAGGATGAAGATGAAGATGAAGATGAAGATGAAGATGAAGATAATGTAAAATTAGTAGAATCCTCAAGTCTTATACTTATAGACTACACAATCTTATTAGTGAAGTGTCAAAAATACTTGATTCCCTAAGTTCGTCGACATTCATAGTCTTGAAAACAGCGTGAGGGATTGTTGGATACAATACGTTGTACAAAGCCGGCTAGCCGTCCTCTGTAGTAGCTCTGATATTACAAAGCAGTCTCCCTCAAACAGGGTAAGCCACAGGAATGTTTTATTCAAAGCATGCCTGTGCACAGCGCGCTTCAGAATCCCTGTAATTCATTCCACATACCCACCGGTTTTTCTAAATATTTTCAACATTTTCCATATTTTCTCCATTTGAAGAAGACATAAATCACCATCAGAGAGAAGTGGGTAAGCTGGTAACAAAAGGTTTTTGTGAAATGAAACAAAAACATGTTGACATCTTTGAATTCTGAATTGGAGACTTTCAACACAAAGCGATATGAATTGCCGAAATTTTTTTACGATCTTTGACAGTTGGATACTGGATTGGTGATTTTATCCATCTCGCATTCTTAATATTTTCAACTCTATATACGGCACTACTCACACATAGATACTCATCATTCAAATCCCGGATACTCAGCAACTCAGATAACAAACATTTGTCTGTAAATGATGACGCTCAGACGAGTCTGGAACCGTCTTGTCTGAGCAGTATCATTTGAAAACAAGTGTTTGTTATCTCAGTCGCCGAGTATCCATGATTTGAGTATCTATATGTGAGTTGTGCCTACCTGTTCAAAATTATTATAGTCACACAATATTTACCATTAACTACTAACTGATTTACAGCATTCGATCCAAAATCATTATTTCATTTACTTATCTTGTCTTCCTGATTTGCTCGCTCTCACATTATTAATTATTATGCTTCACTATTTTTAGATTTTCTCCATATTTCAATAATGCTTGGAAATTATTTGTTATCGATAATGAGGTTAAGCCTAAGATTCTGGGGTAGACTTCTGTTCTAGGAAAAACCCAAAAAGTTAGAAATTTAGAGAATTTAGAGTCTGAGCAAAACTTTTTTAACAAATGTGAAAAACATCGAGCTGTAGGCCTATGTTACTATCATGTTACAGTGAATCACTCCAGTTTCCTTATATCCAAATTTTCTAGTTCCCTTTTCCGTCTTTCTCTCTCCAGAATCTTCTCTTTTTCTAACGCTCTCACCTCCTGCTATCACTAGGATTTTATGATACGGTTCACATAGTGCCCTTCAATTTGGTCCAAATTCATGCAAGTCCAGACACATTACAAATTCACAAGTACGCAGCTGTACGCTGCTGGGTTAATGAGATTTTCTCGTCAGCCCAGGGCTCTCTGCTATGTTATGTTCTCAGTTGTGACACAAGACTTGTAGCTTCGGAGAACTTCGAAGGAACAGTGGCTTGTCGATACTAAAATATGTTCTCAATACGTGCGACTGGTAGTTTCCAATTTATGTGCATGGAGAATGAAGCTTGGCTGCTCTCTAATTATTTGAACCAAGTAGACGTTCATTAAACATTGAGAAATTCCCCCTGATAGGTTCACCACACACTTTACGTTGAAAGTCTTCTTGCTATAAAATGATAAGATTGCAAGTTTTCACATTTGAAAATTTGTTAATTTTCTGAATAGTTTAAAAATTCAATGTTCAATGATCCTGATCCTTTTATAATCAGCTTCTCCATTTATAATCTATCATTCTTAATGTGTCTACTAATTTAATGCCCTGGCTGAACGGATCGTTTAGGACGTTTAGGTGAAGCGAGTCCGTCGGATAGTGTTTATAGTTTTATCATTCATCCAAGCTTTCTTTAATCAACAGAGCACCTTAATTATTCATTAGTCAAGCGATCATTTGCTTCCATCTACAATCGTTCGTGACCATGAATAAGGTGTTGCTTTTAAAGGGTGTTCAGAATATTCAATCACTTTCCAAGCTCTTGTGTATTGCTCCGTGACTGAGCGTAAACAGAGCTGAACCTGATTTATGTACGTTACGTAATATCTGCTGTGAGTTTTATCAATAAATTTTTTTCGTGTATAATCTATTCAAATATTGCATGAATTAAACTTTTCTAATTCCATGATTGTATTGGGCTCTATCTTTCTGCTTGCTGGTAACCATTTAACATCAATTAGCAATAGTTAAACACTTTCTATATTAGATACATTCTTATTTTTATGGATTTTCTGTGAATAACCTAGATTATAGGTATAAGTATTCATTTGATTTCACAGGTGCCGAATAACTTTCATTCAATATTTCTATGATAATGAGCGATGTTCTGTTGAATTTTTTTACATAAATACTGTATATAACATGTAAAAAACATATTCAAAAATCAAAAAGCATCACCCGTTATCATAGAAATGTTAAATGAAAGTTATTTGCCATCCGCCAAATTAAATGAGTATTACTATATTTCAGACTAGATATTTTGAAAGTTTTGTCTAGTTTTACAATTGAATAGTATCAGACAAAATTCTATCATTCTAAAAGCTATGCTTCTATCATTGTCATTCTTCGGTTACAAATTGTGTGATCATCCCTAGCTTGAAACAATAACAAAAAATGTGGAATTATCCTTGAAAAACTGGGAGCTCTAACAAGTATTCTCTCACAGGAGCTTGCATTTCTCTGAAATAATAATGATGGTTATATGTGAATTTTTCCAAATGTTTTTTGAGCCGTTGATAATCGAACAATTCGTTCAGGAGCATTGAATTGCATTTTTTACACTTTTAGCTGGAAGCATTACAAAAAACACAAGTTGGTTCCGAATTCGATCAGTGTTGTGCGTTCAACATTTTCTGTACCTCTGAAATCTACTGTGTTCATTTTGGCATCCCAAGGTGCAGTTTCACGAAACCAATTAACGGAATAGAAATTGGAAATTGGTGTAGGGCTGGGGAGGGGGGAAGAACTACTCGTATCATGAGTTTTTGTGCGTACTCGACCATTTTTGGTGGCCTACCCTCCAAATATGCACGATGTAATCCGTATAGAATTTAGTAGCTGAAGCACAAAGTTAGGTAGGACTCTGTATTTGTTACCACAAATACTCGCTTATTCACATTTATTTTATCCAATCTAATTGAGCTCTAATACTCGTTTATTCACATTTATTTCATTCAATCAGCTCAAGTATAATAAAATTCAATTGAGCTCGAGTATAATATTACATAATATTTCTATTGATATTGAACTTTTATAATATTCAATCGAAGTACCTAACTCTAAGCCTACAGATCTGAGCTCATATATTTCATGACTTTCATTTAATTGGATAAAATACGAAATGCTATTAAATTTCGATTATTCAGTCACCATGACCACAACCTGATTCCTCCATCCATTAGGATCTTGTGATTAATCTTTTCAGTAGAATTTTTTATCTCTTACTTTCCAAGCAATTCCGAGAATACTGATCAGATAATTCTTGCACAACGTCTTATTACCATCTCAATATTTACAAGAACACGAGTTTTCCAGTGAACGGCTTTTCCAGTGATGGCCTCATAAAATAATTCATGTTCTTGAATAATTAAAATATAATCTTCTTGTTTTATCTCTCCCCTTCTTCAACTTCAGAAAATTTTATTCTTCTTGTCTGAAAAACTTTTTCGTAAGCTTTTTAATCATAACGATTGCATTTGTTATGATTACCTTTTCGCTACTCTCCGAATGATTAATATAACAAGATCCACTCACACCAATATCCATCTCTTTTCCATGTTTCTCCTCCACTCTCTCACTCTCTCTCTCTTTTTGTCTTTCCCATCACTCCTCTTCTTCGAACTCTTCCTCTGCTCCATTCTATTTAAACCCTCCAGCATTTCCATTGTTCAAATGCATGCTTTTCTAGTGATTACTGAAGTAGTGGGTTTCCAGAAAAATGCTTTTCATAATGGAGAGTCCTTCCCTTCTAAAAAATGTTTTAAAGCATTGTTGTTGTTTTTTCGGTGATGCATGAACCACCTGCGGCTTCATTCTTGTACACTTCAATAGATAATAATCAAATGCAGATTGCGTTCGCATCCTACAATAGTTTTCATTATTCTGGTACGTGGAAAAAATATTTTAATCTAAAAGATACAGAGGGATAGGAGAAGGATAACAGTACTCCACTTTTCAAAATAGTATTCAATTTAAACTAATGGGCTGAAATCATTAAAATGCATGATCAATTCGATGAAAATTATAGTACTATATTATTTTATTTAACGTAACGAATAATGTAACATTCGATAGAAATAAATTCAATTTTCAGATGGATTAGTTGAGACTATTGATGGCCCAACTCAATGCTTTTTCCGTTAAAAAGGGTGCACTTTTCGGCTTTCCAATGCCGAATTCACGGAATTTCCGTTTATTTTATTCATCACTCACACTTCAATTTTCGTGGAAAGTTGGCAGTGCTTTTCCAAGGACCGGCACATGATGGAAAAAGGATTAAAGGATATTTTCAGGGAAGGCTTCAGTTGAAAAGTCCTTTTTCGAACGGTGACGTCATAGCTAGAAAATGGCACGTGAAACATGCCCTTGGCACTCTTATATCTTCTCATCGACGAACTACAACTAGCCAAGTGGAAAAAAGTGGAGATTCAGGAGCTCTCACTCTCATATCTCTCTAAAATTTTCATTTTTATCTTTTCCAGTGAACATTGGTTCCCCTATCTGCTCACTCTTTTGCCCTTTTTTTCTCACACCCTCTCACTAAATTCTTGTTTGCCTCCATCTTTTTCTCTCTCACTCTTTATCTGTCTCACACACTCTATGTGTCTCTATCTTTTCCTTTCTCACTATTCATCTGTCTCACACACTTTATCTGTCTCTATCTTTTTCTCTCACACACTTTAACTGTCTCTATCTTTATCTCTCTCTCACTCTTCATCTGCCTCTGTCTAACACACTTTATCTATCTCAATTTTTTTCTCTCTCACTATTTATCTCACACACTTTATCTGTCTCTATCTTTTTTCTCTCACTCTTTATTTTCTCACACACTTTATCAGTCTTTATCTTTTTCTGTCTCACTCTTTATCTGTCTCACTCTTTATATGTATCACACACTTCATCTATCTCTATCTTTTTCTCTCTCACTCTTTATTTGTCTCTCACACTTTTTCCGTCTCTATCTTTTACTCTCTCACTCTTTATCTTTCTCACACACTTTATCTGTCTCTCTTTTCCCCAAAGACTTTCATCAGCCTCTACAACTCTTCACATAGCTTTATCTTCGGCTTCTCTCCCATATAATTTACCTCCATAGTTTCCTAACCCAACATAATACAACATAGAAAGCAGGCGATCGTGAAATTCAAAAAAAAATCCTTGTAACCGAAGTCTAACACCGTATGAAATATGAAAACCAAAAGTTTATTTTAAATGAATATTTGAATACATGGTCTGTTCAAAGCCACAAAACATTTCCAGCATTGAGTGCATCAAAGCTAAAAAACTTATTGATTCGAAGTTAGTCGCCCTATTCAATACGACTACGTACAAAGGAAGGATTTGTGTGGTTGTCAGTCGTTATCCCTGAAAAGACTGAGTTGAGGTTAGAAAAAAGCCACATGTACCCTAATTGAAAGTTGAACAATAGAGAGTTATTCATGTACTGGTTGCAGCAACAAAGGGAAATCCGATTGAGCTCTATAGACAAGAATAAATTATTGGTGAACTAGTCTACTTTGTACTACTACTACTTTGAATTAGCTTACTGACCAGTTGTTCTATAACCTGGAATACATTTGATACTCTGATTACGAATGTAAAACAGAATTAACCCAAACTCTCAAACGAATATGGAATTTCAGGATTCTGTCAACAACTCAATCTCATTGTATGGATTGTAGACTGAGTTTGAGTGATGCTAGATAATTGCTTAATCGTGAATATTTTGTTTAAAATATTTTTGTGAATTTGATAGAGAGCATTCTTTCCATACTGTCAAAGGAAGCAGTTTTCACATTTTCAAAACTGTTACAACCTTATGTGATAGAGTTTTCAAGATTGAAGTCTGTATTAAAACACACACTGCAGAGATCCTATTTTCCTTCAAACTCAAGAGAAAGATAGTGGTAATACTACATTGCGGATTTGTTACCAATCTTAATTTTCCAAAGTCGAATTGGGTTTTTTTTGTATCTTGAAGAGATAGCAAGCCTTCAAAATCATACACTTCAAAAATAGTAAAACTCTATAATATTTCATACACTTTGAAAGTAGTATAATACCTAAATACCTAATACTATTTACTTTAGGAAATATACCCGACGATGACCAAATAAGCATACCACGCTTCGCCACGGCTAAATACTTCAATAAATAAATGAAAAGACAAGATGTTGTCAAACCACTGATTTATTAGAAAATCGAGATACCTGTTTCGGTTGTTACACCATTATCAATCTCTGGTAAACTAATACTTAACGTACATAGCAGCAGTATTATACTAACGGTAAAGCACCGCTATTGGTAGACGCTCTAGCCAATGACCGTGAACGGCTGCCATTGGCCTAGACAAGCTCCTCCCCGATTAGCGGTTCATTCAAACATTACAAAATGGCGATTCATTTTGGCGAATCACCATTTTGTTTTATATATTTTCAGTTATTGTTATATGTTAAGAGCTCACAAACTTCAACTTGTCTCAACGTTCCTATCGCTTTGTACTATCTTATTCTCCCTTCTCCTACCAGAGCAACCTTCTATACGGGAGAGACCTCAGCCCAGCAGTCAGTCGTAGTCATTGTTTATAGCAGGATTCTTTTAAATTGTCATAAAACAGCTGATTGATGTACGCTCGTTTACTAACGTTAAATCATCTGTTTTCTGACAAGTTAAAAGAATCCTGCTATAACAGTAAACACGTCACCCCACAGATTTGTCGTCTCATTCGTTAAAGGTAGATACCGCAAATTTATTTGATTAATTTAAATCTCGGTCCTCCATGTATAAAACCGCATATAAAATCTACCCTCGAGGCCAAATTCAATTCTGGTCTCTAACAATATATTTACTTTTTTGTTTTATATGTACCACCTTTCCACCGAGTTCTTTCATTTGTTCTAGAGAAATATTTTTTCAAACTCAGCAAGCAAGATAGAGATTGGAAGACAGAGAAACTGGAGTAGAGTAGAGACTTTGAGTGCTGGAAGAGAGAAAGGGAACAGATTGCAAATAGCCGTCATTGTTTGAAGCGAGCTCTGATTGTGGTTGGAGAGCACGGCTGATATACGTTGTTCCTAACGAATGCCCAGAACAGGCAACGCCTAGCTTTAGTGCATGCACTATAGCATAGAGGAAGCATAGCGCTTGGCGCTTGTCTCTATGACTATAGTTAGCGTGTTAAGTGTGCGCCCATCCATATAGCTGGATCTCCTTGGTTGAGCCACAAGGATGGGGTACCGGTCCATAGTGGTCACGCATTCAGACCAAGTCCACAGCCAGTTCACTACTTTGGTCCAGGTTTAGGTGAGAGTATGTGGTCAGTCAGAAAGAGATGCATTACCCGAGAAACCCTCTCCACTTAAACACTAGAACACAAATTATTAGAAGAGATAATTATTAAAATTATTACAGAATTCTTAGGAGAACACAAAATTATTAGAGATTTAGTGATGAAAAAACTCGATTTCATACTACGTAATTATTATAAATCGTGTTCGAAAACGAATCCACTCTACTGCACAAGCACGTAGCTCTAATTAATACATACAAAAATGTCAAAACAGAATAATAATTTACAGTATTATAGTGGAAAAATACAGTATTTAGTATAAATTTACAGTATTATAGCCGACCTTCTGAAAGGAGATGGCACTAGATGATGATGAGTGGAAAAATAAATTAATTAAATTTGACCTATTGTAAACATCAAGCACATAAGATTCAACTTTGGGATCGCTGGAGGCAGTCTTATTCAATATATATGTATTTATATGAAGTGGAAGAGGCAATGAAGTCAGTTCATATGAAAACGTCCTGGAAATAATGTGTAGGCCTATTCTGGGATAAAAATGACTAAAGATTGCAATTTTTTATCGGAATTTGAATTTTCATAATAATTCTGTTATGATTGGTGACTATTTAAGTGCTCATGTCTTGTGTATTAGTTGTTTACTGCAGGAGTTGTTGAGAAATATTCTAACGAACTTGATTTCTCAAGTTTGAAAGGTATCGACGTGTGACACCTTTGAATTGTGATCCATTGTATTTCAAAGCAATATAACTTTTAGAGAATTTGGTTTACTGAAATTGAATTGCAGACTTAACATCAAATTCAAGTGAATAAAAAAGATTGTCAAGTGATGAAGAATTATGCTGATAATAATATCAATATTTCGAACAAGTTTATGCACCAATTTTTCTATCTGGGTTTAATTGATGACATTGATTCTTTATTGACGTGAAAAAAGCTTTAGAAGCAGCGTATCTCAAATGCAGCACCAAAAAAAGTTGTAGAAAGACTCTGGACGACTTTGAAAATTGTCTGCTAATTTTCAATAGCCAACTAGATTGCTTCCGAGAAATTGAAAAGGCTTGAGAGCCCTTTCTCTCTGAGTAAATAACCTCATAATAATTATTTTTCCTTCAACAAAAGCTGTTAACTTCGCTGGAAGCATTGAACGTTGTTTTGAAAGGCCAATTTTCCCCTGTAATCTAATTTTACTCGTCGCTTTTTTAATCTGTTCACGACAAACTTATCATGATAATATTTTACTTGACACCAACTTTCTAAAACAATATTATTTTATAGGTCAATAAATTTTCAAAAATCGCGTTCCACGTCTTTAAAACTTCGAAAGTGCTCTATTTTCAACATTGGAATCAAGTCAGCATCAAAGTCATCAGAATAAAAAAATAGGCATACTCTAAATTTGAAAGCAAAAGGAATAGAGAAAAGAGAACAAGTACTCATTTCACAGAGTTTCTGCAAAAATTATTATTGAGTTAATTGGAATTGAATAATTATTCATTCATTCATTAATTCAGTTAATTGAAGGTGTTCACAAAGAAATACGAATAATAATTGAGCTGATCCATGAGATTAGAACTGTAACATTCAAATGAAATGGCATTTAAGGCTCGGCGAGGAGAAATTTGATTTGGAATTGGAATGCTGAGTATGATTTGAACCGATCAAACATCTCTTATGATGCTGTCAGAGCTGATGATGTTCGAAAGAGTGAATCCATCTCTCAGACATCATTGTCACTAATCTGTTCTAAACTGGCGCTGAATACTGACAGATCTGATCATGATAACTCTGACACTGCAGAAGCTTTGGATACCCGATACGCTATGGCGTAGTGAAGCATAGCACTGATAATTCAATTTTGAAATGTCCTGTCAATACATTGAACAGCTTACAACAATGGATGATTGATATAGAGAATTCTCCAATTGATTCGTTTCCTCATTCTGTTTATCACCTCTAGTTCAAACATCAACATAAAAATATTGGATTTCATTTTTAGTGTAGAGAGATACAGTTACAAAAACATACTCTTATTAATTGCATCTCCGAAAGCCTCCGGTTGCTTATAAGAGAAAAATGTACCAAGAATTATGTAACTTAACACGATTTCAAATTTTTCTCCACCAATTTATTGGAATAAATAATAATGGTGGTAAAATCGTAGTCGTGGTGTATGGTGCGATAGAAAATATTTGTCCAAATCCGTGAGTCCTTGATGCAATTTTTGAGCTATCTAGTATTGAGTGATCAACTACAGTTTCAGTGGTTCGAGGTCACTTACGCACGCACTCTCTCAATTTTCACGCCTGAGTTGCTTGGCCCTTCAAGCGAGATAGTTCAGCAAAAAGTTCGGCCAATATCGATTACAATCAAGTGAAAGCTGAAATGCTGCTGTGATTATAGTGGCATAGGTACTTTGCACTTGGATGTGTATCGATGATTCTAACATTATTCCTATTTTAATGTGGAAGAATTTAGCATTTGGACCTGAAACAACTTGTCATCAAGCTCATTTTTGATACTACTATGAAAATAATTCGGGCTAATCATCATCATTATCATTATCCCATCATTATAAGCGATTAATGTGAATTTTTGAATGAATAAACTCAATCTTTTGAGCTTGAAACTCCCGGCTTCAAAATTTGATTAATAGATGGATGGAAAAGTTTTGTGATAAAATTCATAACCAAACCATATGCGATTTTATCCATTTCTCTCAGCTTCCCCATTATCCCAAATGATCAACCTGGAATAGAGCAAAGTTTCTCAAGAAACTTGAGAAAGATTTCAGACTTAACTAACCTACTTCAACCACTTATATAATTATAGCATTATAAATCATAATTGATTAAAAACATTAAACATACTGACAGTGACTGTTATTGGGGGTGTTGGTCCCCCCTCACTCCCCTCCCTTGATTGTTTGGGCTCGCCTTTTCATCTAGATAACTCACAATTATTAAATCATCAGTTTATATTTGCTTTATATCTACTCATGGCATAATTTATAAGCTAATGTAAATTTGACTAATAATCAATAGTATATTTGTTATTATAATCTAGAATTTAAGCCGTTATATTTGTTATCTACATGAATAAAGTAATAAATCTAAATCTAAATCTAAATCTCCCTTTATCAGCAACCCCTTGAAGAGTCTCATCAGACAAGGATAGACCATAGAGGCATCAAGCAAATGACACCACACTTCAGAAAAGCCATTTGCGCGAATTGCACATTCTCCGACAAACATTCTCAACTACCATAAAATGTGACGTCATGCTCCATTCCTTCCAATATAAGTTGCAGCCCCAGTCACGTCTGATCTATCACCAAACTTCCCGAATTCCCGAACTCTAAACAGGTATCAACTCGAATTATTATGTACAGCGAGCAAACAGTAGTTACCAAACTTCAACGTGCAATTACCTTAAGTGGTGTTCCAGACATTAATCCCCTCACCATGAAAACATTGTTATCAATGTTTAAATTTCAACTGGATACTAGTCCTGAATAGATTATCAAGTACGTTTTCTGAATTTACTGAAGTTACTCCATATTTGATTTGATAATAGATAAAGTACTGTGTATGAGAGTGCACAGTATACAGTCATGTTTATCAAGATACAACAAGATTCTATACTCTTAAGAATAGAGTTGACTAGACATAATAATAATAATTCCGTGTAACCTGGCTGGCTCAGGTCTGGTGTCAGAGTTTTCAGGTCACTCCTGATCAGCTCAGGGTCTCTGACGTGACTTAACGACTGTTTTTTAGGCAGCCGGGACCGACGGTTTAGCGTGTCCTCCGACACACGATTTGAGTGGCTCGAGCTAAATCTCACGGTCTGACCGGGGTTTGAACCAGTGACCTCTAGGTTAAGCCAGATAAAACAACCCACTCGGCTATGGCCACTCCCATGAATAGAGTTGACTAGAGATGAATTGAATTTAATAAAAGATAGGGGGATGTTTTTGTTCCAGAACTAAATTTATTGTCTTTGAAATTGCATAGAAAAGTTGTGTGCTCGAAAATAGGGAAGTTGATTTAATTGGATTATCATAGAATTGAGGAGATTGAATTCGTTCTTTATTGAGATTCGATGAGTAAATCTGCTCAATTTATTGGGATAAGTATTTACAGTAGAAAATTCCTCTGTATGAGCTGCATGAACATTGAACACAAACTTTGATGGACTTTATCAGCCACAATAATTCTTCCAGAATTTCTAGTAATGTTCTTATAGAGTTAAACCAAATATTACACAATTAACTTGATCAAATAGGGTTTCAAAAAGCAAAGAGATTCACTCTCGAGTCTCGTCTCAGTGATCTGAATTGGAGCAGGTTTAACAGTGAAATTAATAATGTAGTCATATCATGTATCATCATGCTGATGCAAAAGGAACTACTGGACGCAATTCTTAAAATGAAGACAATCATCAGCCTTTTCAAAAATAGAACGCAACTTCTCATCTGCGAAGCTCGTTCATTTTCAATATTGACTTTGATTGCACGTGGAGTTTGAAAATAGCTATAATAATTGCAGTTGTATCTCATTACAGGGTGTTTTATATTCGAAAAAGACGAAGGATGAAATTTCACAGCCGTTGCTCGGAGAGATAACGAGAATAGCTCCCACCTACAAATTCAATTCTAACCGACCGGCTTTATAATAAAGTTATTGTTTCACACGGGATGATGAAGGCTATAAATTGGCCTGCTCTTGCCGAAGATGAGAATGAAAACAGGGACAAAACCGAGACTCGACCTTGATGGTGTAAATAATCTGGAGCTGCTGCCTGGTTACGTTTCGAGATTCAATCTTGTTTGTGTGTTTTTTATTGCTTTTGAAACTGAATCGGAACGAACTTCCGATTTCCGACATCTTGATAGAGTTGTGTTTGCATTCCCGACTTTCAGTCGTCGGAAAGATGAGACGTGCTTTCAGGGGCTTGAAATATCTGTCAATGTGACTGTCGTTTTATCGACAAATACTGTCGCTTGGTCCTGTTACTTCCGCTTCCATGTTTTACTTGCCATTCGTAGAAAATCGACGTGTTATTTGGTTGGAGAATATGGTTGAATTATTCCGTTCGTCAAACTACTAATCAATTTTATATTGAATGTTAATAATTGATACCGCTTGTAACGTATGATAATGTACTAAATATTTAAAAGGTATTGTGTATCGTATTTTCATTCAGTTAAACCTAGAGAAATTAAGTTGAGATTCACATATGAAAATAGGTTTAAGTAAATAAAGGCCGATCAATAGCTTTTTATCAAAGTAACAATAAAATTTTACGTTACATAATTATAAATATATGAAGAGTAAGGCTAGGCGTACACTGGTTAGTCAAGACAAGACAAGACGAGATTAGTCACGTTTAGTCACAGTACTTCACATAGATGTTTATGAAGCAACACACACCGATTAGTCATTGCATCGGTGTGTGCTGCATCATAAGCAAGTATGTGAATTACTGTGACTAACCGGTGTACGCCTAGCCTAAGTGAATATAGTAGTATAAATAGGTTTCCCTATTCAAATTGATGAATTGTTGATCAGTGGGAAAGAGAGATTGCTCTGATAAATTATTTTTTTCAATAAAGCTTGATGGATGAATTTCCTTTTAACTCTTCACATAACATTACTTTGAGATGAAAAATAATCATCTTGACTTTTAAAAATGCTTAATAAATATATTCTATTCATGAGAATCTGTGTAAAAATAGGATTTCAGAATGGTTGAATATTTCAGAACCTGAAATGAATCACTTTGAGCGATGGGCAATGATAAAAGCAGTCTCTTTTCTCTTTCTCATCTACAATCTACTAGCAAGAATTACCATTATCATATAGAATGAAATCCTATTTTTGAATAAAATATAACAACCAAATAAATTGGAGTTCGTTAGAGACAGCGATATATCTTCTGAAGTACAGCTTGCTCTCCGCGAAATAGAAAAAATAAATGCTGAACAAAAATAAAGCCACCAAATAATAATAGAAGATTCAAGAGAGCGGTATTTCTTTCGAGTACCTCCATCAACAACTTTTGAATCACCTGTTTTTCCATCAAAGCCACCATTTGCTGAGCCATACATCACTTCATTAATCCTCAAATCTTAGTGGTTAGAGAGAAGCTTTATGCCGAGCAAAAACTTTCATCCCGCTCGAATTGTTATTTTAATCCGTTGAAAGTTGCCGAGGATTGGAGCAACTGATTGAACCTAATGCTTTTTGCTATGTGCCGACCAATTTATCGGTTTATTGGTAACGGGATGAAATTGGAGATTGAGAATGGTTGTACTTGAAAGCCCATTGTAATCCCTAGGTGATGTATTGTCAGCCATTGATGCCATATCGTGGACTGCGCCAAGTTCAACTCTCTGAGCAAACATGTTTGTGAAGACCACCCATCCATCTCAGTTTGAGAAGCAATTTCGCAGGGAGGCTTTGTGCTTTGTTTTTCAATCATCTTTATTTACTTTCTGGCTGGAGCGGGGTTGAGGTGATTGCGATGATGAAAGTTTTGGCGAGCAACGGAAGTAGGTAAAGTGTCAAGAGATTGAGAGCGGAAAAAACACTCTTGCTACCAAGGCTTGAAAAATGCTCGCGTCAAGTTAGTCACTTACATGTATTGGAAAGAGAAACTTGCTGAGATAAGTTGATAAATAAGACCTTCTCTATCTAGTCACAACTGCTCTTTGCAGGATTGCTACCCGAAAAACTAACAATGCTGCTCAGAATTCTCAGTAACGCCACTTCAATTTTTCAACCATCAAGAAAAGTAGGGTAACTTAATGGTTGATATTATTCTTGTGATACTACCTTCTTCCCCCCTCCCATATTGCGTTCCCTAATCATGATAAGTCCCAATATGAGTCCAGGAAAAATAAAAACAGTCTATTGCCACATTCAAAATATTTATGATGAGAAAGGACTGTCATCCAGTCTAGTTAGTATGAAAACAAAAGTTGGTATGCTAAGTTAGTTAGTATAGTAAACTTATACTAAGTTAGTATGAAGCGATAAAATACTTCTTTCCTGGTTATTTCGAATTAAATTTTTAAATTAAACTATTAAGATTATCTCTCACAAAAATAGCCGACATAGCGAAATAAAAATCGAAAATAGGTGAGTGATAAATAGAATCGTGGATAAGTTGAAATGATGGACAATCACTATACTTTTGTGATGTAAATTATTATACGTCTTGTACTCTTGTGATAAAGATTTTATTTGAATTATTCCCTACAATAGAAAGCATTGAACTCTTCTCGATCTTCAATTTCCTTTCTTGAAGATGCAAGAGCAAAAAAAAGGTGACCAAATTTTTTTTGTTTTGCATAAAGAAGTCTTGTCATTAATGCTGATACTTCCCTTTTCAAATTATAACTTTAAATTCTTTTATAAAATTGAACGCAATGAAAACTCAAGTGCTATCTAAACCCTCCTGAAACTCGAATCTGCATGACGTAATTTCGTCTTGTAAACTTCATGAGAAATGAGAAAACCCCCGGAAAAAACTAAAGTAACTCGAGAAACCCCTTTTAACAAAGCCTTTATTTCACGGTTCGAATCGCAAAGTAGACGGAAGCTTTCAGCAAAGAGCACAGATTATCTCTAGCTCTAGATTGCTTGTTTCTTGTGCTGGAGAGCTTTTCTTGAGCCTTAATTCGTTGCCTTGATCTTTTTGTCCTTGGTGGTGAGAGTTGAAAAACTTTCAAGTGACAGCGAAAAAGCTTATCGTGCACCAAGAAGACGCATCACGTATCATGTCTACTAAGTTATATATGTACAGAGTATATGCATATAGTTTTGTGTTCTCTATACAAGTTAGCAAAAGCTAATGCTCAGAGCTCTGCATCACTCATGATGTGTGTAGCTTAGTAATATACAACGGTCAAGCAATTTAGTTGAGAGTGTTTTAATATTAATGAGAGACAGATCCAGCTTCGTTGGTCATTATAATTTATTCTCGCATATTCTTGACTAGAAAAGAGGCGAACGGTGCTGTGTAAACTTGGTGAAGCGCAAATCTGCTGTACGTCAAGAACGGGGTTCGCTAGAGAAAAACGCTTCAAATATCACTTTTTCAATGATGAGAGCACAAAGTAATAATAAGGCTGGGCGTACACTGGCTAGTCAAGACAAGACAAAACGAGATTAGTCACGTCAAGTCACAAAACTTCACATGATGAAGAAGAAGAAGAAGAAGAAGAAGAAGAAGAAGAAGAAGAAGAAGAAGAAGAAGAAGAAGAAGAAGAAGAAGAAGAAGAAGAAGAAGAAGAAGAAGAGAGAAAGACGAAAAAGAAGATGAAGAAGAGAAAGAAAAGGGAGGGGAAGGTGGTGAAGGAGAAGCAAGATGTAGCGGTGGCATAGAATCAGATTAGTTGCGACCAAATTGGTCCTCAACAAAGGTCGTCAAAATTTAATTAAATTTCGTGATTAAGTCCGCTGAGTTCCTGTTATCGTGTGAAGCTTGAAATTCGTGGTACGTCAATGATTTCCTGACAAAATTCGGCAAAATAATTTGACTTTTTGTCTACGCTTAGAGAAGTGACTTCTCCTAAATTGTTCAACGGTCTGAGACCGTTTAAAAGGGTTGTGGCATTTTCGGATAATGAAAAAAGAAAATCGTCCTAATCAATCAGTCCTATCAATAAGTCCGAATCAATATCAATATCAGTCCTATCAATAACTCCCCGAATCAATATCAATATCAGTCCTAATCAATAAGTCCTATCACTTCTAATTGAATCATACCATCAAAAAGTCCATTTGTTATTCCTAGGGCTCTATAAACACTAAAGTCTTTATAGACCCCTAGTTATTCATAGAATCAAACCCTGCTACCAGCGTTCATAATAGCATTTCCATCGAATTTTCAGCTGATGGGAATGTAACTTACTCAAATTTTATTATTTTAGTTATCAAATCTAGAAAGTTTCAATGCTCTAATCACCAAACCCTGTTATAAGTTGCTTCACGATGTTCAAACAATAATGAATGATCAATTATTACTGTGGTGTGCTGTGGTGTAGAGGGGAGTATCATAAATTAAATAATCAACCGCTATAAAGTGAATTGAAAAACCTTTTTTGTTGAATCGTAATACATTTTTCGTAATAATTGAATAATACGCTGTTTTATTGAAATCATAACTAGTTTTCAATAGGTCAATAGAACACGTCCAATATTGTGCATTGTACCACAGACTATGCCTAACTCTTCTTGAGTAAATTATACTCTAATATTATACTCTTCTATGTATAATTTTTCTATTATATCTGTGATTTCACAGCATCATTTACTACTCTTCAAGAGTAGGTTAATACTCTTCATAGAATAACTTTTTGTTATCATACAGTGCTGAGATAATCTGATAGTATCAACCATTTGATGGGATAATTTTTCATTGTTCTCTAGAATAGATTTTTGTTAAAAGTGCTAGGCTAATCTGATAGTACCATCCATTTCATGATGTAATTTTCTGTCTCAATATTGAATCATATCCTAACAAACATTGTAAACGTGTGTAATGCGTCGACTTAACTAGCTCGATTCTCTCCTGATTTGTTTAAGAATCCAATTAAATCTGAGAGATAAACCGAATCAGAAGTGAATACATTCAATCAGGTCTGGTATCTCTACTCCATCGCTGAAACTCTATTCTGTTGCCGAAAGTTGTATCTCTCTCCGTTTGAGAGCAAATTAAATTTTCTTCCTCCAACACCGAAATCATTTCTACTGCTATCAGTCGCCGGCAGTTTTGTCAACTTCCGGAACTTGAATTTATTATCTTGTGTACTTTGTTGGTTTTGAAAACTTCAATTAATGCTTCAGAGCGTCACGACTGCCTTGACAACAAGCATTGCAAACGTAAATATGATTCGCTTCTGCTTTATGGAAGTTACTAACGTTCCTTGAAAATTTAGGTCTTTTGACTTGAGCGCAACCGAGAAATGGGACAACAAGCTAGTTATGAAAGTCAAGATGCTGTGAGTCCTGAAATGCCATTGTGAAAATTTGATGATGATGGATATTCTCAAATGTGTGCCAATAGTTTTGAGTCATTAGCCTCTAACAAAAAGTGTAATTTGATGCTGAAGTGTAATAGGAACTGAAAAATCACATACAATATTTTATACCTACCTTATTTTTAAATGAACATATTGTCACTTCCATTATATGACTTTCACTTATCATTGAATTCTCATGTACTCTACGAATTTTATTTTCTGCAGTTTTCCTAGAGACCGTTAATCAAATAAACTTTACTCAATTCATCTATCCACCAATAAAATTTTCTTTATTTTCACTACTCGAAGTGTATCACGGTGTTGTTGTCAACAGTTTTACAATGTTACTTCCATGATTCATTCCTTTCCATCATTATTATTTTAGCCTACTCATACTCACTAACTTAGAAATATTTTAATTCTATTCTTCCAAAAATATTACACATACATACATGAAATGAAACAAGAATCTGATACAGTAATAAAGCATAATAAGGAAGAATGTCAGGTTCAGTACAGATAAGTTCTAAAAAAACTAAAGTCTTACAAAGAACTTTTACAGAAGTCTGAGTGTGAGATTTTACATTACTAAATTTTTGTTTTCCCCAATTCCAAAAAATTAAAATTAAACAGTATAATATTTGGGGCTCAACTAAACCCACAAACTGAGATATATGGAGACGAAAATCAATTCTAATTTCCTACAATTGGTAACATAAGAAACATAAGAAAATTATGTGGTGAAGATGAATCCAAAGAAAATATACAGTACAAAATTGATGAGGTTATTTGGAACATGAACAAAATGAGGAGACGAAAAGCCGTCGATCCCGACTGCCTAAAAACAGTCGTCATCTCTCATCATCACCCCTCTCATTACCCACGCACAAGCCTAGAGCTCATGTGGGCATCACCCTGAAAAAAAAATTACTAATGAATTCTATTTGAAATATCCACTGTTATTTTGAACTAATTTTAATTACTCTACTGAATTATTTGCTCAACAGAGTAAAAATGGAGTAAAAAAAATTACTATCATAATGGAATTCTATTTGAAATATCCACTGATACTTTGAACTGATATTAATAACTCTACTGCATTATTTGCTCAACAGGGTAAAAATGGATAGCTGTCGCGGAGCTTTCAGCAGACGAAAGCGAGGCCGCTTGGTGCGGTGGGAGCGCGTGTGTGAGTGGAGCCAGCAGGCACACTTCAGCCCGTGGGATGTGTTCGTCAGGGACTCCCTGCTGCAGATCGCCTGGCCCATGTCACTGTCCGCAGAAGTTGACATGTTTGGTGACCACGGACCTGTGAAGCAAAGGTAAGAACCCATATCCTTCAATCATTCATATTTGAAATATAGCAGGATTCTTTTAAATTGTCAGAAAACAGCTGATTTAACGTCAGTGAACTGGCGTACATCAATCAGCTGTTTTCTGACAATTTAAAAGAATCCTGCTATAAATAAAATGTTATTGTTATAATTAAGGTAATTGGAATACAAGGTATAGCAGGATTATTTTAACTTGTCAGAAAACAGCTGATTTAACGTCAGTAAACGAGCGTACATCAATCAGCTGTTTTCTGACAATTTAAAATAATCCTGCTGTAGTGTTCACACGCATCTCAAAGCTCTAATCCAGCTGATAATGTACCAGTAATGGAGATTAAGATCTTGTTCTTCCCTATCTTTTACATGTTGAATTCAGCAGCTTTTCTCGAAAACAGTATTTTCTTTACTCATTCAGTCTTTTCCTCGAGAACTGCATGTTTTCCAAGCCACCACGACCTAAGCGACTTCCTTTCTCATTTCCTCTTGAAATTCTGTATCGAAATCATGTTTAACATGATCACCTTACCATTTAAAAAAATGGAGTTAAATCCAATGTGGTGGTTCCAAAATGGCGGACCAGATTTTTGAAGGCACAGTAAAGTAGTATTTTCAATTTTAGTACGATCACCAATGTCACCTACCGCCAAATTATCTTCGTATAAGAAATATTAAGCCGTTTCCATAATTTTTACCAACTCTGTATACTATTTCTGTCTACAAAAGTACTCTTCTCACTACGACAAGACAAAGTTTTCAATCCTTGAATGATCTGGATTTATATATCACAATTTGTTGAATAGCGAGGTAAGAGCTTTCCAATATTATAAACGTCATCAGTCATATTGATGTAAAAATATTTGTGAATCTTATAAAGTACGTTTCCATTACTACAAATCACATTTTCCCGACATGTGCCCAGCACAAGTCTTCTATTACTACAAATAAGAAATATGTTCCGGGCACATGTCGGGAATATTTTATTTGTAGTAATGAAAATGTACCTTTACCAGTTACTTTTTTTGTATTAGAATATGCTTCGAAAATGACTATCCTATATTGCGTAAATTCAGTCTTTTATAGTTTAGTCTCTTTTTCACAGTATTACAACAACGGCTGAACCGCAGTTAGATCCGCTTTTGGGAGAATATCAGGGAGGCTTCAGGAAAGGAAGATCTTGTTCAGAGCAGATATTTGCATTGAAAACTGTACTTTCCAGCTACAAGAACAGAAGAAAGATTCACAGTAACATTTGTGGATTTTAAGAAGGCGTATGACTCCATTGATCGAGGGACTCTGTTGAATGTTCTGACGAATTCAGCTTAGACAGAATAACGAAAATCTAATTGACCAGACACTAACAGACACCAGAAGTAAGGTGAAATTCAGAGGAGTTCTCGGAAAGTTTCCAAACTGTTACAGGAGTGAGACAAGGAGACGGATTATCGCCGCTATTATTCAATGCGCATTGGAAAAGTTAGATCGTGGAGAGAGGCTGGTTGAGTTGAAAATTAACAGTGGTCTAAGAATTGGTTACAAGAAAGATAATTTACTTGTTGACTGTCTGGCCTTTGCAGATGATTTAGCGATTTTGGCAGAGTCACCAGAAATAGCCGAACAACAGGTAAATGTTCTTAAAGAGGAAGCTGAGAAAATTGGGCTGCAAATTTCTTTTGAAAAGACAGAATACATGTCGAATAGTAAAACTGCTCCAAATTTTTAATCACAGACTATGGTCAAATAAAACGGACTAAAAGTTTTAAGTATTTGGGAGAGATCATTGCCACAATTTATCTGAGAAGGATTCTGTAAACCAGCGAATAAGAATGAGACTAGCTTACAAATTGACAAAAATATTTACAACAGGCAATCTAAAATGCGAAGCTCAGGCATTATCTATCTGTTATCAGACCTGAAGCTTTGTATGCTTCTGAGTGCCTAATTCTCAACAGGAAGGGCGACCGTGAAAAGTTGGAGTGGAAGAAAGAAAGATTTTGAGAAAGATTTTTGGTAGGCATAATGAGAATAATATTTTCACTTGCAGCAACGAGGAAATCTATAGACATGTTGAGAAAATTTCAGAAGTTATCAGAAGAAGAAGATTGGCGTTCTATGCTCATTTATTCAGAATGGATCCTGGAGACAAACAAATAGAATCTTCAATAAAATAAGAAGTGGAAACTCCAAATTGAACTGGTTTATAGAGTCTAAGAAAGATATGCAAAAATTGAATATAACAGAGGCAGATTTACAGAATAGGGCAGGGTTACGGAATCAGCTTAAAGTTAATGTTTTCCCAGACGAACCAAGAATTGAAACTTGGTCGATAGAAAGACGAATCGCTCAGAGCGCGAGGATGAAAGAGTATTGGAGGCGAAAGCGGAGACCAACGTAATAATAATGATAATAATGATAATGGTTGAATGGTGAATTACTGTGGTCCTTAGTTGGCCTATCCAAAAGAAAGAAAGAAGTATTACAACACTATGTAAGAGCTTTTACTGCGGATAGAAACTGGCTTCTCAACCACTGTCCTTTTTGATATATTACAATTGGATTTTTGTAACATATTATGTTCGTTTGAAAATGGGTAGCATTCATTTCAACAGCAACGTCGCTGGTTACTTTTCATCCCGCTATCGTCAGAAATAGACGTTGGCTATAAAGATACCAGAGCAGACTGCGTTTCCTTTATATGGAAATAAAACTTCCCCATTGCATCTCAATTTCGTCTGCTTGTCCGTTCTGGCTGAGGGAAAAGACATAAAAAGACATCGAATAGAGAATGATTGTGACGGCTCTGTCCCATGACTAAATCACTATAAAGTCTAGCTGAAGTACATAATACGAGAGACGTTTGTCTGAAATTTGATATAGATTTGTTCTATTCGACCTTGCTCCTGTGAGAACTTGTCTCAGTGAAACTGCACATAATTTTAAAACTGTCACCTTGTCTGTATGAGAACTTGCTTCTGTGACACTGCTCCTTTTAGAACTACTTGCTTCTACGAAACCTTGTCTCTATGACACTACTATCGTTTAAAAACAACACCTTGTCTCTATGAGATCTTGTCTCTTTGTCACTCACCCACTCCTTATCGTACTCTTCCTACCGGGTAAGTGATACCCTGTTGGTGTCACTACCTAGCGGTGAATTCTTGAACTAAATTAATACAGCCACCATTTAGCTCCACCCAGTGTAAAAAGTAGGCTTGCCTATCCCCCCTCCCACCGACCAATCACAGCACAGTATTCCAATATCAGCTGACCGGCAGCCATTTCAAGTCTGGAACCCTTTTGGTGCCACTATCTAGCGGTGAATTCTTGAACTAAATGCAGTCACCATTTAGCTTCACCTGGTGTTGAAAGAAGGCGTGACTATCCCCCTCCCACCGACCAATCACAACGCAGTATCCAATTATCAGCTGACCGGCAGCCATTTCAAGTTTAGAACTCTGTTGGTGCCACTGTCTAGCGGTGAATTCTTGAACTAACTGCAGCCACCATTAACTAGACCTAGTGTTAAAAGTAGGCGTGACAATCCCCCTTCCACCGACCAATCACAGCTCCAAAGTCTTCAAAAGCTAGTTTAAGATTCAAGATGTTTGGGAACTGCTACAAGGTGTATTTCTATTGGCCAACATAACAGAATGGTGACTTGCTGAAATACTGAGATGTTGAGCGATGTTTTCGCATAATAGTTTAAATTCCATTATTTCGAAACATTAAATTTTATCACATTACATACTCCCACTACCATGATGAATATATTGGAACAGTATTTTTTTTTAAATGTCAGGTAAATGGGTTTGCTCTATGAGTACCAGTGATAATCTGAATAATCATCATTCTAAGTTAGAACATATTGTTAGTTGAGACCAGCACTGAATTATTGCGTTCTAGCTACATGATTGATAACAGTAGTAACCGCGTCAATATTGCTTATTGAAATCTGCGGTTTTCATCATCATCATCAGAGGTTAGCGCTTGTAATAAACCTTCTGCCCCAGCTTCTACCTTCTAATATCTTTTTTTTCATCAAAGATAGATTGCTATCTAGTCTTGAGACTAATGAGCAACTTTTTTCTCACCTAAATTACTAAGCACTTTTCACAAGAGTAGTCCTCCTTAGGCTCTCTTATTCAAATTAATTCAATGAAATCTAAGTACACTACTGATGACGGTACTACATAGTTAGGTTTCATTCATTCACACCACTGCTCTGCTTTTTCACTGGACACAAGACACTTGAATCAAGCACTACACTAGTTCAAATGGCTTCTTCCTTTTGAGCCTCCTCACCAATCCTTCATGGTCTAGCAGCTGGATTGCTTCGACGTTGTGGTGTTGGTGGAGTCGGGCCTCGTGTTTCTCTGCATGCCTCTGGATTTCGGTGGATACCAGGTCAACTTGCAGGTCTCTATGCAGAATGAATTCAATCTTAATTCTTTTACTAAGATTTATATTGTAATGAAGCATCAAATTTGTCAAGTGGTTCCTATCCAACCCATTTTTAAGGGCTTTGAAAAGGGAATCTGGAATGAGAAATTTATAAATTATTAAAACGTTTGCAGGATTCAGATCTGAATACTAATGTTTTCAACCCTATAGATCTCAAAGGATCAGCGATTGTTCTCTGTTCTCTTGGAATGCCAATAAAACTTTACTTATTCATAGTGAAGCTAGCAGTGAATTTATGATTATCACTGGTCCGTTTGGTAGTCAGTCTCTCTCAATTTTCGACTCATTCTCCCTCAAATTCTCCCGCTCTCATACCCTCTCACCATCAATCGCATTCCCATGCAAACCCTCCGGGGATGTGCGAGGAAGTTCGGTCTATCCAAGCTTGGATATCCGTCGCGTCTATTGAACAATAATAATTGTGCTATGAATAGTAGTCATGTTCTCTGAGGCGGAAATTAAATCGAAACTCTACCCGTAGCGGAAATAGAAGCAGTGATTATACTGCGTGTGTTCTTTAGAATTATTATCCTATCATATTCATGGTACAGTACGTATTATATTTCACCTGATTTGAACACTACATGTATCTGGACTGCTACAAATTTCAAAAAGGCAAGTTTGTGATTGCAATATGACGATTGTTGAGGTATGTCCCACTCCGTTGAATTTACGAATTCGAAATCAAAGTCTCTTAGATATCGAGTTTAGATATCATGTCTAGGGAATCGAGGCGAGTCCCAGTGATAGAGGCGAGTCTAATCGGTGAGATTAGATAAGAGACTGGTCCTAACACTCCCGTTGTAACGGTTACCGGCTCCTCTATATAAATAAATTTAGGAGCTTCAAAATCGCTTCCCGATGGTTTGGAACCCACCTAAAGCTGTAGGTCCATTCATCTCTCATAATCATACTTCCCATTACCCACGCATAAGCTTAGAGCTTATGTGGGCATCATCCCTAGCAAAATAAAAGGTTCAAGGAACTGAAGATATATGGATATGGGATCTTTTAGATATAGGTTCAAGGAAAGCAATTATTGTAGAAATCGGTTATAATATTCCTGATAGAAATTTTGTACAAAACTTAAGAAATTCTATAGTAGATTCTTGTGATAAGGAAAGAGAGCATTCTATTGATTTATTCTTGAAACTAGTGACTGCCAATTACTTGCCAGTTTTCGATGAGAAAACATTATTCTTATTGTTTCGCTGTATAAATCGATGCACAACTGGGATCGAATTCAGGTTTTTAGGAATTTAGAGCAGAAGCCGTGTTAGGCAGCAACTCCTGAACCTTGTTCAAATAAGAAATTTAAAAGATTTTGTGATTCAGGGATGTATAATCATTGTAATACTGTTCAAATCTACAAAGCAATTAATGAATTTAATTTTAAACTTCAAGAACATAAATATTATCTCAAATTCTGAGACAGAATTAGATTCATGATGTCTGATGATAAATTCATCACTCAGCAGCTACTGCTACCTATTGGCCGGAGTCGGAGTTACCAACGTTTCCGACTGTCGACCAATCAGTAGGAGGCGTGTCAATAGGCGTGTCCTAATTTTGCCAATACTGTGAAAGGTTGAAACCATTAGCCAACAGCTACTGCCATCTACTGGCCGGATTCACAGTTAGCAATGATTCTTTCAAGGAAATCAGAGAATCGAAATTAGAATTAAAACCAGAAAGGTATCTGAAAGTAACTAAGAATTCTCAATGGTAGAAAAGTGTAAGAAATTCCGATTACACAGACATATATTTCAATGAATAAATGTTAAATGAATTTAGTTTCTTAACTGACTCAATTAACTCTTAGTATTAATCAAGTTCTACTTTGATTTTTGACTTGAATTCAAGTTATCCAAGAACAACTTATCAGACTGAGAACAAGAAATTATCCGAGAAAATAAAATTTAAGACTTTGAATCTCATCTCATCATTCACGAATCAAGGTAAGTGGTTAGCTCAATGGCTTTATAAAATAATTCTCTAGAAATATATGTTCCAAATAGACTGACCAAATAATAAATAGCTTATTTTCTGCTCTCAAGACTTTGAGATTGGTTTCAAGACTTTCAATCTTATCATCGACAAATACAGGGAAGTCGCTAGCTCAATGGATTTACGGAACAATTCTTCAGAAATCTACGTTTCAGCATATACTCACCAAATAAAGAATGGATTATCTCTGGTCTCAGCTAAAATTTCAACTGAAAATGTTAAACAAATTCAAGTTTCTCAAATTTTCCAATCATCAACAATTTGATAATGATTCACGCCTGTATGAGATTTTGGTAGTGGTGTCCTCTATTGAATAGCTTGATGGCCTCACCTGAGGTGAACCTCGATCAATGCCTGAGAGAGCTGAGAGATGATAATTGACAGTGAAAGCGAATGAGGCTCATTTGAATATTAAGTAGAGCCGTGCTTTGCCTGGATTGTCTGTTCCCGTCTATTACCCTAACAACAGCTTCCCTACGTCCTACGGCAACAGAAGTTGCAATATTGATGCTCATATCAACTGAAATAGATGTGAAATTTGTCATTGTTATGACAGAAGATAGAATCAATAGGATAAGGCTCCATTGATAAAGTAACGTAATAGAAGAAAGATGAGATCGATATTACTAAACATTTTCCATATTCTTAATGAGAGAGATAAGCACCAAGTCTTTACGGGGATGCGTTCTGCTTTCTTTCATGATGATTAGAAACATTCCCGTCTTTATCCAAGAGATAATCGAAATTCATTAGAAGTATGCGAAAATTCAATATGATATATTCAAGTAATTACTGGCCATGTAAGGCCATGTATAGCAGGATCCTTTCAACTTGTCACAAATCAGCTGTTTCAAATCAATATCACAATACTTAACCTACAAATGCTGAATCTCGCAGATTATTGGAAAGGTCTTCCAAAAACTTATTCTTCGAAAGGGATTCTTTAAAAAGGTATTTTAAAGACTCTAAAGGTCTTTAAGATTTTTAAGCCTTTTGATTATTGTGTCGAAATCACTGTTTAATTATTACCAATCAGCTGATTTATGACAAGTTAAATGGATCGTGCCATAAGTATGGTGCTGAATCATCTCGGCCCGGAATGAGATCGTCATTAAAATTGAAGCAACAGCTTCCATATTAGTGATGCATGTTGGTAATGCAGACACACTTTGCATAAGATTAAAGAAGCAATTTAGAGGCCGATGCTTTCACGTAATGAAAACCGTTGCTCCGGCCGACTCCCGTTTATGCCCTTTATATGATTCAGACCCGCGCGGCTCGTATCTGAATTTTATTGTAAATTGGGCCTCGCCCCTGGCCTGGCTTTCGCTCTGGTACCAACCTCCGACCGTTGATATCTTCTAAGTGACAGCTGAATGGAATATTGGAAGCGAGAGAAACGCCAATAAAATATTCTTCTCTCCACTCTTTTTATCCTTTATTTTATTCTCCTTTCCTCTTCTTACTCTTTCTCTCATTCTTTCATCATTCTCTTTATTCCTTTTTTTGATTCTTTTCGACCTCTCACTTTTCAAAAATAATTATTCCAAGTTTCATGATTGAGAATTGCAATTTGTCAGTATAGCCACAAGTTGTATCAATGCTCTTACTTATAATTGCTGCTGATTGTTATCAGTTGCTCGTGAAATATGAAATTTGGATCTTCTGAGAATTTCAATCAAAACTCTACTCAATCAACTCTTGAACCGATAATATGAAGGAGATATGGATAAGTCAGATCTGAACATGATTCATGACTGACCTCTTCTGAATGATTTTCTGGTTTCGTCCCCTTCTTGAACAATTCATTCAATGGAGCTCTAAGCTCATTACTTCTATCATTGAAGTCAATCAAATCAGTAGTTTATGTGGATGAAACATGATTCACCAGCCAAATTCTTTTAGGCTAACTAATGAAGGATTTTTTCTTACTATTTTTATTAATTATTTCAGAAATTGTTGCTTCTGCAGGATTAATCTCCCTTTTCCATAGAATGTTAGGTTTTGAAATCTTACAATAATTTTCTCTTACTATAAACATTATCTTCAATGAAAATTCTAAATTTGTGGTTTATTTGAATATACAGTATATTACTTTTCCATTAATGCAATCTTTTTAAATCCCCTAGTAAAGTTAGTCAATATTCATCATCGATTATTACATTTCCTCCCCTTAGAGATTGTACTGATATTGAATCCTTTTAAATTATCATTTTATTCATTCTTCTTTGACTCAGCACTCTTCTATTATCTCAGTATTTGTATTTTAGATTGGATTTTTTCTCAGATTCCATTGCTGTTCTTGTTCAATTTCACTTCCTTATTCAACTTTTCTTAGAAATCATGTCCGATGATTCAATAAGAAATAAGACCCGATTTCGGCTTCTTATTCCAGTCACTCTGAATATACTGCATTTCACCAATATTATTTTTTATAACTTGTTTATTTTACAATAAGAACATTCAAGCTATTCATTTATTCATTGTCGCGCTTCTGGATCATCTCACATACAGGATTTAGACAGGATTCTAACGGCTATTTGTAGCATCGAGCATTTTTCAATAAATTGGTACGTTTTGAATATGCAAATGACGAAAACATGAGTCTGGACACTCTCCCACCGTGCAACAGACGGATAGCCAATAGTCTGTCTATTTGCAAATGAGCTACAGTTTGCGATACGCGACGGAATTGATATTACACGTAGAGCTTTGCGGGTTGCGGGCAGACACTGGGGTACTCAGATGGTTTGTCGTGGTGTACCATGGTTCACCTCACCACGCTGCGTCTCTATATTCTAATCCCTCACTTGGCTGTCATCCAATACCCACCAAACTCGCCTATCCTCAAGAGATAATCACCAGAGAAACCCCGGGGACTGAACTGTAGCCTAGAACATGAGAACTATCCCACGCACCTTCCCCCCTCAACATTAAAAGCCCATTTGTTGCCTCAAGGTTGCAGTGGGCGTACTGTAAAGAATATTATTCTAGCTATCCTAGGAAGTTCAGTGAAATTCTATTCCTAATCTTTTACTTATTCCTCATCAATTTCACAATTCGTCTTACTTATTTTTTAACCTTGTCTTACTTGTCAGTCTTGAAATCACAATATCAGTTTTAAAAAACTACTTTTCTCGTGTCTAATCTTCTGAGATCACATAATATATATGTTTTGTAGCGCTACTCTTCTCACAAGAAGATAATGATTTAATACTTCTCGAAAGGAACTCCTTCAAAGATTCATACCTGTAAACAGTAAATAATAACACAAGTCGGTTATTTCGATTAATTCTAGAATCAGGTTAGCATTAGCTCTATTGGGAAATCAGTAGTCAACTGTTATGATAATATATTACTGTATAAAGAAAATTAACAGTCATTGAATAGTGTGATAATATTGATTGATCGATAGATATATAGATGATTTCATTTTTCCACTTTATAGATTACATAAGTGCTGTAATAGCATAAGGGCGTAGCATAATGTTCTAAATTAGATGAGGTCGTTAGTTGAAGCATAGGAACATTCTTCCTCTTAACCCACAAAGAGCTGAATGTTTTATTAGAAGTGAATAAATTCAAAAAGTTTCATTGAATAAGATGAACAGAAGATGAACAAGAATGATACGAATTTTGAAAAACTCGGAATGAAAGTGGATACACATTCTAAAATTGAATTGTGGGAACATTATTGTAGCAGTACTTTTAAACCAATACAGTGTAAAGTCTCGCCAATCATTTGTAGAGCTCACAAAAACGTACCCCTCAATAATCATTTATACAACAGCTGTAATAGCTCACAAAACCTTGGATGATATCAGTATATATAAATGACATAATACTACTATTACATACCTTACCATACATAATCCATAATCTATTCAATATTTTTTTTCTATTTTATAGTAAGGAGAAAAGATAGAACACTGGCAGATAGTTGAGGGCTGTGTGTGGATGAAGCCTGGATTTGGATTTGAATCGTGATAGTGAAGAGCTATCAGAATGAGCAATCAGAGACCGTTCAACAATGAGCTCTTCACTCTGAGCCTACCCACAAGGGAGAATAGGGCACTCACAACGATTGATTCTCCGCTATTTTCTAGACTAAAAGTGCTATCATCTTTCTGAAAAAGGTGTTGAAAATGCTCACAAGAGAATTGATATTCTCAAAGCTTTTTGTTGTATGAACTCTAATAATTCAGTAAAAATCATTATATTAGGCCCGTATTAGACAACAATATGTCCGGTTTCTCAGTCGTTCATTAAATAGTTTATGGATCCAATAGCAGTATTGAATCAATAACCATGTGTTTTCAAATTAGTTTATTGAACAACTGAGAAACCGGGCATATGTTTGTCAAAGATCTTTTATAAATTATTTGATAGTCTAATACGGGCCTGACTGAAAGGATTTAAAAGAATAGACATTAGCATGTGTGGAAAGAAGAAATAAACAGAAAGTAATGAGACAATAAATTATGTTTCACAAGAAACAAACAAGGAAAACATTTTTTGGTAATGGATTTCCCAGAAATGAACTCTCTATAAAAGTCCTGGTAATCGGAAATCCCTTGAACATTTTCTGGTAATGGAATACCCAGGAATGAATTAATTCTCTATAAAAGTCCTGGTAAAATTAAACTCCTTGAAATTACAATCCATGAACAAATTCTCCTTCAATTATAAGATTCTATCTCACTCAGATGCTTTCCTCATTATGATATTATGTCTATGTCTTATGTATAGGACACGTATGGTGTGTGAGCATTTTATTCCACGGATGGTGAATAAAAATAGACGTTCATGAAAGACACTGATATTATCCTCGTTTCATATAATGTCTTTGTTCTTTTATGACTCATTCTATGCACATCATAATCGTTTTGAGCATCGTACTCTGTAACGACTATGAAGTCGTTACAGACCATAAGGGTGGTTGAGTAAGTATCATTTTGGCAGATCATTTTTTAAAGCTAGTGAAGACCGTTTGATGTTTTGCCAAAAAAAATGGTTCAACAATGATCGTGGAGGGTGTTCAGACCGTGAAATTCGAGAGCCTATTCATGGTTTTACGGTATGTCTACCACAGGAGTATCGATAATTTCTCGATACAATGTCTGACGTGTCGTTCAGTCTGTCGTTTATTGTTCTGTGACACACGATGAAATGCAATCACACTCACTCACACACAAACACGAGCGCGCTCACATCGATTAATGAAGGGAAACTGAATGTCTGATGACGCCCGAGCCACCCAACCAATGTTTGATTCTGTCCAGAGTGTGCTAGTATAGGTGCGCAGCGCTAAAAAAGACTACAATCAACGTCCAAACTGCACAGCAGATGTTTTGTTCTTCACAGGTCCAAAAAAGCTCTCCCCAAATTTCAATTTGCTGCATCAAAAACAGTGACAGTCAGACTGACGGCCCGTTGACGTCTAACCAATCTCGCTGACAGACGCAAATCGCAACAACTGGAAAAATGCTGTTCTACTTGTACTAGTAACCTGTCATCGAGTAAAATTTCCAAAATTTTCTTTAAAGCTGAACGAATAGTCCAACAAACTTCATGTTATTGTCGGACTTCAGTCAATATATCTTGGTAATAATATAACGAAAGTTACTAAACTTATAGTTTTGACGACTATTAGTTTAGAGAGAAATTGCTCATTGGTCTTCTAAGACCAGATTGCAGTATTAAGAGAGGGGAAGAATAGAATAGAATAGAATAGCTGCCTTTATTTTTTCCTGGGAGGGAAAATATTAGGAACTAAGAAAAAACTGCGCTCTTTATTATTCATAAATGATTATTTTCAGATTAAATTGAATCCACAGTCCTACTGAAACAAGAATAGGAATGAAACAAAGTCATCAGTAGTTCACGTTCACATTTCCTTTTTCTTCTTGTTCTTGTTCTTGTTCTTCTTCTTCTTCTTCTTCTTCTTCTTCTTCTTCTTCTTCTTCTTCTTCTTCTTCTTCTTCTTCTTCTTCTTCTTCTTCTTCTTCTTCTTCTTCTTCTTCTTCTTCTCCTTCTCCTTCTTCTTCTCCAACTCTAATTACGTCTGCTCCATATCTCCTTCAATTTTACATACGTTCTCTTTTCATTTGTCATTTCTACCCTCCTTCCTTCTTTATCACCTGCTTCTCCCACAATCTTTCACCTTTCTCTTCCAACGTTGTTATCAATAGTAGCTAACAGTAGCAGCAGCATAGCTGCATTGTTCAACATAGGCAGCCGCGCTTTTCTCTCGGTCGAATGATTGCAAACAGAGACAACAATTGTGGGTTCCCCTGATTGAACGGCGTCTGGAGCTACTCCCCTATTTCCTCTTCCCATTCTCTCACTCATCATGGTTTTCCTCTTGTTCCCTTCCCCTTCTCTCTTCTCTTTTCTTCCTTTCATTTTTTACTCCCCTCCTCTTTTACTCACCTCTTCTTTTGCTCCTCCCCTCTGTTATTCGCCTCCTGTTTCAACCTGTCCCCTTTCAACCCTCTCCTCTTCTACTCGTCTCCGCATTCACTCCTCTTCTCTTCTCCTCATTCTCTCCTCTCTTACTCCTCTCCTTTTTCCCTCCTCTCCCCTTTACCTCCTCTTCCCCTCCTCATTCCCTCCTCTTTCCTTCTTCTTTCCCTACTCTTTCGCTCCTCTTTCTCTTCTTTCCCTCCTCTTTCGCTCCTTTTTCGCTCTTCTTTCCCTCTTTTTTCCCTTCTCTTTCTCTTTTTTCCCTTCTCTTCCTCTCCTCTTTCCCTTTTCTTCCCCTTCTCTTTCTCTGCTCTCTCCCTCCCCTCCACCATTCCTCCTCTCCTCTTTTCTTCCTCTCCACTCCTCTCCTTCTCCCCTCCTATTTTACTCATTTCCTTCTCCTTTCTCAACCCCCTTCTAACTTCCTCACACCCCTGCCACCCTATAACATCCCTTTCCGACTGTGAGGGGTGGTTATGAGGAAATCCACCTGTTTGCTCCAGCAAGGCAATCATTGTAACAATTGCAGCCTCGCGGGTTGCATACCTTACTCCGTATTATGTCTATGCTCTGTAAACGGTTCAGGCATCTCGCCTGCTCCCCAAATACACACACTGCTGGTACGATGGCTTGTTTGCCTACTATATCAGAAATCAATCGTGCAACGCTCGCGCCAAAAACATCAAATAACAGACACGATTCTCGTGTATTTCTTCCCACTGTTAACTCGAAATTGGAAAACATTTTCTTCAGCCGAGTTTAAAATACAAGCGGCAATGCCGCGAGCTATTTTAAGGTATCTCAAGAGTCGCTTAAAGGCAAAAATTCAACCATTGCATACACCATTTTAATCTACGACCAACAAAAAACAATATGGGCCTGGTCACATACGATTGGGGTTTGATTTACTTCACTTCACTTCACTTAAAGGAAAGAGCAATCGTAGCTCTTTGCTAGCGAAGTGAATCAAAGTAGCTCTTTGCTAGTGAAGTGAAGTAAAGCAAACTCCAATCGTATGTGACCAGGCCCTAAATCAATCTAAACTAACCTTGATTCAAACGACCATTGTTCTATTTCTCCAATTCACAAAAATATCACAATACTCTATTATAAATCACATACTATATCTCACATACTCACTATATCACATACCTCCACATTAATCATGAATCATAATTAATTATACAGTCATTCAATCAGAAACAGATTCTAGTTTGAATACAACTGAATTCTTAATCACCTTTTTCCATATAAGATTTTTTTCACATTTGAGAGCATCATTGAGAAAATTTCTGTGTCGCCTTCCCTCACAATACAATGTTATCAGTGGAAAAAGAATCATAAGTACATAACCTCTAGACGTGTAATCCAAATTTGGGATTGAAGTAGTTTTGGGCTATGTCTGTTATTTATTTCCACATATTGTGCAGTGTATTGTCAACATATTAATAAATAAATACCGTAGGCTAGCTAATAAGAACTCATCCCTGATTTTCTAAATTGAAAATTGAATCCTCTCATTATCTCCATCATTCTTACCACTGCGTTTTATCTACTTTTACTGTTATTATTTTTATATTTTCTTGTGTTTATCTTAACTGGATTAATTTTATTAGTCTCTTCATCCACATGCTCATTCTCATCCCCTAATTCAACTCATCAATAAATTCATCAATCATTTATGTTTTTCCTTGAATCATTTGTGTGACATTAAAATCATAAGAATTTCCAAGGAATTAAAAGACTAATTACAATAATTTTGTGATAAATAAATAAATTAAATCTGTAGTGGTGAAATATTTTTGAAAATACAACTCCGTAATAAATGTTTCCTTGAATCATTTGAAGGAAACGCTGTCTTCATTAGTTCGTAGCTGAAACAGATCCTGTCTTCAGCGTTATCAGCAAGGATGCATGTAGTTCACACATCACTTCATAGGTAGCGCGAGGTGGTGGTCGCTATTATTTCTGTCAAATCAGTTAGTTACCTTATTCAACAATGACATTTTATTTTCGTTCAAATGTTTAGAACATTCAATCAAAGGGTTACTAGATGAATAGTGGTAACATGAATGTCGGAAAGAACTATTATAGAACTATAAAGTCAGTTGAAAAGTGATATTTTTGGAACATTCTTTTTCTACCAATTGATGCTACTATTCATTTTTAACAATCACGTGTGAAGTGCTGACCATTCAAAAACGGTACTATTTAATCATTAGTTAATGAATATAGATAATAGAAAACGGTGAATGAATTCAAATTGTACCTATACGTTCACCATACTTCTCGATTGAAAAGGAAACCTTTGCCATTTCTTCACCTCAGGAAATCACATTATTTGTTATTTAAAAAAAAACACTATGAGAGCTTCCTCAATGCTCACATAGAAAAATATTATTGTAATGAAAAAATGTAATCAATCTCAAGAGGTGTTATAAATAGAATAAAATCATGAAAGTGCTACCCTGCTACCTACAGTCATTTGTATTGTTAGGCTAGGGGTACACCGGTTAGTCAAGACAATACAAGACGGGATAAGTCACGTTTAGGCACAGTAATTCACATAGTTGCTTATGAAGCAGCACACACCGATGCAATGACTAATCGGTGTGTGTTGCTTCATAAGCAACTATGTGAAGTATTGTGACTAAACGTGACTAATCTCGTCTTGTCTTTCTTGTCTTGACTAACCGGTGTACGCCTAGCCTTAGTATCCAGTGATCTTTTCATATCGAGTACGCAATAGCATAAGAATCTTTCTTGTTTCTCCATCAAGAAATTTTAATCTCATCAAACGATCTAACACAAAACTTTACCGAAGTACCAGGCTTTAGATGAGTGCTTTTTAGCACGTAGGCGCATTTATAAGTTTGTGGCAAAAACTTGAGACAAACTTGTAGCGTAGTTTCGGTTCACACCAACACTCACCTTTGTGCGAGTTGTGCTTAACTTTGGCTTTGAAGGCTTTATTCCCCTTTACCAACTGAATTCAACGGTTTTGCTCCCAAGCTTACTCAGTCTGGCACCTCATGGTTTTTGCTCATCTTTGTATTCGATGTGTCTCTGTTCGAATTATTTCACCTCAAGCTTGTAATTTCAAGTGAAGCTCCCTACAAAACGCTCCCGACAAGAAGCTGTTTGGACAGATTAGTTTCATAAATTCGGCATCTTGCCAACATTGGGAATTGGTTCACGTGTTTGCTTTTTCTGCAAAAACATCAAAATGGTTATTTCAATACGCAAGGCAGATGATGATCTAGGGCTTAGAACTACCTGTTTTTGAATACATTGAAAATAATACAGGGAATACCTAACCTGTTAGTGATACAGAACGTTATAACGTATAATGGAATAAATCTTATTTCCCAAAACGAATTGAGGAATTGAAACTGATAATAAAAGAGTGAATCAGAAAAGTGACAAGCATGAAGTATTACACATTTTCTTATCACTAGTAACTTATGTTTGGATTAATTAGTGAGTGATTAGTAATTGACCGAATGAAGAGATGACTGAGCGAAGCTCAGTCTGAGCGAAGTGAAGTCTTGTTTCAAGACGATTGGCTTTCGTCTGTTTGTTTCTTTGTTTGTTTGTTTGTAATGCATTTACGGCTAAACGCATTGACAGATTTCAATAAGATTTTGCAGGAATGTTCATTTTGAGACTGCGCGACGATGTATATGTAAGGTTTTTTAAATTTTGCATTTTGAGGACGAAATAGAAGTGAAAGAGAATGGCTGTATGGAATATAGCTATATGGAATATACAATAGCTATATGGAACACGTGATAGGATTTATTTTGAATTGAAAAGAAGACTATAAGTTGAAAGTGGAAGTTGAAAGTTGCACGAGCATAGAGGACCACGAAGGATCCCATGTTAATCTTATGATGAGATAAAGACTATAAGTTGCAAGAGCATGCGTGCGTTAACAGATGATTTTTCAAAGATGATTATTAACAGATCCTATTATATTAAGCGAGCAATTTCTGTATGTTTATATTCATTTATGTATATATGTATTTATGTATTTATGTATGTATGTCCAACGGATCTCGAAAACGGCTCTAACGATTTTGACGAAATTTGGAATATAGGAGGTTTGTGATACAAAAATTAGTTTGCGCCGGGTCTCATCCCTGGGATAACTCGCTAAAGGACCTTAAAAAGGAAAAATCGATCCTTTAGGAATCAGCTGACAGCAAATACAAATTTCTGTCGGCTGTAAATGATGAGAAAGAGTGAGAGCGGTGATTGTGGGAGTGAGACAAGATTATTTCAGCTGCTGAGACATGCATTTCAATCACATGATCAATCGTGAAATACACAACTACACTAACGTTTTTTGGTAAAGACAGCGGTTCCATTACTAGAATTGAGAAAAATATCGAAACACATAAGCTGCTCCTATTCCCCTTTTTATTTCTGTTTTTTATAGCAGGATCCATTTAACTTGTCATAAAACATATGATCGACGAGCATATTATCACAATACTTAACCTACAAATGCTGAATCTCGCAGATTATTGAAAAGGTCTTTTAAAAAGTTATTCTTTGAAAGGTCTTCTTTAAAAAGGTCTTTTAAAGACTTTAAAGGTCTTTAAGACTTTCAAGCCTTTCGATTATTGTGTCGAAATCACTGTTTAATTATTACTGGAACAGCTGATTTCTGACAAGTTAATATTAATCCTGCTATATTTATCTATAGAAAATTAAAAGGAATTAGAAATTTTGAAAATATTCCATCTGTACTGTATTGTTATTTTTAAATTTGAGGCATGAAGTTGGCCATGTGATCTGTTTTTATTTATTTGAGAAAAATCGTCAAGAGTTCATCAAAACAGCTGAGCTAAAATTTGTTGTAGCAGGAATATTTTAAATTGTCAGAAAACAGCTGATTGATGTTCGCTCGTTTACTGACGTTAAATCAGCTGTTTTCTGACAAGTTAAAATGATACTATAACAACTCATATTATTATTTCTATGAAGCAAAATTTTATAAGTGCGATTTTTCAAATGATATGCATTCAAACTCGATTATTCATAATAATTATTTCGAAAGCTGAGATTGATTTTTTTATAGTGCAATGATGATTCAGTGCATAAGACTGATGGCTTCACTTAAAATTTCTATTCCTGTGCCTTTGTAGGCCTACCCCCGAGCAGAGCTCGGTACCCCGATATTGATTATTAACAGTGATCTGTTTGAAGGAGCATTTTTATAAAATATGATGATGGAATGTGTCTATGCACATGTCAAAAAATATTTCATTCAATCCTCATGGGTTTCAATATTCATCGTTAATATTAAGAGTTAGACTAATCCTGCTTCAAAGTTTATTCGACCCACCTGGGACTGGAACTGATGATGTTTTTGAGGTTTTAAATAATAAAGTTTCAAACGTGTGAATTTTCATAACCTTATAAAATTAAGTGATTGGTTTGAGTTCGCGGGATCAGCTAGTTGAATATAAACATCGTCATATTATGGAAGGATCATCAGCTGGGTCAGAATAAGATTTTTTTCGCTGCAGTCAGAGGGGCGCCGCGAAAGCGGTGGCTTGTGGAACGTCGCGTATCTTTAGAAAATAAATTAAGTGACAAACATTCAAGACTGCTCTTGGATGGGTGATCGACACAGAAAATTGTGCAATTTGGCGAGGTGGAACCTACCCGTAAGGATCTCCCCACCGATAAAAAGCCATACGATAAAATAAATAGAAAATAAATTACTAAAAAATAAAATAAATAAATGATAAAAAAAGAAATGAAAATGAAAAAAAATTAAAAAATATAGAATATGAAAAGTAAAAAATTAAAAAAAAATAAATAAATTAGATGTACCTACATATCGTATTTTGGGGGGCGCCTGACAACATCTCTCTCGATACAGTTGACAGGGCCAATTCTGTACAAATGGACAAGAAAACCGCTAATTTACGGCTAAACGCATTGACAGCTGATTTCACCTAGCATGGCTTTTTCGTGAGGTCTACTGTTCGCAGAACTACTAGTTAGGTAAGAGGTAGGTTTTGTTAAATCCATATTTATGTTCGTATGGCTTTTATCGCTGGGGAGGCTCTAACGGGTAGGTTCCACCATGCTTTATATCTGTGTCGGTCCTCCATCCATTAGCGGTCTTGAGTGTTCGTCACTTAACCACATGATCACTCAGTAACCGCTCTCACCAATCGACCATACAATAAATTCACGTATAACATATAATTAATAATTAGCCTACTATGATAATCAGTATGGTTTTTGAAGTGAATGATATTGACATATGGACGAATAAATTATAAATAAGATTCTGTATTACAATAATTGAAGTGAATGATTGATGTTTTGCAAAAATTATGATTGCAATTCATCACTGAAGAATTGAAAATCAGAAAAAATATCTTCAAATTCTTATACTACTTCTTTCATTCGAGGAGTACTTTCTAGAAAGAACAGAGTCCTAATACTGATTCTCCATGAATACTGAAATTTGAAGCATTGAATTATTCAACAATCATTCTACCATTGAAATGTAAATCGGCTTTCACTGTCATTGAGGAAAAAGTGGAATATTATTTCATAATTTTACCCACTGTTGGAAGCGGAATAAGATTTTCTCCGGTCATGCTAGGCTTACCGCACTTTAGTCTCTTGAGATTTTCTTACCAGATTCTGCTCAATCAGCAAAAAATCTTATTGCAGATTTGCAATTTGAATAGAGATTTTCATAAGCTGAGTCTCTCCTGAATAAGGTCACCAATGAATAAATTATTTCAAACTGATATTTATTCACTTATTTATTCAGTAATGTACACATATAATACTAAATGAAAGGTTCAACAGACTTAAAAGCCCAAAACTGCCCCTCTTCAAATTTAGAAAACAGTCCAAAATTTAGGTTATGTTCCATGTCTTTCATAGTCGCAAATTTTCACTTCAAAAACAAAACACTTGGAAAATTTTGTATTATTGCAGAAGATTTATGAAAGTTTCGAACCGGAAATAGACAAATTATTAAAAATTTAAATTCTTTGAAAATTTAGATTACGACATTGAAAATTTTTGTACCAGTGATGTAGACAAAACAAGACATATTGTAGGTCTTTCAATTATATTATTCTATAGTAACTAAGCTTCGATACCAACCACGGAGTATAAGCTAGAGAAGACTTGAGAATGTTCCAAAAAGCAGAATCCAATACAGTATTCAACATTTACTAATATTCTAATTCTATCCTCTTCCTCCTTCTCCTCTCCTTCTTCTCTTTCTCCTTATTATTCCTCTTCTTATTTTCTTGCTCCTTCTTCGTCTCCTTTTTTCTTTTTTTTTGTTTCTTTCTTTTCCTTCTTCTTTTCTTTCCTACTTCTTCTCTTCTCCTTCTTCTTTTCCCCTTCTCCCCTCCTCCTCCTTCTTCTCCTACTCCTCCTCCTCCTTCTCCTACTCATCATCCTACTCCTCCTCCTACTCCTCCTACTACTCTTCATCGCACTTCTTCTCCCACCACACCTCCACACTACTCTCCTTGCCAACTATCTCCTGCTTTTTCTCTATCTTTCCCACTTTCATCCGAACTATTTTCTCCTTTCCTGTCACTTCCCCTTCATTTCTCACACCCGAGACTCTATCTCAACTTCCCATTTCCGAGACTCTATCTCAACTTTCCGAATTCCTTGTAAACTCTACGTCTTGTTACGAGGTGGAGAAAAAATATCCGGACACTTCAGCTTCCCATTCCCAACCCGAACATCGATCTGCCGGCGTCTTCATCTTATTGAAGCATCAGCATCGTTCGTCCGCTTACAACGTTTTTACTGCCTTCGATTGGCGGCCCTCAGATAACGATCTAGGTGAGCTCTTCTCGTCCTTCATCAATTGACTTTTACAAAACGTAGACTAGGAGGAGGAGAAGGAAAACAAGAAGAAGAAGAAGGGGGAAGAAGGAAAGAGATAAGGTACAAGAGAAAGAGGAAAAAGAAGAAAAAGGAGAAGAATGAGTAGAATCAAAAAAAGAAGAAGAAAGAGAAGAAGAAGAAGAAGAAGAAAAGAAAGAGAAGAAAAAGGAAGAAGAAGAAGAAGAAGAAGAAGAAGAAGAAGAAGAAGAAGAAGAAGAAGAAGGAGAAGAAGAAGAAGAAGAACTAGAAGAAGAAGAAAAGATAGAGAATTGCAATTGCAATTTCAATTTCAAACATAAGGAAAAGAGAAAGAAGAAGGAGAAGAAGATGAAAGAGGAAGAGAAAAAGAAAAAGGAAAATGGAGAAGGAAAAGTAGAAGAAGAAGAAAAGAAAGGAGACGAAGGAGGAGGAAAAGAAGAAGAGGAAGAAGGAGAATAATAAGAAGGGAAAGAACTAAAAAATTAGAAGAAGTAAAGAAGAAGGAGAAAAGAAGGAGAAGGAGATGAAGATGAAGATGAAAAAGAAGAAGAAACGAAAAGTAGAGAGAAAAGAAGAAGACGAAGAAGAAGGAGGAAGAGAAGAAGAATAAGAATAATGATAAAAAGAAGAACATGAAGAACGAGAGGAGAAGATGTTTTCACATCATATCCCCCTGCATTGCACTGAAACGAATATTATTCTCGTGGGAACTATTCCATTGGAAATATCCTATTATTTGTCATAGGAGTTTATGGTTTGAAATATCCGAGTAGGCATGTAAATTATACAGTTGTGATGGACTGGACGCTACTGGAATATTGTTAGGAGTATTAGATGAGAGCGAGAAAGAGAGGTTATCCAACTCTAGCCCATGCTGCTGGAATATTTTAGATGTTTCCTGAGTTGATAATTCGGAGTGATCTTGGAAAATTCTTGAGATAAGACCCAACAGCACTAGGAATATTCTCATCAACAAATACATGAAATAATAGGACTGTCGTTTTTTTGAGTTAACTATACTGGAGACAGATGAAAGTTGCGTGAATAATGAATGTGATCCTGTTTTGATCATTGAAACCCACAATCGATTGAAATGAAAACCACAAATAGTGATCACCGAAGGAGAGCCCTGGAGACTATTTTCATCAATAATTTGAATGTTATTATTAATTCATGCTTGATTCTAGTACTGAATTCTATCGTAACAAAAGATCAAGAACATCAATAATGGAGAAAATTAAGATAATATTTATTCTAGTTCAGTGTCAGCCTAAGATAGCAAGCACATTCACATAATGATAAGAATTAGATCATTATGTAATAGAGCATAGAAACTAAAAAGATAGTATACTGCAATAGAAAAGAAAATGCATTTCTTATAATTTGACCTTCACAAAAGATCTGTCTTGTTGATATGAAAATAATAAGGCAACTTGATGATGACTCTAGTGACTTGATCAAAAAGTAAGATTTATTAGAAAAAAACCTTTTTCAAGGAGCCATCGTATAGTATGGTTGCGTTATTAATTTGTTAAAATTTAAAGAAGTGAAAAAGTACTTCCATTCAAGAAGTACTTTTAAAAAAACAGAAATCAAATAATATTCTGATAGTTTTCTCTATGATAAGCTGATTCTTGATATTAACTGGGTAAAAATAAAATGATGGATTTCTTTCCGTGGAGACCTAGCTTCTCGCTCATCCCAAGTCCAGCAGAAAGAGACGCGACGTTTACTCTTGATTTCTCTGTCGCTCAATTAGGCAAAAGCTCAGGTCACAGCACTTCAGTCGGCACTGTCACCTGGGGAAAAGAGAATAAAAAGGACGAAGCAGTGGAGTACGTAACGACTGCCATTCCATCCTCATCAAGGAGTTTCAGAGTCTCTTCTCGTGTAGAGCGTTGCGGTTTTGAGTCATGAGGCCTCTCCTGGGATTCAAGCGGCCGAGAAAGAATGAAAACAACTTTGCAGTGGCTGGAACAGTAAAGCTGTTGAGCACACACTTTGTCAAATCTTTTCGGTAAATACGGCGAGCAGCCGAACACTTTTCACCTATATTGATGGGAGGCTTGTAAGTCGACTTATAGTAAGCCGTCATGGCTGAAGCTCTTTGCAGGCGTTTGAAAATCTGAGATATTCCAGTTTTTAACATTAAAAGATTCTCCCTCACTATCGTTTTCAATTTCAATTTTCCATAAGCAAGTTGATGTATTTAACAGTATTATGGAGGTATCCAGCAATATTGAGTTATAATGATAGTATTCATAGATAAAGTTATCAGTCATTGTTTATGTTTTTATGGAGGAATCAAAAATATAATTTCCATTTTTCAGGAAGCTTATTTTCAAGCATTAGGAATTATTGTTGACTCGAGTTTCTGAGTTGTTGATGGGCCAGTATTCTCTGTATCACAAGTTAATATAATACGAGTTCATTACCTGTAACTGAAACTATTTCTCGTATAGTACTCACTTGTAGCCGTTTGTTGGATTACAATGTAAACCAACTTCTGAATAGATAATAAAATTATTTTTAGTGCCACAATCGATAGTTAGATTTATTATTGACATCATACCAGTCTTATTCTTGTAGATAATACTAGCTAGAGCTAGTGACTCAAATTATTTAATCTTATCTTTATGTTTCTTTCAGCCTAGAAACTTCTTCGTGAGTTTGCTTATGAATTTTCTTCGCATTATCTCACATCTTTTTACAGTGTATGCACACTAGTCAATTTGCAGTCTCGACGATTATTTATTTGCTGATTGAAATCATAACAATCATTTCTAACTGGCATTCAATCATGTTCTTGAATTTCATACTCCCCAACAAATTTATAATGTAATCAGATCATTTGAATATAATTATTTAATTTAAATTTATGTATACTGGTCAACTTGCAATCACGTTATTTCTGAATTGAAATCATAACATGCATACGTTTTTCAATGATACATCTATAACATCCTCTAATCCCTTACTCCCCAACAAATTTACAATGTTATCAGATAGTTTGAATAAGTTCAATTTCAATTTTTCTCATGTTTTTTAATTGAAGAAACTTTCAATACATTTCACGTCCCGTTGTTTTTCTAGTTTTCCCAAGGATCCACAATGAATTATGCATGAATTCGTGGATGATTTTCTTTCCTACATGCGACAGCACATAACTTTCTTGCTTGTGTATGAGCTTTGTTATGAACCCCGGTCCAAAGTTTAAAATTTCAAATGTACCACCCTTTGTTCACCCAGGCCTCACCGTAGTAGAGCCCACCTGGGCCAGAACGTGACATAATTCACCCTAGGCCCGGTTCGAGCCGTCCAAAAAAGGGCATCCCATCATCCATTTCAGTGGAGCTAACCTCCTCCTTGACGGTTTTGCTCCAATGCGCATGCGCCCCCGAGCGCCGCGGCGGGAGCTTGGCTGACACAGTTGCATTTCTACCAGCGTCGCGACGCCACGCTTCCGACGTCCGACGCGCTACTACGATCAGCTGATCGATGTCTAACGTGTTGAGTCGCGGTTGAAAAATCTCCCTCGTGCACTCGAGACTGGGCGCTGCGGAAACGTTTAGCTATTGAAAGGTTTGGAGTACAAGGTTCTCAATTAATAGTCTTGGAACAGTGAGAAGAGTTTATAATACTTGAGAGAAAGTTCAAAATCTCAAACTTCTTCTGTAATTGTAATATGATGGCTGAAGGAATTTAATAATATTGTAATATAAATGATAAGTGATGGTTGAAGAAATTCATATTGGCTCAAGAAATAGGAAATACTGGGAACGTTCAACTAGAAGAAGGTTTATTATGGGAATTTTTCTGGCTGTCTAAAAATTCACATTTCCACAAGATATAGGGGACCCTGGGTTTGTTTAACTTGAAGAAGATTTAAGATGGGAATTTTTCATTAAAATACTTCTAACTTTGGCTCGTGTTGGAGAGTTTCTAGGAGAATGATAGAAAATTCTAGAATTTTTTTGAGTTCCAGCTTTGATTGCATATAGATTTTTCTGACGATAGAAATTACTTAACGTTATCATATATGAAATATAAAATCTGACAATAGGCTACACTCAAAACACGTCTCTTGTTATAATTCCTTGATATAATAGCTAAACTTGAAATTTGGTAGAATATAGTGAGGAGGAGGCTGACTTGATACAATATTGTGACACAACTACTGATATGCTCAATTACCTAGCCTTGATTCATGAATATTACTAGAAAATAACATTTTATTTTATTAGCATTTCCTTGATGATCTAACCAGTTTATTTTTATAAATTATGTGATTGTATATTTTCTTTTCTCAACTACCTTGGAAAAGATTATTAGTAGTACCGCAGACTAGGTATAACCCTAGTTCATCCCTAGTAAGTTTGTGGTAGTGCTATTCAGTTACTGTATATTTCAACCATTTTTTGTATCCATGCTCTCCATGATGCTATTATTGGAGTTTTGAAAAGCACAATAATATTTTCTTATAATCTATAATCAACCAAAACAACCATAGTGATAATTAATTCCGAATCTCAGTTTATCACTATAATAATTGCATTGCTACAAAAATCGCTTCACCTATCAAATTACACGTTAACTATAGAGCTTGATTCTATTCAATATACAAAGATCTTACACTTACGGCATCATGAAACCATATTATTGTTGGCAGAATCAATCTATCACTATCAAGTACTATAAATTTTATTGAGACTAATACGTTTAAAATATTTTATTTGTATTCCAAATTTAGATATTTCCCTTATTAGTAATATTTATTACATTATGAAATTCTTTCCTTTGTTCTTGGAAGTGATTGTGTTTTGAAGCATAGAGATGCTGGAGTAATTGATTTTCCTTCACTACCGTACATAAGTTCAGAACCTTGACTTCTGAATAATATTGCGTGAGTTAATAACCCTGCTGAGCTAGCGTGAGTATGGAAGTGCAAACTTTTCAAATAAGCCTGTTCATGAGAAGGTTTATTTCGATACTTTCGAATTCGCTCGAACGTAATATTACTTCCTTATAATTTAAACAAGGAATGGAATCTTCTAGTTTAACGAGTATTTGAGTACTCATTCATAAAATTTGAAATGAGTACTCATTAAATTTGATTAACTATGTATTTGATAAGCTAATGAGTATTTGAGACTCATTCATAACTACGCTAATCAATGTGATTTTCGTGTCAGCCGTACAAGCTACTGAATTTATCAAACGATATCAAGACTGAACTGCATTCATTTATTCAACTCTTCTTTGAAAATGTGAAATGTTGAAGTAAAATACCTACATATTATTATTACAATTATACAATTATATTCTCATACTAATCGTAATAGTATTAGTAATAGTAAATCACTTTGATAACCAATAACAACAATCTAAAAATATTTCATTGAAATGATGAAGGAAAGAAGGACATGAAGATTTTCAAGTAAGCGCACTTCAATTTTGTTGAATAATGAAAATTATTATTTGGACACATACATTCAATCCCCCTCTCAATTAAGTTAGATGGAGAAACAATGGGTTGAAACGTATCATTAACCTGATTAAAATGATTACAAATTTAATTACAATTTATTGTTGAGAATTAAGTATTCATTAATACCTCAATTTTCATCCATGTCTGGGGAAGAACAAATATCAGTATGGGGAAGAACTAATCTTAATAAACATTGTTATAAAAAGTATTGAGTATTTAACTATTTTTCTCCAATGAAATCGAATGGATCAATAGAATAGAGTTTCCATTATTCTTTCAATGTTTGTGGAACATTCATTTAATGAACAAATCAATAGGATTATGAAAAAAGAGTATCCTATTCAATTTGACTCATTGATAATGGAATATGGATTCCATTAATGTTCCCATCTACATAATTATAGGATTATGAAAAAAGTCTATCCTATCTGAAAAAACGCAATTCTCTTACAAGGTCAGTAATGGCTGATGACTAGACTCTCCCGCTTTTCTGGAATGTCAAACTTCCAGCTCTGCGAATTCAATAAAGTTCTTTGTCAGAGCAACAGGTCCTTAGGGGCGGTAGCCAGCCAACAGCTGCATTTGGCAAAGGTCGTCTCTCGTTCCCGTCCTTGATCTACGGAATGATCCTCACCTGTTGATTGGCTCTGATAGTCTCCGCAAGAAGTGCTCGCTCCATGAACTCTCCCAACTCCCAACCCTTCCTAATCTACTAATCGACACAACTAGACTATTCTAGCAGATAATCCAATAACAATCGGAGTGTTATAATCCAATTATTGCCAACAGCGAACTGAAGCTGTCCGCAGATATTACTCTGATGTCTGCCATATTGAATCTTTTGTTGTCCAAATCCTACCCTACGGTGACAAAAAAATTCACTGAGGGGTTTCCTTGCTAAATGAAATTAAGCTAGGCGTACACCGGTTGGTCAAGACAAGACAAGACAAAATTAGTCACGTTTAGTCACAGTAATTCACATAGCTGCTTATAAAGCAGTACACACCGATACAATGACTAATCGGTGTGTGTTGCTTCACAAGCAACTATGTGAATTACTGTGACTAAACGTGACAAATGTCGTCTTGTTTTGTCTTGACTAACCGGTGTACGCCTAGCCTTACTCTCCATACAATGTGAGAGTAATAAAATGTGAGAAATGCAAAATCGCCCTTGTAGATAATGTTAGAATTGAATTATATATTTTTTTAATACTGTCGGTTCAGTGGAAGAGGGGGATTGTATACCTCAACTTCACCCACAGTACTTTTGTATTATGAAAAGTGAAAAATAAAATTATTTATCTATCTATTTTACTACTTAGGCTTCTTTGTGAGGAAAGATTTATATTTGTCCATACTTGTCTTTGTGGGGATTATTCACAGAACAATAATAATTTTGTATTGTCCACATGTATAATCATTTTCTGTGAATAATAACCTTTTTGAATTGAATTGGAACACGATGCCCAAATGAGTTGTAGACTTGTGCGAGTATATTGAGGAGGATCATAGTGATGAGTAATAAATGAACTTTTACTCACACATTTTCAACATGCACTCACTCCATACAAACTGGAAACAATTGAGAATTGAGAGAACGGTCACAGTATCTAGGGCTGGCTGAACTCCAGAAACTATTCCAATCGAACTTATAACATTATGTTGCGAATAGAGATCCCTCTAATGAGTTTCGTTTGTGAGTTACTGTGTGACTCTGATCTCTGTATCATTTTTCCTTTGTCTGCCCTTGTTGTGTTGCAAAGACTCTTTTTAAATATTGATCGTCCTTGTATGAAGACGAGCCTTATTCGTATTCAATATATTCTCAAGTCTCAATAAATAAGAATTTCCTGAGGTTACTCAGGTTTCTCACTAACGTGAACATGAACTTACTTGCACTACACATTCACATTACTAACACAATCAATAATTATGTTGAGTGCACTGATTGACTGTTCAAAGCATGCAATTGATACGTCAATAACTCAATTATTCAGAGAATCTGAATAATTTATAGGACTGAATGAAAGGCTTGTGACATGGGAGCTTCTCAATATTGTTACACGCTATCCACAATAATAATTGCCACATGCAGACGAACCTTTTTTGGTCAATAACGTGGCTTAGAATAGTAGAATTGACCTTCGAGTTTTAAAAAATTCAGGACGCCTTTGTGTCGTGAAAAAATCTTCCAAGCAGTATAATAAATAATCTTAAAAAGAGTAGATGGAATTCAGTGAAGGGGAAATAAAATCATCAACAAGGTTCAAAGAATAACTCTTTCGACATCATACCAATCTATCTATCTATACCAATAAATTAACGAAAAATAACAGTGAACGAGAAACAATAATTTAATTTTTCTTATAACAAAGAAGTAACCAATCTCTTCAAATCTCTATAATGCATTGTAATAGAATATACAATAGTATAATCAATATAGGAAATAGAACAACATTTTAAAGTCAATTTTTAGATTTTTTTGCTGGGGACTTGCTGGGTAGACTCGCCTGCTACCACTGGGACAACCGCTTCCCATTTCCCATTTCCCAATTCTCATTTCTGGTGACAGATTTGATAAAAATAGCCAATATTGGAAATTATCGACCGAAATTTATGTATGAAAACCATAAATTGACTTTTAACATTTTCATAAGCAATAAAACCTTATTCCACAATATATTGAGCCTTTATGATACTAATGGAACACATAAAACTACCTTTCCCAAGCAGTTTATGAGATCGTAGCCAACTATTAACCTTGGAATTATTATGCATTGGCAGCCACATGAAATACTGTTACTGTCACGTGTAATAAATACAGTAATACAACTTTATTATATTCCTTTCATATTAGCATACCAAATGCAAATATTTTTCATGTGAATGAGGAAATTCGAGTGATTTCAAATTCCAAACAAAACTGCTGTCGTTACAAGTTCAAATGGGATTTTTTTAGAACGCTTGATTGTCCACTCTTATGGGTTGGAATTATTTTTCGTTTCATTGCCCAGACCAATAAAGATGGCAATGAAACGTGTCGTAAAAATTATGTTCAACAACAGGAGCGCACACTCGTGAACGGTGAATTTCCATCCATTCTATAGGTTTGTTTGAGCAAAACTGTAATCATGAATGCTTTTCCAACTTTACCAATGGGATTAGTCGCGCATACAGCTGGAAAACATATGTTATCCACCGTTAGCTGGCGATGGGTTTTGTTTCCCGTAGAGCGGGATTAAAGTAGAAATTGGGAGCGCCGTCCAATACATCTATCCAGGCTTTGACAGCGTGGAAAAAGTGTTGTTTTTCAGAATAGAAAATGAGATTTGCTGCAATGGACAAAATCCATTTGTAAATCATGCACTTTCGAGAGGGATCTGGAACGTTTTCCGCTCACGAATCCTGCATGAAGTACTATTGCAGGAGATTCCTCTTTCTCTCTTATTTTTTGTCTCCTTTGTGAAGGAGTGGTTGATTTTTCTTCATTTGTGAATAACGTGACTATTTCATTTATAAAACATTCCCTCCACTTCTGTTCCCATGACAAAAGAACAAACACAAGCACACACAAAGAACAAACATGACAAACTTCATAGCACAAGAAAAATAAATTAAATCAGTTAATGTTAAAGGCATCCAGAATAGTTCTGAAATACTTCAATACCACAAACAATTCTATTAAAATGCCAGTCTAATGAGTTTAGTTGAGAAATATCATTCCCAGCTATTTAATTAATAGAAACTTTCTTCTTTCATCACTGATAATGACTTAGGCTAGGCGTACACCGGTTAGTCAAGACAAGACAAGACCAGATTAGTCACGTTTAGTCACAGTACTTTACATAGTTGCTTATGGAGCTGATTAGTCATTGCATCAGTGTGTGCTGCTTCATAAACAACTATCTAAATTACTGTGACTAAACATGACTAATCTTGTCTTGTCTTGACAAACCGGTGTACGCCTAGTCTGAGAAGTTTCACATCATAGAAGATTAATTTAGGATTGCAACAACCGGGATCAACTATTTTGAATCAGATGATCCCATTTGATTAGCATTTTACTGATCCTTGATCAAAATTGATCTTGCTTGGTACAACCATTGAATATACACCCTATAAGAAGGACACAAGCGGTGCTAAAAATTCAGACCAATTCGGCAGGTATAGGGTATATATTCAATGGTACAACTCAACATAACTGTATTCCAGAGTCTCGATCCGTGTTGTTTAAAAAGCTTTAGTGACCAACCAACATTTCTCTATAAAAGTGGCATGACAAATCAAGAACCCCTATCAACTTGAACGTATCACTTGTGACTAGAAGTTGTGCGGTGCGAGTGACAGTGAGTGACGCGATGTGTCGTCGTCAGTGACGGGTTGACAATGAGCTTTCCGCGTCAGAGGGCGGGCACGACCGGAGGCAGTCCCACCTCGACCCCGACACGGCGAGGTCGCAGGGCACAGCTGCCTTCGCAGACCAGGACGGTCAAGTACGACTTGAGGAGCTCCAGCTTCGAGAGTTCCGGAAAGGTTCCAGCTGTGCTGCCTTGGACTGGGTGAGTGAGTCGCACTATCTATATCAGGAATTAGGCTGTACGCCTAGCTCTTTTGAACCCAATAAATAAAATAAATACAAGCTATGACAAGATGGAGAACTTGAAATTTTTGGAAAATATTCGCATACTGATGTAGATGAAAATGATTTTAAACGTTATTATAACCAGTATTGAAGGCTATATAATTGGAGATTATACAGCTTGCTCCACACTGAAGTTGTATAGTATAGCAGGATCCAATAAACTTGTCATAAATCAGCTGATCCGGTAATAATTAAACAGTGATTTCGACACAATAATCAAAAGGCTTGAAAGTCTCAAAGACCTTTAAAGTCTTTTTAAAGAAGACCTTTCAAAAAATAACTTTTTAAAAGACCTTTTCAATAATCTGCGAGATTCAGCATTTGTAGGTTAAGTATTGTGGTCATATGCTCGTCGATCATATGTTTTATGACATGTTAAATGGATCCTGCTATAACTTACGTATCGCAATACTTTTCATTCCGTATTATCTACGTACGGAAGTATTCTATATTCAAAAGTATTTAAAAATAAATTTCATATTTTATACTTCGATACGGTAGTTATATTCATTCAACTATAAGCACTAACTCCTGACTGAGCACTAAGGCTAGGCGTACAACGGTTAGTCAAGACAAGACAAGATGAGATTAGTCATGTTTAGTCACAGTAATTCACATATTTGCTTATGAAGCAACACACACTGATTAGTCATTGCATCGGTGTGTGCTGCTTCATAAGCAACTATGTGAATTACTGTGACTAAACGTGACTAATCTCGTCTTGTCTTGTCTTGACTAACCGGTGTACGCCTAGCCTTAGATATGAGCAACAGGTTTCTTGAATATGAATGTCGTTTGGAATATTGATCTGGAACATATATAATAAATATATCACGATAAACATTAATAATAAATCATATTATTGCATGATTGTATCATTGTATTATTATTGTGAAAATTGGGTAGGTGGAACTACAGAGGCTATTTATACTAATCAATGTGATCAGTGGAACTAAGGAGACTGTATAATCAGTCTCTTATGTTGGGTTGCACCAAGCAAGATCAATTTTGATCCAGGATCAGTACAATGCTAATTAAATGGGATCAGCTGATTCAAAATAGTTGATCCAGGCTGGTGCAACCCAACAATATTGCATCAGACTGATAAAACTGATTATAATATACAAGGGGCACACCCAAAAAAATAACTTACCAACCAGGAGGGTAACAAAATAAGGGGGTGCAGGGGGCAAAGCAAAAAGTGAGTTCTTGAACTAAATACAGTCACCATTTAGCTCCGCCTCGTGTTGAAAGAAGGCGTGACTATCCCCCTCCCACAGACCAATCACAACGCAGTATCCAATTATTAGCTGACCGGCAGCCATTTCAAGTTTGGAACCCTGTTGGTGCCACTACCTAGCGGTGAATTCTTGAACTAAATACAGTCACCATTTAGCTCCGCCTAGTGTTGAAAGAAGGCGTGACTATCCCCCTCCCACCGACCAATCACAGCTCAGTATTTCAGCAAGTCACCATTCTGTTATGTTGGCCAATAGAAATACACCTTGTTACAGTTTCCAAACATCTTGAATCTTTTAAGAACACCATTTTAATAGATGATTTATAAACTAAATTGAGAGTGAAGTTTAATTGATTTTTCTGAAAGTTACTTGTTTACTATTAGGCTAGGCGTACATCGGTTACTCAAGACAAGACAAGATGAAGCCAAGAAACTATTTTTAATTTCAGTTTCTTATGGCTTTAACAACATAGAATTATAATTTACAGTAGATTCAGTATAGAGTTGTGAAGTTGTAGTGGATTCATAGAGTACATAGATCATAGAGTGAATGATGTTTAATTCATCATGATTTTCATAGCTTTGACAATTACTTGTATGAACTACAATAGCGTCTTACAAATGTATCATTCATTATAAACTTTCCAATGTTTCAATTCACTAGCATTCAGCGTGTCTAAAATTTTACGAGTTGAAACATTCTAACAAACACTTTCAACTAAAAATTTCACTGCAAATCTTGTGGTGAAAATTGATATACATAACATCCGTTAATTCATTATAAGCTTCAAAGACTCATTTCATCTTGCCTCAACATCAACAAGATGAAAACTCCTCTACATTTTGATTACTATGGGGAATTTTTCTTCTTATTTTAAATCTAGGTGATATAATTTTGAGTGGAGACACTACTTCCCCGTGTCTCACATTGAAGAGTCAGTAATAAACTACAGATTTATCCCGTTGCTCACTTTCCAGTTCGCCCTGGAAAACTCGTATTGTTTCAATCTCCTTCTACTGATTTTATCTTACTGCTTCTACTGTATTTTCAAACTTCATCATTCAGCTCAACTCTCACTGTCTAGATTATGGGACCTTATGAATAATTCATGAATAGGACATTAATGTTTATCAAAAACGTGGGTTTGATTGCAGAAAATTTAGTGGGATGATAAAGAGTGAAAAATAAACTGTAAAATCCTGGTTGGCTCGTAGTGTGTGCAGGAGATTCAAGTTTCGCTCACCGCTGAGCTCATCTTCCCTGGTATAGCAGATTATAGTCCTAATTCCGTTTGGAGATTAATTCCCCCGCCAATGAGTCAAGCACGAGTCAGCATTCTCCCCTGAAAAAACTTCCCTTCTCATCAAAATTCTCTTCTCCCTCAATTTCTTATAACCGAGTTCGCTTCCCCTCCCAACCTCTCACCACAGGTAGCGTCTATCAAATTAACATGACTAGGAAAACCAAAATCGAGACGAAGTATTCCCTCATCTTCCTCAGCTGCCTGGACGGCTTCTTCAAGTGGAAAGAAAATATTTTCCTTCTAACGAAGCGTATTACAAACACTGTTTAGACCGCCGGCTGAAAACGTTTAATCAATTGATTCCTGTAAAACTTTGCGTTCATCCGTTATCGATTTTAAATTTAATCCTTTGAATTGTTTCCAACGAAACACGGCTGTTTCAATGAAGCTGTTACAGTTAGTAAATACAGTTTTTTTATGCAGTTACAGTTTTTTCAGTTGTAAAAACGTAAATCGATCCCAATTCAGAGTCTCTTAATAGTTTTCTGAAGTAAATATCTATAAATAAAATAAACTTTAAAAATTCGCAGCGTTCAAAATGTGTTATAAAATTGACTCTGGAGCTTTTGATTTGATTAAAATGCAGTATTCTGCAGAATTTCATTATTAAAAATATGTATGAGAAATTTGTCATGATGTTGGATTCCTCCAATAATAAATAACTTGATGTCCTCTAGTATTAAAATTCATAAAATATTATCATTTATTAATGAGTCATGCTACCCACTCAATCAATTATACATACTTAAACGCGATTCAATCAAGAGGGATTGAATTTGTTTCGGATTTTTCAAATGAGAAGGATTATCAGTTTGTAATTATCGATTACCACTGTAGTAAATTAGAGTGATTACTAATGTTAGATAATCTCTGTTCAGGGGAGGGATGATGATGGAGTTTTTCTTCCTGTGTTGGAATATAGGGTAGGTGGTTGAATTTGCCTCCATGAAACAGTGTTCCCCATGTTACTGTGGGGAAACTGTGTAATGAGATTGGGTCTATCTTTGACTAGGGTTTGAAAATAGCATGTTTACTCAATTTAATAAGCCGAGGGATTGGAGCTTTAATTAGAGTGCTTTTTTCGCACTAAGCCGTTTGCATCGTCATGCATGCAAATGCAGGATTTTACTGGAATTTCAGGAAAACTTTTTCAGGAAACAGTTGATGATTATTTCACAGAATAATTGGGGATTTTGAGCCTTTTATTTGGTTAGTGTAATCCATAACCATAGCGTCCTACTGGCTCCCTTTTTTTTCTTCTGATGTGAATATTATAAAAAAGTGAATGAAAAAGAATGGTGGAAATGAATATTTCAACATTGTTCCCTCCAGCCAATATTCACTTTAAGAAGTGTTTTCAATTTCATTCATAAACATTCAAGACGTCATCTCAATAGGAAATCCAATTTGGATGATCATACTGAATTGAATAGAATAAAAATTTCTTTAATAATGGAAAGAAGATTGTCTTGTGTAGGTTTTTAGAAGTAGGTTTCATCTAGTGGAGTACGTCTACTCCAATAATGTAATCCTTCATGTTGAATTGCATTGTTTTTATTCGTGTGATCGTGTGAATATTGATCCATACAGTTTCTCAGAAATACCAAGCCCAGAACCCTGTTTCTTACGTACTTTTCGTAAGTCTCCCAAACTCGACTTGAAAACCTTAATTCCAGTTGCAGCCATAGAAGATCGGAGAGAGAAATAATAATAATAATGATAATAATATACATAGCAATGATTCTAATCTTTTGCTCTAAATTTCCAAACCAGTTTAAAATGCAAGGTTGTATGATTTTTTGGAATTAAATGGCAGTTTCCGCATTTTATAGATATCTGAACACTCGCATTAACTGAGTATGATTAGTTTTGAATTGGGAATCGTTGAACGAAATGCGCACTTGTACGGCTTTCAAATCCTTTGTTCCCGATAAAGAGAACTGTAAAGTCGGAGGAGGTTGGAAGACTATTTGCATCAAGCATCGAGGTCAGGGTTTTCCCTGAGAGTTTTATGTCTAATTTTATTGCAGCAGACGTTTAAAATCGATGTGTCAGTTGGGGATCGTATCGCAGTGAGACGGTCGACATTGGAATCTGACTCCGGGGTATTCATAACTACCGCCATTCGAGTGAGACGATCGCTGCGAATCGCACAATTTCCGTTAAGTAATGAACTAGTTGAAGATTCGGTTCGTTTTGCGTCGCTCATGACTCTAGACAAAGCAAGTTGGCTCCGTTAGGGAAATAAGGATGTTGAGAGTAGGAAGTTGTGTTTTGATAGCACAAAAGACTCACTACTATCTAAATTTGTTCAAATTTAGTTTGTACAGGAATGATGCAAAATCAGGAATGATAATTCCTTGTTTCTCCTCTATTCCTAATAGTTTGTACATGAATAATTTTATATTCTGCTGAACTGGAATTATAATGAATGAACTCACTACAGGTCCAAATAAGTTCAAGATTTGTCCAGTACAGAAATGATAAGGAATTTTCCATTTCACTGTCCTCAAATCCATAGATTGTTGATTTAATTGGATCAAGCACGATAAAAAAAGGAACAGAGCATTTTGGAATACTCTATACAACATGTAGGAGCAGGTTAGACTACCTGCTCAACAGAAGTATTCGACCTAGTAGAGCATTAGGTGCCTGTAACCCTGTATGTATTGGATTACCCAGATAGTAGCCTACACGGTTCAGTTAGGAAAAGATCTATGTTGTAGGTTATTATAGTTTGTCCAATGAACTATTTTTCATATTTTGATGGACTTCCATCTTTCTCTATAATCGATTTCAAAATAGATAGACGTACTATTTATTCATCTAATTCATCAACTCACATACTTACATCAATTTATATAATTATGCTCATTGAAACAAAACTCAATAAATAAAATGACAGTGGAATGAACTATTATTCAAATAAATTTATCTATTAGAAACGTTTCCTTGTTTAGGCCTATCTGAATTTGATATTATGATTCTTGGTGAAAAGTGTAATGCGAGATGTGATACTGATGTGACATGCAAATTCGGACACACATTTTATGGATTTATATCATTATGCACATTTTATATTTATGAATCACTCATTTTTGAACTTATCCAAAACTGCATTGTCCATCCCCTCCCAAACTGCATTGTTCTCCAATTCATCACATTGAGAGTCTCAATTTCACACTGTGAAAGTTTCAAGTTTCCATATGACTGAAGTGCATTCTCATTCATGATTTCAGAATTTCATTCTGTTTCATCATCCATGAAAATCAAACAATAGTCATCCATCGTTCTCAGTCGTACTTGTTCTAAATTGGGGAATGGAAAATAATAATGAAAATAATATACACGTGGAACACAGCATCTCTTTAGTATTTGAGTTGAACACCGGTGTTTCCCCCAACCAACTGACGCGAACACGCTACAACGGGATTTGCCGCTGATGGCTCTTCTCCTGCATCATTCGATATTCAAATCGGCTGAATCAAATTGCACGCTTCTCGCAAATCCCCCCCCCTTCACCACCCTACCCACCCTTTGTATGCCTGAGTTCCCAATCAATCTGCACAAATCCCCTCCCCCTTACCACCTCCACGACATCACTGGGCATCATGCATCATTAGAACGGCATTTCAGAATGACATTTTGACAACCCAACAACATACTCCAGTGTTACGGGGATTAATTGACGGCGTTAATGAGCTAAAAGTGGGCCACTGGGTGCTGGACAAGATCCATTGTCTTCCACAAGTGGCTCATGAGTAGGATTGTTCGGGATTGTGGCTCATGAGTACGGGATTGTGTTAATTATGACAAAGCTAGAAGTGGTGCTACAACAAAATCATCGCTTATAACTACCAACAGTCAATAATATTCGGTTCCAATAAAAATTTGCTTTGCATAGAATAATAGTGATAATATATAAATTAAAAATATTTACAGTTAATAATTCAAAGATTTGGAAGTAAAAATCATAAGCAAAAATGTTACAACTGAATTCATTGCCAAGAACAAAATACATGTGCAAAATGAAATACATCATAGATAATAATACACAAATACAGTGGAAAATGAACAAAATCAAGTGTCATAACATTATTATCAATACAATTTTTGGGCACAGCCAACATAAGAAACGTGTGTGTTGGCAGTGAGTTGTAGTTCATATATTCACTTCTCATCAAGTACAAAACATTATTAGAATTGACATTAATTATTATTCGATGATGAAATCATTGTATATAATTTGATAATATTTCCTACAACACAACAGACTGAAAGGAAATTTATGTTGGAAAGAAGCTTCACAAATAAACCAAAATCGAAGAACCAAAACTTTGTTGGAGATAGTCGTTTCAATATTGGATCCTTCAATGAACGAGGATTTGAATGATTAATTACATTCCTTGATTCGTGAAAATGTTGAATAATGTGAAAAATGAGTGAAGATTTTGTTATGAAGCTACTATGCTTTATACCCGGGATTTCTTTTGGATGCATGTTATCAGAGTTATAAAATTGATCAAACTTCAAATATAGTTTTAATTAGTAATTATGTTTTATGGCTCCATGAACAATTGAAATATTTGATGTAGAGCAGAGTAATTGATCAATTTACAGAATCAATAATTTATCATGTGAGATAATCTATCTTTCCCTGATAATTCAAATCAAAATACCAACCGATATTCAAACCAATTCTTTATGGAACATACTCGAGTTATTCCAATTATTTCTGCTAACAAAGTATATAACTTTCAAACTTCTCTTCTTCTCGATATAACTTGATTCACATTACTTATCAATAAATCTAACTTGGTGGCTTTTGATAGCTTGTTATAGGGCAATTTGTATTTATTGTGGCCAGGAACGCTTGTTAACTGTATTGAGCTCCTCATTCCCATTAAAAACTTCTCTTCGGTCCAAGTTCACTCAATGGCAGTCACATAGCAATAATAACAGCAGTAAACAGTCATCATCTAGGGGTACTTCAAACTTACTTCCGTCGTCGTGTCTTGATTACAAAACCTAATAAACATGGCAGAGCTCTCCAAGGCCAAGAGACTCTGGATGTGATCCATTTATATTACGATATCTGAGCTTGGTCAGGCCAAAGATATTATATGGCTCCTCACCGCAACACTATTCTGGATAATCCCTGCAAGTTATCTCACGGCAGAGAATGCTGAACTTTGAACTGATTCGCATTATACTGTAAACCCATTTACATACGCGCTCTAATAATCTCTGAGGGAGTTTCCACTCTCTATTCTATTATTAGTCCACTGACTATTCTGATTTATATTTTGTAATCTACAATTATTTACTGATAAAAAAATATATATTTTTTTCAAAATTAAGTGGATACTGTATTCTGAAAAGAGAAATCGAACTATAACCTATCATGTTCCCCATCAAGTGAAAATTGGGTTATATGGCGAGGTGGAACTACCTAAGGGTCTCCCCACCGATCAAAGCCATACGCTAATAATAATAATAATTTACTGATCTTTGTAGAGGATTTTTAATCTATACAACCATATTAATGTTGCTCAAAGCTCCTATGGATTTTAAGGTTCAGTTTAAGAGAGAACCTGCGAGTCCTAACTTCGCATTTTGTAAAGTCAATAAATGAATAAATAAATAAATTCACTCCAATCCTTTGGACTCTGAAATAATAGAAGACTATGAATACTGAATATAGACTCTAGAGCTCTGAGTCTATATTGATTTTGAATAATGGAAGAAAGTAACTTAATATCCCCTTCTTGAATGTTTATTTCATGAAATTCTTATTAAATTTCCAATTGTGATGAGAATTAACTATTTTCAATAGTCATAATCCATCAAATTAAAGAAAAACTGAATAAGAAGACTTGAAGTTGTCAAAACCACATATTTAATAAAACAACGAGATACTGCAGTTTCGTTTGTTACACCATTATCAATCTCTGATTAACTAAAACTAAAGTTCTGTGTAGCAGAATTTATACTCGTGATCGAGCGCTGTGATTGGCAGTTGAATGGCCTATCAGGTCAACGACTGCCATTGGCAGTCTAGATAAGCTCCTCCCACAATGGGCGGTTATTCTACAAACATCACAGCAATGGCGGTTCGTGTTGTTGAGCAATGGCTGTGATGTTTGTAGAAAGTCATTCGCCATCTGCCAAATTAAAAAAATTAGTGGCGAAGCGTGGTATACTTAAAATTGAAATTAAGATTAAAATTTGGTCATCGCCGGGTATATTTCCTATAGGAAATAAATACTACTCTAGTTGTTATGTGAGTAAGCATGGAAAACATGTTTATCCAAAACATATTTAAAAAATACACAATCTGAGCTCTATTGAACCCAATAAATAAGAATGAATACAAGCTATGACAAGATGGAGAACTTGAAATTTTTGGAAAATATTCGCACACTGTTGTATATGAAAATAATTCTAAACGTTATTATAACCAGTATTGAAGGCTATATAATTGGAGATTATACAGCTTGCTCCACACTGAAGTTGTAACTTACGTATCGCAATACTTTTCATTCCGTATTATCTACGTACGGAAGTATTTTATATTTAAAAGTATTTAAAAATAAATTCCATATTTTATACGTCGATACGGAAGTTATATTCACTCAACTATAAGCACTAACTCCTGCCTGAGCACTAATGCTAGGCGTACACTGGTTAGTCAAGACAAGACAAGACGAGATTAGTCACGTTTAGTCACAGTACTTCACAAAGATGCTTATGAAGCAACACACACCGATTAGTCATTGCATCGGTGTGTGCTGCTTCATAAGCAACTATGTGGATTACTGTGGCTAAACGTGACTAATCTCGTCTTGTCTTGTCTTGCAACACACACCGATAGTCATTGCATCGGTGTGTGCTGCTTCATAAGCAACTATGTGAATTACTGTGGCTAGACGTGACTAATCTCGTCTTGTCTTGTCTTGACTAAAAGGTGTACGCCTAGTCTAAGCACTAACTCCTAACTGAGCACTAACACAGCTGCTCATACTGTACTACAAGAAGTAGTCTGAGGAACCCAATCCTCCCCTTTGTCTAGTATCAATCAATCGCATACCAGGCCTATTCATTGAATCTATTCACTTATCGTTGATTGGTAACCTTTCTATCCATGTTCAACAGTAAGGTGTGCGTCTATTAATTCAGACACGCACGCAATTCGTGGCGTGCAGTAAAGAGCAAATCCATTTCTCTCTGTACCAAGGTGGACCCTGCGCTGATCGGGACGTTGATGGATTGTAATGGAGTACAACTCACCATTAGACGCTTGCAGGCCAATTCATCAAGCCGAGGTCGAGGCTCCAACTTTATCATTATATCAGTTAATTTTTCTTCCACAAAACTTTCATTTACATCACTATTCTCTCGTAATTTATGACCATACTAGTCACTTTTTCATTGAAAACGTTCGCTCAAAAACAATAACTATTTGTTTAAAAATCATCATTTTAATTGGATAGATATTTTTGGGTAGAAAATATGAAAAATCCCATTTCAACCATTCTTCTCCTAATTCATTGATAAGTTTACATCAAAAGTTTTGGTAATCTCTTGGGTCCTCTTCCTTATCTACTTGTGAATTTATGATACAATCTGCTCTGTTGTTACAAATAGTTGTCTAATATTTGTAATAAGCTAATAAGTCTTTGAAATACTGTAAAAATTAGCATATAAGTTATTTATTGCAAATAGATTAATATTATGAAACATAAATCAAATTTTCATTTATTTTTCTCGAAACATTCACAAAACTCACTCTACTCTCATGCAGGAACGAATACGTCTTCTTGAGGGATTCCTCCCCTCCCATTACCCACGCACAAGCCTTGAGCGCATGTGGGCATCACTCTCAGAAACCCTCTCTATAGATATTGTAACACTAGTGTATTGTTATTCAATTGAATATTGTAATAACCGTACAATGTATGGAAATGTGAAATAAATTGATTTGAATTTGAATCAATTTTCCATTCAAAAAACTAGTAGTATCATCACTGTATTCTTGCTGAGGTTGATCTTCTTATGAGCTATAGGCTTGTGCGGGAGAAGGATGATGAATACTCAAGTGGTCATCCATCACCGGTGCTACGACAGTAGTAAGTGTACTAGATAGTAAGAGCAGTAGCAGAGATAGTCCATTTAGTAATACTATTTATTTAGAGTAGTAGGTGTTCTTCTCTATCCAATCTCAGATTTCCTGGAACTCCTGGACTCAAAAATATTGATGATAGTTCAAGATTCTCTTATCGATCGAGTACAATCTTGACTTGTTCTTCTTCTTGACTTCTTGCTTTAAAGGGTCTTCTCCTAATAATTATAATACCATTTTGCTTTATAAAGACTTCATTAGCCCTAGAGCTGCAATATGACAACGTGTACGAGTGTAACCCATCCTTGATCCAGATGCTCTCCTTGATGTAGAATATTCTCCAGCGGTGGATTTAAGAGAAGTGAGGCTCAAAGGGATGTAAGGAGGCTTCCACCAGAATGTAACCATCGTTTGCCATGTAGTTAGCAAATAAATGATGAACGCTTTACAGAGGTTAGTTACCAGCTCGTGTCTGTAACAACTAATTAATGTTCTTTGATGTCACTGCGAAGTTCATTGCAGTTGCTGATAGTTTCTCCTATGTGTGTGATAAATGCTTTATCATTTATTGCCTCTGGGAATATTTAGTATAGTGAGTAAAATTGGTTTTGACATGATTCTTTGATATTGTCATGTATTATAATTTCTATAGTTTACTCTCTATTGTTAATACTACAGAGAGTGTATAGTCTATGACTATAACTGTAGTTGATACCATCTACTGTAGTTTTAAACTTGTAGAACTGTCTGTAGTTATAAATATTCTATCTACTGCCTGTAGATGATAGTTATTCTAGTTTTACTAGTTTATATTCAGGTTCTAATCATGATTTCATAGTTGATGCAAAAATTTTCTCTGTTCCCTAGTAGGATCTTGTCTTTCTATTGGGATTTGATTCGTCTTATTAATTATTGCCCTAGAGTAGCTGAGTAATCTTCAAGATTACTGATCTGTTATCTAGATAGGATCTTGTTTTTCCATTGGGAAGATTATTTAGTCACAGTACTTCACATAGTTGCTTATGAAGCAACACACACCGATTAGTCATTGCATCAGTGTATGCTGCGTCATAAGCAACTATGTAAATTACTGTGACTAAACGTGACTAATCTCGTCTTGTCTTGTCTTGACTAACCGGTGTACGCCTAGCCTTACTGAGTAATCGTCAAGATTAAGGCTGTAACACCACTTCTATGAATAGTTGAAATCGATAGATAGAAATTTCATTTGCCATAAATAACAAATTTACATTTTGAAATAAAAAATAATTATGAATCATAAAATTTTACAAGGAAAAATTAGCATTCATAAACACTACGATAAATTCTTAGACCATTCAATTTATTCATTTTTCTTGTTGTATGATAGATAAAATTGTATCAATACTTGACTTCAACCTTCAAACATTCCTTGATGAATTGGCTTGACTGAGTAATTTGATGAGAATCCACGAGAGATGAGAGAGGTGCTAGGTCCGGGCTTGAGTGAAAAGCAGGTGCCTGCATGCTGAGACAAGCAACTTTATGCAAATCCAGCCTGAGCTGGGCTGGGATTAATTGATCACGCTTTCTCACTTCTCCCACCTGTCCCTGTCTCCCTCTAATCCTGTTGATACAAGCGATCATATGAGACAATATCACAGTAAAAATCGATTTATTCCATTGCAGCTTGCATGATAGCCGATGAAAAGTCATCGTAGCCCAAAAAATCGAAATAAATACGTTTTTATTTTGGCAGAATACACTAGTTGATTGAAATACATACTGGAAAATTGGAATATGATATGAATACAAAATAATAAGAAGAATCAATGCACTTTCATTATTCATCTGAACTATTATACTGTATAAACAAAAATAAGTTACTGCTTGCAAAATATTGCTATAATAGACAAGACAAAACTAGAATGAGCTCTCAATATTTAAAATGAGAAAGTTGATTCAAAAGAAGTGTTCTTAAAGCTGAATTCAAAAAATTACAATACTGAAGATGGATGAAAGTACAGAGACTATATAATCAGGACTGATTATACAAATACAGTCTCTGTAGATGGAACTATCAGCTTCAATAGAATATAAAATAGATTGAAGTACATGAAAAGTATAGTATTAAAGAATCTTGAAGTATGTAATGATAGTATCATATATTGATATAAAATTTAAGTAACAATAACATATAAGTATATATTATTAAATAAAGTTTAATTCTTTAAAGTATACCTGTGCAATTTCGTAATCAAGTAAATGAATGGGAAGTATACGAGTAGATTAGAAGGTTTGTCTTATCCATGATAGAATAGCATTATAGGCTTAATAGAACTTAAGTATTCTACACTACGTTCATGAAAAGTTTTGGTTGATGAGAAAAATTTCTCTTAGATAGTGAGAACTGAAAGAACTTTGACATTCCAGTGAGAATCGTTGTTTCCAACTGGGAATCAACAGTCCACAGTTGTGACTATTAGTCGTACTCGATTCATGTTGACACAACATTCAGTTCATCCACCCTTTGACACACTCATCAAATACTTGTTGACTAATCCCAAATGAATAGCATTCTCGCCGCTCAATTCCATCAGCTTTGATGTGAGATCCAACATGGGAAAATAATATTAGATGGAACGGATTCGAGTCCTTAGGTCAGAAGGAATACGATCTTTTGCCGGAGCTGTGAGTCGCAGAAATCACGTTTTTAGGCTTCCTCGGGGAATAGCGGAGGAAAGAAATCAGAAATATTTATTGCCATTATAAAAACATTTTTACAGTATAAAATTTTTCAATATGAACTTGTAAAAGAAAAAATATATAATACAAATCATAATAATTGTACAAAAAATTATAAAATAAAATAATTATGAATAAATTGAAAATAAAATACTTGAGATTGTAATTATCTTAATGGCATTGCTAGCATAGACAGAATGTCTGATCGCTAGCAATGAGTTGAGATTCAAGTGATTGAATAAAGTGAACACTATAAGAACATAAAAGCTTTTACATTGATACATTTTTCCTTCTCTAGATGATTCTTATATAGATTATTTCCTCTAGCTAGTTGAATATTTTCTCATATTTCATAAAAACATTTATGTGTAAATGGAGCATTTATTTTAATTTGATTGCAATTTCTCATTCTCATTGATTTCCTCCCCTACTTTATCACAGATCAGCAGCTCACAAAACAAAAACAAAAAATACTAAAAATATAAATAACTAAATAATAATAATGATGATCAAATGATGATTTGATGAAATGAATAAAGATGGTTTGATATTTTACATTACACATTAATGTCAGCATAAGAATTTTTTAAATCCTTTTTTATGCGGTGTTGTCAATATACAAGAAGCAATACCAGTACTCAAGTATTCAGTTGAAAATTAGAAAGTTATTTTGAAGAATATATTGGTTTTTACCCAGTCATCAACAAATTTTTTGTTTATTTTATGAATTATCAGGTTTCTGGGTATCTTATTGATTAGGATGTCGCAGTTGTGCTCGAACTGCCTTCTACTTACTGAAAGTCTGGAGAATCTGATCATAAATTGGTTTGTAATTGATGGACGAGTATTGTAAGTGAGTGATCGGAGTTGTGGTGAATATTTAGTTTTCTTGATAGATAGTATTAAATTTTTAATATATTGCTGCCTGATTGTGAGCACATTCATTTCTTGAAAAATAGCTATACTGGAATAAATTCTAGGTTTACCTAAAGCTGCTCGGATTAAAACTTTTGTAAAATAAAGACTTTCTTTAAATGAGTGTCGTATGCACCACCCACTCCTCTATACAGTATGTGAACAGAACATGTGCATATGCTAAATAGATATTTCTTATGATGTCATGGTTAGCTAACTGGTTGATTTTGTAGAAGGTGTGAATAAGATATTTCATTTTGGAGCAAAGGTATTGTGTATGAGCAGTCCATTTTAAATGATCGTCCAACATAACACCAAGATATTTTATCGATTTTACTTTTCTATTTCTGGACACATGCAGTTTAGAGTCTCATGATTTTCTTCAGTATTAGGTAACATAATTTTTCAATTTGAGGTTGGTTGTCGATGTTCATTGGGAGAAAATGTGATAAATTTTGTTTTTATAATTTAAAGTTAGGATATGGCTCTTCAACCAAGTATGAACTTTCTGTAGTCCAGAGTTAGCTGATTTGAAAGCGTCATCCCAATTTTACCATGGAAAAGCAAGGCTGTGTCATCAGCGAATGAAACAATGCTACAATTTGGGATATTTAGATTGAGTAAATCGTTGACATAGATAAGGAATAGGAGAGGAGATAGGACTGTTCCTTGAGGTAGACCGAAATTTCCAAGATTTTGCATATTTGTTTTATTGTTAAGTGTGAGGATCTGGCTTCTATCAGCAAGGTAGCTGGCAAACAGCTTTAGAGCATCACCTCTAATACCACTTGCCATTAACTTATCCAACATGAGTTTATGGGGCACAGTATCAAAGGCTTTAGCCAAATCTAAGAAGACTGCAAGACTTTTTGTGTTATTATTTATTTTATCATCAACCATTCTAGTTAAATTCAAAATAGCATCGGTTGTAGATTTGTTTCTTTGGAAACCATATTGGTTTTCATTTATAAAATTGTTTTTGTTTAGGAAACTTGTGAGCCTTGATTTTATTATTTTCTCTAATATTTTAGAAAGATTTGAGAGTAGACTTATTGGACGGTAATTACTTGGGTCACTAGGGTCTCCACCTTTATGTATTGCTTTTATCACTGCTAGTTTGAACTTTTTTGGGAAATGACTCTCAATTAAACATCTATTTATTAAAATAGTTAAAGGTTTAGCAATGTTGAGAGCTACCTTTTTCAGACATACAGATGATATATTATCCTGACCAGGTGATGAACTACTTTTCAGATTTAAAATTGTTGTTATAATTTCCTGTTCATCAGTGGGCTGAATGAAAAAACTATTAATTGGAGGATTGTTCGGCACAACATTAGCATTGTCCTCGTGGCGTTGACTATTATTTTCAAGTAGATTTCTAGCATAGGTTGCCCCAACGTTTGCAAAGTGATAATTTAATTTTTCTGCTTCAACTAATGGTTGTTTATATGTCTTTTGTTTATCTAGTAACTCATTTATACACTCCCATGTTTTTCTTGGATTATTTTTATTTTGCTCCAGCTTTTCATTGAAATATTTAATTTTTTCTTTCCTAATTATATTATTTAGAGTATTGCGGTATTTTCTATATTTTATTTTAATACCATATTGAATGGTTGTTTTGTTAATTGTTTATGCATCTTGTCTCGGTTCCTCATAGCCTTTATAAGACTTTGTGTAATCCATTTCTTTATTGGTCTGTTTCTATGTGATAACTTTATTATGGAGGTTCTATTGTTAACGAGCTCAGTAAATTTTTTCAAAAACAATTCTACAGTTTGGTCAATATTATGATTTTCATGAAATATATAATTCCAATTTTCGTTTTCTAAATCAGAGTTTAAACCTATGTAATCCACTTTTTTAAAATTATTTTCAACCTCTACGGGTTTTCTGATATTATTATGAGAGATATGAAGAGATGTGCTAAAATGATCAGTTATTGCAGTTTTCCAAATAATGCCTTTAACTTCCTCATCTGATTTTAGAGAATCTTTAAAAAATATGTGATCCAAACAACTGCTGCAATTATTTTGTATCCTAGTTGGTTTATTAATAAAAGATTTATACCCTTTCAGTTGGAGTGTATAGAGGTATTCATCTACTAATCTATCATTACCAAGAAGATCAATGTTTATGTCTCCTATTATAATTTTACAATAATCATTGTCTAAATTCTCTAAGCATGAATCCAGGCTATTTATAAACTCATCTATTTTTAACGATGGGGATCTGTAGAGTCCTACTATAGTAAGATTTCTACCTTCAATGATACAATTTATAATAATCGAATTTGCTTTATCTATCACGGCTGTTATCTCTTTGCTCGTGACGGAGTTATCTATAAACATACAAAGACCATCGCTTCTTGAGTATTTAGCTATTTTATCAATTCTATAGTAACCATTTAATTCATAGTTACAATCCTGCTCATCTGTGATCCAAGTTTCGGACAACAATATTATTTGATATTTAATTTGTGAATTATATAAATAATAAGAAAACTGTTCGAAATTTTTTAACATGCTCCTTATATTCATGTGTAAGATATTAATGCTTTCATTTCCAATATTACAATTCATAATTTCTTGTAGATCAAAAAAATCATCAACTTTCAACGTATCATAATGTTCAATGTGATTGTAATAATCTAGTTCATTCATTATGATGTGAAAAATATAGAGGTAATAATAATAATAGAATGGAATAATAAAATGATAAAAATAAATAAAATATTATCAAATAAACCTAGATGACAAACTAGAAAACGAGAATGGAAGATTCCACCTAGTCTCCAAAGACCTCCCAGCCCGCTCTCAAGAACTGAGGAAAACGAAATTTTAAATAAACAAAATACAGTAATCTATTAACTTTATAGATTGTATTGAAAATATAGCTCAATTAATTTTTTATCTTAGTTGTAAGAATAAAGTCTGATATTTAGTTCATTTCATAGTGAACTTAATGTCCATCCTAATGATAGTTAGTTCATAAATTTCTTATTATTTGAACTTTAAGGCTAAAACTGAATATTATAGAAATCAATCCTGAAATAAGGAATAGAGAAAAAACATAATTTAAATAGAATAGGGTAGAACGATTTATGATTAAAAAAGAAAAATAACGGATCTCTTAACCGTTAGAAGAGCTGAACAATGATTATAATAATGAATAAAATGAAAAAAAAAGTAATGTCTTCCATATTATACTATTCAATTATACACCGGTAATTACGATCATATTATTATTTAATTAAGTGAATCTGTATTTTTTTTTATAGGTTTCATTTCATGTTCAGATCATTTTCGTCTCTCACCCACACTGTTTTGTCATTTTCATTCACCCTAACAAGCACTCTACCATTTTTCACCCATGCGTACGCAATTTTATTATCTTTCTTTAGTTTTCGAGCTTCACTGAGTAAGTACTTATTATACGGCGAAAGATGTTCATTAATGAAAATGGGATTGGACTGCAAACTTTTGTCAAGGTCCATTGCATTCAAGGGTTTCTTGCTCTTGAATGCGGTGAGCCACACATCACGCACAATTGTTGATATGAAACGAACTATGATTGGATTGCTCTTTGAGGGAACACGGTGAGCGTTCGATAATTCTGACCTATTATAGTTGATATCCAGTAATTTAGCGAGCTTTTCCAATACACAGAACACATTCTCATTTTTTGTTACCTGAATGCCGGTTATCTCAAGATTAGTTTTGCGAGAGTATTGCTGCAATTCTCGAACGTCTGCTGCCAGTTCCCAGGTCGCTTTGTTTAATCTCGTAGTCATGTCGTTCAAATTAGAATTTTTAGTTTCGAATTCTTTCTGCTTGCTAGATAAAACATCAATGTCTGTTTTGATAGTATCATATTTTTCGGATAAAAATGAAATGGACAACTCGATGCCGGAAATCTTCTTATCTTGTTCGTCAAATCGTTTCAGCAAATTTTGCTCGACTAACTTGATAGCTTGCAGAATAGAATTATGACTTGAGTCAGATGCAATGTCTTCTTGTGAGTTGTTAGAATCACCACACGAATCACAGCACCAAGATAGTTTTTTATTGACAAGTTTTTTGTACTTATCCATAGTACGTAGCTTAGTACAAGTAGGGTGATAAGAATTCTTGCACTGCGTGCACGCCACATACTCGTTTGGATTTCCTAACGCGAGATTGCACGAGCCACATACGGCCATTTTTCGGAAACAAACACTGGAAATTGGAAACAGAATATTGAATTTAAGGTTAAAATTTTAAAACCGGCTACTTTCAACACCAATTTTATCGAGCGGGCCGAGAGGACTGAGAGAGAAGAGGAGTACCCGAGGAAAAGGAAAGAAGAATGGGGGAGAAGAGGGAAGCAACAAGGAAGAAAGAATGAGAGTTGAGGGAAGGAGGTTTAGTGAGACTGAGAAACAAGAGAGAGACCCGAGAAATGATGAAGGAAGATTCGGTTAGAAGGAGAGAGGTGGGAAAAGAGGGAAAAGGGAAAGAGTAAATAGGGAAGAGAAGAACGGAAACGGATCAAGAGAGAAAGAGTGACGGAGAAAGAAGAAAAAAATCAGGCGAAAGGGTTGAGCCTTGACGTTTTCGTTCGGACCTGTAGCAACTGAAACTTTCTCCTACACACGCAAAGACCCCAATTTGCTAACTCTTTCTCATTCTGTCAACCCTTTCACAACTACCATCTTTCTCTTCATTTTCTCTTTCTCACTCCCACTATCTCTCTCTCATTCTTACTTTCCACTTTTTAAAGCTTTCTCCAATCTCACTTATATTCTTTATCTCTCTGGTATTTCTATCATCTCTCTCACTCTGCTTCTCCCTTTTCTCTCTCACACACTCTCTCTCTCCCGCTCCCTCTCTCTCTTTCATCAATTTCCGTCACTTTCTCCATCTCTCAGGTCCTCTCCCGATTACTTACAGGTAACCACAGATGGCACACATACGAAATTGCTTTCAAGGTACGCACTCTGATCTGTGTTTTAGTCAAACGGCCACTATCTCTATTTGCACTAGTAAAAGCCACTGGGATCTGTGATCAAAATTGGCTACTTGGCGAATCCTGTATACTCTGGTTGAGCCCAAGGACCACATTCTGTGCACACATTAGTGCTCGAATCATGAGCATGAACCAGGATTCATGTGGTCTCTATATTAATCTCTCTGAATTTGCTCAGTTCTTATTTAGAAAAATATTAAGTCGAGGAGAGAGTCGAACCATGAACCATTAAATTTGAACCAAATCTATCTGAATATAGAAAAAAATTGAATGTAATCTAGATTTAGTCGAGGATAGAGCCAAACCAATGAACATATGAATGAACCAATGAATATGAGCAATTTGGTATCTATATTAATCTTTCTGAATTATCTTAATTAAAATCTTTATTTAAAATCGTAGAATTCAAGAACTTCAATAATAGTTTTAAACTTCTACACCAGATTCAATCTAATGAAAGTTTGTTCCTATGAGCAAGCGAATAAACAAGATCAAATTCCGTCAACGAATCCACAATACTAAAATCGGACAAAATACAAGATTGGATAACATGAATCTCAAGTGCGGGTTTCTCACGGCGTTTCCACCTCTGGACACAAATAAAGTGGACTGATGAAAAATAAATTCTAGCCGAGGCTAGACAACAAGACGCTGTCTGAAATTGAGAAAAAGTGGTGTGCAGTTCTCGATCGAGGCATAAAGTATGCATTAGAGGTGGCCAAGGAGGGAAAAGGGCATTTCGATTCATTGAATTCCCCAGTTGCAGAGAAGCAGCGAATGGAGAAATCTGAACTGGCGTAAACTCATGGCTGCTGTGGCGCCCTTCTGCATTATGCCGAAAGTAAAACTAGCCAAGCCCTTATTTTCTCTCCCTTTGCTCGGCTAGACTCTCCCTATTCAACTGGCTGCCCTTTCACAAGCCCTTCGCAAGCTATCACTTTCTTTGCCAAGCAGCCATTTCACTTACAATTGCCACGGCCTCTTTTCATCGCCGCACGAAAACGCTTCCTCCCTCGCAACAACACAAGTTGCAATCATCACAACTCATCTTGACTCAGCTTCCTCATCGCTTTCAACGTAGGCCTGCTCATTTACGAGGGTTGTCCGACATGTGTAGGAAGCTTGGAAAATGCGGATCTCTGAGAATAAACATCGCAGAATAAATTATGCAATGTTCATGGAGAGAGTATAATGTTAATCTATTATGATATTTTCCGCTATCTATCGATCCATCTTCGTACCTTCATTCAAATATTCAAATAAGTATTAATTTTCCACATAATACTACTACTACTCAAGAAAATAAAACCCAACCCATTTTTATTACAACCCAATACATATCTTTATAGCGGGGTTTATATTAATTCATTAAATGATCAGAAATGATTCAATGTATAAAATGACTTTGTTCTATTTGTATTATAAGTATAGATTCCAACTTTGTATTGTGATTATTTTTGTTTAATAAACTTCGACTCTTGGAATAACAACACAAATAAACAAAATGCACTGAAGAGACGAAATCATTATGATAAAATTGATCAGTTATCACTTCTTTCATGAAATAGAACAGTTGCTTACAATATTACTTTTAATATTCCTTGTACCGTAACCCAGTGAAAAACTACTGGCATACGTCAAACTTGTCCACCAGTTGAAAGCAAAGAATTTGAAGATGTGTTTCACTCCAATCTCTTTATTGACAATCAACTTCGAATATGATATTATGTTGATTAGTGGCGAAGCGTGTTATACTTATTTGGTCATCGCCGGATGATGACCAAATAAGTATTGTAATCTGAAGGACGGTGTTGAAATTAATCATGATCATGATTACTCATCAAAACTAGTAAGTAAAGCTGATTACTTATGATTAGTGTGATAAGATGGGAACCATCGATTCTGATTAGCAAGGTCGATAACTTCCTAATCAATCGTTATTGCAGCGAAATACGAGCAATCCTTCACAGGTTTCTATTAATACGTGTCATGAATTTGAACTCACCAACATCAGGGAACATTTTCACCCCTCAACCTCAACTCACTTCTGTGTTTATATCATTAATTATTTGCTTTCAAGCTTGACAACATGAGTGAAACTATTCGAGGTAGCGTCCATTATTTTAGTATTCCAGTCGTGTTTCCGCACTCCTCTGGTTTCCATGAGGTTTATGTCATACTGCTTGGTTCTGGTTGAAGTCTGTACATAAATTATAAGGCGTCTCGACATATGACCAGGTAGGCAATTCTCAGACCTTAGGTCGGCCTCATAATTTGCAGTCTCACTTCCATCTTGTCTGAGCTGCAATTTTCCGCTTTCAGTGTGGCCTGTTGGAATAAACAGGGTTAATTTCATCTCATAATCATCTCTATCCCATAGTTTTGACATAGTTTGAGAACATTATTTTCAAAAGTATTATCAAATAAATAAATAAATAATCATTTTATTTGTTTACGGCCAAGCCATACAAATACAATTCAATTACAAGCCATACAATCTTAAATAAAGTCTGTGGAGCCCACTTGCATTTCCTGACTTCTTGATCTACTTGTAATGATCATGATATAAGTTCCAACTCTTCATCCAGCGAAAACATAACATTTAATTACCATATACGTTATTTGGTTCCAGCTCTAGTTCAACCTCTATCTCCCAAATTGGAAATGTTTTTCACTCATTGTTCCAGGTAAACAAGATTAGAGGAGATGCGTTAAGGTTAAATGAAGGTATAGAAATTATAATACCGGGTGATTCAAAAAGAATACCACAACTTTAAAAATTTGTATGTTATGAAAGAAACATCATAGAACCTTCTGTTATACATCATTTCAAAGAGTAATTTAAAGTTTTTTCACTCACAGTTCAGAGATGTTCAATATGACCTCCAGACACTCGAGCAATATCAACCCAAAACCTCCTCAAACTCTTTCCACTCTCACTGAAGCATATCAGGCGTAACAGTTCGATAAGCTGCTGTTATTTCTTGTTTCAAATCATCAATATTCATCCACCATTGATGATTTGAAACAAAAAATAACAGCAGCCATCCAAACTGTTACGCCTGACATGCTACAGATAGTGTGGAACACGTTGGAGGTAGGTTTTGGGTTGATATTGTTCGAGTGTCTGGAGGAGTCATATGGAACAACTCTGAACTTGTTTGTGAGTGAAAAAAAACTTCTTTAATTACTCTTTAAAATGATGTATAACAGAAGGTTCTATGATGTTTCTTTCATAACATACAAATTTTTAAAGTTGTGGTATTCTTTTTGAATCACCCGGTATTATTGTACAGAAGAATTCATCTGTCAATCAGGAAAGAAACTAAGCACAAATTATTTTGAATGCATCGTTTTATTTTTTGACCTAATAGCTCTTCTTCAAAATCGTTAAATGATGTTTGTTGAATAAAGTGTGAATCATCATTTTGAGACATAAATCTATAAACGTTTTGTAATGTTAGTGACGTTGTAATCTGTTAACTTTAGAATCATGTTTCTCAAGTCATGTAATAGAAGTGTGTAGATTAAGATGTTAATTTTAAACCACATAATCAGACTCATTAACCAGATAATTACTTGGTTATCATACTATTTGATACCGTTACTGAAGGTTCACCAAGAGTATAAGTTACTTCGAAACCCTCTCTTCACATCCACTTAATGCTACCAAATAATGGCAAGACTCAAATTTCAAACTGCAGCTACGGCTTCAGAACGATTCAGGCTAATGATGACTCGGCCGTAATCAAGTTTTAACGGAGCGTAACTGCCATTAAGCACTTAACCAACCTCAATTCGATTGGCGGTTTGTGTTCCAACGTGTAATTAGTAGGTGGAATCAAATATTTGTCTCGTATGGCTCGGGGCCTGCTCCTTTTACCGAAGGCAACACTTGCTGACAAAGCACTTTAATAACAGACAAATATTTTGATTGTACTCACCTACAAGGCCACAGTTTTGTCTCTTGGTTATCGAGTTTCTCTTTGCTTTGCGCTTGCATGCTAAAGTGCCTGAAGCCTAAACGATCAATGCTGAAACTCTCATTGTGATGCTACTCTCTGTGCTATGGTAAACAGTTGAATCGAGGGAGCAGAAGCGCGAATCCCTGTCCATTAAAAACTAATCTCTGTTTGTTTTTGTTGTCAGTATTTTACAGTGCGTAGCTAATCACTTTTAGGGCTGGTTCATGAGCTCGGGATTCAGCCAAGTCCTAGACTAAAACGGGTGGCCACTGTAGCATCGACAAACGTTTGTCTCGACAGGTTAGTGGGTTAGCAGCATAGAGAGCCCTTAGTACATAGTATTGAGGCTAACGTTTGTCGATGCTACGGTCGCCACCAGTTTTAGTCTAGGACTAAGCTTAATCCCGAGCTCATGAACCGGCCCCAAGTATCCTAGGCAAACCACCAAGGTTATGTTCCTTGATGATGGACCACTTTTTGAAATTCAAATTATCGAAATTAGGTACCAAAAACATCCCCGTCACCATGTCCTGCTTCTGATTGTGGGAAGTGACAACTATTTCATTGCAGCCTGTTGTAACTCCCAATAATTAATTCCTGGAATAGATCTTCAAATTATTTTCTATCACAGCTTATTAGGCTCTAGTAGTCGAGTTCTGAAGCGTTTTCAAGAGTACTAATACATCTTTTACGTTCTTGTTTGTAATCCAGTGTGAAGATTAAGAATTTTTTCACGCAGAAAGTAAAATTTTAGGAGTATTACCATCTCAAATACCTCACAATAACATTTTCTGTAAAACAAATATTTCAAGCCGACTAATAGTTTGAAATGGAATGTTTGAATTCAAATAACATACATGACTACATAGAATGGAATACATTTATATAAGACTCGCATCTCACAAAGAGATGTGATTTCATTTTCTATCTTCATGAAGTGTCACTCTCCAAAGGATACATAGAATAAGCATGAAAAGTATGATAAAATTGAATTGCTATTGTATTGATTAAAACAAGAATGTAGAAGAGAACTAACAATTGATAATCGTTCTTTGAAAGCATCGACAATCTTTTGAGCTTATGTATCCCTTCAAATAATATTCTGAGCATATCAACTTGTATACTTCTATGAGAATCTTAATAATTTTTATTCACGTTTGAGAAAAATAAATCAAGCCTCAAGCAGTAGTACAAATGCTTTTCAAAGTATATATGATATCGAATAATGTTATTCAATGCTTAGAATATTATTAGCTAGAGCATTAAGGTTTAAAATTATCTTAATCAAATTCAGCTTGCTGAATCCAACTAACAAAATGTATTCATTCACAGAGGTTATACGTTTTCCACTTAACAGACAACGATGCTCAAGCTCCCTCGTTATTTCGCAAAAAGGCCGGACAAATGACGCTTAGAATGGAAATTAAGAGACTGCTGATGAAAACAAATTGGCCATTCATGCAGTCATGCAGATGAAAAGTGACAAAGTTTCCGGTCCCAATACATCCAGGCGACAGAATACAGGAAATGAGAAGGATCCTGCTACACAATATACACACACAAACTCCCAGGCCACTGAGCAAACTTCGACTCTAAAAACTTGAATATAAACTGTAGGCGTTGCTTTTGAATCACAAATTGTTATAAATGTTGGCTGCAACTCATTTCCAACTTGGGACCCCCAGCAGTTTCAATTTTCTTCCTTGATTATGAAAGAAAACTTTCACCCGCAACTGAATCAACAAAAAGTTAGTTCGCCGAAATTAACGAGCAACATGGACATGTCTCGCTCAATCATGTTTTTATTAAAAGGCTTCCTCTTTTCAAAATTTAAAAAGATTCTATCATTGAGTAGAAAGGCTGTTGAAAAGTTAGTCAGGGCTAACTCACTTAATGCCAGCCAGCTAGTTTGGTTGATTATTGATAGTAGCTCAACCAGTTAAGCTCGAAAATATTGGAAATAGTGTTTGAAATAAGCGAAAAAATTGAATGTAAAACCATGAATATGACTAGAAAAAGATTTACAACAAGGTGTAAAAGCAAACAGCAAAGATAAGAAAACAGTTCCAAAGAAAACAAGGTCTAGTATTCCCAAAAAATATCTTATGGGTGTCTCGTGGATATAATTGCTATAGTTGAAAGAGTTGGAGAAAACTTACACAAAAATCTAAAACATCCGCACACCCTAATTTGATATCCAGATCCATTGAAATTATCCAGTGCATGAAAATTACGAAGGAATTAATTTTGAAAATACTGCGATACAAGATACTTGAATATTAACCAATTTTGGTTTTCAACAAAACTGTAATATCGTGAGAGATGTCATTGTTTTGATCTTATTCTTGAGAATAAATCATAAAGGTTTGATATAGATTTCTATACCAATCTATATCAAACCTTTATGATTCATTCATATTGGATGATGATTGGTTAAATTTTCTTTTCCTTTACAGATTCAAATTCATTTGAATGGATTTAGATGATTTTTAATCTGTAAAGGAGAAGAAAATTCAACCAATCATCATCCAATATAAATGAATCATGAAGGTTTGTTATAGATTGGTATAAAAAGGCTCGAAGGATATTGTTACGAAAAATAGTATCAACATGCTTATTTGCATAATTATTTGTGGTATGATGAGTGAAACAGTCGGAATCATGTTTACATCTGTTCAGCAATACAAGGCACTATCCTCTTATCAGTCTGGCATCATGATAATCATTGTGACATTTCATTAGGTCATGGACTCCTGCATATTGATGAGGAAGTTGTACATTCAGATGTTCCGTACAGGGCTCTATGAACTGTGATACTACGACTGAAACATGCTTGCAAATGTATAGGCTTGTAGTACATCTGATCGTGTACATGCGATGATGAAATTCATAGTGATATTACATCCACGTGCAAGGGTACTCTCCTGTATGGTCTTTGCTGACCAGATATAAGCAAGCTATTCTAGACAAAGCATACATAACAATATCTGTGTTAGCATACAAAGATGTGCTAAGAGAAGATCAGTATACAAAGAGAGGATATTTGCGAGCTAGCACAGTGGTATGAGCTAGGGAAAGTTACATATATAATGCAGGGGTTGGAAGATTTCGAATTATTTGGACAGAAGCTACAGTCACGTATGTATGTTAATGGCGCAACAGCCCATGAAGGGCCTAGGCCTACCAGCTGGTTGCCAGTTTCATATTCTCTCCACTCTACAGCAAAGGTGAATAATCATCAACCAGGATAGAGGTAACGTGTGGTTAGCACATTGATCCTCTCAACCATAAGCCAGTTTCCGTAACCAAGTGACGGCGCAGAACACCTCTGAATAACATCCAGTTAATCAGTTTGAGTGTAATGCAACAATTAGTATTCCTCCAGACACGGGAAACAACTGACTGTCTTTACTAATGACAAGCCAATCTTCCAGAGGAGGATAGAAGCTACAGTCACAGATAACATATAGTAAGTATGTATATATGTATACTGTATAGTTAGTCTATGCTACAGTCTAGAGTGGACGATTCGCTAAGAAATACATTAACATTCATGAGGGTTATCTTGCTAAATCATGAAAATATTCCTGAAATCATTTGAATTTAATCATCCTCAAAAATTTATATCATAATGAGGCCCTGGAAGATTGTCAACTATCATATTTATTCAAACAAATATACATGCATGCTTCAGTACCATTCTATCATCTTCATCAATTTAGAAATACTAATCTTTAGAGGTACCAGACACTGCGTCAGAAGTTGAATACATATTGCCTTCAGCTTGAACATTGCAATAAGAGTCTGGAACATTCGAATCAAAAAGTCTAAGAAATTTCACAAATCAGAAGCAAGACACATTAAACACAGAGTTGTATTTATTTTTTTGTCAAATTTTTAAACTTTGTCTCGTATTCTTCCATATTGTATTTTCATATTTATTTCATCGTATATATTCTTCTTTACGTGTATTACACTGTCAGAGAGAGATGGTAGCCTATTCTATCATAGTGATGATGTATTATTGAAATTAGTTAGTTAGTTAGATAGTTATATTATTGATTTAGTTCTTATACAACAATTAATACAATATGAATTTTCAATTAACAAAAGATAAATTATTGACCACATTAACCAGTTGATGTGGCTCAAATAAATGATACTGAAACATTGTATAATATACATATATAATGTACTATAAATAGTGGTAGTATCACCATCACAACATGCAGATTGGTAGTAATTCATTTATCTTTCTACCTACAGAAACTTTAACAAATAATTGATGGAGAATTGCAAGCTGGGGAGCGAAAAGTTGATTAAGTGAATACCAAGACGACGGGAATGAATGCAGACGTTGTTTAAGAAAGGATTGTTCTGATGAGAGGGTGAGAGGAGCTTGATGGATCCATTTTGAGCATCGCAGTCAACCTGAGCTGAGATGAGACCGTGTCTGTAGCCGGCGAGATAAGAGCGAATAGTAGATTCGATGCAATTAATTCATCCCTCGGTTTTGGAATGATTTATAATTGCGCTCAAAGAATTCGCTGTATTTTGTAGACGGTATGTCATTCCCACAAAGCGCTCGCTGTTTGTTCGCTTAGCACCTGCAATAGACAGAAAAAAAACATTTCCTGAAGGCTTCTTTTATTACCAGTCAGAGCAGAGCATTTATCAACCAGGTTACACTCTTTGTTCCATTTTCAATACTCAAACGCTCGATTCGTAACCAACGTTTGTGGAAATACGAGTGGAATTCATGCTTGTTTTTGATCACAAATTTCTGTAAAGGAGCAGAAACAATTGATTCTGACTATTCTCGATCAGTTGGATTTCATAAAATCGATAGTTTATTTACAATGGATTTATTCTTCATTCGTAATTGTTTAAATTAGAAATTAGCCAACTTCTATTTGAATAAAGAATCATCTATGATTATTTTCTATCAATTTTGTAATTTTTTAATTTGAAAGTATCTTGCAACGAAGATAGACAGGCAGAGTCAGTATTTATTTATTCAGTAATTGACAAGTAATAATAAATGGTAAGGTTCAACAGGCTTAAGCCCAAATCTGTCCCTTTTCCAATTTAGAATACAGTCCAAATCTAGGTTATGTTGCATATCTTTCACAGTCACAAATTTTCACTCCAGAGTGAAATTCGGAAAATATCAAGTAATGTAATTTATTATTTTATTTCATCGAAATGACGTCAAGAGATCAAATTCCATCTAATAATATAATTCTTATTGATGAGAAGCAGCCTTGATAATGTCTTGAATATTAAGTTTTTTGAAAATTGACAATATGATACCAAATAAAGCTTCATGGTATCAATAGACTATATTATCTTATATATCGTACTTTGAAATGAAGATTTAGTTACTTTTAGTATTTTTCAGTTTGCCATTATTATCACAGCACTTTTATCTCATTAAGAGGAGAGGAGTATGGAGGAATATAAATGATATATGATTCACGTTATTACTTTCCTTGATATGAGTATAATAGAAATATTAACAGTTTTTTCAGAAACTGATATTGAAAAGATAGGTAAAAAGGTTTCATGTTTCTTACCTATTGATAGAAATCATTTAGTTGCGTGAAGAACAAATCAGGCTTTGGTGTATTATTGAATCTGGAAGGCCTATCTGGTAGACTATATGAATTCATATGAGAAATAACCTTTCGAAAACAAACCCTATCCCATAAAACAGACAAACATTCAACCACACTCAACAATACGTCATTGTAATAGGGTTTGTAACATTCAATACTTGTGATTTAAGGGGTGAGACGAGTAATACGCCGTAACAGTAGAGAAAGCACTCGATGTGAAGCAAGAGTGGAGTAAGTGAAATACTCTTGAGTTGAAAATCTCTTTTCGATTCTTCAAGAGCTGAGAAGAGCATTAGAGACAAGAGAGTCAACAGTGTTCCAATATGTATATGCGGAGGCAATGCTGTTGCCCCGGTAAAAGGTACGTCTTGATATTGTTTTTTTCGGTTGAGAGTATGAATAGAATAAAGATGGAGAAAGACGAAAAATAAGAGAGAAGAGATGGAATTGAACTGTGAAAAGAAGCGGCACCACATGAGACTTGAATATGCGCGGAGCTGGAAATAATGGGATGGAGAAAATGGATAAAAAGAAAGATTGGATGAGAAAGAAGGGAAGCGATGAGTAAAAATGTGGAAGTGGAAAGTATTCCATGGTGGGGGTTCGAAAGCTCTGAGGAGACAGTAACCAAACTTGCTATTCAATCTAAGCCAATCAGAGTGCTTCCTTTTTCTGCTAACCACGTATTCCAATTTTATCAATTCATTTGGTTTTCTAATGAGATTCGAAGGGATTGATTTATCGCCTTGATACGCTTAGATTGAAGAGAAAATAATAAACATGGGTCTGATTACTAGACCTTATTATAGAGCGGATTACTATTTATGTGGCGACTATGATTTTGTGCTTTAATAAGAGCTTCCTTGTCTTTATTCTTCTATCATATTGGAAATATATTTATCAGATCAGGCATTAAAAAAAGGATTACAGAAGGATATGATTCAAAAGTTGTCTAATTTTCAATAAAAAATAAGGGAAGTTCAAGTTTAACAATCACAGATTGAGAAAATAGATGAATCTTCATTCTACATTCTGTATTTTCATAAATTAAAAAAAATCATGGGTTGGATTTCTTTCTTTGTCGATTATTGGGGCTTAGTATTGAACAATTCATATAGATTTTGTTGAACATAAGCACTGTAAGTTATTGAGTTATTGAATTCCATAAGTGGATAAATCCCACTTATGTTAACATTATTATATTGCATTTTACATTGTTGAAAATTATTAGTTACAATTCAAAAAATTAATAGAATTATATTACTCATACTTACAACTTTTGTAATATAGTATCTAATCAGTTGTAATTATTGTTATCTACATGAATAAAGTAATCTTATCTTATCTTATTCCAGGTTGAATGCAAACTAATTCCATTGTTGTATCAGGTCCAAGCATAAGTTGTGTAATAATTTTCTTAGGTGCAGACCCTACGGATATCCTATGCCTATCTTATCAGTCGAGGAAACAGGAAATTATCCTTATAAATGATTGGAACATTCAGAAATCTCAAGTTTCCGACCTTTCGGTTCAAACTTATAAGGTTCCGTTGAGAGACTACGAGTAACTTTGATAGATACTCTCCTCGAATTACCATAAAAATACTATCACGAATACCAGTAATTGTTACCATTATTTCGAAAGAATTATTGAAATTTGTAATGATTTTTGTCCCCCACATGTCTATTGGCTTTTATATCGACCTTTTTAAATTCTAAATTGGATAATTTCAATTTATTGAGTTCAGTTGATACAATACAATTTATGATGTCCCTCTAGGTAAAAGCTATTTGATGGACTTATTAAATTTAGATAAAATACGGCATAGCAACAACATTAAATGCCGACAAGACTTATAGTTTCCAGCTTTGGAAGTAGAAATTTGTGATTAATAGTTGATGTGAACATACATCATTTGAAATAAACACCAAAATCAGGAAAAGAAGACATTTTGGACTTTGTGTCTGTGTTTTTATCCTTTAGTTAATTGAAATAAATAAATGTTATGACATGACGATATATTTAGTAGAATTGTGAATAATCCGGCTTGATGTTTTTACTTTAAATCATGTGCTTTCTCTGTTTTTATTTTGCTTGTGAATTTATAGTTTTCACTTTTGATCAGTTTCTATTCAGTAGAGAGTAGAGTGAAACTTCAATGCAATCAAAACTATTCAACATGAACTTAGTTTTCTATTCAACATAGATTCAGTGAACTAGTCTATGTTTATAGTTTACTTAGTAAACTTCGGGGATGACAAGTTATTTTAGGTCAACACCGAATTTTCTTCCCTATATTTTGCCTGTATTTATGCACTGCTGATCCAATTATTATTGATTATGATTATAATTTTGAATGAACACAATGTAGGTAGTTAACATAAGAGAAATTCAGTCGCTAATAATCAATATTTCAAGAACAGAACTTCCACTGGTGCAGTGGTCAAGACTGTTATCGAAGTGATAAATAATAAACAGACCTGTTGGGCCTTGAACGTGGGCATATTTTCCGTTTTTACGGGATAGACTTCAGGGAGCGGAAAAGCTGCAAGCAAGGGTTCCATCCCTCCAGACTCAAGATCAATGCAAAATGGATTACGCTCATATTTCCACTTGAACGATGTTGTGCCTTGATCTTTCGAAGCCAACTCCAATACGCTCGAGTCGTTCAGTTTACGACATTAGAGACTCGAATTTCCGCTCCAAATATTGCTTGATCAGGGATGTGCGCTATCGATTACAAGACAATCAACACGATCATCATTTGAGAAATTAAGACTTAATTAACTCAATCGCGTAATCCTCATCAAATTCATCAATAGTCTTACCCGTAATCCATAATAATAAAATAGTAAGATATAATGAAATAATTTAACGAGTTTATATTCCAAGTTGGCCCATAAACTTTTTTATTAACATAAGAATTCAAGAGCGTGTGAGTCATGATAAAACTCTTGAAATATGAAAGAATCAAAATTTCACGTCACTGTTTATTCAATTCTTTGATTTATGGAGATGATGTTTTTACTGATCGATGAATTTGCCATGCGCTCATCTGACAAAGATGATAAAAATATCTTGTGAGCTGTAAATCTCCATCCATGTAAGGCGCAAATGGTTTTTCTATACCAGTTCATTTGAGAACCTCTTAAATGTTCGAAGAGAATTCATATTCCATTACATTGATTCCATTGAGTTGGATTTTTATCAAAATCTCGTCTTCAGATAATCTCCATTGAGCTTTCACCGTTAGACAACAAGCCAACAAGTTTTCTCACTGGATCAAATAGCATTTCTTCCTCGATGAAAATGATTTACCTCTTGAGTTATAAACGTAAATTCATTTACTTTATAATTTTGATAGAATTTAAATGTTTACAACTTTATTCAACTAACTAGCTTGCAACTAATTATCTTGCACACACTCAAACAAGTGCTTCACGATTGAAAGTAATCCTCCATCCTTCAAGATTCTGAACATAGATTCTGTACAGTTTAAAACTAGTGGCGAAGCGTGATATACTTATTTGGTATAGGAAATATACCTGGCGATGACGAAATAAGTATACCACGCTTCATCACGGTTCGAAACAAAAGTCTCTATTGATGTTTCTTTTTCCTCTCGAGATCCCGAATAAGAGCTCTTAATTATTATCATATATAATACAAGAACTTATCAAGTTCTATTATAAAGCTGAGTACAGAATTTGATTCAAGGCAACAAACTACAAAAGCTCAAACTTCCATGTAGACAATGGAATCAAGCTTAATAACGGTAATTAGAATATCTTGCGATCACTAACAGTTCAAACGATTATGTCTTAAAGGTAATAACGTGGGGGGTGGGCTGAGAGGGGAACAGCTGTCTGGGACGTGATCAAGCGAAATTAGAACAAAGTTCTTGTGAAAAGGGGCCGCGAGAAGTGTGCGGATGGGGAAAAGAGGTGGAATGAGAGAGACAATGAAAAGAAAGAGTGAGTGAGAGAGAAAAACAAATAGTAGGTGAATGGGAGACGAAAAGGGTGAGAGAGAAGAGAGTATCAGGGGGGATAAAAGTAAGAGAAAGAGAGAGATTATAAGAGAGAATTGGAGGAGCGAGTGTGTGATAGAGAGGGAATGAGGAGTCAAGTTGGAGGGAATAAATTGGTGAGTGACGGTACGTTGAAGTGAAAAAAGTGAAGAATAAGAAGGAGAGATGAGTAAAGTGAATTCAAAAAATTCAAGAGAGAATTTATTGTGAGAGTGAATTAGAGATCTAATGAGAAGTCGGAAAAAATGCACAGAACGTAATAGTATATTTCGCACCTAGGGCAGAAAATGGGTGTTTGCCGGCTTGAGATCGCAGTTTTCAAGTTCGAGACGAAGTCGAGAACTTGAAGCGATCGAGAGCCGGCAAAATATTTTTGCCCACAACACAAAAACAAAACAACAAAAATAATGCAAAACAAACAATGAAAATATCAACTTAGTGACCAACAAAACTTTGAGGTTAGGTTACCTGCAAGAACACATATAGCAGGAGCCAATTAACTTGTCATAAATCAGCTGATCCAGTAATAATTAAACAGTGATTTCGACACAATAATCAAAAGGCTTGAAAGTCTTAAAGACCTTTTAAGTCTTTAAAAGACCTATTTAAAGAAGACCTTTCAAAGAATAACTTTTTAAAATACCTTTTCAATAATCTACGAGATTCAGCATTTGTAGGTTAAGTATTAGGATCATATGCTCGTCGATCAGCTGATTTATGACAAGTGAATTGGCTCCTAAAGAAGAAGAAGAAGAAGAAGAAGAAGAAGAAGAAGAAGAAGAAGAAGAAGAAGAAGAAGAAGAAGAAGAAGAAGAACGAGAAGAAAAGAGAGAAGAAGAAGATGGAAAAAGTGGGGAAGAATTGGAGAAAAAGAAGAAGGAGAATTAGAAAAAGATTGTGAAGAAGGATGAGAAGGGAAGGAGAAGAAGGAGAAGGTGATATAGGAGGAATAAGAAAAATATTGAAAGAAGGACGAGAAGGAGAACAAGGAGAAGGTGAAGAAGAAGGTGAAGGAGGTGAAGGGGAAGGAGAAGAAAGAGGTGATGGTGAAGAAGAAGGAGAAGAAGAAGAATTAGAAAAGATTGTGAAGAAGGATGAGAAGGAGAAGGAGAAGAAGGAGAAGGTGATATAGGAGGAATGAGAAAAATATTGAAAAGAAGGACGAGAAGGAGAACAAGGAGAAGGTGAAGAAGGAGGTGAAGGAGGTGAAGGGGGGAAGGAGAAGAAAGAGGTGATGATGAAGAAGAAGGAGAAGAAGAAGAAAAAGAACAAGAACAAGAAGTAGATGGAGAAGAAGAACAAGAAGTAGATGAAAGAGGAGGATGATTGGAAACTATTTCATGTATTTCAATAGTAGCAGTTTTATGCGACCTGGGAAGTACTAGTATTCTTATAATGGTATCAATCGAGAAAACAGATACAATGTATCGAAAATCAATAGAGGAGAAAATATCATGAAATGTGTTAAGAGAGAGCTGCAATAGCATAGAGAGAAAATATTGGAAATCAATAGAGGAAATAAATAACATAAAATGTGTTAGGAGAGAGCTACTAAAGCATAGAGTGAAAAGAGAGATGCGTGAGTGAGTTATAGAGAGCAGTGTTCATGAAGATAGTGAGGTAGGGAGCGCATGGGCGCCCGGAGTGAAAGGTGGAAGCTGATCCTTTGTGTTATCAGGAAATTTGATTAGCATCTTCATTCAGTATGCAGGATCCGTGGCCGGGTGTTTGTGTGTCGAAGCAAATGATGGGTGATTGTTTGACGTCGATGTGATGTGTTGTGATGCACTAAGGCGTGGTTGAAGCTGCGAGGTGAAACTACGGGAACGATACCAGCCAGCACCTGCCATAAACGTTTTTGATGAGCATTCAACGCATACAAAAACAATTAGCGCAGAGCATGGCTGCTCGCATCATCACGTAAAGCCAAGGTGGATCAAAATGTGGAAACGTGCTCCTTGGTGCCGCCGGGATGCAAATTAGCATTATTAACACAAAATTCAATAACATTTTCATCAAGAAAATTTCGATTATAACTTATCATGATGTGTGAACTTTGTGCGTGGTTCCAAAATGAAGATTTCTATTGCTTCATAATTCGTAGAAAATTGGGTTATATTATTCAAATTCAAATTTCTTTACTGTCCTTATAAATACAATCAGTAACAAGTGCCTGTATATCACACTCGTTATTTCATCTACGACCAAGTTAAATTGCAATCATTACAGTTTCATAACTGAAATTGAAACAGTAGCTTCTTCGAAATATAATATTTGAAACTTGAATCATAATTAAGGCTTTATGAAACGGATGTTACATATTATGAGACGTTCCTTGTTCAATCTCATTCAGTTTTATAACACTGGAACGGAACAGTTTCTAACCTATACGGCAAACATTGAAATAGAACATGGTCGTTTGAATCACGGTTAGTTCAGATTGATAATGTAGATATTATTGTTTTTTGTTGGTCGTAGATGAACTCTTTCGATCTCATCGAGTATATACGACCTCATCGATAACAAGTGTATATTAAGACGAGTGTATATAAAATATATTATTGATGTATGTAATGTTGATGTAATGTTGGAGTGGTTCGTAGCCGAGGCGGCTAAGGCGTCAGACTGATTACGTTATCAGCAGTCAGATAAAATCCATTGGGCCAGGGTTCGAGCCTGGTTGACAGGAAGGATTTTTGACAAATACGGCCACTCCCGTCTTTCGGAGGAGACGTTAAGCCGTCGGTCCCGACTGCCTAAAAAGTAGTCGTCATATCTCATCATCACCCCACTCATTACCCACGCACAAGCCTAGAGCTCATGTGGGCATCATCCTCAGAAAAAAAAATGTTGTGTGTGAAATAAATAAATAGTGTAAACAATGAATTATTTAGATGCAAACGAACGGATAGTCAGATGTATGCTTATGATCAGGGTTATATATATATCGATATTCCATGTAACGAGTAATAAATAATAGAAATTGCATTCTGGATTTTTGAAGATATGGAGGTCTCTCTAAAGCTCTCGAATAGAAGAAATTAGAAAATGTCTTTTCTTGATTCGAAAACCTTGTTTATGTCAAACTTGAAGTTTACTGAGATGTAGAGCCGCAACAGAGAAAATTCAATCAGAGAACTGTCTATTATTTGAGAGAATCAGTCATCTCGCATTCGAAACGAAACAACGATTCCACAGCCATCCTTTGTTTCCACAGTACTGGAGTACAGTATTACCCCCACACTGAATACTGATCAGTGAGCTCCATGTAAAAAATCTGTCTGGAATACCGGATAAGATTTAGAGAACCGTAAATTCATACGAGGCACGTCCACATGTCTGTACCCAGATGAATCCACCAAATATGAAACGGATTCAGTTGATTTTTTGTAGGCCGTAGCATAATATTCTCTGATGGATAAAAGTGTTTCGCCGAATACCAAACACGTGGAACTGAAAAATGATTTTCAATATCACCAAATGCGTATTGGATCCATCTTGTGTTGACATGTGAATATTGAAAAGTACTCAGCTCAATATTTCTGAAACGTTCTCGCCAAATATAAATGTACATGAATATGAATATCAACAGTGCGAAGGCCTACTACACGGGAATGTTATGGGCGCACACGTATTCCTTCCCTTTCCTACTGTCAACAAAAATCATATTGACAAGAACATGATAGAGCATCATTCATGTTTATCAGACGAAAAAAATTGAGTGATAAGAGTTCCGGAACGTACACAAGGAAGTTACGTATCACCATAGACTAATACTATACATGTCTATAACTATACTATGTCTATGGTATCACCAGAAGAAATATTACTTGATGTAGTAACGTGTAAGAACAGTATAAACTTGAGATAATTATAGAGTTTTATCGTGGAGATGAAATGTTCATGAATTAAAAACAAGGAGTTGATAAATTTAATATCAAAGTACCAAGGAAATAAATACAGTAGTGAAATCGGACCTCACTTGATTCAAGGTTAACGGCAATTATATGAGCATCATCCATCCGTTGAGGCACTACTCAAAAATGGAAGCTTAAATATTGCTGATACTCGGCGACTCGGATAACAAAATATATGAATGTTTATTAGAATAGAAATATTCACTTCGTATTCAACATGTGTATCTGGAGTGGTCCGTAGTCGAGGTTGATAAGCACCGGTCTGATAATACAAAGGTTCCGGGATCAATCCCAGTTGTCAGAACGAGTTGGTAATTTCCATCCACTGGTCAACAAAAATGTCAAAAAATATCCTGGAGACAGACTTCTCCTGAAGTCTCTATTTCTACAAAAAGACACATTTTGAAATTTGCCAGAAACCTCATTTTCACAGTCATGAACAATTGATAATTAACAAAGCACTTTGTTAAATGTGAGACCATATTTTCAAACTTCGGGAAACAATGTATACAGATAATAATTGAGTGCTTTGTGTAGCTGTTAGAAAGCCGCAACAGTTAATTACTAACAACCTGCAAATGTCACCAATGGTTTGAAACGGTGAAATCAGGCTCCAAATCTTGTTTTGTGGCTAAACTCATGTCGTTCTGCTTGTTTCTGTCTTTTTCTTCCTCCAATTTATCCTTTGTATGGATATCTGAAGTTCAGCATGTATTTATTTTATCAGGTGGTCAAGCTTTTCATTGTTTGCCGCTTGAATAACATTGTTCATCAAAACTTAATTACGAAACGTTGTGGTCGAACGTTGCTCTTGTGCTACATGTTATTAGAAATTGGTGGTTTACTACTGCAGCTATCTTTTACGATATTATTAATAGAAGTGTAAGGCTTTGATTGCGGGGAGTTGAAAGACCCGTATCTAGTTCCACCTCGCTGTATAACCCAATTTTCACTTAGATTTGATTCCACTTTTCAGAATATACACTTAATTTTTTCGGATATGTCCTCATTTTTAAAAATAATAAAAAAAAGTAAAAGAAAAAAAAAATATCTTAAAGAGATGAATAAAAACGTTGGAGATATGGAAATTATCTATCATCCAGAAATGTCAAGATATTTAGATTCCCAGTTCTGTATGATATTATATCCTCCATCTTGAAGAAATGGAACGAATGATTAACAACGCACTTTTTCATCTATTCATTGTGTTATAGGAGACTGTCCATTATCACTTTCATTTGAAATCCAAATTAGAAGAGAGTGGTTGCTCAAGTTACTACTATTGACGATATTATACAATCATTATTATTGTAGTATAAATGAGCCGATATAAAAATAAATCAAAATCTTACACACCAAACGTTCAATAATGAATCTCAATTGCAGACAAATTGGTTACGAATAATGTTGAAGAGAATTCTATTCATTGAACTGTTTGATGTATCTTCCAATTGAAAAAATTACATATCTCTGAGTAAGATTATATTCCCAAATCTCGTAGATTAAATTAATGTGTATTGAGGATTAATCATTGATTGGGTAGTGAAGTATTGGAAGAAAGTATTAAAATATCCCAATTAATTAAAATATGTTAACAATGCAGCTTCATATAATGCAATGGAGTTTTTATCCAATGCATTGAAATAAAAAGGTTTCTGCGTTCTTTCAAAACGGTAGTGCTATGCTCTTCAAATCAAGATTCCTCTTATTCTCTGTAATTTGAATTTGATTCTCTAAATTTACCATTTCCCATGATCTCTGAGACTCGAAAACACGCTCTTCAAATCAAGATTCCTCTTATTCTCTGTAATTTGAATTTGATTCTCTAAATTTACCATTTCCCATGATCTCTGAGACTCGAAAACACACTGAAAATGAAGGTAGCTCACACATGGCTGTTATGCTCCGTTTGACAGTGAAATTGCATGTGAATGATGAATGAAGTCTATAAATAAAATTCTTTGTCTGACCGAGTCGCTTACTTATATTGACCCCAACTTGATTGATAGCCGCACTGATCGTTAAACCTCCAAAGAGAAGAAAAGGAAAATGGTGGAGGAAGAAGAAGTGAAGAGAAAAACGAAGAAGAGGAGGGAGGGAGAGGTGTTGATAATGAGCGGAAGAGCGTTCCGAACTCGGTCACGTGTTGGATGCCGAAAAAGAAGAATGTGAACAATATTTTACAAGAGAAAAAAAGTTGCTGCGATCAGCAAAGTTTGTAGTCGGCTTACTACAATTCCATTAGATAGAACACATAGAATTTCCCAATCTATACTGCATTTTCAAATTTCAGATTACTTATCTATTACTTTTGAAGTGTATTCTTGTAGAGGAAAACAGTGGGTACAGGGCCAGTATTAGCGGTAGGCGAGTAAGACCAAATTATACCATATATAATTGAAATTTGCATTTGTTAATTGATTCATAAAAACATATTTAGTAGAGAATAAATAAATATGAAATATTGATATAAAAGATTCAAGTATTGTAATAAGAATCGCAAAAATACTAGTTACTAGTTCTATGTATAAGTCCACTTATATGAGTAATATTCTCACGATTATTAAGTTGTAAATTGAATATTTTCCAGTCAAAACAGTGTTGAAATCCGACATTATTACTGTAATCATGATGAGCCCATGAAGTCCATAATCTGTAATATCTCACAAGATTTATGGTTGAAAGGATATATTTTTCTGTCTTTCGAAATAAATAATCATGATGGAGTTAAATTAAACTTATTAAAAATTTTGCTCTCTAAATTTAGAAGATATTTTAAGTTCTCAACGATTTCTGTCTGCCTATCTCTAATCTGCCTATGTGAGAGACGATAGGATTTTGAGAGATCTTTGAAGAAAACAAGAAAACAATAACTCGCAGTCTTGATCAACTTGATAAATCAATTTAATTTCAATCTAGCTCGAAACAGAAGCTTTCACTCTTAAGCCTTTGTTGCGCGTAGTTAGAAATAAATCTGCTGTTCTGTTCAAGCTCTGTAATGACATTTTCTCTTGGATAACAATGTTCAACTAACTTTGAAATTAATTTGAATTGGATTTGACGAAGGTTTCAGAAACGTTGATGACGGAATCATTTTCAGAACAAAGAGCATGGAATAATTAATGTCTGAGCTTTATTCTTTGCTATCTGGTGCAGAACGAGTTGTTATTAGACGATACTTTGGTTTTGAAGATACTCTAATCTGAATGACTGCTGTCATACCAATGTATGACAGTGAAACTAAAAAAACAGTGCAGCGGATTTTATACTCGTGACCGAGCGCTGTGATTGGGAGTTGAACGGCCTATCAAGGTGAACGCCTGCCATTGGCCTAGACATAAGCTCCTCCCACAATGGGTGGTCTCTACAAGCGTAATAGCAATGGCGGTTCAAACAAGTAACAAAGCAAATAGATATTTACAAGAGAGGCAATAGATATTCACAAGAAACAAATGAAATAAGTAAGAATACTTGGAGAGAACATTGTGAAATAAAAACAGCAAGAAAATTCATTATCAAATAAACTTAGACCTATGATAAAACTGGATTTGTGGTGTTGCACTGGTTGAAATGAATCTTTTCATTTAAACTTTGATTTAGATTATTCCTAGTTACCCTGATTATTTCCAAAGCCTTCAGAATGTTCAATTGTCTTTCTTTGCTATTTAAATGCAGAAACATAACATTTTCCTCGACCTGTGATTGTTTGTGATCAAATAAATGTTCAGCAAAGTTAGAATCCCCATTCTGTTTATTCCAATCTCTAATAAATTATTTAACCTTATTTTTAAAACTCGTACCTATCTAGTCAACATGATAAACATTACAATCACCATATTTAAGTTTATATACACCACTTTTATCACAGATATCAATATTGTCCTTACTACAACTAAATAAACTCTTTAAAATCGGTCTAGTCCTTAAAGAGAATTGGAAGAGAATGGTTTTCATGTAGCTTGTAGGCTATCCCATGAATTTTTAACATGACAATGGCACCTTTGGGGCAAGTACAATAATTTATTCATTTTTGATAATGGTATTTCTGTATCACAAGTTTTATATCAAAATGAATTAAGAGAATTACAAGGAATAAGTGAATAGAAAACATTTCACATGACAACAATAAATTGGTAATCAAGGAACTGATAATGATACTCTTTATCACGTTTTTATCCACTTTCATTATATTATTATTGAGAGTCATCATCAGTTTGCTGATCAGTTGATCTCAGTTTTGTTGGCCAAGAATTATTAATTTTTGTAAGTTGAATTGCTGTAAGGAAAAAACAATTTTCAAACTGAATGCGAATAATAGATTTTGCAGTGAAATAGTAATAATTGTTGTTTCTGATATTAATATTGATTTTTTCATTGGACTGTCCCTCTTCATTTTCTTTCCTGCTAGTGAAAACGGCAAACTTCTTTCCAAGCTCTAAACTACGAGCACGTTATTTCTGTGCTATCCTTGGAATGTAAGCAAGATCTCATCAACTAGAGTAGAGTACTCAAAGTGAGTGTAAAGTAATTAAGCTGCACAGAATGGAATGAGACTTGCGGGTGGTGTGGTGGTAATTCGATTTGCCACTTGAACAAGGAAGGAAAAGAACGTGAACAGAACTTTTACGCGATGTTTTCATTGGAGTCTTGAAGGAGTAGAAACTTTTCTATTCCTAATCAAGTTTAGTCAAGTAATCCATGCTTGCAAGCTTCAAACTGCTCATTTTCGAAAACTATTTATAGAAAAACTCGGTAAGTTTATTTTATGGGTAAGGCACTCATTAAATTCAAATTCATTTACTTTTTGCCACAATACAAAATAGAATCTTATGTACTGACATATTCACAGAATCAGGAAAAACCTGCAAAGGCATAAGCCTGAGCACAGGAAAGCTAACAAAACCATATGCATAACTTATTAATTTAATCAAAGTTTACAATAATAATACATAATGAAATGAATGTAAATGTTTTTGTTGTTAGTTAAGTGAAAAGGAGGAAAATGCATGATACTAATGTTGGATGAACCATTTTGTTATGTCAATGAAAGGAAAGGGGACGGTGAGAAAGCTAAATTAATTACTTATTGATTCAGGAATGTATCAAATGGTCAATTATAATATTCTTATCTATTCAGATTAAATGATGATTTACAACTGTTATCATTCATAACATGTATAACTTCTGATTGAGCGTATTGCAATTTCAATTGAGAGAATTTTAGTTTCCAGTCCTTATATAAATAAACTGATACAACAGAGTATCCAAGGACCCAACATGGTAGTGTACAATCCTACAGTTGGCGAGTAGCGATTAGAGCGCGCTCAACGCTATACATCTGAAGCTCTGGACGTCTCGACCTTTCAAGCAAAGGCAATATACTCTCATTCTACGAGAGGTAACAATATTTTTCCAACAATCAATGAAGTGATAATTCTCGAATATGTATTTGCAATCCACAATCCGTTTTTAATCATATTTGATCGCCATTCTATCAAAGATCCAAATCAAATCAACTTATAAATGACTTCCTAATTTTTTGTGAATAAGAGTGGTCAGCTCACTCAGATCCATCATTTGTATCACGTTCATTTGTGTCAGACGCCAACCTTGTTGACCGCCTTGAAAGCGACGTCTAACTCAGCAAATAGCCTGACAACTGTAAACCACGCAACTGTTTGCTTGCTGACTGGGCTACACGGTCCAGCACTGAATGACTCCGAATTCCATTAGCATTTGAAAGGTCCTGTCGCCCTGCTCTATGTACAGTATACATCCAGATTGAATGCGAACTCCACTCCACTTCTGTTATGATTTGGAGGCGCCTCAGAGTCGTGCTGAGATGACAGGATGATGCTTGGAAATGAAGAGAGAACAGAATAGAACAGAACAGAACAGAATAGAATAGAATAGAATAGAATAGAATAGAATAGAATAGAATAGAACAGAACAGAATAGAACAGAATAGAACAGAACAGAATAGAATAGAATAGAATAGAACAGAATAGAACAGAACAGAACAGAACAGAACAGAACAGAATAGAACAGAACAGAACAGAACAGAACAGAACAGAACAGAATAGAACAGAACAGAACAGAACAGAACAGAACAGAACAGAACAGAACAGAACAGAACAGAACAGAACAGAACAGAACAGAACAGAATAGAACAGAACAGAACAGAACAGAACAGAACAGAACAGAACAGAATAGAACAGAACAGAACAGAACAGAACAGAACAGAACAGAACAGAACAGAACAGAACAGAACAGAACAGAACAGAATAGAACAGAACAGAACAGAACAGAACAGAACAGAACAGAATAGAACAGAACAGAACAGAATAGAACAGAACAGAACAGAACAGAACAGAACAGAACAGAACAGAATAGAATAGAACAGAACAGAACAGAACAGAAACAGAACAGAACAGAACAGAACAGAACAGAACAGAATAGAACAGAACAGAACAGAACAGAACAGAACAGAACAGAACAGAATAGAACAGAACAGAATAGAACAGAACAGAACAGAACAGAACAGAACAGAACAGAACAGAATAGAATAGAACAGAACAGAACAGAACAGAACAGAATAGAACAGAACAGAACAGAATAGAACAGAATAGAACAGAATAGAACAGAATAGAATAGAATAGAACAGAATAGAATAGAATAGAATAGAATAGAATAGAATAGAATAGAATAGAATAGAATAGTATGACTTCTTCATTTTTCTGATGTGGCGGAGTTTGGACAATAATGTCCACTCAACCGCAAAGAGAGAGGAAAGAGATCAATTTCCAGAGAGAGGAAATAACTGGAGAATGATTTCTAGAGAAAGGAATAGCATGAGGTTGTAATCTAGAGAAAGAGAGAGGAACAAACAAGAGAATGTGCTCCAGAGAGATGAAACAGTGGGAGAGTGTGCTCTACGAAGTAATAGGAGATTGATTTGCTCTCTCGTCCATCTGACCATCAATGTCCAAAAGATAGTCTGTCAACAATCATTCCAATCGCAATCCAATCAGAATCGATCAGCTTCTTGAGAGGCTTGACTTGTTTCTGTTTTAGACAGAGTGGATGGGTGCGGAAGGGGTGAAATCTGTTTATAGTGCGAGTGTATACGCCACAGAACCCGGAAATGCTTCTTCTGTAATTCAACCATTTTGCGTTTTTTGAATTGTTGATCGATGATGTGGGTAGTGGTTGACTCAATCACTCTTATAAGAGGGTTAATACGATTATTATGAAAAGGAGGTATAATAGGAAAAAGGATATTTATAGAATATATTCTAGAATAGGAAAAAGGATATTTTCAATCTGTCAATAGCCTCTAGAAATCAATCACTCAATTGATTGATTCAAAATGTTTTGAGAGTAAGTTATAATATTACAAAAGTCTATCAATTTTATAATATTAGTGGAATTAGAGATAATTCAGAGTCCTCTTCTTTTCTGTGTATGAAATAATGAGTCAATAACATGAAATGGAAAACATTGATTCTACTCACAATTTCTAGTTTGAAAAATGTTTGATAAAACGTCTTCCCCATGAAAAATCTGAACCAGCCTTTTTTATTATTTTTATATTCTTATATTCTTATAACTTATAAAAGATAGAGAACTTTTAGTCGTGATTGCAGAGTAAGAAGTCTAGAAAACATGCAGTATTTATGAACACTTGAATTGAACGCAAGAATGATACCAAAAGCAATAATGATTTAAATTTGAATCTTAACCTCAAATTGAATTTTTCTTTCAACCCTATAGAAGACTGTTAATAAAGCTGAAGCGTTGCATGTAGCAAAACAAAGTTCTTCTTCATTTTCGCGATAAATACTGCAATCTCTTATTTCTCGATAGATAATACAATCATTCCAAATTCTAGAGAGTAATAATTCTCTTTTGGATTTTCCCAGTTTTCCCGCGAAACAGAGCCATCTGTGAGCGGATTACTGAAACAGTGAAATGCATCCTGTACAGCATGTGCTGCTCTCACGCGGACGACCTCTCAACTAGTTTCTATTGATTTTGAGCTCAGAGAACAGAGCTCGAGTACAAACAGAACAGTAAAGTACTCATTTATCATGTTTTCTCAATGAAGTTGATTGAAATCATTAGGCTATTGGTGGGGGAAAATAATTCAATATCCTCACTCTGAACTAGAAATGACACAGATAGATAAATAAAAGGTACAATCATAGATAATTAGGATAGATAAGGATAGATAATTAGGTACAATCATTTCATCTCTTCTTCAATATTCAAAGTCATCTATGTAATAAATCAGAACAGGAATGTCTATTTTGAATGATCCATTTTCATTATAAAATATCTTTATAGTTGATAGGTGGAACATTCATCCTTTCTCAGTCCTGAGATCTTAATTGAATATCGAATATTAATTTGAATGGTCAAGGTCTGCTTTAATTTAATAATTTTATTGTTTCAATTATATTAATCAAGCTTTAATTAGTATTAAGTGTATAAAAGCTTCAGAAGCTGCGTATTCCACATATTGCAAATAATTTTATGTGAGGCAAGTTACAACATTAATTTCTGACTTATTATTATAATTATATTATCATTATTACTTTAGGATAGAAATGTGATTGGATCATTCTTTCACATTCATCTATTCCAGATTTCTTTTCCAGAAGTTGTGCTAAGCCACTCCCAGCATAGGTGAATCAGGATTAGGACTAAGGACTAGGACTAAGGACTAGGACTAGGACTAAGGACTAGGACTAGGACTAGGACTAAGGACTAGGACTAAGGACTAGGACTAAGGACTAGGACTAGGACTAGGACTAAGGACTAGGACTAAGGACCTAGTCCTTATAATAATATTGATTATTTTGTAACAAGTGCAATTATTACTGTATTACAATTACAATTATGTGTAATTACTGTATGCTTGTAATGATAAGAATTCGATAGTTAGATGGATTCTGGAATATTCCAATAATAATCAACTAATTGTGTGAGCTACGTAACTTTTTAAATGATATTTATTTCAAATTGTTTTTTGTTGAGTGTATTGTCAAGAGTGGAGATAAATTTATTTCCTTTTCCTTCCTCTACTTTTCCTTTTATTGATTATTGAAGAACTTGCCGGCTCACAGATCTTTTTCCATACTAGGCCATATTAAAAATGATAGATATAACATCTATTTGAAAAATGTTTCAAAAACTACATTTTATCAGTAGATGATGCTTACAAGCACTTAATTAGAGGACTGAATTGTTTATGTTCAGCACAATGATAGGAATTATGATAAAGGATAAATTAAAAATCCAATGTTTTCGCTGGGATTAAAGGCCTAACTCGAAGTTATTGGTGATAAATGTTTGATGAGTGGCACTTGCAGAAAACAAGCGAACGAAGGCATGAAAATTGTTTCAAATGCTGAGGTGAAGGAGATAAGCTGAAATAACATTGATGTGCAAACAAATGAGAGTTCTGCGAATAACATTTCAATAATTCTCTTTGTTTCTCAGGAAATAAATAATAATGGAATTGTTTACCTCTTGAAATAACAATAGCTGCATTTCACTCATCAAACCGTATTTCAACCGAACAAAAATTCTCGGAATAATATTGCACGTCATTATTCTGATCATTTTTCTGGAAATGAGTTAATTAATGCCCAATTGAAACCACTCGATTGCTGGAATTGAAATATGAAAAATTACAGAATCATCATAATGGAACAGAAAATAGCATTGAGAGAGATTCACGTTTATTGCTTCGCTAATTGAAATAAATTAATTTCAATGATGAACATGGATGCTATAGTAAAGTTTGATGTTTGTCACTTTTTAATTTGGCCTTGTATCGGAGTTGTCATGCATCTCTTATTTATTCTCTTATATTATCGAATTATTTAAATTTCTCATATTATAGTGATATTTATTCAAGGATACTTTCCCAACATGGACAGAGATAGTTAAAATCTATTCTGTAAATGATGCTTCGTAATTATTTAGGTTATTCCGTATAGACTCGGATCTCGATGTCACTTCATGCCAATAATATTGAAGTCTACGGCTTACGTTTACCTCAGGAAATGTATTTTCAAGGTATTCGCTGTGTGCACGTAGGTGGTGGGGATAATAAAATCGACACCTGCGCTCACGCGGAATTTTAGAGAAAGAAAAAGTTGAGATTAACATGGGAAAAGATAGGGAATAAGAAAAAAATGAGTTAACAAAGTGTGTTGTGTGCCAAATTGTAAAAATAAAGGATACAATAGTAATGTTAAATTCTACACTTTTCCTATTTCCAAACATAAAATGATTCAACGAAGAAGATGGATTACAGCTTTGAATAAATATTGGTAAGTAAACATAACCTTGCATTTATTTACATGGCAGACGACACCTATTCCAGTCTGTTATGAATGTGATTTTGTGAATAAGATTTTATGTTTGATAATCATCCAATTTGAATAAATATTATGTAGGCCTATCCATATTTATTTTATACTGAAATATTAGACTCGATTCTTGAACTTGATTTGATAACTTGAGTTGTTGAACACGGTACCGTATGTGAATTAGAAGTTACCGGTACGGGCTTATTTCATGCCAAACTATTTATTTCAGAAATGAAGAGCCGAAGTAAGATTTGTATTTATTGGAACTTATATTGAAGTAATTACTAGTCAATATATAATTATATTAATATCAAACACCAGAAAAGAGCATACCGGTAACCTATTGATAGTGTCATCAGATTTATTTTCCTACTCGCTTACTGGAGTACAGCTGTTATCCACGGAAGTTTTCGTCTGCACAATCATAACGCGAACGCGTGAAACATAACCTTTAAAGTTCGTTTTAAATCTTGAATTAAACATTATAATAATGTTTAAGAACATGCGATATGTTAATTTTATAATTCTAAATGTAATTCCACAATCGATAAGTTGGAAAAATAGCGATAGAGAATTCTATTTCAATTATAAACTAACTTTTACGTACAAAAGCCTATCCTTCCCCATGTTAATCTTCCCTCGTAGATTCATACGATTATCCGCCAGAGCGCAACACGGTAGATGCACACAGCGAATACTCGTCATAAGATGAATCATTTTGTCTTCCTTTACATTCTATCATGCATGTGACGTTATCAGGAAACAATTTGAATTCGAAGAGACATACATCATAACTAGCATTTTTTTCATCCACTTTCCTCTTAAACTCGTGTTCACCAAGCCTTTAGTACTCGAGGAAAGTCTAAGGAAAAGAGATGAACCTAACGTAGAATGTTCCGGTAAACGTTTTCGTGTAGTTTACAGGACTTCCACTGACACAACAATTTCCGTCTCTCTGTCGCTGGATATCGCTTAAGAAAGGAAGAGAAATTGAATTCGAGCCGAGCGCAGGGGATTAAAGTATCGAAGCGCTTTTCTCCCAACTGTTTCTTCTGTCACCACAGAAAATAACCTGAACATCTGGTGGGTTGCGTCCTTGCAAGCACTGGTAATTTCAGAGAACTTTGTGGGGAAACATGTCTCACCACTATGTGCACACAATCATATGAGACCATCATTCTTTGCTCCGTCACCTCATATGGAGACTCACTACTGCTCAGCTCTGTTACTCCACATAGAGACTCAGTACTTCTTCTCACATCTCCTTCTTCACGTCCTGTTTCATTTTCTCTTCTTATCGTAACCTTTCATCATTCTTTGTTCCGTCACCTCACATGGAGACTCACTACTGCTCAGGTCTGTCACTCCACGTGGAGACTCAGTACTACTTCTCACATATTATTTGTCTACTGTTTCACTTCTTGTTTTATGTTCCCGTCTTATCGCAACCTTCCTATGTACTAGAAGTTGATCTTATCATGTGACATTCCATCGTGACAAACACTTGTCTCCTTCATTTATCTACTTATCACGTAACATGTCATGCATCCTTAAAAAACTATAGAGATCGTGGAGCTCAAGTGACAGTGTTGTCTCTGATGAGCCATGTTGTGCTGTAGAGAGCTCAAGAGCAATTTTACAACCGATGAATAAACAGAATTGATAAATGTGCCTAGGTAGTAACCGTAGTCTGATAATCAAAAGGTTCCGGGATCGATCCCAGTTGACAGAACGGATTTTTACCACAAAACTGCCACTCTCGTCTTTCGGAGGAGACGCTAAGCCGTCGGTCCCAGCTGCCTGGAAATTTGTCGTCATCTCTCATCATTACCCCTCTTATTACCCACGCACAAGCCTAGATATCATGTGGGTATGAGAAAAAATGCGAATAATTTTTGAAGCAATAAAAATTGATTGAATGAATAGTTGGTGAGTTAACAAAACCCCTTTTCATAATTTTAATTGGATATTTATTCCAACAGTGAATTAATATGGATCCGTTGTGGGAAAACTCATTTAGGTAGCTCTGCAAATGAACGAAATACATAGCCGGAAGAAATCCAGTGAAAGCTCTAGCGAGACGAGTATCAGTTTACGAACTGATCTGAAGTTAGTCCCACATTTGTAGAGAATGTGAATCGAGCCATTAGTCTGAGTGAAGCGAGAGCTATTGATTGCTCATCAGTTGTTGTAGGGAACTGATTGGCTAAGATACTGATGATCTGTACCGTACAGACTTTATAGAGCCCTGATACCGAGTATTCCCTGAAGTAAAACTCCGATTTCCAGTTATCATTACGTCGTGGGAAGAGCTATAAAAAGTGGAGATGCCTCTGAAAAAGAAACTTTTAATGAACTCAACAAGCACTGTTGCAAGGGAAAAGAATCCGGCGAACGAGAATATCTTCCTGCTATGACTTCAGCTTATTATTTCGTAGAAACAATGTTTCAAGTTCCGTTTTGTCTATTATAAAGGTCACATTTATTCTGGTTCACGGAATACCTTTCTCTTGGATTTATTCCAGGAAACATTCATCAATAAATCTGTCTATTGTCCTGTTTCTCCTGTTAAGACACTTATTCTGAGTCCTTTTGAATACAAATTCAACGAATAACATGATAGCGAAAAGTGTTCTACTTCGTAATACAATATAATTATTCATAATACTGTATCTTCATTCTCCGTACCATCATAAGGCTTCACTATATTGCATTCATGGTTTCTGTGAAGTTTCCTGGAAGATAATATAATACTGTAACAACAGTCTACTGAAGTTTTTTATGAAATATAAAGTGAAGCTTGTGGCAAAGAAATTATATTTATAATATTGAGCTTTTTCCAACATTCAGAAATATTTTGAACTGTTCAAATGGCCCGCTTCAACATCTAGGCTGACGTCATAATGTCACGTGTAGACCATAGTGACTATAGTCACTATAGTGTAGACAGCCATCTCAAGTCGATATCATGCTAAGTATAGCAAGAATGCTAAAGTATTTTGCTTATATATGATTAGTATTTTCTCTTTAATCATCAACATTTAGACTATTTATAGTAATCATATACACTTAAAACTATACTTACTATAGTAACATACACTATAAAATTACACTATAGTTACTATAGTGACTAGATGGCTGTCTACACTATAGTGACTAGTGACTATTTAGAGTAATTATGTACACTTAAAACTGTAGCACACTTTTGACTACACTGCTACCAATCATTTTCCCACTGATCGTTTAGTCTGCTAAAACCGTTTAAAAAAACAAACAGCTCTTTCAACATGTAATTCAATCCAATGAATATGTGATGAGGAAGGAATAACGTGTCAGATGAGTTTGGTGGCAAAGTGAGATAGCTTTTAAGGGTTGGAGAAGTAATGCTGCTAGTTACTTGCAATTTATTAGCAATGCTTAAAAGCGGTTCTGACCAACGATACTATCTTTAAGTAATTGGTCTCTCGTGATCTAGGGCTCAGCTTGCTTCTGTCCAAGCCTTAGAAGGCGATTTTTTTTAATGTTGGCAAGCGGAAAAGAACTAATCCTTATTTAATAGCTCACACGCAAGTAGGCCTTATTTTTACATGCTTTGCTTCATTGGTTTCCATTAACTTTCTTGACGCTGTGCAGGATCAACATTGAAAAAAGGCTTCCATTTCATTTCATTGTCTAATACAATTTGGTTCTAAATTAACCTACTTCCAATCAAAACATGATTTTTTCTTTCTATGTGTGATAATCCAATGCTATCCTCATATTATATTTTATCATCATGCTTTACTTTACATGCTTTGCTTCATTGGTTTTCATTAACTTTCTTGACGCTGTGCAGGATCAAAATTGAAAAAAGGCTTCCATTTCATTTCATTGTCGAATACAATTTGGTTCTAAATTAACCTAGCCTACTTCCAATCAAAACATGATTTTTTCTTTCTATGGTTGATAATCCAATGCTATCCTCATATTATATTTTATCATCTTCATAGTTCTAGTACTTGATTTCTACTATTGTATGATGAATGAAAATTGATTCTGAAATTGGAAATTCGAATTAACCCTATCGTACATCGTTACCTAAAGAATATACAGATTTTGAAATTAAAAATTCCATTTTGTCCCGTGTTATCATCATAATTTTCATTATCTTCATGGTTCTACTTGATTCCCACCGTTTTTCCATATTATTTTTCTATTCTTTTTGCAATAACTGATTCTTATTTCGCCTAATGAATGAAATTTTACAAAGGATTCAATACTTTCAAGTACAGAATTTGTAATTTTGTTGTAAAATTGTCTCACTTATTGTGGAAGCACCTTCTTAAAACAACACGCTTCTATAAATTAGAATGATTAATTGATTGATTGCTTCTTTTCAGGTAAGAGACGAAAAATATTTCTTCTTCTCGATGAGAGCATAGATTAGCATGGTGAGTAGCATAGATTCAAACTATAGATTAAAGCATCAAAGCATAGATTCATTTTATCATAAAATAATTTCCTATCGAGTTTCTATAATTTGTGAATTACATTTGTTGTATAATGCAAGGAAGGGCCATGTTCTTAAATATCCAGACTTGTATAATAATATAACTGTTATCAGTTCTACACTTGTTCCGTTTCTATTCATCCGTTACTGCACACAAATGGGGTGATTACTTATTTAAAACGTTCTTTCATGCAACTCACTCTTTGAGAAATTCATTTGCTAGAAAGGTCACAACACAACAGGCAACAGCGATTGCCCGATCAAACTCAGCATTCCATCAAGAATTTGGATTGTAACTCTCTTGCCGGGTTTCACCAACCTTGGTCAAATAGAATTTGACCATGTTCAAAAAATGCCAAGGCGCACACGGTAAAAAATTGTTGCAAAGAAGCAGAAACTCCAGCTGATCTTTTATAATGAATTTCAAGTGTTTGGTCTTCTTCTTCTTCTTCCCCTTTTCCTTTTTCCTCCTTGTCTTCTTCTTCTTCTTCTTCCCTGTCTTCTTCTCCTTCTACTTCTTCACCTTTTTCTCCCTGTCTTCTTCTTCACCATTCTTCTTCTTCTTCCCTTGTCTCTTCTCCTCCTTCTTCTCCACCCTTTATCTTGCTCTCCTTGTCTTTCTCTTGTTTTTTCTCCTTTTTTTTTCCTTGCCTTCTTCTTCTCCACTTTTCCTCCTTGACTTTCCTTCTCGTTCTTCTCCTTCTTCTTTTCCTCCTTTTTCTCCTTCTTCTTTCTTGTCTTCTTCCTGTTCTCTCCTTTTTTCTTCCTTGTCTTCTTCTTCTCTCCTCGTTCTTCTCCTTCTTCTTTTCCTCCTTTTCTCCTTCTTCTTTCTTGTCTTCTCTTCTTGTTCTTCTCCTTTCTTCTCTTCCTTGTCTCCTTCTTCTTCTTCTTCTCCTTTTTCTTCCTCGTCTTCTTCTTCTTCTCCTCCTTCTTCTTTTTCTCCCTTTTCTCCCTTGTCTTCTTCTTCTTTCTAACAGGAATTAGGCTATAGCCTGCTGCAACTCACATCCACCTCAATTCATTTATTCCTATCGTAATATTTTTCGTCTTGTTTCAAAAAGAAATAAGAAGAATTCGAAGGTCTCCAATTTGATTGAATATAGATGTGAAATATGCAGGAAGCGCCAACAATATTAGTGAAATACCAGTGATTCGTCATAATTCTGGATTTACTCTGGATATGAAATATACAGGAAGCACCAACAATATTAGTGGAATACCAGTTATTTGTCATTACTAATGCAGCCGAGCGTGGGCATTGACAAAAATCTAGCAGCAACGAGCCGCTCGCGTGACTATTCGCATGCATGATGGCGATTTATTATGCAAATCGACGTGACTTGCCTACGATGAAACTTCATCCGAAACCATAATTTCAAAACGTTGCAACATTAGAAAAAAATAGCTATCGATTTCCTCGAGGATATGAGTCTTTTGCACCATTCTCGACGCTTTTTCAGTGGGTGTTTGAATGGGAAAGCTGGCTAATCAACAACGGTTGAGTGTTTTCTCCAAACCTTTTGTTTCAACCCTACAAACACATTCCGTGACTGTTTTATTGGAATACCTGGTTTCTATTATTGGATTTCGTGTATTCAAGAGTGTGATATTGTCGAGTCTTATGAGCTTTAGATAGTACGAATAATTATTATTTCACTGAACTCCCCTACCCACAACACACAAAACAGGAAATATACCCGGCGATGACCAAATAAGTATACCACGCTTCGCCACGGGTGACTGACTAGCCTTACTAACGATTAGCCAGGCTCCCAATGGATGGGCCTGGGGTACATTCTTGGGGTAAAAATGTAAAATAAACTAAGCGCCATCTCTTGGCGTTTGGAGGAACTACGTCTGCAGTACTGTACTGAACTACAGAAAAGGAAAGAAACTACTCAATTATCTCTAATACTGTAGCGTACATTTAAAGAAGAGAGAAAAAACAAATCTTCAACAAAGTTAATCTTTCTTCAAAAGAATCATTTCACCACCCAGCAAAGGAAGCTCCTGTCCGCTGAGATAGGACGTCCTATCTCTGACTGAACTTCAATACAAAAAACAAATTTATTTTCCATATAATAGACTATTACAAAACAAAATTTACAAAACTAATACGAAGTATAATTATCGTTTAGTCTGGTAAACTATTATTAAATTTTGTATTATAATAGCAATATTATTATGTTGTACTGTCAGTTACAAATACAAGGTAATGAATATTACGTATGCTGATAGACTGTGATGTATGTGTGAGATTTCAATATTGCTGGAGACATTTGTCTCTACAAGTGATTATTGGCCGTAGTGAGACTAAGTGTTGTCCTTTCAACAGACGTTTGGGTTGTTGTGTCTGGCCCCCTCAGGGGGTAACAGGTGGGCACAACAGGTGCCCCCTGAAGGGGAGATGCGCGTGCGCGTGAACCGTACCAACCCTCCCCCTACCTTGAACACCCCACCCCCTCCATCCCTTTGAGACGTTTCGCAGCCCCGGCCAAGCGATGGTGTTCGCGTCCTATGGGTTAGTTGCGGCCCGCCCTTCTATAAATGCACAACAGTGGTCACCGCCGCGTGTGTTCGCCGTAAACGCCGCGTTTCCGGACTGAACCGCCGCGTTTTCGATTCGGTTCGCTAAACCGCTTAATCCGTTCACACCCCCGGTAACTCCGGCTCAGCAGTTTTGTTTTTAACGCACCTGAAAAGTAAACAAAAACTGAATAAAGTTGAATTGAGCAACCCGATATATTTGAAACATCTATTTATCAATTTCTATTGATATTACTAGGTTTTGTGGATGCTTGTACTCGTCAGAACACAGCTTACTACTTCTTAAAAATCTTACTAAGGCTAGGCGTACACCGGTTATTCAAGACAAGACAAGATTACGTTGGTATCACAGTATTGATACATTGCTTATGAAGCAAACACAGATTGTTTATCGCGTGTGTGCCAGCTCATAAGGTGCTGTGAATTACTGTGACTAAACGTGACTAATTTCGTCTTTTCTTGTCTTGACTAACCGGTGTACGCCTAGCCTTATACTCCTTGAACTCCACTGAACAAAAACTGAATGAAGTTGCATTGACTCACCCGATGTATTCATAACATCCATTTATCAATTGCTAATGATATTATGTATTGTGGATTTTGTACCTGAGCTCCTTAGAATACAGCTTTCAATTTCTTCAAATTCTTACTCAAACCAAATAATATTCTCATGATTTCTTGTTATTGTTATTATTGATCTTTTATGTGCTATTGATTCCATGATTCGATGAATTAAGCAAATTAATTTGTTACTTACCAAGTATTCATTTTCTGAATATGAAATTCATCATGATTTCACAACGAAGAAGGCGAAAGCAAACAAGAATTGAACACTATCTCTTAATGAGTCGCTTCTTATCAAGGATTTATAAATCAGATCGAGTCCTGAATTTTCAAAGTCTCAAGTTCATCGACTTTAATAAAATATATTTGAAGTTTATAAATCATCATCAATTTAATGTAGGGTGAATATAACTACATCCACTTGTTACAAAATTGATGTCAGGTGTGGGTTGAATAAATTTACTCCCCAAGTTGAAAAATTGGTGTCATGGATGTGTGAAGTAAAAATATTGATTCCACCTATTACAAGAGATTTCATTTTTCCTGACAATTGTTTATTTCTGATCATGATTATTCATATACATATTCCCGTCAAAATAAGCCTTCACATTTCGACCAATATTAGTTTCTCATAACAATTGGAACGTCAACGGAGAAATCGAAATTCAAATATATTCTCGAATCAATTCAAACAGTAGAATCTGCAAAAGTAATGATTATTTGATATTATAGTGACATGAAGAACCCAATAACACTCCTTCCAATGAAATTGAACTTTGAGACTCTCGAACAAGAGACAACTTATTAAAAATTCATTTTGAAAAGCATAGACAAGCTCTACACATCTGTTGCCAAGCAACGGGTATGAAATTTCAAAAGTTCTTTGCCACGAAAAAGTTGTGAAAGTTTTCTCAGTCGAGCTTTCCAGTCTGTGATGCAATTCATTCCCTCTGTTGTAGTTCAAAAACCATTCCAGTACACCAATTCTATTTATATGCATAGGAGCTTCAGAACCGATAGAGTTGTTGGCTGATTTGAGATGAATTAAGTTCAGAGAAGTTGTTCCTATCAGAGGTTGACCTGGGTGAGTGGTATGAGTGGAAAGAACTACAGAGACTGTATAATCACAGTGTGGTCATTGGATGTCAAACTTTTGATTGGTTAGCTCGAACTAATCCACCATACTTTTGACAATTCCCGAAATATTTGCATTGGAATGATACGCAAATCATATGTTACGAGTTCACCCCGTGCAGCGCTAAGCGCCGCTCCTTTAATTTTCTAAAGTTCTTAGTTGAATCATCATCCATGAAAACCTGTTGAGGCACAACAGATAATTTCTATTTTGTCCATCTACAGCTATTAGCAGCTCAGTCATACCATTGAAGTTCTACTTTTTACAGATGACTATTGTTTTATCTTCTAAACTCTATCTATCTGTGATTTCACAAACTAATACTCAAGAGATTATGAAAAATGTTCTTGTTTTTGAGAGAATTCCACGATATTGAATTGATACAAAACTGTTTCTATCCCAAATGTATAGAGAACTACTGTATATATCTCTAAAATTTGAACGAATATGGTCATATATCCATTTAATTTATGTTAATGCTCTGGCGAATTATTCTCATCATAAATGATAATCCATAAAATTTGAAACCATGAAGTTTGATCCATTAAGCTCAAAATAATACCTGATACATCCCTGAGAACTCAGTTCGAATTGTTGGAAAACCCATCAACAAAAACGCAACCCATCAACAGCTAAATCGGATCGTTGTGATTCGACTGCATTCGTTAATAATATTGCAGAGTGGAAAGTAGTGAATCGACAGAGATAGAGTACGAGAGAGATTGCACGTAGTGTGTTAGAGGGAGAAAGTGGGAGGGAGTAAGTGAGCGTGAGATTGAGAGAGAGAGGGGAAGGATTGGAGAAGACGGTGAAGAGAATGTTTGAATGAGAGAATGAGAGAGCAAATTGATTTCTAATCTGAGTGCGGTTGGCCTATCGCAGATTTCAAATCATTCCTCTGGCGCTCAGTAGCCATCATTAGGGCTGAACTAATTGAATGTAGGGTATGGATCGTTTTGAGGCAGCTTCAAACAGAACTCGAAACTGTGGGGCTCTCGCTGATCGGTGGGGGGGGGGGAATGTGGTAGATTTGTGTTGAGCTTTAATTGTAGTTTATTACCAACTTGACGCGAGTAACATGTACATGGGAAATAATCCCCTCATCTACTGTGTACATTGCGTTCTAGTGTATTGATGTTTGGCAAATACGATTGTATGTTGATTTTCAAATCAGGATATTAATCTCTATGCTCTTCTCATGAGCTGAATCTCGGAAATCATAATTGACTCTTCACATATTCACCATAGGCTACATATTGGAAATCATAGATTATGTGAGCCTGAAAGCGTTCTGATGATGTGATGCTTCATAGAATTTCCACATTGTTGAAACTAGCTCTTTGTTGATACTCGCGGCAGCTCAATTCAATGAGCTCCATTATGTTAAATGTCAGTATCGTTACTTGCCATTAGACTGATTGCAATGATGTTGAAGAGCTCTTTTGATAGAACGTGATACTTGTCAATCAAGATTTGAAAAGGGGAAGCTGAAAACTTTGTAATTCAAAATACACTCCAAACGTGCTCCATTCTTTTTCTATACATTTAGTTGACAACTCGAATCAATAAAGACTATTGAGATGATTGTTAGGTGATGCCTAGCCATTTTCATCATATAAAACCTGATCTTTAAAGATGCCCATCGATTAATTTATAGAGTAATTTTTAGTGCTATCCCTCTTTGTCAAGCCAATTTCGCTTTACATAGCCTACTACTCATGGTATGTCACTCACTGGTATGTCAATAAATTTCATTTATTGACATACCAGTTCCAAAATATTGTGATAGCTATTCTATGATTTTTATTTCAAAGGCTTATAACTTCTCCCCAATATTTCCGAACGAACCCGACTTCCAATAAATTATTGTTCTGGATGAATCTATACACTATAGATAGAATTGCAAGTGTTATTTTTCTATTCTTCTTTTTCACAAATTTTGTCCAATTGGCCTATACACCTCCGTGTCACTTCATAAAATTACTCCCTGTCTATCCAATTCAAGGTTATTAGAGAGAAGTTTTCTCAGCGATATTCAACTAATTGCATTGAGAATGCTCAGTTCATATGAGTTTAACAGAGCTGTCATGAGCAGAAATAAATTATTTAGTGAACAGATGGAAGAAAACAAAATAGTTCTTGAAGATTATCCAATTATCAACAGCTGATAATTATTATCAAAATGACGTCAGTTGAATCAGTTTCCTCATTCCAACAGTTTGTGGATTCAAAAAGCATTGGGAATGGTTCAACCTTCTATCTAATAACCTTGTATACAATTATTATAAATGAATGAAGAATTATGCTCTTCTCCTAGTAGCCCAGGCAAATTAGACTTCTAGGTCCTAAAAAATAACATAAGGCTGGAAATGATCTCAGACCATGGGCATCCCAAAGAAGGCTATGAGTTTGCGACGGTTTCTGAGTGCCGCATAAAGGGGTGCCAAGAAACCCGAAATTGGTTCCGTTTCTAGTTATCTTCAATTTACGTCGAAACTAAGCGTCGGACGAAACTCATTTCACATTTTTCTCAGTAAAATAAAATTACTAGAGATTGTGCCAACTCATTCCTCTAAGTTCAATAATTGCCGAGCCATGATTTTCAAAAAAGTAATTTTGAGAGAAACTGAAATTCAAGCATTCTAAGTTTTTGATTGTTCATATCTTCCGTATGATGTGTATTAGAATTGTGTGAATCAAAATCCCTCAAATTGGGGATAATTTTCTTTTTCTACAATTTAGACCAAAGTAGGCCTTCTTTATCTTGTTCACTATTTGAGCTAGAGCTGTTAACAAAATTTTTGCATTTCAAAAAGGACCATATATTTTGGTGTTGAAGTCTAACACACGTTTCTATGTACTTCTATTGAAGTATCCTATTAGAATATTGTTTCTGAGAGACTGCCTCCTCAGAATATCTACTTTTCTGGCTCCAAAATCAACTTTTTAAGAAGTAGGAGTGTAAGAAAGGACCCTTCAAGGATGATAAACTGAGGATTCCTCATCAATTTTCGTATAAGTAGACGGATCTTAACAAACAATAGCTCATTGTTTTCAGCTCATTAAGGCAGTTCAAATTCATATATCATATGTTAAATTTGGTCAAAATTTAAAAATTTTGTGCCCAAAGAGTCCTTTACCCATATACTTGAGAATGCTATATTTTGGTCGCAAATGATTGCAAATGGAAGAGGAGATTCTGTTCTACAATTTTAAACCAAATACAATTTTTTATCATCAACGGCATTCAAGATAGATGTATTTGATGTACTTTGACTTATTCATATACCGAAGAAGCTGAAGGGTCCTTTTCAAATACATCTATCTTGAATGCCGTTGATGATAAAAAAATTGTATTTGGTTTAAATTGTAGTAACGGATCTCTTCTCCATTGGTAACGGTATTCTCAAAATATAGCACGACATGCAATCTAAACAGATGAGAAAACTATTTTCGTTTTTTCATTATTTTGCTGTTACTAGTTATTCTGGGATTAATGGAAGTTGAAAACATGTGTTTTGGGCTCAAATTGCAAATTTTATTCTCTACGTGTATAATTAGCTCACATACCCATTTAACCCTTTAGTCTGGTGAAAAATTGATCTAAACTTGAACAAGGGAAGAATTCTGATGATTTTCGACTTACAAAAACCAAATGTTTTCAACTTGAGAATGCGATATTCTGGTCGCAAATGATTGCAAATGAAAGACGAGATTCGATTCTACAATTTGAGACCAAATACAATTTTTATCATCAACAGCATTCAGGTAGATGTATTTGAACAGAAAATAGCATTATTCTCGGTATATGGGAATAGAGTCAAAGGACTCTTTGGGCACAAAATTTTTAATTTTTGGACCCAAATTTAACATATGATATATGAATTTGAACTGCCTTAATGAGCTGAAAACAATGAGCTATTGTTTGTTAAGATCCGTCTCACTTATACGAAAGTTAGCGTCCCTCAGTTTATCATCCTTGAAGGGTCCTTTTTTCACCTCCCACTTCTTAAAAAAGTTGATTTTTGGAGCCGAAAAGTAGAGATATTCTGAGGAGAATGATCTCAGAAACAATATTCTAATAGGATACTCAATGAAGCATGTCATAGAAACGTGTGTTAGACTTCAACACCAAAATATGGTCCTTTTGAAATGCAAGGAATTGTTAACAGCTCTAGCTCAAATAGTAGACAAGATAAGAAGGCTTTACTTGTCTAGAATTGTAGAGAAGAAAAATTATCCCCAGAGGGTTTTTGATTCACACAATTCTAATACATCATATTGGAAGATATGAACAATCAAAACTTAAATGCTTGAATTTCAGTTTCTCCAAAATTAATTTTTGAAAAATCACAGGAAGTTATTGAACTTAGAGGAATGGAGTTAGGCACCAATCTTCTTGGAAATTTTATTTACTAGAAAAATGTGAAATGAGTTCTGTCCGACGCTCTGATTTCGACGTAAATTGAAGATAACTAGAAGCGGAACCAAAATTTCGAGGTTTCTGTGAGCACTATATTACGCGCGCTCAGAAACCGTCGCATAAACTCTGCTTCTTTGGGATGCCCAAAGTGGTTTGAGATCATTTCCAGCCTTATGTTATTTTTTAGGACCTAGACCCTTTTTTTGGTCTAATTTGCCTGGGCTATAGTGATTAAGGACTTATTCTCCTGGTATTAAGAAATTTGCATAAGCTTTGAAAAATGAGAATCTTGTAATAATTGAATCCCTCTTTTCGATTATCAAACTAGACTTCAGCTCTCAATATAAAAGTGTTCGATTTCTCATCTTGATATGTGACCAATCACACCTTCATTATTCATCACCCACACACATACAAGGACATACCTGGAATCCATCAGCAGCAAGAGAACTAATGCTCTCAGAAAGTCAATGAATGCAGCAAAATAGAAGCATGATCCACGTAAATAAGCAACAGAACTTTTGGAGTACACAGTAAATTTTGTTCAGCATTAGAATTCATCATTGAGCCAGAAACCAGCATCCCCCATTCAGGAAGATGGATGTGGGAAACTGATAGGCAGGGAGGGAAAGGAAGAGGCTAGAAGCTTCTTGTTCGGCCAAAAGTTCAATTATTCACGAGGCAATTTGCTCACTTCCTGAAACGAACTTACTACTAGTGTTGTAGTGTCCCGAAATTTATGACACCCTTACTATTCCACTTCAATTCAGTCGGTCCAAGAAAATACACTCGAATCCACTGAGGCTGAGAAAAATTCGTGGTAAATTGGACCTATTCAAAACTTAATCATAACTTTCAAATTAGAACTTCTTTCCCGCTGGGAGAGAAAAACTTCGCATGCAAACCTAATCTATTTTCTTCCACTTCAGTTACACTTGTGGAATAAATCTCGTGGAATACTCTGGAAGAAAGTGTAATTCCAAGTGAATCCCTCACAAACAATTGAAAATCTTTAAGAATTCTTCCATTTTATTCTATCTGTTCACTGATTAATTTCTTTCTGCTCATGATAGCTCTGTTAAACTCATATGAACTGAGCATTCTCAATCCAATTGGATGAATATGGCTGAGAAATCTTATAATTATTGTTTGAAATATTTCCATGTTATTGAAACTAAACTTTGAATAGATTTATCAAAATGCGAAACTTTATTCTTGAAATAATGAAGTAAAAAGTGATCGATCAGATGAAGAGTTGAAAAGTTTTTGTCAATTCCTCCGGTTTGAAGTGGTAGCAGGCGGGTCTAATCGGTGAGATTAGCTGATAAGAGACGGCGCCTACCACACCTGTTGTAACGGTGACCGGTACTCTAAATACAATTTATGAGCTTCAAAATCGCTTCCCGGTGGTTCGGAGCCCACCTAAAGCTGTAGGTCCATTCATCTCTCATCATCATCCTTCCCACGCACAAGCCTAGAGCTTAAGTATGAATCATCCCCAGCAAAAAAAATCCTCAAGTTGAAGCTAGTCAGATATTCTTAGATCTAGTAATTGGATGAATAATCATGACAATATTATTAATGACAAATTCGCATGACAGAACTTGAGTTTTCGACCGAAACCTCACTTATTTCCAAATGATAATGATTACAATCACTTTAAAATCATAGCTGTTACAGCTCCTCATTGAACACCTCATTTTCGAAAGCTCAAGTATTTTTCAATGTCTTGTCATTTCGTAATGTTGAAATGGTGAATATCGACTTCAGTGAGACGCATATCTTAAATCTCTCGTAGGTCTGTAATGATAAAGGGCTGGTTGATAGTCCTGGAACGGTTTCCATGGTTACAAGCATACACTAAACACACTGGAGCTCCCTGGAGAGAGCCTAAGTAATCATCAACGTTCATCAGGCACAATATGTATGACCGACAGGGGGTGGCGCGCTTATACCCTGCATCAATACATAATTATCACTAGGATTCTATCGTTTACACTGTTGCATTATGTCTTTTATCAGTTTTTCCTGATAAGTTATCTCATTTATTTGTCTGATACTTGATACCTTGAACGTCAAAGCTTGCTTTGATTATCATTCTGTCATTACGGTATCAATTAATTCAGCATTCTGATCTGACCTACATTATTATTGTCTAGTAGAAACGGTTCAGTTGATTCTTCTAGAACTCCGCCATTCTAATGTCGAGGCTATAGGATTTATGACAGATTTGATTAAGAGTGTATATTTTTTCACTTTAAATCTAGCACTTCAATTTGTTTTGGTTTCAGTTTGGTAGTTAATTGAACTCTCACATTTTATAAATAATTAATTGTAAATTATTCTACTATAGACTATATTTTTATTACTCTACTTTAGTTTCACAAACCTTTTCGTTTCAATTTCTTATTATTGTGAGAAGTTTTATGCAACTCTCACCAGCGGGCAAAGAGTTTTCTTTTTGCTGGTGATGCCTAAAATAAGATATTAGTTTTGTTTTTCTTACATGTATTATATTATGTTCAGTTTATTCTCATTTTTGCACATGTATGTATAGGCTATGTATGAGTGAATCGTTTGTTTTTTGGCAATAGATGAATGGCAATAAATGAAATTGGAATATTTCATGAGAATCAAGTTGTAAGGTAGCAGGGATCATTCTCATCTTAATACAGTCATCTATAGGACATGCTTCGAGACATCAATACGATTATACAAGACAGTTTATTGTAGGATACACTTGATAGTGTTAGATTCTCCTCACGAACTTGGCTAACGTCATTAAAAGTTTCTGTTCTAGAATCTCTCGCGTTTATCATATACTCTCATTACAAATCACTAACAAACTTTGAAAACGTGCTAGCGATCCTTCATATCTTCTGATTCAGCAAATCTTGGATGTCTTTCAATTTTTGTGACGTCAAATTTTGTTTTGCCAAGTCCCATACCTCGGGCAACTCCTTTTATTATTGAGAACCAAAATCCTTTTCATTCAGGAAATTAGCTCAAGGAGATCCATGTATCCCATGTCAAATAATATCATACTACCAAAACTGAGAAAATTTTCAATGTTGAGGTCCTCACAGCTTTTAGCATTCCGCTATGATAGAGAGTATTCTAGCATATTTTTTTCTGGAGTTTGAGAATTCTGGGGGTTTTGTTAATTTTGTGTTGTGCAACAATGTGAAAATATGACACTGTACAAAATGAATCATTTTTGAAACTCATCATCATGATATCCGATATTGATATGTTGATCAATAATGATAACCACCATACCAATATACTGTTGAAAACCAATTACATTCAACATCATTCCTGCAGTATCATTTCCCAAACACATTTTTCCAATTCCCATTCTGGACATCATTAATTGAATGAGATCATTATCCTCTTCAATTTGTCAACTGGTTGGATCACATTAATGAGGACAATGCGTACAACTCCATGTTATGACAACACTGATAATGACTTTTCCAGTGAGAGAACAATATTGAAATTTGATTGCAAGGGTATTTAATTAGAGCCGATTCCATTTACTGATACGCGTGTTATAATAATGTTAAATTATACTTTGATTTAAACTGCTCTAGGACCGGCCTAGAGCGGTCCACCATGTAGGCCAAGTGGGACTCAATTCTAAAGCAGTTTTAATCAGAGTATAACTTTGAAGAATCGAGTAACTATGTTGTAACATATAAACTTGAGTTACTCAGTAGATCGATCTGCAGTATCTATAATCTCTTTTTCAATTGTGGAAAACCAATGAAGCTATTAGTACACAATCAAAAGTTTTTTTTTCCAAAAAATAAGTTATTATTCATCAATCTTACATTCCTCTCATTTTTCATTAAAAAATGTTTCTTGATATTCTAAAGAGATGGTGTTTCGATTGTATGATCAATATTTTTACCTAGATCCGTATAATTATAACAGCAGAGGTTTGGGAAACTTATCTTTCTTGCACGTGTAAGCATCCACAAACAGTTCAAAATTAATGCCTCTCATTCATATCAAACATAGGTTTAGAATTGTTTGAAATATTTTTCAGTCATGATAATTCACACTAATGTCATTAAACGTTGTAAACGAGGCAGTGTCAAGAATCCAATGATCCAAATTGCATTATTTGAAAGTGATTTATTGTAAATTTTAAAAGGTTAAATAGGTTTGGAAATTAGAAAACATTGAATAATATTCCTACGATTCTCAATTATCAAATAACATTGTACAATACCAATATCATCGTTCAATCCAGTGAATACAGTTATTATGTTGTAATCTTATCAAACCAAGATCATTGAGAGACCCTTCAAGAGGTAATAATGGTGCGCGAGTGATACCCCAAACACTAATGTTGTGGCAGTACAACATAAACGTGTCTTATGAGTCACATTGATTCTTACCAAAGCTTGCATACCTGACTGCATATCGCGGCTGCCTGAAAAATTAGACTGCATCCTGCAAAGGCAGGAGTTACTGCGACTTCATACTGTTAGTGCCAACTATGACTGCATACGTGTCTTTTGAGTCGCATTGATTCTTGCCAAAGCTTGCATACCTGACTGCATATCGCGACTGCCTAAAAAATTAGACTGCATCCTGCAAAGACAGGAGTTACTGCGACTTCATACTGTTAGTGCCAACTATGACTGCATACGTGTCTTTTGAGTCGCATTGATTCTCACCAAACCTCACATACCTGACTGCATTGGCACACTACAACTACATACTGCAGCTGCATATTGTGACTGCATACCGCGACTACTTACTGCAACTGTATACTGCGATTGTATACTGTTAGTGCTAACTATTACTGCGATTTCATACTGTTAGTGCCAACTATGACTGCATACGTGTCTTTTGAGTCGCATTGATTCTCACCAAACCTCACATACCTGACTGCATTGGCACACTACAACTACTCACTGCAGCTGCATATTGTGACTGCATAACGCGACTGCATACGTGACTTTTGAGTCGCATTGATTCTCCTGAAACCTCACATCACTGCATTGCACACTACAAGGACTGTATTGCAGCTGCATATTGTGACTGCATAACGCGACTGCATACTGCGATTGTATACTGTTAGTGCTAACTATGACTGCTTACAATGACGTGTTAATAGTGGCTCGCAGCAAGACGCTGACTGTATTTTGATCTTCATAGATTCTTATCACACCTAGCACACAGTGGCGTGCAGTCAGATGCTGAAATCAGTGCTATGCAAGTCGGGTTCGTCGCTGGATCTGACGTCACTGGGCAGTGGCGGCAGCTGCAGCGGCGATTCGACTGCAGGCGACGAGACCTCGGGCGCTGCGCAGCGCGAAGGCAAGCTGCGCCGTGTGTTCACCACGCACGTGAGACGGCGCAGCAAAAAAAAGACCGGATCAGCTGGGTTCAGCCTCAGCCGCATGATGAAGGAGCCTCTGCGTGTTGTGCATTCGGTGCCGCTCAGCTACTCCAATGGGTAAAAAATCTACTCAAATATTTATCATGTTCTTTAAACGTTTTAGGCTAGGTGTACACCAGTTAGTCAAGACAAGAAAAGACAAAATTAGTCACGTTTAGTCACAGTAATTCATTTAGTTGCTTATGAAGCAGCACACACCGATGCAATGACTAATTGGTGTGTGTTGCTTCATAAGCAACTATGTGAAGTATTGTGACTAAACGTGACTAATCTCGTCTTGTCTTGTCTTGACTAACCGGTGTACGCCTAGCCTTAAGATTTCTCTAGATTTTATTGTATTATTGCTTCTTAGCTACTACAAGGGATGAAAATCGACTCTATTTTTTTGTCATATAATGAACTAAACTTTACTTATCAACTGAAATAATTTTCTTATCAAATAATAAGCAATAATTTATTATTTTATTCAAACTTTATTTGGTTTACTTTCCAATTTAATTGTATTTCAGCTTCTCAGTTACTTTAACCGTTAACGGGTGAGAATAACTTCACTCGATTAATTGTGCTCTTTTATTCTTTCCATCTGTATATGTGAGCTTTCGGTATTTTGTAGTTACTACTTCTGTGGGCTGTTATTCGTTCAAATCTTGATTTCTCTTATGGTAGTTGAGGTGGGTTTGGAATAAGTCAACATAGAGTCATAGAGCTATGGGCTACAGGTAACAAATCCCCTCAAATATAATCTAAGAGCAAAAATTTTAAAAAATTTGATACTTCGGAAAGTTGCCCACCCAATATATTTATTCTAAAGCCGCCCCTTATTGTAGGGACAAATTCCTCAACAGAATTTTCCAGTTGACTTTTCGATCTAACAACATATTCAATTCAGGAGAAATTGGACTTTTTCAGTGACTCTTTTTGTAGCCAATCAGGATTCAATATTATTAATCAACCAAGTAAGAAACCATTCAAAAAAAGCATTATTACTAAGGCCTATACTTCTTTGAAGGAAAGAATCATGCTCAGCGTGGGAAGAGCTTAAACGAGATAATATAAGAATTCACAAAGTAGAGTTTGTAAATGCTTGGTATCACTGTCAACTAACTAGCTTGAAAACTCATAGTCGATGAAGTTACGGATTCATTATAAAAAGAGCTTCACCGGCGTGAGATTGAAACTTTAATTGCTTGCTTTGAGACAGAAACGGATTCTTTCAACGGTAGATTGAGATGAATGCAGTTACAGTATGACTGGAGTTGTGACTGGAGAGCGAAGCGGTAGACCTCATTAGCGAGACGGCTCTTACAGATCCGACATCCAACATCATCAGACATCCGGTGATCCGGAGCAGGGGTTTGATGCAAGTCGCTCATGCAAAATGAACATAATAAGTGGGAGTTGGTACGTTAGTACTGCATAATATGACCTAATTGAATTAACAGCACAGCTGCAGAAACAGAACCGGGGTGTTGATACAAGTGGGATTTTAATGAAAAATGAAATGTAATTATAAATGAGTGATGTAATGGTAATGTCTCTTCCCCTCTCTTTGCAAGCACTGCTGAAATAATACATCAAAATTTCTCGCCTCTTAACATCTTCTTACTTACTCAATTTTTATTCTTAACAAGCAAAAGAAAAGGATTATTCCCGCTTCTAGAACTAAATTAATTGTCCCAATAAGCTTGATGATTGAGATTAAATACATTCTGATGATTTGATTCCTCTTTTGTTGCTTTCAATTAGATATAGTTCCTGGCTTTTCAAGTATGTGAGAGGCAGTTTCAAACTATAATCATTACTACTCATAATTCTACAGTAATCTCCCAATCACCTTATTAATTTACCTTATTATCTTTTTCTCCAGAATGGTTTGACTAATTTTTTAGAAATTTGGTATGGTCACGGCCAAGATGGTCTGCAGTAAAAAAATGAAGCAACATCATCTGACGAAATGTTCCAAAATGGTGGACATTTGAAATTTTAAATTGAAATAACTTGAAAACTTGCTGTTGCACGCCATTTTGAAATTAGTGTGGGAGACCACAATACTTTTTCCTTCTTGCAATGCTTCTTGGATATGAATTTCGGTTCGCAGTTACCTAAATTTCATAGTATCTTCAAAATTAGTTATTATGACTGAAAACATTTCTGGTTATATTTTCAAGTTTCCAATCGGTAATTTTAATAAGGTGTGAATTTTCATAACCTTATAAAATTAAGTGATTGGTTTGAGTTTAAATTTTTTTGTATAATTCAATATTTAATTTGAAATGTGCTTTCGTGAGTATCGTATTAGTGCTGTTAATCTATGAATTGAAAAAAATTTATTTTGAAGATTTTTCGGGACTTATAAGTTGAAAATTCAGTGTTGGACTCAACCTATAATGTTTTCCATATTTCCCATTAGGGAAAACTGGATGATTCGGCAAGGTGGAACACCCGAAAGGGTCTCTCCGCCAAAAAAGCCATAAGCTTAATAAGCTTAATAATAATCGGTAATTTGGGAAATGATCCGATGTTGCGAGCTTGTCTGCTGGTAGATTTGAAATCAGTGCCACAGTTCTTCCGATCAACACAAATCCGGAATCGAATTAGACAATGAGCATTGTGAATACAGCCGCAGCCGCCATATCTGGTCCATTTGGCATTGTCTATTCATGAATTGTTTCCGGAGTGTAAGCCCTCTGTTAATTGGTTTCCACCGAGCAGCAACCATCAGCGGATCGGGCGGTTTGAAATATCGCACATTAAGCACTTTGTGCTGTGGATTCGGTAATGAGGAAGAACGCGCTTGCAAATAGCACGACACACCGCACACAGCCCACACACCAATCGCCGAAATTTAGCTCGTCCAATGGTAGTGGGTTGCGTTACAGAATCGAGAATCGTGAGAGCCCCTATGATTCCTGAGCATAAATGTCGATTCTCAATTACTATCGGAGCTTGATTCGAACGAAGAAAATCAAGTGTAATCAGGAGCCCAAATCTTACATTTAGATTCTCAATAATTATCACAGCTTGTTTCGGTAGAGGAGATCTAGGAAAATGGAGTTTTATTGAGATCTTTATAGGTTATTTCATGGTAGATAATAAACTTAGTCCTTGCTGCTGTATTCTCAATCGATTCATTTTATGAGGATAAAACAAAACAAAACTTTGAATTTAATTGAAAACATATTATTTACAATATTATTGTGCTGAAGTAGCCTACTTCTGAACAGTGTCAATAGGCTGTAAAAAAACTGATTGAAAATCCAATGAAAAACAGACGAGAAACTGTTTTTGAGTAAAAAAGAGTAGGGTCAATTGAAAAATGTTACAGGGCCTTTCAAGTACCTGGAATGTGCATTATGTAATCAAGGATAATTTGAAGTGCTGACAAATACACTAACCGAGTTCCCTATGCTCATAATTTATTTGAAGATTTGGAACCCTTTGCTCATGTCAGTATCACGGATAAAGTTACGGAGAACCACAAAAACAAGTGACCCTGAATTTTAGAAGTGTTCAACTTAAAAATCAAGAAAAATTTCCTATAATAATATGCTGAATAATTAATTAATTCTTCTTCTTCTTCTTCTTCTTCTTCTTCTTCTTCTTCTTCTTCTTCTTCTTCTTCTTCTTCTTCTTCTTCTTCTTCTTCTTCGTCTTCTTCTTCTTCTTCTTCTTCTTCTTCTTCTTCTTCTTCTTCTTCTTCTTCTTCTTCTTCTTCTTCTTCTTCTTCTTCTTCTTCTTCTTCTTCTTCTTCTTCTTCTTCTTCTTCTTCTTCTTCTTCTTCTTCTTCTTCTTCTTCTTCTTCTTCTTCTTCTTCTTCTTCTTCTTCTTCATTGCAGGATAAGGCGATTACACCTGTTCCTGTTTTAAAGGATATAATTAATAATTATATAATAATAATTAATAATAATTCGATAACAGCTACAGTGGTTCTGAGCAGTGGTTCGACTGGCAACTGAATCAGACGCTCTGGGCATAAAACGAGCGACACAAAATAACTGCGCGTTTCGTGTGACAGTCCAAAGCGTGATTTCTTCCCAGATCGGAGTCGGGAAAGCGTAAACATTGGGGCAAATGTGTTAGCAGCAGTAGTGGCACAGTGAGATGACGAGACTGCTCGTTAAAATGAGCCGGGGTCATGGAGGCAGAGTGTGGGTGTGTTGAGAAGGTTCTGAGCGACACAGCTCGGCATATTAGGCACCTCATTTTCAACCTCACTCGCAATTAAAGGCTTGAAACCGTGTCACAGTTACGACTGGTGACTGACGTGACTTTTTTTCAGAATTTTTTCCACCCTCAAAAACGTCTGTTGGGTCATTTGTTTCTGCTCTTTAATTTTCCCAGCGAATTTCGAAGGATAATCTCAAATTACCTTTGAATCAGTAATGATAATGTTTTACAAAAACATTATAATAATCATAACATTTCAATGAATCCAGTTCAAAATATGCATAAGTTCAATGTATACTTTACAAATTAGTAGCAACAAACAAAGTTACTTGATCATTCATGATTCATGGTTTTGATTCAATGATTCATTATTTCTGAAGAATTCATATCACATACTGCAGCATTACTGAAGCATTAGTGATTCATGATTTCTGAAAAATTCATATCACATACTGCAGCATTAGTGAAGCACTCAGTATTTTGATAACATGTTGATTCCATAAATTTTCACTCTTTTCAAAATCAAAATTTGCCTGTTCAAATGATTTTTAAAACTATCAAATTTTTACTTCAAAATGAGAATCGGTGATTCAGTAGATTTTATGCATTACCTAGAGTTGGACTATTTTCTTGAATTGGAAGTGGAACAGACTTGGGCGAAAGCCTGTTGCCTTCCCTTGAGTATCCTCTACATTGCTAAGTAAATAAATAAAAAATACATAACAGATAGCAATATATTATATTGTCGATTGACAATACAGTTTCACACTGAACTACGAAATCATTCATACTGTGTGGTTGGGAAGTATATTAGGCTAGGCGTACACCGGTTAGTCAAGACAAGACAAGAAAAAATTAGTCACGTTTAGTCACAGTACTCTAACACACATCGATTAGTCATTGCATCAGTGTGTGCTGCTTCATAAGCAACTATGTGAATTACTGTGACTAAACGTGACTAATCTCGTCTTGTCTTGTCTTGACTAACCGGTGTACGCCTAGCCTAATGGTCACAAAATATCATCAGGTGTTAACAGAAGATAGATTACGCTAAAAGAAATACAACAGTAAAAGATGACTGTTTACGTGTTATGAAACATGACCTTTCAAATAAGTCATTGAGGAAATTGCACACTATGAGAATCATATACATGTAGTTCCGTGCTGACTAAGGCTAGACGTACACCGGTTAGTCAAGACAAGACAACACAAAATTAGTCACGTTTAGTCACAGTACTTCACATAGTTGCAATGCAATAATGCAATAACTAATGTTGTTTCATAAGCAACTATTTGAATCACTGTGACTGAACGTGACTGATCTCGTCTTGTCTTGTCTTGACTAACCGGTGTACGCCTAGCCTAAAGATCGATTAGAAGCAACAGGGTGAATGTCTTAATAATGCGAAAAGTAACCAGCTAGAAATGAAGAGCTGGCAAGAGGGGTGCCTTTTTCAAGTTATGTGACCATTGCATGACCACATAGGGAAAGTAGCCTGAGTCTTCGCTCACGAGTACCGAATCGATCCACTGCGAATGTGGCAACTTTGGCCATCCAAAGTGTAAGTAAGATAGTTGAAAGTTGCGGTTGAACGTCATGTACAGAAAGCAACTCGCTGAAGATTTTAGAAAGGGAGACAAAACTTGGCCAAAGCAGTAACTGTCGATAGTGATAGGATGCTTTAAGCCAAAGATTTGCAACAAAGTTTTGATCGCTCAACAGCTGCTGGATAAATCTTGTTGGCTAAAATTGCTGGCACTTTCATACAGCAGGATTCAATTAACTTGTCATAAGTCAGCTGATCCAGTAATAATTAAACAGTGATTTCGACACAATAATCAAAAGGCTTGAAAGTCTTAAAGGCCTTTAAAGTCTTTAAAAGACCTTTTTGAAGAAGACCTTTCATAGAATAACTTTTTAAAAGACCTTTTCAATAATCTGCGAGATTCAGCGTTTGTAGGTTAAGTATTGTGATCATATGCTCGTCGATCAGCTGACTTATGACAAGTTAATTGCATCCTGCTATAGCAGATAATGTGTTGGGAATTTCCATTGATCTCATTCGTCGTCAACATTTATAGCCTTTGGGAAGAATGATTACACTTTCTGGGACCTGATTGGACCCGATTATTCCAATTGTTACTGTGAGATATTACATGACAGAATTCATGAAAATTAAGGCTAGGCGTACACCGGTTAGTCAAGACAAGACAAGACAAGACGAGATTAGTCACGTTTAGTCACAGTACTTCACGTAGTTGCTTATGAAGCAACACACACCGATTAGTCATTGCATCGGTGTGTCTGCTTCCTAAGCAACCATGTGAATTACTGTGACTAAACGTGACTAATGTCGTCTTGTCTTGTCTTGACTAACCGGTGTACGACTTCGTAGAAACGAGAATTAAGGCTGGGCGTACACCGGTTGGTCACGACAAGACAAGACGAGCTTAGTCACGTCTAGTCACAGTACTTCACATAATTGCTCATGAACACACCGATTAGTCATTGCATCGGTGTGTGCTGCTTCATAAGCAACTATGTGAATTACTGTGACTAAACGTGACTAATGTCGTCTTGTCTTATCTTGACTAACCGGTGTACGACTTTTAAGAAACGAAAATTAAGGCTGGGCGTACACCGGTTGGTCAAGACAAGACAAGACGAGAGTCACGTTTAGTCACAGTACTTCACATAATTGCTCATGAACACTCACCGATTAGTCATTGCATCAGTGTGTGCTGCTTCATAAGCAACTATGTGAATAACTGTGACTAAACGTTACTAATGTCATCTTGTCTTGTCTTGACAAACCGGTGTACGCCCAGCCTTCGTCAGCACGGAACTACATTTATATGATTCTCATAGTGTGCAATTTCCTCAATGACTTATTTGAAAGGTCAAGGGTATTTAATTAGAGCAGATTCCATTTACTGATACGCGTATCATAAATGTTAAATTATACTTTGATTCAAACTGCTTTAGGACCGGCCTAGAGCGGCCCACCATTTAGGCCAAGTCGGTTTCAATCCTAAGACTAAAGTACACTGGTTAGTCAAGACAAGACAAGACGAGATCAGTCACGTTTAGTCACAGTACTTCACATAGTTACTCATGAACACACACCGATTAGTCATTGCATCGGTGTGTGCTACTTCATAAGCAACTATGTGAATTACTGTGACTAAACGTGACTAATCTCATCTTGTCTTGTCTTGACTAACCGGTGTACGACTAGCCTTAAACTTTTCATGGGTAGATTATTCAAAACTCATAAAATTTCATAATCAAATTTTTCATAAAATACAGGATTTAAAATTAACATAATTTCTTCCAGGATTTGATTTCAATAAACTATAAGTCTTCAAATAAACTATTTGTCTTATTTAAACCCAAATATAAACAGTAGAATTATTAAACTTTGGAGAAAATTGATAAGTATTCATAGAAGTATTGTAATTGCTCCTGCTAATTGCCACTCTCGTCTTTTGGAGGAGACGAAAAGCCGTCGGTCCCGACTGCCTAAAACAGGCGACCAGCTAGGTCAATCCTCACCACCTTACTCAGCCTAAAATTTCCCTAGAGGTTGAACCCGTCTGTGTGATACAATATTAATTAACAACACTGTAACATTCATGGTCACGGTTTACACAAATTATACGAATCTGATAGAATAACTAAATAATATATGTAGCCTATAATAGAAGACAATTTCATACGAAACCATTTATGGTTGAAACGAACCAGAATGAAAATTTATTCCATTATTTTGGCAACAGGAGATCAATAGTTTTCATATAACAAGCTTAAAAGCATTAAGCAACAGGATATAAGTAGAATAGCATTGGATTGGATATTAGTACAGATAGATACAATTAGTAATTTTATATCATAAATATGACAATGGACTATAATCTTGGTACGGAGGGATACTCCAACATTATACTTCATAATGATTGATGTAATGAATGGGTATTATCGTCACATAAGCCTGTAATATCTATGTCAAGTTCAGTATTGCGTGCTTCACGTGAAAATGTGAACTACTGTATTACCAAAATGAGCAAGTAATCAAGCAAATTGGACATCAAAATCAGAATAATTATGCATGCTTGATAATTCATCCGTCTAAGTAAAAATTTTAACTCATAATGAAACACTAGAATATTGTCAACCATTACTTATTTATCCACTCGAAAATTCTTATTTATGTTCAAATAATATAACAAAATCCTACCATACACTGTATCAGAAATTATAACACTAGAATTGAAGTAGAATTAAGCTATCAACCACAATGAAATAGAATAGCTATTTCAATCAATGAAATGATCTATAAAGAACTAGTTGAAAATGTTGTGTTCCATTGAGAGTGAGCTAATTTTCAGGTTGTATTTTTATCAAACTGGATCCCTTACTGGTCAGTCATAGTGTCATAGATGATAATAATCATTCCCATTGTGAGAAATTTTTTATAAACACTTGAAGTTATTCACCAACAAGATTCTTTTCTTCATATTTGTGTAATAATGTATTGTTTCATGTTAGTACTAGGAACTAACAACTGACTTAATTTGAACAAATCTGAATGAATAAAAGCTGTCTAAGAACTTACTGATTGCATTTACTTGTAGAATCTCCATTCAATTCAGGAATACAATAATCGGTTCCAATTGCAAATTCCATCAAGAAATATAAGTCTTCAATGTATAACGTTATCGTTTTTCAGGAAAATATAGCAACTTGAAGGAAAATATTCAATATTCGGGACGTTATAATTATGATAGCCTAATATTCGCTGAATTTTCAGCGCATCATCGACTTTTGGATGCTTTATGAGCATACTGTCATCTGCATTCATGATCCACCACTTAACCTCAGTTAGTGATTTTGACGTTGGAAATAGAATTGTGGACTTATGAGGAGGAAACTCTCTGTGTGTGAATGAAAGCTGATCGTGAACTTTAGCCAACGAGTGGGATTCCACGAATTCTGCTGTTGAATAACCTGGCGTTGAAAGCCGAGCATAGGGAAGTCGAAATTCTTCCACAGAATGACTTTTCTAGGAACACTCGATTCAAAGCCAAGCTCTCCAATGACTTTTTTTAATATTTCCGAGCTTTAAATATTGCGAGTTTGCGAGTAATGAAACGAATAATATACGGTGTATGAACTTGGTCGAATAATTTGCAAAATGAATATATGAATTGTAAGTAACTCACTAGATTACAACTAAATTACATTCTACTGCCAAACCAAATACAATACTATTGAGTCTCCAAAATTCATCCTATTTCACATTACAGAATCTATCCGTTTCAATGACACTTCCACGATATTTGTAGGCTCCGTCTCAAATGTGTTGAAGAGCTTGTTCCCGTCGAAAACTAGTTTTTGCTAGGGATGATGCCCACATAAGCTCTAAGCTTGTGCGTGGGTAATAGGAAGGATGATGATGAGAGATGAATGGACCTACAGCTTTAGGTGGGTTCCAAACCCATATCATTCACTCAATCAGTGATCATAATCACTTACTCACTTAATCACTAATAATTGATTATTCACTTACATCTTACATGAGTAGTAAGATGATGCAAAACTGGCTCCAATTAGACCTGATCCCTTCGCCATCTTCGTTCCAGTTCCTATAAATGCAGATGGTTTGCATCACGGCCTAACTAGATAGATAGATAGATAAATGACTTTATTTTTCACTTTCACATTACAAAAGTGCTGTGGGCGGAGTCGAGGCATACAAGCCCCCTCTTCCACTTAACCCAACTAGAGACTTTTCAGTAGAGGAAAAAATTCCGTTACTCCATCTCTTCTCAACATAGTTCGCGAGAAGGCCTAGCTGGAGATTTTCCAATAGAGAACTCCGTTATGCTTCATCTTTTTCAAAGATTCCGACCTTTTCTTGAAATCGTTAGACGCTGGCCTGGAGAGGCTTTGCGTATCGGAAAGACTTGTCCGTTCAGTTGTGAATCGGAAGCGACGCTGGAAGCAAGAAAACTAGCTGTAGAGGGCCGGATGTCGGATCAACGTTTTGATGTTTTGAAGATTGGAGGTGAGCGCGGGGGATTGTGCGTGCGTGAACTCGATTGTAGCAGCGAACAGCCGATTCTGAGTTTTTTCCGAGGCACATTAGCCTTTCAGCAGTGTAGCTTTGGAAAAGAGCAAAATGCTTTTTCCAGCTCACAGATGGCCTCAATCGAACTCTGAACGTGGTGTGAATTCATTCACTCTCAGCTTCCGAAATTCTGCCAACGTCATTATCGTTATACACACACACCTGCATAACTGGAGTAAATTTCAAACATGGTTTCCCATTTTATTACCTCAACATCTGGGAGACTTTTGTGATGATCGAGCTGAAAAACTGCATCTAGTGGATGGAATTTGATTTTGAATAAGCATATCAGGGTCTTATTCCACATACTTCCTAAAAAAACCAAAGAGAATTTTCTTGTTCATCTAAAATTATGTCTTGGATTTTGACATTTTTTTTTGAAACAGTCAATGTTGCTCCTCCAAAGTTATTTGAATAAAAAAAAATTATTCAGTACAATTAACATGAGACAACAGTATGATTTCAAAAATATAAGCTTATTACTGATCAGTAATAAGCAGAAGAAGATAAAACTGCCATCAACAGAGTTATCTTTTATATTAGAAAAATTGTGATCACCATCATCACATAATAACAAACAAGGCTCTTAAAAACTTGATTTATATTAGAAAAATTGTGAAATTCTCTTAAAAAACTTATTTGTATTTATTTCGCTGGAAGAGAATTTTTGTTCTAAACAGTAACTACCACTCAAAGTTTGGTATTTGCTATGAGTTGTGTATTATTGCAGTGTGATACGATACCTACTCAAAGATTCGAGAGGGAGTCAATGCGACTTAATCGAACTATATCATCGAACTTCTCGAACGATAATTCTGTCGACATCCTCAAATCACTGTTGTTGCCTTGTTCGAGAATCGAGTTATGTATGTCATGAATCTCATTACCTACTTTGAAATCAGATTTCGTTCTAGAGATGTGTGAGCGTACAATCGGATACTCCGACGTTTTTTTAGATTATTGAATTCCTGCTCATTTGCGTTTCCTGCTGGCATCCTCCCAACAATGTGTATTCAGGGGCAATACTTTGTTATATGCTGTATTGTTGATCGATTCGGTGCTGATGGAATTCAACCTTGTTATAGAGAGGGAAGAGCACACTCCAGGGAAGTGCATTGGAGTTCAGACGAGTGCGAAGACGCACCCATTGTACTGGAACTCACGAAGAAGTAGCCAGAGCTCTCCTGAATACCTTGCTGTGAATGTGGAGAGGAAAAGCGTCTGTAGAAGGAATAGAGCGTCGGAAAATTGGAAAATGAAATCCTAGGCGTCTGAAGTGAAAAAGTTGGCCGCTTTCAATCTCGTCTCTTTTTGTGAGACCTTCTTTTCACATCCCGTCTGTGAATCCTCGTCAGTAAACCAAAATAAGAAAAAGCTAACCGTCAGAATCCAATACTAATAGCTTTCATGTGCGCTTCAACAAGGTTTCAGAGGCTATATTCTACCTAGGAACCAACGATGCATTATGTAATGAGCTGGTCAACCTGAAAGCTGGATCGTTGTGGATATTTCCGCATCATCAACTTTTCGAAAAATGTTCAAAGCTACAGTGTTGATTGAGCCTTGAGAGAGAAAGTCGTTTCGAAGCTCTATTCATGAAAATTTCTCAAAATTCACGCTCAAATTCGTTGGACTTCTTTTCTTTAAAGCTTCATTGAGGTTTCTTCTTTTCTTAAAGCTTCTTTTAAGTTTCATGAGAACTTCTCAAAATTCTTCGGACTTCGTTTCTTTAAAGCAATCATCGTTTTAAAGCCAGAATTTTATCAGCATAATAAAGCCGATGACTGGTTGTGTTGGTGAAAAATTTCTTTGGAGCTCATGCACAAGCTTACTTGAAATTGTTTCGATCACTCATTTGGTGGAATAGGGGAAGCTTCGTGCTTCTATTGGGTTATATTGGGGCTTCGTGGTCGTGCCTGTAACTAATCTCAAGATTAGATAAGAGACTTGCACTACTTGTTACTTTTACTGGTGATCACTCTCAGTACAAAGCTTTTTTTCAATTGAATGTCATTCATGAGAATAAAAATCGCTTCCCGGTGGTTCAAAATCCACAACTGTAGTTCCACTCATCTCTCATAATCATACTTTCCCATTAATCAAGCACAAGCTGAGAGCTTATCTAACTTATGCATCACCCCAACAAAAAGAAAAGCAAGAAATATTTCTTATCTAATCTCACAGATTAGACCCACCTGCTACCACTGAGACAACCTCTTCCCAACAGTGCTTATAGAGTCTTCATTCAACCTAGGTGCTTGAAAAAATCTACCCAATCACTTATGATTGCATATCATACCAATCCTGAAATGATAACATTCATTGGAATGTAAATCAAAAGCTTCAGGCTTCATTCATATGATCTTGATTCGACTAGAAAATCTTTGATGGTCTACGATTACACTTTTTATGAACGTAGTGTAGAATATTAATTGGAAAGCGGTTGTTCCAGTGGTAAGCGGCAGTCTAAAATCGGTGAGATTACATAAGAGACGGCGCCTACCACTCCTGTTGTGACGGTGACCGGCTCCTCTAAATATAAAAATTCATGAGCTTCAAAATCGCTTCCCGGTTGTTCGGAGCCAACCTAAAGCTGTAGGTTCATTCATCTATCATCATCATCCTTCCCATTCCCCACGCACAAGCCTAGAGCTTATGTGGGCATCATCCCTAGCAAAAACTAGTTTTCGACGAGAACAAGCTCTTCAACACATTTGAGACGGAGCCTACAATAATGTCGTGGAGGTGTCATTGAAACGGATAGATTCTGTAATGTGAAATAGGATGAATTTTGGAGACTCAATAGTATTGTATTTGGTTTGGCGGTAAAATGTAATTTAGTTGTAATTTAGTGAGTTACTTACAATTTAAATATTCATTTTAGCAAAAAAAAACTTTATAACATTGTAACTGAATAACTTAACGATGCATGAAGTTCCATAATCTATTTGTGACTTTGTTCAAAAGATTCGATTTCATCGTATTAATTGAAGTTTACTTGGCATGCCTTGTTATATTTTTCTGAATCAATATTCAAGGGATGGTGGTGCTGTTAATTTGTGGTGTCCCGTCTATCCCTTGATACAGCACAGTTGAGTAGCCTTGAATAGAGTGGCGCTAGATGCTGCCTTCCGGTGATGACGTCATGAATTGCATGGTGAACGCGGAATGCAATAAAGCGGCGATCGATAATGAACTGCGATGATCGGAGCGACTTAATCGGACACCGACGGCCAATAAAGCCAACCACTCATTCACAACCACATGCTGCTAATTGTACCATTCAAGTCAGACGGTGCCTGAGCTTCAGGTACCATGCCTGAACTTCAAACACCATGCCTGAACCTCATCAGAAACTAAGTTGAGTACAGATTGTTGGTGACTGTCTTTGATTCAAGGTGGATGATAATATCATGCTATTATGTAGCTTGAATGTTTGACTTCTATGATCTATGGAAGTTTGTTAGTTATAAGCAACTCATGTGCTATCAATTCATGATTAGGATTGGAGTTGCAGTCGTGAGAGTATGTTTCAACTAGTCCTGTTAGCCCCTGCGCCCACTAAGCAACTGCTATCTGATTTCAGTCAGCAACCCAGCGTTGCCAGATGACTTTGGCTGATAGGTTAGATTACTCGATTACCCGAAAAACAGCCAAATGTCATCTGGCAACATTGGGTTGCTGACTGAAATCTGATAGCTGTTGCGAAGTGGGCGCAGAGGCTTATGCTGTTCATAAAATTTGTAGAGTTTATTATGTTCATATTGTGGAATCTCTCCATAACTAGAATAAAGAAACGATTTTGTCAATTTCACTTAATTAGTTTACATTTGAATGCTGTGAATTTGTTATTCTGTTCTTGGAAAATATCAAATATTGGATATAATGTCACTGCTTACTATTTCACTGCTTTTGATCAATAATCTAATCTGATTTTCAAGAATTATTTACAATGTGGTGTGCTGTAAAACCATTCTGTAATGACATTCTGATTCATCATGTATAGTATGTACAAATTTTACGACGTTTTTCATGATAATATCCAGCGACCACATAATACATTTTGTATTACAAAATAATACAAAATGTATTATGTGGTCGCTGATAATATCTTATTAATTTAGTTTACTATTTCTTGAAAACATCATTCTCAACTATTCTCTCAATCAGATGATCAAAGTAGAAACTAACCGTCGAATGTTCACTCATTCATTCAAACTTACTGATCTATTATGTTATGTTTACTGTCCTCAAACATTGACAAACTGCTCTTCAATCACTTACTGTTGCTAAAGGGGAAACAAACTTCCTCAACAAAACAGATAATTGGAGGAACTCGAACCAAAAGGCTGTATAGATCGACCCGAAAAGTTCAGCCTTACTTGCTTCAGTATATACAAGGAGAAATAACAGGATATTAATTGAGAATCGCAGTTGCCATGGAAACGAAACGTTTTCAGGACCAATGCACTCGAAACGCATTGTTTCGTTGTAGAAACGTGAACACGAATACAGAGTGAATCAGTCAGAAATTACCTTCATATTTACTGAAATAACACTGAATGGCGATGAATCTCTTCTGGAGTATCAGCTTATTTACTCCAGTGAACAATCACAAAATTATATCAGAACATTTATAAGTAGGCCTATAAGTTGCCGAGCGTTCACAAACTTCCCACGCATTGCTTTCTCTTCATTCAGGATTGTCTGTTTCAGTACAGTTTATTATCATATTATTGATTCCTAACTAATTCATATTATGACTCTTCATGAACAAATTATGCATAATGCTTCAAAATATAATGATAAATTAGATCAATAATGTTGAAAATTGCAAGAATAGGTGGGTGTAGGAGAAACAACTCACAACTACTCTCAAAATTTTATCAAACCATACATTGACACAAAATCGGGTTTGTTTGTTCGAACTCGACTAACGAACAAAGATTTCTTGTTCGAGAATATACATAACAAAGATTTGGGGGTTAGAAAAAATTTAGATACAGTAAAGGAAATCGATTTAAATTTTTGAATAAAAAGTTGAACAAAGACCAAATACAATTTTGGAGTGGTCCGTAGCCGAGGGCTAGTCTGATAATCCAAAGGTTCCTGATTCGAATACAGTTGACGGAACGGATTTTGACAACAGAAACGGCCTCTCCCGTCTTTCGAAGGGGACGAAAAGCAGAGTCGTTATCTCTCATAATCAAACCTCTCATTACCTACGCACAAGCCTAGAGATCATGTGGGCATCACTCTCAGTCAGAAACAAAAATGTGCTTCAAATAAGAGATACATTTATTTATTTCATGTTCTACATTCTTGTGAATCTTCCATAAAGTAATTGTTAGTCTTTCATATATTTCTCGAAGGTTCACAGGTTTCTCAACCACTGTTATTCAAGGTAATTACGTTGTAAGTTTATAGGTTAACTACACAGAAGCTGATAAAAAAGTTTCACAAAGTATGCATCCCTGTATCATGTATAGCAGGATTATTTTAAATTGTCAGAAACAGCTGATTGGTGTACGCTATATCACTGACGTTAAATCAGCTGTTTTCTGACAATTTGATATAATCCTGCAATATCTATGTCAGATGTATCCATCTTCGTCCAAGAAGACTTTCCGAAATGACATAATTTATTATCGTGCTTCAAAAATTCACATAATTAATTTCTCAAAGGTTCACAAATTTCCAGCCATTTCCATTAGTAATTTGAGGTGACTTAGTAGTAGGTAGATTAGTAGTAATTTTTACTACTAATTTGAGGTAATTAGGTTGGCAGTTGGAAGGCAGTTGGTAGGGAAGGGTAGGACACTTTTGGCAGCAGAGCTTCTGTAGCAGAGACTCGTTTGCTCCTTGGAGCACCCCACTTGTGACGATCGTGTTAACAAGATAATCAATCAATCAACATAATCGCGAAAGGGGAACGCTTCAGTGCTATCAATCACTGTCGAATGGCTTACTGTGACTGTGTCTGAATATTCTTGGGATTACATGTCCCAATCACACTTGACAATACACGTAGGCCTATGCTAGAACATGGCAATTTTTCTAAAATTCACTGATTTGTCATTTCTATCAACCTGTAATTCCAAATTCTTAGTACGTCATTACAATTCAAAAATATTTCGAAAGTTGATTTTGAAAGATTTGAAACTCCAAAATTGAATGATATTACACAGCTTGAAGTTGATCATCACACTTCTGTATTACAATTATGAGAGAATCTATTAGATTTCTCCTTATTCTACTAATGGTTTTCACATACTCGATCTATTTCACTGCCCTTTTCTGTCGCTCTGTTTTATTATCTCCTTCTCATGCTTTACACTCTAATATTTATTTTTTCTTAATATACATTTTTTCTTTCATAGTTTTTCATTGTTCAAGCGCAATTTCAAATCCACAAAACTGCTTTCCATTCCCACATTCAGTATAGGCTACAACTTCTTCTTGATTTCTCTTAAATTATGTAATTTCAATCCACATAGAGATTGAAAGTCGTTGACAGGTGCAAACTTTCCAGCAATCTCTCAATAAAACTCATTTCCCTCAACCATTTTCCAGTTTAAACTTGAACAAAGGGCGTCAACCAACACGAAATAACCTGCCGTGCGAGAAGTTTATGTTCGACCATAAATGGTAAGTGACATTTACCATTTGATGTTGAACAAAAGATGTCGTCCATGGTATTGTATAACCTGGGTGGTGACAAAAACAATTGTTAGAACAAACAACAAAGTGACAAGGTGACAGAAGCGCCCGGCCAAATGGAACAATATTGCACAATTAACCGGAGTTTGAACTAACGCGGCCAGACTTCCCCAACAGCTAGCCATTGATAAACTCGTTGCAGTTCTCGGCTTCTATATTGGTTCAGTTTTCTCCATTAACCTACTATTTCTGAGCGCACAACAAACTTTTTATAGCTGGATGGTTCGACACTAGCGGAATGGGTAGTGCTTGAGTATTGGAAAACTCTCATTAACCTGTTTACTGAATCAATCATACTCATCCTACACTCATTGAGTCTTTACTATAGTGATCAAAATGTAGTAATCTACTAGTACAGCAAGTCTTACTACTCTATTGATATTATAATAGTAATTACTATCTCAAATCAAATCAAATTGTTGTGCCATGAAATAACAAAAGAAGAAGATAAAATGCTCTTAAGATATCAATTTGAATACAATAGGCTAAACTACATATAATAAAACATATAAATTCAATTTTCTCAAGCAAAATATCAATCATGTAAGCAGTGTTTGTCAAAATACGTATATATTGATATCGAGGCTCTATTGTAGAGATCTTAAAGTCTATTTTACAGTGGATAAATGAATGACCCTTTCATTGCTTCAATTAATTTGACTTTTAGCCGGTTCGAAGAATTCTTACAACGTTCAACTTAAAACGTTGTATCTATTAGAAGAAAAAGTGCGATAGAAGTTCAATTCCTCTTGAGCAAAAGATCATTGGAGCATTGGAGATAATTGAATAATTCATCTCGGCGTGGCGGAGCACGCTGGAGCGTCTCTCCGACAAAAACCAATAAGCATAATAATAATACACGAAAGTGATGGAATGTCATTTTATTCAATGTCAATATAAGGGAATTCCAGACGGGAAAAATGTTCAAGGAAAAGCTCATACTCACAATGAAACTGGAGAAAGTGTTCAATACTTTTATTCGTTTCAAGCACAAGTGATTGCATATCATTCCCAATTTTCATTCGAGAAAGATTGACAAGTAGCAAAGATCAGTGTTGCACACATCGTTGGATCGTTGTCTTTTGCACTTTGTCATCGAAAAGCCTCGAATGTCACAGTGTTGTCAAACGCGAGAAGGATCGATTGTCACAAACATCTAGCAGCGGCACGATGTAATCGAGACATAAGACAAGAGACAGAAGGCGGAAGAAAGAGAAAAACTTGTGTCGTGTAGGTAATATGGGGTGGAAAGGTGGTTGCCATGACAACGGGATGATGCTTTATCCCGCCTAGTGGAAGAGAAAGCGAGAGCGACAAAGAGAGACAAGAGAGAGAGATAGATGAAGCGAGACATCGTGGGAGACTCCAGGACTCCAGGTGTCCAAAAACACGCCGCGAAAGCCGCAGTTGCTGGCTCATTTCTATTGTGGGGACAACAACCCCCCACCCCCCACCGTCCCCCGGGCCATGTAATCCAGGATTGTCTCCACGAGTTTGTGTCTGTCTGTTAAATTCCAGCCCATATTGAAGAGCCTGACGCTTTCAATTTTCACACGGTATTCGGTTACACAGCAATACAACGAGGATGTTCGTATTTGGGAAAGTTATACCAGAGAAAGTGGAGTATTGTACATTGAATATTGTACTATCTGTGTTTATAAAGGTCGAGAGTTCAGTGTTTGCTTGTTGCCAAGTAGAGTAATGAACAAGTTTAGATGCCAAAGTATTTGGAAGTTATTCTTGATTGTATTGAACTAGATTGATTGTCCTAGATGGGAAAAATCCCTTGGAAAATCAGGAGCTGTTTTGTTTTGCTACTAATGATGATGATAATAATAAAGTCAAAACCACATATTCAATAAAACAACGAGATACTGCAGCATTCCTATTCATTTCATTTGTTTTTGTAAATATCAATTACCTTTCTTTACTATGTTAGTTGTTTGAATCGCCATTGCTGTGATGTTTGTAGAAACCGCTCATTGTGGGAGGAGCTTATCTAGGCCAATGACAGTAGTTCACCTTGATAGGCCATTCAACTGCCAACACAGCGCTCGGTCACGAGTATAAATTCTGCAACACTTTCCTTTACTTTTAGTTAACCATAGATTGATGATGGTGTAACAACCAAGACTGCAGTATCTTGTTGTTTTATTAAATATGTGGTTTTGACAACATCAAGTCTTTTTATTCAGTTTGGATAACTACCACATCACACCTTCACTACTACACAGGAAATTCTCTTGAATTTTTAAAAAAATCCATGTATTTCTGAGATGACAGCTAATTGTATGAGAGTTTTTGTCTCGATTGGATGATTCACAATCAACAAAGCTTCTCCATTGATAAATACCACTGTTACACGTGACCTATACGGGTCCATACTCTGTGTGAAATTCTATAAATACCGCTGGAGGAAGCTCTTACTACAGGTTAAGCTTCCCAGCTTTACTACCTTCCCTTGGGACCCTTTTTCATGGAAGTATTTGTGCTCTCGAGCACAAACGGAAACTGAAATGAAATTACGGAGTGTGAATAACCGTTGGCATATTACCCTTTTACTGAGATTGTCCAGTATATCTGTATTTTGATTCCTCCCATAACTTGCTCTCCTGTTACTCTGCAGAACCTCTAAACCTAACCTAACAAACTCTCCCTCTCAAATGCATCATTCCCACGCTCACTCTCTCTCTTTCTTCCTCTTTTATCCATTCTCTCTCACATTCTCTTCCTCTTTCACCATGTTATCAAGTGATTCATTTTCCTTTTTTCTATCTCTCATCCCCATTGAGTCTCTGCCACTGCCTCTCGCTATTTTGAGATCTCGATTAATCACGTATTATAAAGTATTAATCGAGAACAGATTGACCAATTATGCCCTTTGTGCGAATACTTGTTGAGAGCTTGAAAACACGAGCATCAAATGCGCTAATTAGAATTTTTGATGTATTACTGGGAAAGGCACTTTTGGACTGAAACAAGCCTGTCCAGAAACAATTCAATTGCTCGGGTTCTCGGAAATCGGAAAAACAGAAAATTTTGATAATTGTTCCTCTTTGAAACCTTGTTTATCACTTCTTATTTCGTCTTTTAAACTGAGAATATGGAGAATTATTCAATCCTGGAATTGTTCTTGGATAATCTTAGACCTTTTTTAAGGTCCATATGTGAACAATCTCCAGGTTTCTTCAATTCGAATGTGCAATTTGAAGTTTAAGAACTTTTTAATGTGAATTTTTATTTAACATTGAAGGATGCAGTATTTATTCAGTTCAATTCAGAACCAAAGTTTAAGGTCCATGTGAACAATTTTTCATATATTAGGGTTTTTTTAATTGGAATGTGCAATTCAAAGTTCGTATATTTTTTGAAATGTGAATTTTTATTTAACATTAAAGGATGCAGTATTGATTCAGTTCAATTCAGACCAAAGTTGATCCAGTCCGATTCAGAACCAAAGTTTAAGGTCCATGTGAACAATGTTTCATATCTTAGGGTTTTTTCAATTGGAATGTGCAATTCAAAGTTCGTATATTTTTTGGAATGTGAAATTTAATTTAAGATTAAAGGATGCAGTATTGTTCAATTCAATTCAGACAAAAGCTCTATGCATTCTTCTATGTTAGTTTCCTCTTGCCTGATCGCATGAGTACTGGATACTACAGTAAACTGGGTATAAGAGTAAAATTACACTTATTTTAAAACATAAAAAAGGAGAATGTCCTGAGCAATCTGAATTGTCTATAGTAATTGAAAAGAGAATATTTGGTATCTTTCATTTATGTAATGAAGAGCGATGTGTTGTATCCCCATGTTTTAAACATGGATATGATAGGATTTTGTATTCTATGTTTATGAATATGTTTTTTCTAACCTCACCTAATATTGCGATCTAGTCTGATAAAACTATGAATATGTGGAGCTCAGAGCTCATTCTGCATTCCGGAAAAATTCTACAGGAAATATGTTGCTATCTATTTTATCTAGGGTAAATGTATCCCAAGTGTTCAATAGTCGTGTCTCTCGATCAGCACACAAAAGTATATCGTCGAATTCCCGAAAATAACTCGTCATTTTTCTCAATTACACCACTGAAGAATATTCAGGGAAAGTCAAGCTGGCTTCTGCTTATAAAGACAAATGGATGCTCTTGCTCACTTCATGCCTCCCAGCAACTGTAGAGTATATTCTGAGCAGCATAACAGCACAGCACGGTATGAAATTTGAGCATATTTTACGATTTTCTGGCCCAAGAGGCCAACACTGCCTCTGAACATGACCTCGTTTTTGTCGAAAACATTTCAGTTGAGAAAAGTGACTGCGGGAGTAAGAAGCATCTCACAGAGATAGCTATTTTAATCTCAGAAAATTCGCGCTCTATCTCTCTCTAACCCTCCTCAATACCTCTCTTTCCTTTCTCAACTCTATCCCTCTCTCTCTCTCTTGAGCCTGTATTTGCCGCATCAAGACGAGACGTTCCATCTCTTGAACCGATCTTATCAGGTCGCTTTTTCCGTCACGCTTCCCTCATCAAATAGCAAGATCTTTTCCGAAAAAAGATAGCTGGGATTTGCTTTTCTTATGACACAGCGATATCTTCACCAACCGAATGTTACAAGCTGATAGCAGAGGATGCTTCGCAAGAACTTGGATATTTCACGGAAATTAAACGATGTACGCTTCCACTTACTTTCACGACTTTATCTCCTCTTTTTTGTTGACTTGAAGGTGGAAATTATTTTCTCCAACAGAATAATCCAGCAAATAATATGTCTCGAAAAAAAATTAATAAATAAATTAGGAGAATGAAGAAGAAGGTTTTGAAGCTGGCTCTGGGAAATATGAGTGTTCTCTTCTAAAATGATTGGATGCTCATTTCAGCTCACCAAATCTTGGAAGTGCAAGCTTTCATTCTAATTGAACTTGAGAGTGATTGAAATATTTCTAAGAGAATCAGAATGTCGCTTTGAACTTCCAATTTAGAGTGCTTCTGTAGCTGCATAGTTATACAGGAATATACGTTCGAAAGTGAATAATATTATGCTTATCGATTTTCATCATGCAATGAAATATTAAATTGAATGATAAATTTGTTGAAAGATTTCTATGAAATCTGTTATGAATATTGAGACTTTAATATTAGTCGAATACATTTTATCTATTGATTTCTCAAAATGTTAAACTCGATAAATTTGTAGTTATAGAAGAGCTCCAATTGCCTAGAACAAAATGGAGACAGTCCACTGAAAATGCACTCGATCTGGATAAGAAAACCCCAAAATTATTGTATTCTACACGATGAGAGACAATTTTAGGAGAAAAAGGTTATTAAAAGAACGAAGAAAATTTTCGAGGTAATTTTTATGGATTTCATATAATATATGACAATATATCCACTGTGAATTCAAAACATTATATTTACCGAGTAAACGTTTTTTTTGCTGTCTTAAATCATAGCTTTCATGAATTTCATCCAATATATTTGATCAGATTGCTTTGGGTCCGTGGATAATCTGAGTTCTGAAATAATGTGAGTCAATTTACTAGGAGTAAATGAGTCAACTATTAAATACGTATAGCAAGACAAAGAGGTTATTTCATTTCATGCTATTGAAGGAGGTAAGCAGTGATATCTAAACAAAAAAATAGTAGAAAAGTCGAGATTACATTCACCAAGTTGGTGCTGTATAGAGTCTGTCAGTTGCCAGTCGGGCAAAAAGTTCAGAAAAGAGAGAGATTCAGACACTTTTGTCCTTTGACATTCATTATCAGACTAGAACGAACATCGTGACCTGGACTATTCAGGAAGGAGTTATCTGGAAGTTTCTCAACTCCAGGAGCATTAATTAATACTCGTAATTAGGCAAAATTCGTCCAGAATCAGTAAAGCTCATCTCTACCAGTTCACCGGTCTTCTCTATTCTGTAGGTGGATTGAGAGTTTCTACTTTTCTCTGGCTTTAATACAGTATTGAATAAGTTATCCACCGTGTACTGAATTGAAACAGTAATTTCATTATTCGGTTTTTCTTTCAATGTTTCAAAATTATTAACGTACATGAATTTTCATGATTTAATATAAATTTAAAAAAATTTTATTTTTGAACATCACAACTAATGATGACTTTCTGAACGTACCGTTCGTCACTCTATTACAGCATTACGCTTGGTTTCAACTGCAACTCATTCAAGATTTAGCTGTGATCTTGAAATTCTCCTGCCGGTAAGAATCTCAAGCTTGCTGGAAGGTTTTTCAATTTGGAATCGAAACGAATTCCTGTCATTTCATCCATTCTCCACACAGAAGAGGTTGCGCAGATGCTTTTAGTTTATATGGCGAGCGAATCGTAGAATGAAAGCCTGCCTGCCGAAATTAAATTCCTCACGCAATTATGTTGGAATCAATGCAACCGACGTCTACTGTATACCACGTCAAACTTTGATATTCACTCATTCAACCACTATAGTTAGTGGCGAAGCGTGGTATACTTATTTGGTCATCAAATAAGTAAACCACGATTTCATGACCAAATAAGTATACCACGCTTCGCAACGGACTATAGTCTAGAAATGGATTGACCAAAGATCATTCAGCTCTCCTGTGCATTCAACCAACATTATTTTGACTATTCAGTTTATGAACACATCAGCCACTCAGCTTTTTTCTTGGCATTATCTTCCAACCATAATTTTGATGTTTTTATTGAATTGCATTCTCATGGCATTAAGATAAGATAAGATAAGATCTTTATTTTCCATCAAATATTCATAGAATACATCGGAATTTGTCACAACTAGGATTAATACAATCTTTAATACAATCAATGTCGCAGATTAGACTGGAATTACACAACAATTACTTAAATTTTATAAACTGATATCAATATAAAGCTACATAATATAATATTGGAGGTACAGTACACATCTATTCAAAATTATCCATGCTCCATTTTTCACTTAAGAATTCATCCACAGTATAGAAAGCTCTTTTAAGCAGAAAAGAGGTCACCGTGGTTTTAAACTGTCTTAGATTCAAACATCTTACACTAGGTGGCAATTTGTTGAAGAGCCTAATGGAGATTACTGATGGTTTCTTGGAGGTTTTTGACAGCCTAACGAATGGGGTTTGTATATCATTTTTTGTCCTTGTATCATAGCCATGTTTATCGCTATTGTACATTAAATTGCTTTTATTTTTCACCAGTAACAGATTTTGCAGAATAAACACTGAATAAAAGGTTAAAATTTTCAAGTTAATGAACCAGGGTTTACAGTGCTCCCTAAAATCTAGTCCTGCTATAACTCTAATTGCTTTCTTCTGCATAATAAAAACATTTTTTGAAGTAGACGCACTGCCCCAAACAATCAAACCATATGTCATTTTTGAATGAAACAAACCAAAATAAGCTATTTTAAGAATGTGTTTTGAGACGACCCATAGAGACGCTTCAATGCAAATATATCGCAGGCTAATCTTTTGCATAGTTGTTCTGTGTGATTCGACTACAGTGGTGGGTCCAGCCAAACTCCAAGGAACTTGGCCGCCCACCACCCTCCATTGCAGTCAGATCCCTCAGCCCAAAAAGCATAGTGGTTGTTTTTCCCCTATTTAAAATTAATTCATTAGCATTCAGCCAATCGTTAACGTTTTCCAAATTGTCCCGAATGTGATCTTCTGCCAATTGTTTAACTTTATTTCTTGCTATCAAAGTGGTGTCGTCTGCATACATAAAAATACTTGATGACACATTGACCTCCAAATCATTTATCAATACCAAAAAAAGGAGGGGCCCCAGTACCGAGCCCTGTGGCACTCCCTGTGTTAGCTCTTGTGGTTTTGAGGAACTTCCATCAACCACCACATATTGGGATCGACAACTCAGGTAACTATTGAAAAAAGAGAGTTCTTTGCCTCTGACATTATAAAATTTCAGTTTTTCCAGCAAGTATTCATGGTTTACTCTCTCAAAAGCTTTGCTGAGGTCACAGAATGCAGCCCCAGCAAGCTCCCTTGATTCAAATGCATCCAAAATTTCCTCAACAAGATCCAACAAGGCTGTTGTTGTTGAAACACCCTCTCTATAACTATACTGCCCGTGTGGCACTCCGTGTGTTAGCTCTTGTGGTTTTGAGGAACTTCCATCAACCACCACATATTGGGATCGACAACTCAGGTAACTATTGAAAAAAGAGAGTTCTTTGCCTCTGACATTATAAAATTTCAGTTTTTCCAGCAAGTATTCATGGTTTACTCTCTCAAAAGCTTTGCTGAGGTCACAGAATGCAGCCCCAGCAAGCTCCCTTGATTCAAATGCATCCAAAATTTCCTCAACAAGATCCAACAAGGCTGTTGTTGTTGAAACACCCTCTCTATAACCATACTGCCTATTACTTAAAATGTTATATTTTTGCAAATGTGTCATAAGCTGGCCACCTACTACTAACTCTATAATCCTTGAGAATACTGGTACAATGGCAATAGGCCTGAAGCTATTTACATCATCTCTGGCTCCTTTGTTCTTATAAACTGGGTGCACTTTACTAATTTTCAGAATATTTGGAAAAGTTCCTTGGACCAAACATTCATTGACCAAAGTGACCAAAGCATCTATATAACATTTTACTGTTTCCTTGAGGAGACTATTTGAAAATCCAAAATGATCCTTGCTTGTTTTACTGGACATTGAAGATACAATTTTCAAGACCTCGACCACATTCACATGATGAAATATGAAACTATTTGAAGGATCCGCAGCAAAGTCATGGTTGCTCAGTAAAGTCATATTGACAGACATCAACCCTATTGAATTTGCTTGAATCTCCTCCGCTGCACCTGATTATCATCAACAATATTCTATTAGCTGATAAACAAAATATGAGTTGTGATTTTATAAGTGTTCATCTAGTGCGTACTTTATGTTTTTATTGACATTATTAGAGTATGCCAATTTATAACAAAGGTATTCAGGTTATCTGAGCCTTTGTCCAGTCAATATGAACATGTAATAAACTATTTACATGTATCACATACATACAGAATATATAGGGAAGAGCAAGGAAACATTATCATATTGACATTGAACTATTATGAACAAAATTACTTGTATCACTGAATACAGAACACGTGAAGGGTTCTGTATTCATTGCAACTAAATTACCTGATAAACAAAATACGGGTAGCAATAATTTTATTAGTACAAATTTTAAGATCCCCATCAAAATTAATTCAATGGTCATTCCATACTAGCTTGATTCACAAAAATACAGTCATTATGTAAAAAAATAATATCATCATAATTTATTATATTACCAAACATGAAAGAGTAATATGAGCTTCAGAAAATATTTTTATGTATGAAATGAATGTATTCCTCTGGATCTAAAACTTATTCGAATTAACAAAAACAACCCAGTTATTGATACATTTTGAGTAAAGTTCCAATAATGAATAAGAAGATTTAATGTTTTCAAAGCTACATAATTTAATAAAACAACGAGATACTGCAGCTTCGGTTGTTACACAATCATCAACCTCTTCTGGAAATCTAAAACTTGAAAGTACAGTGTAGCAGAATTTATACTCGTGACCAAGCGCTGTGATTGGCAGTTGAATGGCCTATCAAGGTGAACGACTGCCATTGGCCTAGATAAGCTCCTCCCACAATGGGCGGTTTCTACAAACATCACAGCAATGGCGGTTCAAACAACTAACATAGTAAAGAAAGGTAATTGATATTTACAAGAACAAATGAAATAAATAGGAATGCTTGAAGAGAACAATGTGAATAAACAGTGTCTATTGAAGAAAATGTTTCTTTCTGCTACTCCGTACTTAAGTTTCAATTTGAAATATAACTTCACTTGTTCAGCTTGACTTGCTTCTTTAACTTTCTGTGTAGTAGTGAAGGTGATGTTGTGGTAGTTATCCATACAGAATAAGAAGACTTGATGTTGTCAAAAGTCAAAACCACATATTTAATAAAAACAACGAGATACTTCAGTTATTGTTCTACTGCTACTGAACGAGAGCTACTTGATTCCACTAATAAGAATATAATAAAATAAAACACTAAAATGTAATAATGAGAAACGTTTTTAATGTTCTTTCATTGTCAGTGTTATACCTCGACGACAAAAGAGTATTGAAACTTCCGAATAGAATTAAAGTGATACTTCAATGCAACTCTTCTGAATAACAATGAAGTGGGAACAATAAAAACTTGCATTATGCTTTCAGAACGTTCACAATACAAATAAAAAAGTAGGGGGAACTTCTTCTCACCTTTAAACTCGCTTATGAATCTTTCCATTTGAAAAAATAGAGCCACTTTGTGCTTTGTTATCGAGTTGTTCTCGACACTGAAAATCTAAAAAAGATCTCAACTCCTGAATACAAACGGCTACCTCTAATTTTCCTTGTTCTTCATTCACCATTTGCAAAACGTTGTCTCAAACAGCATTAAACACGATCCATTTTACCTCAATATTATTCCTGTGAGTTTTTTGTAGAGAGATGGAAATGTTTCCATGAAAAATCCATTTATATTTTCTGCGCATCTCTAAAAAATGTCTTCAAAAACCTCCCAATTTTGATATGTCCTGATGACAAAATAATCCAACCATGAAATAGGAATTTCAATTTTTCCACACCCACTTCTTTGTAAATCATTTCACTTTTCCATGAAGCCTCTCTAATTTTTTATCTCTGTCTATCTATCTGTCCGTCCCTCCAATTGCATGAAAATCGGAATTGAAGCAACATTAAATAACAAAATTAAAATAAAAAATTGACTTCATTTGACGGCAATTTATTTCGTCTAACTGGCCGTAAGAGCAGGATATTGTACATCATTCGATGTTAGTCGATAAATGATTGAATTCGATGAGAGTGATTAAAAAATAAAGGGAAGACTTTGATGAAGAATAGAAAATGGCGAGAACGAATATAAAAGCGGAAGAGGCTCCTGCAAACCCGGAAAGGCTCGGTAAACAAACCTGGTAATGGCTGGATGAGATCCGGGTATACCGGTATAAGCTTGAAAGTAATAACTTGTATCAAACTAAGCAACTTGTATCAACTTGCAAGTTGTGATAAGGAATAAGTGGTGGACCTCAACAACAAGTTTGTACAGGCTTTGGAACCAGGGCTGCATGGTCTGAAACTTCGATTAAGTAAAGCTGGAGAAACTAACAAATCATTCGAACTGGAGCTCCACGAAATGCAGTCTGTTTCATTACAAGTCGAAGACATTTCCAGAGGGATGTTTGAATAGGCCACATCACAAAAGAGATCGCTAGTAGAGTTTCATCATGCACTAATTTGCAATGTTCTCAGCTCAACCGCGACGATCCCTTAACTCTTGGTAGATGTTCAAGGGTCAAGCTTATTGCAGGAAGTGGAATAATTGAGAGGATGTTGGATAGGAGATGAGGTAGTGAAGTAACCATGGTAATCAAGTAGCCATTACACTGTCCCTTTTTAGAGTTCTATTTGTATTGTAACAAATCTTTGTTCACTATGAAAAAACTCTAATGTGTACATAGCCTTCTACAATACTCAATATTATTATTGAATTATGATAATTATTTGATATAAAATATTATTGATAGGATTTAAAACATTGCTTACAATGTAATGAGACAATAATAAAAGTACAGTACATAATAGTGCAGTATATAGTTGACAGTACAGGTAATAATCAGATTTGATTTGACGCTTGGCATTAGATACACAGGAAGATATTATTTCTTTGCCATCGTACCCTACGGTCATAAGCAACGTCAAGAAATAATATCTCTCTATCTATCTAATGCCAAGCGTCAAATTAAATGAATCTGATTATACATGATACAAAGATAAGTTCAAGCTTTCATATCAATGAATGAATATGCTTCACTATAATATTATAATAATTCTATTACTCCGATGCACTGAAATTCATCCGTGTTTGATCGCCGTCAAAGTTTGACGGCGATCATTTAATGATGTTCGATGACAATATTCTATTATGAGAAATATAATTGTCTTCATTTCACATCCAACTCAACTAGAATCGATGAACGAATATGACGTCGAAGTAATGACGTCATTGTAAATTCAATCGGGATTTGTACAACTGGCCTCGACATACTTTTAGTGGGAAGTAAGTAAGTGTAACTTACTACTCTGTACTCAATACTTCTCTGGCTAGTAGGCCTACTGTTCGATAAGCTTTAAATGGACTCTGAGTTGTGACGTGGTTTCAATCCTACCTCAGTTTGTTCACATTTTCTGTTACTTTTAGCCCTCAAATGTGCTAGACATAGTGTAAACCATCTGAGTTCCTATCATAGGAAGGGAATAGGACTCATAATCTACTCAGAATGTCCAGACATAATCTATTTTAACTTTGAAAGGTGGTTCCATGTTTATTAAAGAATTGACGGGAGAGTCTGCCGGATTTTGGAATTTATCACGATAATAAGGTACATCGAATTCAGATGCTTGACTGGTAGTATTCGAGTTAAAGCTCTCGTATCAGCTCTACGATTATCGTGCGATGAACAAACTCAGCAATAGCTTGCATTATTTATGAGGTAGCCTAGCTCCAAGTAAAGCCGTGTGTGTTCGTGCATATACATTATTATATGTACAGAAATACATATATTCTACAGACTGTGTATACATTGAGTACGGCTTTCAAATCTGAAACTTAGTTCCCTAGAAAGTTTTGAGTTGACTTTATAACTACAAGCTACGGATTACCATCAACAGCTCTCTGCTTCATCATTGGAGAGTTGTACAACGATATGAAAATGAAACTCACATTTTTTACCTCTGACGTAATCACTTTCCAGGCTACGCTGAAAGGTCGAATCTCCATTACGGGGTGACAAGGTGATGTAATCGGAAATTTATTAAGTTCCCGGGAAATCCATTATGACCTTGTAAATTCTTATATTACAGCGCTGTTTTTTAGGATTCCGCTCCAGCGGATTGGGTGTCATACCGTTGGACAGGAGATCTGAGTTTTCTCCCAGCTACTAATAATACTTGCTAAAGTTATAAAACCAGAAAGTTTTGAGGGATGTTTCATTAAAATATAGAATAAAATTAGTGCTTAAGAAGTGAGAAGCATGATATTAATTCATGATTAGCAAGTTATATTATTAAGAAACTCTTAATTTAACAGGTGGTATTTAAAGTACCGTAGATTTAACACAGTTTTGTTCATTCTCTTATATTTCTCTATATTTTTATATATTGTGAGGGTGAGGCACACATGAGCTCTGGCCCTTGTGCGCAGGTAATGGGAGGATGATGATGAGAGATGACGACTACTTTCTAGGCAGCAGGGACCGACGGCTTAACGTCTCATCCGAAAGACAGGTGTGACCATCAGTGGTCAAAATATGAGATCGTTTATTGCCAAAAAATTATTTGCATTATCAGACCGGCGATAAGCCACCTCGGATACCTGGCCAGTCTATATCATTCATCATTTCATTCCATTTCATTTATTCACACACAATTTCCAAAAACAATACAATAATACAACATATAAAAACAATACAAAATTGAAAAAAGTGATTAGGTGACCTCATTAGTAATCGTTTTGAGGCACCATCAAATCTATGAGGCATCATTATCTATTAGTATTCTTATTTTGTTACCTATGTTTCTATTCAGAATAATATTACATGATAATAAAACAATGAGAGACAGAATTCAGGGCAGTAATTTACCCAGAAATTCCAACAGAAAGTCACACTTTCGAGATAAAATCCGTATTCATGAATCGCACTTTGTAAGTTTATGTGGGGCTTGTTTCATTAAGTTAATGGCGAACTCACACCAGTCAGATCAGTTGTAGTAACAGATAGTAATATTTTGTCAAGTTTTATCAAATTTTCGTGATTATTTTCAATTACTTATTTTTAATATTCACGAATATTGAATAACATTAAGAAAAAAATACATACTATGAGTTACTTCAGCCACAGACAAGAGAGATTAAGTTTACTCAGAGCTCTTTTCCATTGGATAAGAATGAGTGCAGAATACCTTCGACATCTAGGCGGCGGAATAATGAAGTTTCAACTTGAATGACCCAGTAAATGCTCCCATCTCACGACAGAAATCAGAACTAGCTGCGTTGTGCATTGCCGGCCAATCAGGAGAGAGGCGGAGCTTGGAGGCGTGTCTGTAAAAATTGAAGCTGTACATCACCCAGTAACTGCAGCCATCTACCGGTCGAATTCGGAACTAGCTGAGTAATTCATTGCTGGCCTATCACGAGATAGTATGGAGTTTGGAGGCTACATGACTTACAAATTAGGCTAGGATTTATGGAAGAATTTTAGACATAGTTTAAGCATGAAGAAGAAGAGGAAGAAGAGAGACAGAATTTAGGGCAGAAATTTATTCAGAAAGTCACACTTTCGAGATAAAATCCGTATTCATGAATCGCACTTTGTAAGTTTATGTGGGGCTTGTTTCATTAAGTAAATGGCGAACTTACAGCAGTCAGATCAGTTGTAGTAACAGATAGTAATATTTTTTTAAGTTTTATTAAAATTTCCTGATTATTTCCAATTACTTATTTTAATATTCACAAATATTGAATAAAATTTTGAAAAAAATACATACTATGAGTTACTTCAGCCACAGACACGAGATAGTATGGAGTTTGGAGGCTACATGACTTACAAATTAGGCTACGATTCATGGAAGAATTTTAGATATAGTTCAAGCATGAAGAAGAATAGGAAGAAGAGAGACAGAATTTAGGGCAGAAATTCCAACAGAAAGTCACACTTTCGAGATAAAATCCGTATTCATGAATCGCACTATGTAAGCTTATGTGGGGCTTGTTTCATTTTAAGTCACACCAGTCAGGTCAGTTGTAGTAACAGATAGTGGTATTTTGTGAAGTTTTATTGAATTTTTGTGATTATTTTCAATTACTTATTTTCAATATTCACAAATATTGAATAAAATTTTGCAAAAATACATACTATGAGTTACTTCAGCCACAGACAAGAGAGATTAAGTTTACTCAGAGTACTAAACAAAGAAAAAGTATAAATTATCTAGTCTCTGCTTCAGTTGAAATGTCTTTTTGAAGTGAGATTGCCATTTTATGATATAAAATTACTACAGTACAGTTTGGAATACAGTATTATCTGAAATTATTAAAGTATAGTCACATGAAGTTTATGAACATGGATTTTTCTCTAGTGACTCTTTCAAGAATCATCTTTTGTAAGGAGTCCTTATGTAAGGAACGTTCATTATAGCTCTAGGGTTCAAGAAGTGTCTAGTTGGCTACATCCAACAAAGATCGAGCTCATTGATTGTATCCAAAGACGATACAAGATACAGGATGTAATTTGATGCATCGTTACAAGCGAACCTTGTTAGACACAATGAGGTCCGTTGCCCCATTATCCGCTACCAAACAAACATTGAGTCAAGTGGGGCATTTGAAAGAGATTGTCTTGGAGCTCAGTGTAGGTGAACAATAGACAATTCCATTCTCAACTTGAGACCACCCGTTCCCCATTGCGAGACAGAGGAATGCTGCAGTTGTAGTATTCTAATCCCTTCTGTTGGGAACAGAAGCTCTCTCACCGCTCTCACTATAATCTTAAAACCCCTTCTGACTTGAATAGATGCAGAATTCCCATTATATATGTGAAACAGTAGGTTGGTTGATGGATGAAGACAGTAGATACGTTCTGTTTCACTCACACACATTAACATTCAAATTATCCCGAATTGGCCTGTGCGGCATTATTACCAGGGCTGGATTAACAACTCAAAGCCGAGAACGTACGTGACCCACTATGTTATTACATGCTCCAGTCATGCATGGTGTCAATACTGTAGATTATTGTTATGTGACCTCACTGTAACGATTGTGTGGTTCAGGTCATCCCACAACAAGAGTAGCGTGAAGTCAACTAATCTGGTGACGTAAATATTCATTTTTATATTATATGAAGTGTACAGGGTGGATCAATCAATCAATCAATTTATTTATTCACAACAATAATACAATACAATTTTCATCAATACATTTTTTAGTAAATAATACACATATAATAATAACAATAAATTACTCTTAATAATACCTGCATACATCAGCAAAGCTAGGCTTGTGCGCTGATGTAATTAGATGGATAATACAGGGTGTTCAATTTAAAACAGAACCCATTGCTTATTAGCTTGTACTTAATGTATTTATTTTGAAAAATTCTTGTTTATCCATGATTCACTTCAGTTGTAGATAGATATCTTGATGATTAACTTCGTGGTTCGAACAAATGGAAGGCGTACTGTACAACAAAGCTCTGTCAATCACTTGGGATTCCCGTTCCAAATGGAATGTTACATTCTCATTGCTCTTGTTTAGAATAGATTCCATGAGACCAATCTCCGTGGATGTTGCTCCTTTCAACAAAGACAGTATGCTCTAACTAAGACAGTATGCTCTATACAGCTCTAACAAAGACAGTATAACTCCTAGTGACCTCCAACACAATCATTGTCTTCTTGGGAGATTTGATGCGTCTGGAGTATTTTGGAACAAATGAAACTGCAGATCCCATCTTATCTCCGACGAAAATTGCATCGTTACTCTTGAATGTTTCGAATAACGATTATTATTCTGTTTCCTTGGCGTATCGAATATTGTTCATCGAAATTTCAATCATGTTTTGTGTCCAGTAACATCATGAACTAATAACAATACCAATCATGAAATCCTATAAATAAATGTAAGTGCTTTTCTTTTTTCTTAGATTCTAATTTCTCACATGCGTAAGCTCACTTATAACAAGCTGCAGTCTCGATTAAACTCTTCTTTAATTTTCTGGAAATTTAGCATATAAATATTTTCATCTACAAAAATGTAATTGATTAAGTATTGATCGAAATGAATTGAGTTCTGACACAAAGAAGAAAGGAACACTACTTCTTCTTTGTGATAATGACTACTTTGTGTCCAATAAATGACTCATGAATTTGTGTCACTACATTAATATTTTTTACATTTATAATAAAAAGTAGGAAGTGTTCCCAATACAATCACTCAACAATACTCGGACATGATTCTGTAATAGATTAACTTCATAATCATATTATGAAAAAGGGAGTCGATCTCCTTTTGCATTGACAAAAATGTAAGAAATTTGAAGTTCAGGATCATCTCATTTATTGAAAAATTCTGCTTTTTCTCTATTGATGCCGTTTGTCTCTCATACCAGACCAATCTTGACATGTTGTTCCCAGTTTATAAATTGTGAGTTGCATTTTATATGTTGGATTTGGAAATAAAAGTATACAAGCGCACATTCCGTGAGGAATTCCTGTCAACCGTGTACCTGTAACTTGACTTAATTCAAAGAAAAATTCCACCTCATGTATTATTTCTCATGGTACATCTATTATTTATTTGGATACTGAGTATGTTTTATTGTAAAAATATATTAACTGATATTCCTGTTCTTTATCTGTTTCAGGTAAGCTCCTACTTACTTTAAGCTGCTCTCCCAATCCAGAGTGAGTTGAATTTCAATTAACACTCTGCTCAACATTTAGCTGCTAAGTTGGAAGCTCTGATCATATTCACGAGAACGTAAATAAGATTCCCATGTGCAGTGATTTTGGAATTTTATGAAGCACAAGTATCATATCAATAGTTTCATTTCTATAGTTATGAATAGGTAATATTATTCTATAAGAAAAGTGAAATTACTTTGATAATATCTAATAGTTGATCACCAACAACTGGATGTTTTGTTATCTTTGTTACTTACTTTGGTGAATGGAGAATGAACTTCATCTTTCCTGGATTCATATGGGCTAATTAGGCTATTATCCATTGCACTTTAAAATGAATAAATTACATACATTTCGTAAGACTCAATTCTAAGGCTAGGCGTACACCGGTTAGTCAAGACAACACAAGATGAGATTAGTCACGTTTAGTCACAGTACATCACATAGTTGCTTATGAAGCAACACACACCGATTAGTCATTGCATCGGTGTGTGCTGAAATTACTGTGATTGAATTACTGTGACTGAAAGTGACTAATTTCGTCTTGTCTTGTCTTGACTAACCGGTGTACGCCTAGCCTTACAGAGAAGCATCCAGCTTTTTTTAGATTAGTCGCACTATTTTGTTACTTACTCCACTTGATACATTTTTTCTTTTTCAATAAAAATCAAAAAGTCGTTATTGTTTCCCATGAACTTGGTTTTTTCAATTTGTATTCTGATCAAGTGATGCAATTCAATTCAAGACTTCCATTCGATGAAGAGTTGTATTAATAACAAGCAAGTTATCCAATTATTCTATTGTCGGATAAATTCTACGTTGTCAGAAGGACAAGGCCCTCAAAATGAACACAATTGATCTTGATCAAAGAGTGCTGCTGTTGGCCTTTTGGCAGTGAAGGCGCGCTTGACTGGATACACGCCGCGTTATTACCGAATCCTTGACAGGAGTGCCTACATTCTCGACTTTAATTGTGAGCTTTCTTGAAAGGCTAACAGCATTCGGGAATACGTCTTGTAGTGCGCCGAAATGAAAGTCAAGCGATGAATGCGAGCTCCATTTTCACACTGACTGGGTGAGCTGCATTTGGATAAGCTTCATCAAACGCTGGCTCAGTTTGTGTAGCGATACTTCAACGGTAATTCGTGCAAATTGAATGCTTTGTAGCGATTTTGATCGATCGAACGTGAGTGAACTTTGTACAAACATCATTCGTTCTATCACAAACGTTCGCTGCTGCTTTTTGGAGTAGGCTACTCTTAACAAATAACTACTGTGAGTTTGGTCTACTCCTTGATCCTTTGTATAGTACAATTTTTTTAGCTTGGCGGATGGCGAATAACTATCTTTTAACCTTTCTAAAGTAACGGGTGATGTTATGTTGAATTTTTTTCAAGTGAATACTGTATATCCGTGGCGATATTTCCTATAGGAAATATACCCGGCGATGACCAAATACGTATACCACGCTTCGCCACGAACTGTATATGTAACTTGTGAAAAAAAACATTTTTTTAAAAGAAATCATCGGAACATCACCCGTTACAATGAAAACGTAGAAGAAGAAAAGAAGAAGAAGAAGAAGAAAAATTGAATTGAAAATTTGAGCCTCGACTATTGAAATAAATATTTCACAATATAATATACTATTTTATTTATTATTAATATCGAATGTCCATGTTCAATAGAAAGAATCTGTTTTTTCCCATTGGATAAGAATGAGTGTACAACACCTCTGACATCTAGACGGCGGAATAATGAAGTTGTAACTTGAATGACCCAGTAACTGCTGCCATCTTACGACAGAATTCAGAACTAGCTGCGTTGTGCATTGCCGAACAATCAGGGGAGAGAGGCGGAGCTTGGAGGCGTGTCTGTAAAAATTGAAGCTGTACATCACCCAGTAACTGCAGCCATCTACCGGTCGAATTCGGAACTAGCTGAGTAATTCAGCTAGTTCGGCCTATCACGAGATAGTATGGAGTTTGGAGGCTAAATGATTTACAAATTAGGCTACGATTCATGCAAGAATTTTAGACATAGTTCGAGCATGATGAAGAAGAAGAAGAAGAAGAAGAAGAAGAAGAAGAAGAAGAAGAAGAGAAGAAAGAGAAGAAGAAGAAGCATCAGCAACACCAAATGCAGCAGCAGTAATGCTGCTACTGTAGTACCTCCTCAGCTTTGAATTGATCCTGGATTGAGATACATGGAGCTTGCTGCAACTGCGAATGAGTGAAGTTGAAAAATTGTTAGCCATGAACCAAAAACTGAATGTATGGAAGCCAATATTTGTGCGAAAATGTATTTTTGTATCAAGAAGATTAAGTTATGTCGTATAAATTGAAGTACAGCATTTATCATTATTCAATTCATCACGATTTGCTTTTTCAGATCCTTCACTACACATAAGTCTTGTAAAAACCAATTACTAGTTTTGTATTGAATCAATCATTCTTCCTGCATCAGACTCATTTCGTAGCAGGTCTCATTCTCAATCTATCAGGGTCTTATAATTAAACCTATATAATACAGGGAAAAAATCGGTCGCACACTAGATTTATAATTTTGTAGTATGATAAGCCGTGCTATCAACGCGTAGTGCCTTTTTTGTGTTAGGCAGAACTCCTTGAACTATGATCGTTTTATTCAATCATGAGAGACCTCAAACTAAGCTCAGTGTACAAGACACTGAAAAGTCAACAAGAGAGAGTGTGTGAGAGAGATAGAGAAAGGAAGAGGCGGAGTGAAAGATACTAATAAAAATCAGTATAGCGTGATTATTGATGACGAATGACTTTCAATCAAGAATAAATTGGAGATTGGAAAAAACATCAAGGAGGAGGAAAATGAGTTTTGTCATTCTTTGGGCGTTTTTTTTTTATTGAATAGATATTTCCAGTAGACTCAATTCTAAAATTGCAATATCTAGTTTAAAAAACTTCAAAAGCTTTGATTGAGAATCGTGTTTTTCCGTAGAGACATCGAAAAGAAATCGCAATTAAATCTTGAAGAAAGAGGTTTGGCGGTGAGTTATTTGCTGCGTATTTGAAAAAGCAGTTCATTTTTCCATCCCAAGTTGGATAATGAACGGAGCGCAGGATCCCATCAAAAAAGAGAGCGAATGATTCCCACTGAACGGCGGCCGATAACATTTTTCCTGGGGTTTTATTTGGGCATTAATTGAGTTACTTGGCCAGGGAAAGCCAGCCGCGTTCACCTGATTTTCTGCTCTCACATTAAAACTCCGTTCCTGAACAATAGAAACAAAGCCACTCTGAATGGCCGCTCTTTTAATACACCCTTCGGCTTGTGAAAATAATAATTAAAGCGGGCTGCTTTTCCTCAAAGACTTTGTTTGCTAACAAGCTGCAATTTTAAATTGGATTGCTCCACCGGATGTTACATTACTCGTGTATAAACAATGTCTGCAGAGAATATTCAGTGTTGATATTATAATTGAAAACATAATTACAAATTTAGTTCAAATGTTTTTTGTAACACGTAAACTTCTAAATACGTGATTGGTACACACTTCTTGATAGTACACGATTTGACATGTTTTGAGCGTTTTCTTGTTATTGTACTATCTTGAATACATAGTTTTAACTGTAGTTTTATAGTAGTAGTAGTAGTAGTAGTAGTAGTAGTAGTAGTAGTAGTAGTAGTAGTAGTAGTAGTAGTAGTAGTAGTAGTAGTAGTAGTAGTAGTAGTAGTAGTAGTAGTAGTAGTAGTAGTAGTAGTAGTAGTAGTAGTAGTAGTATACCTGTATCTGTATAGTTCTCCCTTCATGAATTAACACTGTTCTTGAATAATCTGTTACCTGTTTTACTAATTCCCTACCAATTTTTTGTTTTTTTACTAAAACTACGCTATAAAACTATAAAGTTGCGGATATAAAACTGTACTTGTATTAAATTCAACGTGACCCCATCATTTGAGTCGATGTATAAAATAAAAAAGAAAACGAGAAAGATAAAATAAGAGATAGTGCAAGAGATAAGCTGAGGCGAGGAAACAAGTGTAGGGATGAGTAAGAGAGATTTATTAAGCTCATGTTATGTGTAGAGGGGGTAACATGCCGTGATGGGTAAAGCTTCTGAGGTGACGGAGTACAGGCTTTCATGGGTAATGGAGCCGTCTTTTAATGTGTGATCCCTCCATACAGAGTTTTAAAGCCGACTCTATCTTCAATGGCTCGGTTTCATACCGTGATGAACTGTCTAGCCTCGAGCTTCAACAGAATGGATCACTGTTAACACAAGATTAGCTGGTTCACTGAAAAAAGCATGAAATTTTAGAATCATTACGGATAAGGTTGGTCTACTTCGCGCTATGATGAAGAAACTAAACAGCTCCTAGCTACTCAAACAAAACAACACACTATTTCGTTTCTATTATGGCAAATAATTGGGGATATCAACACCTCAGACAGTAAACATACCATGAGTGCTTGTCAGCGCAAAATGTTGTAATTGTAGACTATCAAAATTTCATAAAATTATTTAGAATCCCCTAGTGTTATGTATTGCTATAGTTTTTGTTCTCAACAGAGACACATTTCTACATTTTTATACTATTCTGAACGAATATTAGTTGTCTACTCTAGCCTACTCTACATGTAGCATAGTGGAAAAATATAATTTACATTTCTTAAACAAAACACCTAGTTTTAGATAATTTGGACGAGTACTTGACACATCTTAACTCAGCTACTGGATTTGAATTGAGAAAATGTGCTTCATCTTTGTTGATCCAAAATCTTTATTCCTCCATTCTTTCATAAAGATCTCCTCTATAAAGAATGATATAGCATTCAATTGAGAAGTTAGGATAACACCTCAATCGAGCCCGACTGGTCAAGTTCTTACCCACCTCTATACAGTAATATTCATTTATCACAATATATTGATGAAAGTCATCACCGGCCCCAGTGTATTCGCATCATAAATTTTCTGAGTGAAATACGAGGTCGTCATCAGTAGCATGAGGATAGAGGCTAGAGCATACGTGATCTTGACACTCTATTCACGTCACGTCGCACTCATGTGTGGCGTGTGATATGTGTACACTGCGGGAAGTTTCCAGGCCTCTGTGAATTCCAGGCCTCGAATTCACAGTAGACCTGCAGTTGGTCCGCCACGCACACCATAAAACGATCCCTTCGTGACAAATTAATACTGCTATGCGAAAGGTAAACGGGAAGTAAATATTTGACGACAAAATTGAGAGACTTCATATACTGACGTTCCAGTGGTAAGAACGGATCAGGAGTTTAATGGTATAGAAACTAATGTAACTTGAAAAGTGAAAATATTGGTCTCATATTTAATGCTTATGGCCATTTCGCATTGGAGTAATGCTTCCTCAGAACACGTTTTACAGTGGAGTAGAACTGTTGTAGGTTATAGGAAGGAAGTAGGTAGTTTTATAATATGTTATTGATGATGTGAAAGATATATGTGGAGAGTATTCGTAAGAACAGGATTTTTATATTATGTTATTAATTGCACTAGACATGAGCCGCGTGTTTACCAGTAGTATTTGTGGAACGCAAGAGATGTTTTATTGATTTTTATTCTCATTTGTTACATTCTCTTTTCAATTTCTGCAGTCTTCTTGAAACATCATAGAGAATTCTATCTTCTACTTGTCTGTTTACATTATTTTTAACGCGTTAAAAGACTAGTGGAGCACTTATTTCCAAGGAAAAGCTTAGACCAAACAAAATTAATTTGAATAGAGGTTTTCTTGAATTCTCTTCAAAAACATTGTTCAAAAAGAGCTTCCAGAGTTTTTAATTGAATTGTGATCAACCCATTTTGAATTACAAATTCTCATTATGATGGAAAGAAATTATAATGCCTCTGCGATAACAACCTTCAAAGAAGATTCTTTCCTTTGGGAAGTGAAATCTCCTCTTTGATGAAATACTAGACATCAGAAAGAACGCTGTCATCAACCTATAATTTTTATTCTACAAAATAAGAACCAATTTAAAAATTTCAACAGCCTTATCATTTGAAGAGTCTCCTGATAGAGGATAAAGTTCAAATATTTGTTAGTCTTGTGATATCATTTCAATTCCTGACTCACATAATCTCATAATTTTTAATGAGTCACCATAACGTTAATTACTCTAACAGCTCATAGCGAAATTCCTTAACAGCTAAGATAACGGAGTCCATAGAAAATTACTTGCCGCTGAAATTCTTGGAATCGAGATGCTTCAAATTAAGTTGAGCTCATCATAAATTTCCCAAATTTGACAAGCTTTTGAAAGACTCACTCAAATGCCGTGATTTGCACATACCCCTCTCCACGTTTGCACCAGGTTAAGCAAACTGAATAGCTGAAGCTGATGAACGTGAAATTATTATGGAATTTCACACGTATTTGCTTGAACATAACGTACGGGGTTTCAACGATCGCGCTGCTTTTCCTTTGAAAAATCAACAGGAAGGGTTACATGAATCCTTTCCTCGCTTTACCCCGACTACTACATGGGAAAATTCAAAGAGAATATTCAATTCGGATTGACTACGACTTCAACGTTCCACATTTCCTTCTGAACCTGTACTCCATATTTTATATTCAATTTCACGTGTTTTTTCTCATTCACTCAACATCCTTCCTCACTCTTTCCATATAACTCTTTGTCATAAAAGTAATAATTATCGGTAGAAAACTAGAATCTTTCTCTTTTCTATCGAAATAGTGATAGAAGAGAAAGATTAATATTGGTAAATTCACTATCGCTATAGTGAATTCTTTTAAATTTGGCGGATGGTGAATGACTTCCATTCAACGATTCCATAGTAATGGTGATGTTCGGTTGAATCTTTTCATTCATTATTTTTTCATTTGTTATTTTACAGTAAATACGTGTAAAAATCAACAAAACATCACTCGTTACCATGGAAACGTTAAATAACAGTCATTCACCATCCGCCAAATCAAAAAGTATTCTACTATGAAAAACTTCCATGCGCTACTCCATCCATAATCTCTCTGTTGTTACTCTGACATGAATAATTCAAAATAAATTATTCCATGAGATTAAATTCTATAACTCGAGTTTCGTCTTTGTTGACCATTGCTAAATTATCAAATAGACTATTGATATGAGTACTTTTAATCAATATTTTAAAATGCTGTCTGTTTATCTCTTTTCTGTCTACATTCTGCCATGAATGGTTATTCCTAATTTATAACGTGAAGAAATTTAATTCAATAATACCAGTGGTGTATTTTCATCGATAGCTTCAACCTTGGTCATATCCTTCTTGACTGAAATGTACAGAATGTCTGTCTATACGAGATGAATTGTGTTATGAACGGACAAATGCATTTTTCCTACTAACAACATACAAACTACTTAAACCAGGAATTATGTGTAGGAGAACGACAGCATAGCTGTTTTAAGATGCCCAAGAAGACGTCTTACAGGAGTTGAGGATTGTGTGTAACGGCTTAGTATAAAATTTTAGCACCCCTACGGGAACTTGGAGAGGTGAATAAACAAGGAAATGTTCTCATCGGGATCCGAGCTTTACTGCGAAAAACATCTTGAAAGCTGTGTGTATTTGTTGTAGATGTTGTTTCCTGTTTTCCTCACGTTCGCTGGGATTCAAGATTTTGCGAAGAAAAACACTGGGCTTGGTCACTGATGGCATCATTAACTTTACTAGCAATATGTACGGAAGGTGTATCACGAGACGTAATGGCTCATTCATTTAACTGGGGGTTATATTACCTTAAAATCTAGTAGTAAAGTTTTATAACGATGAGCTAGCTACCCCGTTTTTTAAAAATAATTCCGAGTATACGAGTACTCTTCAACACTAAGCCGCCAATTTGTATAAAAGACTGATTTTTATTTTTGTGATAATGTGTGTGTCACGTTTAGTCACAATAATTCACATAGTTGTTGAAGCAGCACACACTGATGCAATGACTAATCGGTGTGTGTTGCTTCATAAGCAACTATGTGAAGTACTGTGACTAAACGTGACTAATCTCGTCTTGTCTTGTCTTGACTAACCGGTGTACGCCTAGCCTTATTGTTCAAATTCAAAATTCATCTTATTTATTGATAACACATAATTACAGTTAACAGTTCTACAGTACAAGAATTTACTCCCTGCTTGAATTGTCCCTGATAATGTGGTTTATAATTTGTTGCAATAACAACGAGAATTTTCAAGTGAATGCTCTATTATCAATACTAACTCTATTTTGGATATCATTATTAATCGAGATCCGGGAGAGAGAGGGTTCAGCCTGTTTCTTTCTCCTAGATAATAAAATATTATGATTTAAGTACTCCTATCAATGAATAAAAAATACAGTAGTCTCTATAATCCGGCCATTCAATACACCGGCACATCCAGTAATCCAGCATTTTTTTTCGCCGATGAGTCAGTAACTTTTTATGTCTAGACTGTAGTTTGCTGTTTCATATCATTGTTTCTTTTTCATAATAATACAGAAAAACAAAATTTCATTGGGCATTATTATACAGTACAGAAATTCAAACTATTTTCATCATAGTTTTCGTAAGCAATAAAAATGTTGTTTATTGTGAAACTACTATATTTTCTGATGTATTTTCACTAATCCGGCATTTTTGTTTATCAGGCCCTACTAATATAGGGCCAGATTGATGAGATCCTTCTCTACTACTCAAATCGGATCTATTCGTCTGCCAAAGAAAAACAGCAGAACAATATAATCACAATCATTCTAATTAGACATCAACGTAACTTTTGACTTCTGCCTTTGTGTACTGATTTTATAATAGTGAATCAATCTATCAACAATAACATAGAGAAAGCATTGTACATTTGCGCTGAATTATGCTTTCTCTATGACAATTAATTACCACAGAATACTTTGGAGAATTTTCAAAATCCTATCTGAATTTGATTCATCCATGATTCAATAATAAGAATCCATACAGCAATCAAATATGTTTGATTAATATTTTCAAAAGTTTTATATGACATTGAAAAATTGTACCATTCATATTATTCAATCTCCATATCAATAGGCTATAATATCAGAGGAGACTTGAATTTTATCTTTCACAAATATCCTTTCCATACATATTCAATCTCCATAATAATTATCAGTAGACTATAACTTGACATCTTTATATATCAGAGGAAACTAGAATTTTATCCTTTACAATATCGAACAAAATGAGCTGTTTGAAGTAATTTGAAGTAATTTCATGTATCTGAAAATTTGGAGATCTCTCTCTCTCTCTTACAAACCAATTAATGAATACTTTCTCCATCGTCAAACCTAGCAAATATTAGTAGTCGATGCAAAATCAGTTTCCTCCAAGCGTTTTCAAGAGAACAAACACAAATTTTCTCTCCTGCACGTATCGCTTTTCATAAATTCTACGTTGAATTTCACTCTGATTTCGACGTTTGAATAATAAATTTGATGGTAGATTTTGCGCACGTGAAAATCAAATTGCTTGTTCAGTTATGCTGAATTTTATGCTGCTAGTATCCGTCAGGAACGCTTCAAGGCATTGGTGGATTAAGCTTCCACCAATCATCTTTGATGTTGCAATAATCTAGTTTTGAAATGTTGTGTTTAGTTCATCTAGCTTTATTAGATTCAGATTGTGAAGTTCACTCTGTCCATGACAGTGCTGAATCTGAGTGGAGAAGTGCATAGAGCATTAATCAAGTTCATAGTCTATACCCCTTTCTTCTTGATTAGCTCCTACATTCTCGTTTTTTTTTTCATAGATGATGTACGAAAATTATTCTAGCTCTCTGTCTTATGAATTCAGGAGTTGCTTCGTAAAAGTTGAAGATTCCCGTATTTTTATCTCTAAAACCGTCTCATTATGTAACATTAATATTTTCGTTTCCCTTTAATCTTGCAAACTATTGGAATTTGCTTAGAGGATCTAAGGATTTCAAGGCAAACTCTTCTATTGAATACCTATGTTTGCTTAAACCAATTTTTTCCACTGTAAGCTACTGGCTTAGAGGATCTAAGGATTTCAAGGCAAACTCTTCTATTGAATACCTATCTTTGCTCAAACCAATATTTCCACTGTAGGCTACTGGCTTGACTGTATGATCTTTGGTTACACTTGTACTTATTTTACTTGTACTTACTCTACTTACAAATTCCAAATTTAGACTATTAGTGTCACCATACCAATTTGCTATTCTGGAGCGAAATTATTCTCAACTCTTCTATTCTAAAAATCAGAAAGTTCACAGAAGAGGACACGATTTTTCACAATGTTTTTAATAAGCGATGTAATTAATGTAATAAAAACAGCAGTTACATTACAAATCTAATATGGTTTTAACTGATTTCTTATTTATTCGTTATTTTCCATTGAATCATTCTATTCCGTCCCCAAGTAGAAGTAGGATAGCAGAAGCATGGAAAAACACTGCTCTCTTTATAGAATTTCCGCTTGTAGTTCAGATTGAAATCGATAGGTAGCGTTGATGTAGGGGAAAACGCGCACAGGTTGCTGCTTTTCCCGCTAGAGCTCGTTCCAGTGCTTGAAATGAAGTGTTGATGTCTCTGCTCAGCTCATTATGAAATTTGAATGGAATGTCATTCGCAGAGAAGCGCAACTAATATGATTCTTGATTGGGTTTCATAACGAGACTGGGAATAATGTTTCATTTCACTATTTTGAACCTAGAATCATTTAATTAACGTGTTCATGCCATCAAATGGAAGGTGAGGCTCTCAACCCGTTTATTCATTTTGTGTTTCACATTCGATATTTTTCCAATCGTTCATCCTGAACCCTTCTGATTGAAAGTAATTATGAAAAGGGATCAAATTAACTGAGGGGATTATTATCATTACTCAAGTAATAGTTAAACTTTTACACTCAACAGTGTTGAGTGAACTCGCTACTAGAGACGCAACCTCTTCACTTAGATAGGATGAGAAACGAACCCTTATTATTTCCGTTGAAAGGGTGACCGCTTGTTGGTCAGCACCACTGACTTTTAGACAATTTCAAATAATTTTTTTTTTTCTGATGATGATGCCCACATGAGCTCTAGGCTTGTGCGTGGGTAATGAGTGGGGTGATGATGAGATATGACGACTACTTTTTAGGCAGTCGGGACCGACAGCTTAACGTCTCCTCCGAAAGACGGGAGTGGCCGTATTTGTCAAAAATCCTTCCGTCAACCAGGCTCGAACCCTGGCCCAATGGATTTTATCTGACTGCTGATAACTTAATCAGTCTGACGCCTTAGCCGCCTCGGCTACGAACCACTCCAAAATATTTGTAGCTATGACTCAAATTTTTTGGAGAAATCTCGATGATGCTATAGATGCGAGAATAATCATCATATAACTTCTTGGTCCATGAAATTACCATATTCTCTTCCAAATCAATTTATATCCATCATTTCAAGAAACTCTCTAGGAATAAATCTATTTTTAAAACTTCTTAAGAAGGAGTTTGAAGGAATTTGCTCAATTAATCAAGAGAAATTCTTCAATTCTCCAGAAATGAATATATTTTTTAAACTTGTTAATGAGTTTAAAAAAAAATTCCACATTTTTTTGTGCAAAGGTACAATTTGTGACCTTGGATAACTTGTAATTAAACTGACTCCAATCGCATGACTGAACAATGAGAAAGGTTTATTTTCCCTGTAACATGCAACTGTTAGGAGAGGATCAAGCCACTTTTATTTCGATTTTGAGAATCACTGATGCAAACCAGCTATCGAATAACCAATTAATGTTCAGTCCAACGGAATGGGATCGTTCAAACGGTGCAAATCACAACAACCGACTCAGTATACTTTACATGCGCACGTTCGCTTATTTACAGTGAATGATGTAGAACTGATATTTGAGAATAAAATTTCATTTTTAACTTTCATAAGGTTTTTCCAGTATAATTGGGGATTTATAGTGTTCACATCATTCATAAATGAAGTCATCATTCCAGTAAAATATTCATGGAGTGGTTGAATTCATCCAAGAAAAATGTGATTGGAGATGATCATTAAGGAACTAGTATTCAGGAAATTGTGATCTACATTCATTTATCGATATGATTTTCAGGATAGGTTTTTCTTAAGTCATAGTTCAAAGTCCGTAGTTCGCAATCAATGAACTACTCGCATTTCAATTCTGTTTAAAAAAACTAATTGTAGAGCTTCGAATTTCCTATTCACAATGTGAGTAAATCTGAATTAAAGAAATTACTTATTTGTTACAGCTCCAGATATTCAATGAATAATCTTTTTCCATTGATCAAGTGAACTAACACTAACTACACTAACCTACTTTTGTTGTTCGTCAAAATTTGATTCTCAACTCAAATTCGAATTTGAATTTGTATAATCGTCATTCAATTACTCTCTTTTTTTCCCGTGAACAGTTGACCTATTTTTTTACAAATAGACTTTTCTGAAATCGATATTCAAGTAACGCATTTCATTTACCATAAATGGATTTGTACGGCATTGCGAGTAGTAAAAAAGAGTTCGAGCCATTTTTCCTACTTGAAACGGTACAAAGGCTAGGTTTTTATCGCGCTGTTAGTGGAGTGAAGCTGAAGCTCACCAGCGCACTTGATAGAGCTTGAACTCTTTATTCCTAGTTTCGAATCGGCTATGACAAAAAGCCAGAGCCGCTTGAAGAACAATCCGGACAAGCCAATTCACTGTCGCCACTCGACTCAAGCACTGACAGCTCATCCTCTTCTTTATTCTCTCTTTCTCTCTCCCCTCATCATCTTCATAACTCTCTTTCATATCACATCACTTCTTTCCCCAAACTCTAATCACTCTTTTTCTCACTCACACTCTCTCTCTCCCACACTCTATCTCTCTCTCTCTTTTTTCCTCTCTCTTTCTCATTCTTCCTTTCTCGTTCTCTCTTTCTCTCTCTCTTTCTCGTAATCACATACTTTCTTTCTCCACAGTTTTCCACACACTCACATTACTCTATTTCTCACTCTCATTCCAGCCTTCTCCTCTCCTCCCTCTTTCTCGCTCTCATGTCACATCACTTCCTTTTCCAAAGTTTTCCACACTCTTCTCCCAGCCTTCTTCTTCCCACTCATTTCCTTTTCGTCATCCCTCTCTTCTTTTTTTCCCTTCGCACTCTATTCTTGCACCCCTATCAACTCACTCTCTCTCTCACTCTCTCTCTCTTCTTGCTCATTCTTTAGCCCTCCTCGCTCTGTCTCCAATCTCTTCATCCATTCCTCATGTTCCTCTCTCAATCAAATCCACTCCCACTATCATCGCTTTCTCTTCTTGCTCTTCTTCTTTTTCTTCTCCTTCTTCTTCTTCTTCTTCTTTTACTCTCCCTTTTCTTTCAATCGCTTCATTCATTTCTTATGTTTCTCTCCAAATCACATCCACTCCTGACCGAGTCTAGTACAGTACTTTCCGTCGCTTTCTGTACGATGTTTGGGAAATCGTGATCACATACAAGTCAGTTTAGTATCGGATCGTTGGTTCTTCCCTCAATTTTTCTTCTATCCCAGGCTGCCTTCCGCTTCTCTTGTTGAAAACATTCTATAATCATAACAAAACAAAGAATCATAAAGAATATAACATAAAGAATCATAATTCCACTATGAAGACGAACTCATGACTATTTTAAATTTCTAAACAGTTCAATCAATGATATCATAGTTCGGAGGAAAGTTTCTTACTAGAGGAGAGTTTCATGTGGTGCAGCAGTAGTATTACAAACAAAGTAGGCTACATATCCCAAAACTCCGTTTCATTCCCTATCTGATATGATAATAGATGGGTAAGTTTCGAATTTCGGTATGAATCTGAATCTGAGGGATTCAGAGCTATCGACCAAGTTTGATGGTTTATTATACACACAGGGGCTTACTCGACATATTATTCAAAGCGATATCTAAGTAGATCACTTCAACTACACAGAGTAATTGAGCTTAGTTTTGGGCTTGAACTTTGACGGTTGGAGGAAACCGGGCTCTGCGTTTGCAACTCTCAATCTGCCATTATCACGTTGCCATCAGACATCAAACTCAAGATCTGAGATGAGATTGGATCACTAAGTTTATACGGTACATCGATGCTTATATAACTTGTGCATATCATCAAGTGTTTCAGAAATTACTGATAGTGATCCAGTGCAATTTTGTTGTCTTGCCATCGCTTCAAAACTGAATTTGAGTCTTCAAAACAGTAGGCTTACTTTACAAACATTGCTGTTCGCATTAATTTCAAAGCAGACCACTAGGCCTATCGACCATATCCCTCTCAGCAATATTGTTCGATAATACTCCATGTTATATCAATTCATATTATACTACAACATATTATATGAATAAATAGCGGGATAGGGGAATCAACTTGAAAACTGATGAGACCGAATAAGAATAATGTCTTCCTAATGAGAAAAATATAAGAAAGAGAAACTCATGAATGTGATGATAAACGCACATGATGAGGAACTGCGTCAAATACATCCAGTAGATGTGGATTTGTGGAGAAATAAATCAGCCTATTTGATTTGAACTTTATCGTTTGGCGTTCGCTATTGAAATTCACAATCTTTTTATGTACTCTTTGCAAACGAGGGTTGGAAAATCAAATGTAAAACGTTTTCAATTTGATTTTTTGGGAATTAGAGGGATTGATGTATCAAATGGACAAGGAAAGTTGTTCTCTTTGAACAACTATTGACCTAGTGATTACAATTTTTTGGTAGTTGCACTTTAACAAAGCGAGAGTAGAGCAAATCTATATATATATGTATATTTTTTTGTAAATGAGGTACAACCTTTTGAAATTATTTCTTTGTAAATGAGAGATTGATGAATTAAATGAACAAAGCAATCTGTTCTCTGAACAACTGGTGATTGGAATTTTTCACTAGTGGCACTCCAACAAAGAGTTAGTAGAGCACTTATTTCTTCGCTGAGTGCCTATTGATTGATAGAAGTCCATGATTTAACAACGTAGTTTTTCCGACGACCTGTGAGCTAAACTTTTCAATTGTAATACACCACGAGCTCGCTGCGATCTCAGTCTGTCGCTTATGTTTTGCACGTCGAAGTTGACAGAGAGGAAAAACGTTCGCAATAATTCACATTTTGATACGTAAAAGCATCGACGACCGCGAAAAAGCGAACGATTGATTTAGAGCTTTTGCAACAGAGCCATTCGCCTTGAATAGCAAATAACTCAGCCGTGAATTGGGCACCTTTTATTGATGGCATATTTTTTTCCGAAAAGACACAAAAGGCTGTTGGCTATTTGAGAAGCTGTCCGGCTACAAATGCTGCAGCCGAATAAATTACGAGTTAGCTTCTTTCACCTCGAAAGGTGAGGCTTCTGTAATATGTTGTGCGTTTCCAATAAAAAATCACAAAAACACGATACATCACACATTCTCGACAGCAGCTTGCAAAACCGTGTGAAAGGATGTTTTTCGGTCTCAATTTGTCTACTGAATTCATCGTGATGTATTGTCGATAATATTCTGAATGCAAGATTTGATTCAATATTCTTCTAGTTACTTTCAAATTACAAACGATTAAATTAAGGTAAAACTCATAAATGGAAAACAATCATGAATTCTGGTATTGATATATCGCTTTAATGAAAATATTGATATAATAAAACTGCTTTCATGCACAATATTAAGATAGTATCCTACTAAAAGGTATCACACTAACACACTAACAATCAAGTGATCGCTCTATTTCAATAATTTCTGGAAGTAAATTTATTATATTATTATCAATTATTGTTATAGCTTTATTCGCATCCATGGGAGTGGATAAGTGAGTGGATTAAAATAACAGATTGTAAACATATCATTCAAATTGCCTCTGTCAATAAAACCAACCATTCTATGATAATTAGAGAATTGATTAGTGTATATAATTATCTAATTATTTTATTATCTATGCAACTGCGCTTCATCAGTATATTGTATTGTTTGATAAGAGATGATTTCCAATTCCCTTCCCATTTCTCTCCTATTTCATAATCATGTAAATAGAGAATAATATAAAAGTACTTTTCTATTACTTTGACCTTGGAAAATTTTAGGTTTTTTGGATTCAATCCATTCTAACATTTCGCAGAATATCTACGAATTAGACATAATTAACATGTCTACGAACTGCACATATTGTGCAGTATATAATTGTCAACAAATAAATAAACAAATTTTGCAGTAAAATATATTTTATTATATATTATAATATATATAGTTTGTGCACATAGTTAACTTTGCACACTAGTTAACAGCACATATTGTGCAGTATATATTATAATTGTCAACAAATAAATAAACAAATAATTTTGTAGTAACATATATTCAAGCAAACTAGAATGTAGTGCTGATCAATATCGCTTAATATTTTATGGATAGTGCAATGAGGATTAATTAGGATTTATGATGAATATGCATTCCTATTGAACTATGCTATGTTGGTGGTACCAAGTGGAGCTATCAGTTGACGGCCCAGGATCACACAAGCCGGTCTGAGAAGTAAGTCGCTCATTCCACACAAAAGCAGTTCTAACATTTCCAATGTTTCGAAAATACTGTCCTAATAGTATGTTCACAGCTAGATTGTATGTAGGATCAATGCCCCAGTGTCGAAATTCGGTTGATGATCCTTGTAATCCGTACGGATTATCATGTAGAGAAGCAGCTTCTTCGGAAGGCCCAGTTTGGGAATGGGTGTCATTGTCAATATCCGACGTTCTCATGTCGTCATCTAGGTCTACTTCGAATAATTGGTTTGGCCTGGAATTTTTAAACGGATAAAAATATCTATTTCATTGCCATCTTCCAACAAAAACTAGACCGTAATCGTTTACTTCCCAAAAAAAACTTAATATTGAAGTCTCGTGATTTATCATACAGATAACTTTAATTCTGAAAGGAGAAAGGAGAAAGGAAGAGAGGAGAAAGGAGAAAGGAGAAAGGAGAAAGGAGAAAGGAGAAAGGAGAAAGGAGAAAGGAGAAAGGAGAAAGGAGAAAGGAGAAAGGAGAAAGGAGAAAGGAGAAAGGAGAAAGGAGAAAGGAGAAATGAGAAAGGAGAAAGGGGAAAGGAGAAAGAAAAAAGGAGATCTGAATAAGTAAAAAAAAATACAATTTTGAGGTTCTCAGTATCAATGTTTAGCTCTTCTCTTGCAATATTGTTCAGGCTCTACAGAATAAGTCATTTCAAGTATAAGTCAGGTATCGAACAATATAAGTCAAAGATCGAACAGTATGTGACTTGGGATCAACAGTATAAGACAAGGGTCGAACAGTACAAGTAAGCGGTAATAATATAATTCATTAGATTGAATATACAGGATTATTTATATTCCTTGATTTTATAGTGAGCATGAGAGAAACACCGTTTATCAACACATCATCGAAAGTTTGGAACTTGAATTCAAAGCAGCGACAACAAAACTGTTCCAAAATTTTATTGAAATATTGAAAACATTACAACTTTATTAGTCACATATTCTATAACAACATTATCCAATAATTGAATGACGTCATTAGTGTCATCATTTTGGAAGTTTGAATTCGGAAAGAGATTCCTTGACACTGTATTTGTGTTGGTAACATCAACCCACTGGTTATAGTAGCAACGTTATTGTAATTTCATCAGAATTTGAGGAATTTATAATATTCTCTCATGTCCCATGAAAAAGCTGACCCTTTTGTTATTGGGTTGAACCAACCATTGGTTAAACTATCAACGTAATTGTATTTTCATCAGAATTTGAAAAAGTTATCAAAATATTCTTTTATGTCCGATAATAAAGCAGACCCTTGCTCATTATCCTTCCTACGACTGAGTTACTAATTCCAGTGAGAAACCAAATGCAGTAGTATTTATTATGAGAGTTGGATTGGTATTGATAGGCCTACAGACAATAGAACAATAGAAGAATAGATATAACTAGTCTGTGTCATTGGTGAAAAAACTTAATAATAAACTTATAATAAATTAAACCAGAATATCAATAGAAAACTAACCTTATAAACTCTGGAAATGCACTCTCTCTAAAGAAGAATTCTGTCAAATCAGTTATGGTCCAATTAAACGTCTTCAAGTAGGAATCCCACACCATATCCTCGAACTGTCCTTTGTATGTACTGTTGGGATATGATATGATTATCCGACTTCCATTTGTTGAAATATCTTGAAGAGTTTTATTATAAATCGATTTCCCGTCTTCTTCACATTTTCTTTCAATCCAAACAGGTGTACCATTCACTCTCATTGACTTATTTAAATAACCGAGCAAATAATCATCGAATGTCAGTGGAGGGGGCTTTTTCTTATCATCCTTGTGACCGAAGAAGAAGGAAATCACCTTATCGAAAAAAGTTTGGTTTTTTAAAGCTTCTATTCCGTTGTCCTGGAACTTGCCGCTACTCACTGTAAATGAAAAAGGTATGTTTCTCCATGAAACAATTTCTATCACATTATCAATCGTTAACGATATGTGCTTTCAAACTATAGGTGTAGAAGTACAGTGACTATAGAAGACAGAATACCTATAGTCACTGTAGGTAGAAGGAAGGTAGCGAGAATACAGAGCCTTGATGAAAAGTAGCGGTTTGTATGTGTGTCATATTGAGTGAATACAATCAGCAATTAATGAATAATTAGCTAACTTACTTCAGTTCCCTGGTCATACAGAACAGACTACTTTGCTGAAAATTGATTATTTTTCTACAATTGATGTAATTTTAAGTATTCTGAAGCCTCATTCTCAGCATAAAATATATCATAAACTAGAACTCAAGTCGAATTCAACAATCTAGAATTAAACTTATACCTATATATTTTTATTTAGAATCTCCCTTATCTCATGTTTTGTTCAGTGAATCCGATACTGTAATTATTATTTTTGAATGGCGTTCATTGTAATAACTATCATGACCCAGAATTTAAGAGAGATACTTTGTAATCTACATGAGTAAAGTGAATATTCTATTCTATTGAATTGTATTTCTATTGTATTATTGTTGTGAATAAATGAATTGATTGATTATTCTATTCTCAGCAAAGAGTTCCTTGTGAATATAAATAATATGAAATCCAGCTTAATCATAGAATCTGATGTAAATCCATCTATCCATAGAATTTATTTTCTATAATAAGATGAACAATAATTTTTATAAATACCTATTATCCATTACTGTGATCTCTATTCAATACATTTACATCAACAATTAATATCTCTCACTTTTCTGATACTCAGTAGAACAAGGAAAAGATAACATTCATCTGAGGTCCAACAAATCTGAATAAAATGAGAACAAAAGGGTCTCTTTATGTAATTCTCTTAACAAAGAAAAGATTTGAAGGATGAGCTACGATTATTGTGAATTAAAAATTGAAAATCAACTAAAATCACTCACGTTTGATTTCTGTTATATCCAGAATAACAACTTCTTTCTTGGAATGACTAATAAAATATAGCAGTTCTTCAATGACTGTATCTAATGTTGTCTGACAACAATCATAATATGCTGCATATAAATCAAGATTATGGATTGATACTCTGATGTCCAAATACCTTATACCCATTGCTAGCTGATTTATTACAGAGTGTGGCTGAAATCAAAATCAATCTCAATCATTAATGACGGTAACATTAAAAATGTACAAATGAATGTGAAGTATCAAAACTTGAAAAGTGCCAGAGAAAATTAAACACTGTGTGAACACTGAATTAGCTGGCATTTGATTCAATGTTAGCATTTCGGATGATCGGTCGCTTTCTGACAAAAACTGTTCCAATGTTTGTCTAGTCTGCGATAATTTGATACAATTTATCGCAACGTTTGGACGTCGCTTTTAGATACACTTTTAAACTTGAAGTTGTCTATTAGAAGACCTTCCTAATATTTTTAATCTACCTGGAATATAAATACTAAAATATATCAGAATATCATAGCTTACATTTTGAATGGTGTAGCAAGCTGAGTTAGCTGTCCCAGGAATGAAAATGTCTGTGAGGGATCTATTCTTTATTGTCTCCCAATAGTTACTTTGCCAGTTTGGAAATGTGTAGAACCTTGTAGTTGTGATAGCTGGGAAAGAAAATGTTCAAACCCTTTCAAAGTTACGTTTGAAAGATGAGCTCATTGGTAATTTGAATAACGACAATAATATTGTGGTGTTTGATTCAATAAGAATGATGATAATCATAATCTAATATATTATAGAATCTTCAAAGATTGGTGTTTGATATTCGTGATGAAAAGCGTGTTGAAAGGTTTGCAGAAGATAGATATACCACATCAATTGATTTATCTCTTACAATCATCACGCGTAATGGACTCAATATTACAAGGAAATATTTCTCAGATTGACTCGTTCAGTAATTTATATCTATATGAAGATAATAATATGTGAGAAGCCATGGATTTATAATTGAAGAAGAAATAGGAGCTTGATAATAAATTTTATTATGTAATTTTCAAAGTAAAACCTATTCACGAATTTAATATTTGGCCCCAGCCAAGAAGAATTTGACGAACACAGATCACGTTCTCGGCAAACATGACGTGATAATTCTTTATTTTGGTGAACTTCGAATATTTCCAATACACTTCACAATATGATATTACCAACAATATGATCATAAATGGATGGAATTATCTTCATTTGAATTTTGACCAATTTCTATTTATGTTTGAGCGCTGAAACTTCTAAATAATGCCCTATAACTCTTCCCCTCGTTAAATCTCTATTTTTATCCCGAATTATTGCTCGAAAAATCCACCAATATCGCTTTGATCAACTTTAAAAACCACTCTACTTACGAGCACACATCGGGTAGGATATGAATTGGATGAGACAATAATATTGTAAATGAGACAGATTTGGGGCAACCTGTTGCCTTTATTACCGATAAATAAATAAATAAATAAATAAGTATTTTTCAACCAACCTTCATCAGTATTATCACTTCTCTTTCTCCAGAAGCATGCGGAATATTGGAGGGACTGTCTAACAGTGATGTCCAATGACAGGGAGTGGTTACTATCAGCTGATATAGGAGTGACTTGACGACCTGTTGTATTGGTCACTTCAAATGAGTAGATACCCTTTTGTCCACTAAGCCAAGTGGGAACACTGCCGTCATAAACTGCAATCCAGTCTCCATTTTTCAACGTCGCAGAATCCCACGTCACCTCCAGCATTCGACTGTACACTTCTATTGTCAAAGCTAACTTAGTCGAACTAGTACAGTTGTTAGTATCAGCTGTAGTTGTATTATTACAAGCTGTAAAAGATTTTTTCAACAAAATTTCATTTATCCTCTATGTTTCAGATAAGGTTTCAATTTCGTTCAATCAGTGCGAGAATATTGTATTAAGAACCAGTACCCAGTACCGTTTAGTATCGATTTATCGAAAAATGTATCAACCAGTTCAGTATCGATTTAATCGAAAAATGTATCAACCATAGATACACGAAAGTTCAATGGATTGAACCGCCGTAAAATTATGTCATCTAACATAATTTGGCCAGTTGAACCAAAATAACACTATAAAATCATTGCATTGACATAGGATTCGTTCATTGTTTTCTTTGCGTTTGTTCTGTTAGATCAAACGCAAAGAAAACAATGAACGAATCCTATGTCAATGCAATGATTTTATAGTGTTATTTCGGTGCAACTGGCCAAAAGACTCCAATCTGAGGGTTCATTGACTTTAGTTTTATGGTCTTGAACATCAATAATAAATATTTTATTTATAAACAGAACTGTAGAGCTCATTCTAAGTTCGAAAACTTGCTGTACTTTATTTTTATTTTTCAAACATTTATAAGGAACTTGATACCCCGGGTCTCATAAAACTGCGACTTTATTGAACTTCTTTGCTAACGGAATGGCAAAAATTATTGGAACGTTGACCGCTCATTCCTCATGACCACGATGACTTTCTTAAAATTTTCTTTTGCGATATCAATAGCAGGATTCTTTTAACTTGTCACAAAACAGCTGATTTGACGTTAGTAAAGAGCGTACACCAATCAGCTGTTTTCTGACAATTTTAAAGAATCCCATAAAATTAGATAAAATATAAAAATGGATAAAATCCCATAAAATATCTCATAAAATTAGATATTTTTAATTAGACGTGAACGAACAGAATCGGAATAGGAACCACGGAGGAGTACTGCTTACAAAAAACATGTTCACCTATTTTATATAAAGATTAAATCTCATATTATAAATTTTTCTAAATTCAATAGCTCGTATTAACCTTTCCTTCCATTACAATAAAAGCATCTTTTTCAATCAAATTTTTAAAATTACATTGTATAATATAAAAAATGCAATAATAAGCTATGTTCAGAATGATTTTTAGAGTCTGAAAAAATCACTCTTCCTTACACTTTATCAGGAACTATTTACAAAATTATTGATAAATTGAAATGAATTATCATCATTACATGGATAGAGTATATTGTAGAATAATATTATACTTACCATAACACTGAGTGAATATTCCAAAGAAAATGAGAATTATTAATTGAGGAACTGGAAGCATACTGTTTTTCAATAGTCAGCTCACTGCAGTTATATCCAACTGTTCGAAATTCTACTTCGAGGTTTTGTAGAGCTGTGCTTATTAGTCGAACATCGGGAATTCCTCTAAACGGATCTTAGACCTTATCTTGGAAGGGACTCCAATACTGATCAAGAACAAAAATTCTCTTTCAAAAGTACAACAATTGAAACTCAATCTGGAAAAGCAAGTGTGCACAACTAGATTGCAATAATAATTCATGATAATGAATCAATTGTTCTGGTATTGAAATACTTCCTACTGAATAAACAACATTTTCAATCAGCTCTGATTGAAATAAATCTAAGCAAAGTTTCGTATTTTAGTCATAACACATGGATGTTATGCTGTTACCATCAAAGATTGAATCTCCAAAATAATTAGAACTAATTAGAATCGTATGAAAACTAATATCAACTCAAATTCAGAAAATTAAGAACTATAACGCATAAGCTGATTTTTAAAGTAGTTGATTTTGGTTCGTGTAAATCGTATTTGGAAAATTACAGTATTAATAATATCAACTACTTCAATTCTAAGGGTATGAAAACACCGCTTCTCCCAGACTAGCTATTTTTGAATTACATTCAAAATAGTAAAAATCTCACCAGTTCTAATTTTTAGATTAAATTTTAATTTAATTTAGGGTATATGACATTTCCCTTTGTGTATTGAACCAAGTTAGATAAGTTCCTCCTACAATGGGCGGATTCTACAACCGTTGTAGAAACCGCCCATTGTGGGAGGAGCTTATCTAGGCCAATGGCAGTCGTTGACCTTGATAGACCATTCAACTGCCAATCACAGCGCTCGGTCACGAGTATAAATTCTGCTACACTGTAATTTAGTTTTAGGTTTTACCAGAGATTGATAATGGAGGAACAACCGAAACTGCAGTATCTCATTGTTTTATTAAATATGTGGTTTTGACAACAACAAGTCTTATTATTCAGTATGGATAACTACCACAACATCACCTTCACTACTACACAGAAAGTTAAAAAAAATTGCTTGTGGGGAAAATCTTGCTCTCAATTGGAAAATGAAATGGTAGAATAAGATAGTAATGAAGTGAATTATGTCTGATAGCCCGAATGGGAAATTTATTCCCCTGCTTACCTTGGAAAACTCCTTCTCCAAAGAATACAATTGAGTGAATGTCTACTCAATCTTTTGTCGAACGACTATACTATGTAGCAAATCCTCTCAGTGCAACAAGTAGAGTTTAATTTGTACAAACAAGAGCAGGTGTGGTTTCTATGTAATTAAACCACTATTCAATTATCCATCTTGTTAACTATACTTTGCTCTTTGGTCATGTTCACATAAGTCAATTGAAATTATCATTTTTCAAATAAAAATGACGTACGAAAATCATGATTTTCATGGCAGAATATTCTAATAATTGGATTATTTATTTTGAAAATATTCTGAGTGATTATTTCAAACAGGGCTAGATACATTTCCTATAGTCTCCTATCTCCTATACAATCATGTCGTATAGAAAATATACCCGGCGATGACCGGTCAAGTATACCATGCTTCGCCAAGGGTATTTAACTGTATTATCTGTGCTAATATTCATTGTCTTCAGTTTCATGCATCCAATAACCTGTTTACAAACATGTTAACCCACAGATGGTAATATTGTTTTTGTAAAAAAAAAGATGGACACATCATATGAATTGCTTTCCAGACGGTGGAAATGTTGCTGATGAAATGTTTCCAGATAGTACGGAGACTGAAGGGACACGTTGATTTGAATATGCAAATGATATACGGCGCCTCACCAAGCTTCCCCTTCCCTTCCCAATTCACCCCCACCTCACCACGCCCTATTACTGCCCACGAAAGAAGACGAGAGTGGAAAGCGTTCCGGCAAACATCATCCCCCCCTTGTATATTTGCTCAAGCTCGGAACAGAAGCACGTGACAAACAGAAATTAAAGAGGAAGAATTTTACTTCTATTCTCTCTGGTGGCAAGTGACCTCAAGCATTATGATCTACTCAGAATGATTCTGTAGTTCAGGTACAGAAAAGCGGTCGCATCACGCTTGGAATCTCAATGAGCAATGTCAACAGATTTGATACTCCGCGTTTGAAAAATGAAATTCATTTGCACTTGATTCTGGTGAATATTTTTCATCCAGAGCGAAAAACCTATGACTTGTTTTCTCAATCAAGTTAGGTACTGACCTCAGTGTTTTAAGTTTGATTGTGTTACTCATCGTTGCATTCATAGCCAAAACGCTACTTATATTTATGGTATGAGTTATTAGATACGTGGCATGAGATTAATTTGATTGCCCTCCATTTGAGAGAGCGTCATTTATTACTGAGTTGAGGGTTATAATCCACAACCCTCTGAACTTTCCTAGAATGTTGCTGGTATTCATTCTTCTTCTTCACTCGCGCTCAATATTATTCTTGGCATTCAGTGATTGTTTTGAGTGATCCATATTGTGAGAAGCTAGTTCTGTGTCAGATTATCAAGCTATACAGTGTATTTCTTTCACTCTTGAATACTTTCACTTTTAACACAAAAATATAGTAGCATTAGACATTAAAAATCTCAGTCCGCATGGAACTGCTAGGAGATACTCTCTCATTCAATAAAAATAATTTGTCTGTAATTCTCTTTTTATCAATCTCAACTTATTTTGATCTTTCATATATAAAAACTCCAATATATCAAAACAGATATATATTATAATAATTGCTCGAGAGGGAGACATAGCCAAAAAAAGGATGTCAATGAAAACTCAATACTCCATCATAACATTTTTCTTCATTTTTCTCAATTGAACTTGGATTCTACAATAATTCTCTTATAGAATGTCATATCTACTCTTTCTTATCCATTAATCTCACTCATCTATAACACGCCTACCACGAGAATAATGTACCACGGAATGGTAACCATTTGAAATTTTCCAAGTCTCAAGTCTTCAACCGTCTCAAATTTGATAAAAAATCTTCAATTACTGTACCCAATCTTTTTTACTTTATTATAAATCTTTATAGTCTCTGTTTCATTCAAACAGCACAAAAATTCATCTCCACGTTTTCATCCTTCCTAACATTACATTCTTCTAATATGATCTAATTTTATCAACACTGTATAACATGATTTCATTCTTCCCTCACATATTTTACCCAGAACTTACTTCCATCACTACTACTTTACTTTCCACTCTATCCTTTCCATTCTATTGTGATGAATAAACGTGGTCCTCATCTCTCTCACTCTCCACATTTGTTATCACTCTGGCTCGTTCTGTCTTTGTTGCGCGTTATCAGCAGCCTGTGGCAGAGCGCATGCGCCAATCGACTGTGGGGACTGGGGCTGGAGAGCTTCGCCAACTTGGCAGGTCTAGTTTGCGTTGACGTTCCGAGCGGCGCTCTTCTGGCTCCGAGCGATTTTCGAAAGCGCGTTGCTTGCCTAGTCGCGTTGTTTTCCTTCAATATTGTTCGGTCGCTATTCAATAGGCTACCACCTTCCCCTTGCATTTCAAACTCAACAGTGTACGTTGCTTCGATCATTCACTATAATTTTTTATCTAATTTTTCAACATAACTCACTATCTGTCATGATTCACTTGGATCGATTCAAAATCAACTTTGGTTAAATTACTAGACGTTGTTCCTATAACAAACTATATTTTTCATCTTCTCCCTTTCTGTTTTGCACAAACCTTTTCACAAAACATAACATCATTATGTAGCTCTCATAATTCATTTAGTACGAATAAAAATTGAGTCTGGTACTACAATCTATAGAATATTAATAAGAGCTGACAACGTTTTCTTCATCAGCAGTCTATCCCTTCATAGATTACTCCACAGAGTCTTATGCTTCGATGATGATGGGCTTTGAGGTGTTGTGATTGAAAAATAACGATACCAACTGGAGAAGCAACAGGTTGATAATGGAAGCCAAAATCCATTTGTGAGAAAGAAATGTTGATTATTATAGTTGTCATTGCTTTAAAATGTGAATGACAATGATAGGGATTGATTGATTCATCACTAGAATTTAAAGTTATGGATCACAAAATTTAGAACTCCAATAGGGATTTCAAAGTCAACAGGAATTTCTTGAGCCCTCGTTTTCATACTATGTCAACATTATTTGCAATATTTCAATTTTCAAAAGGTCGGAAGATTCTCTTTCAATTTTCCCATATTGGAGTAATATGATAGTAGATCCGAGAGAGTTGTAATCAGAGAGCTCCTATCAATCGAATAAAAAAAGAGGAGACTTCAATTTTCTATATAAACAAATTTTCATTCAAAAACTTTGAATAATCAACTACACTTTTGTCATTGATTCAAATAAAATATTCATAAGGTAGCTCATAGGTATTGATGGACTACTGTATTTGCACAAGTCACAACGTATTATTGACCAAATTGACTTCATTACTTGGGAAATAGTGGGTAACTGTATCAATGCCAAAGAAATAGTGAGTGAACTGTATCAATGCCAAATGCCAAATCACAATTGCTTGGATATGTAAATCTTTCTATGTCACCTAATATTTTCTGAACTGACTAGAATTTCTGGGAATGATAACTATCTATCATTAATTCATTATCATAAAGAAATGAAAAAATTGGTTATCCTTTTTTAACCTGACACAAATTCCTGAAAATTTACTGTCATGGGTAGCCTACATATTACTGGCAGTAAAAAATTTAAGTTACTATAAATATGAACACTTGATATACTATCTAACAAGCACAAATATTTTTATACCCATCTACCATAATTTCCCATTCATGACTACCGATATACAATATTATTCATTTTTTCAATCGAATTGAAACATTGAATCATTGTCCCAAGGTGATAGCACTATCGATTACACTTTGAAAATAACATTATGATTATCAAATACAAGAAGCGAATGGAATATTCTGATAAACATTGACAAAAGCAAAGTTCTGCTAGATTGGTGAAACCACAGAACCCAACCACGAACCGAGTTCGCGAACATCTCTTCAATCGCTCAGGATGTCAAATATTTACTTTTTGTTGATTGAAAACTGCTACGGATGTTTCTGATTGACAAACTGTGGCCACCTTGTTGTGCGCACGCAATTCCATTCATCTCCAGTTGATAATAGAAATTGTTTTGCCCTGTTGGAACGCCCACAGTTGTTTGATAATAATTGCACCCTGGCTAATAACCTACCATTCATTAAACTGGGAATCATTGTATCAACACAATTTCCCGCTGTTGTGGATTCGTCAAAAAACAGTATCGTAATAGCTTCCATCACACAAATGGACAGAAAAAATTACCAAATAACGTTCTGGATTACAGTTCATGGTTATTCTAAATAATGCTACACTATAATACTAACTTACATAATCACTTACATAGTACATACATATTTAGGTTTTTTTATCGTATGGCTTTTATTGGTGGGGAGACTCTTACGGGTAGGTTCCACCTCGACTCATTGCACAATTTTTTGTGTCTTTTTTGTATCTTTTATGTCTTTCTATGTATTTTTTACATATTTAGGTTATTCTATAATAATGCTAGTTTCGATGAGAATAATGCAACTCTACCAATCATTCAACTCATGAAAATGAGACTTCTATTTTGTATATCAACCGTCATTCAAGAACCTTGAATCATCAACTACCCTCATAAATTTATAAGCTCTTGTTATGCGATAGATTCGAATTAGGTATACGTATTGTTTGTTGTTCCAAGTATACATTTGATGACAAAGATCAATCATTCAAATAATTCATTAGTATGTCTTCGTCATTATTATACCAGTTTGAGTGTATAGAGAACTATATTGTATTATATCGATATAACTCTAGTTTTTGAACTACAAGTATGTAGCATACAACTTTCTACTGTACATACAACATTCTCTGTATGTTACAATTCATCATATTTTCACCCATTGATTATGAGAGTGATGTTGAATTTCACTAACCGTGTAATTTGCCAGGATAGATTTTGATTTACTTTGATTTTGTAATTTTTATCGTTTTATCCAATACAGAGAAGAGAAAACAGAGCACTACCACTACAATTGAATCATAATTCAATTCATAATTCGGTTCATACAATTCAACCGGTATCCATGGCTTCCTTATCATTCAGTAAGCTGATCTTTTAAATCTTCATTTATAGATAGAATAAGTAGTTTCCGTGACAATAAATTCGGTAAATAAACCTCAAATTCAGAAAGAATAGGCTTCCTGTCTGTTTCTCCACATTACTGCGTCAATTGTAAGTGGTCTACCAAATGAACATCAAAAACTGTCCATAAATTAGTTGTTGTAGCTGCAACTGTAAATGTAGTTGTTGTAGCCTATGTAGTTGTAGCCCTAACCTACATAATGTTGGTCACTCACTGTTCACCAATGAATTTGATTACGGAAGCAGGAAATGTTACTCAACTTTTTCTTGTTTCACCAGCAATCCAATTCCCTCCAATCGGATTGTTGGGGATGAAATCCGTCCAACAATTTAGAGCCACTAAATGAAAGACTGACAAACAAAGTCATTCGGTTCGTCCCCCTTTGTCATTGTGTCATTGAGCCCCTCCCCAACTCAATCATAATAATTTTCTTTATTGGCTAGTTTTCCATTCTTCATGTTGAAGTAAACATTTCCCTCATCTGTCATCTTGAGAACCTAGAATGAATTTGCTGTATTTTCTACAGAATACTATTCTACTAGAAATCAAATGAATGGAAGAATAAGAAATATTTTGCTTATGGAGAAAATGTACATCAGATATATATATAGCCTACAGACACAATATAATGTATTATATATGATATAATTATATGCATAAGACATAATAGATGCATAATTTATCTCATTAGAATGATGACAGTGTGAAAAAATTTATTCTCTATAATGCAGCTGTATCAATAATGTATAGTGTGAGGAATTCCATGAATTTTTATTTTGGTAAGAAGCTATAATGAGTTGTAATAATTCACTTCCAGTACAGTGTTGCCATGTTGCCAAGCGAGTTTATACAGACAAAAATCCGTTGCAATACTGTGATCGAGTAGAATTTTTTGAAAATCATAATTGATGACAATAAATAAAGCAGAACACAATTTGGAGAAGCTCCCCATTTATTACAGACCGGAATCCTACGTCAGAAGTTGGATGTTTGATAATTTGATCAATACTAATGACGTTGATGCTGATGGACTCGGGAAAATTTTGATTGATGAAAGGATTGTTTTGGAAAGGAAAGCGAAAAATAATGTACAATTCCAAAAAAAAAGCTGATAGTGGGATAGCATGAGGCTTGAAATTGCCATAAGTGGGTTGCACTTTGTAACAGGAGAGATAGTTGGAGATATCGATTATCCATTTACTTCGTGGTGAACATAGAACGTTATGTTACTAGACGTAACGTAACGTTTTTTGATAGCGATACGAGCAGTGGAAGAGGGCTAGCTGTTTGAAACTTTTATCCATTTTTTTTCTCTCGTACCTGCAAAATACAACTGCAGTATACCTGATTTCCTAAACTTTCTTTCTTGTCATCATCATCATACACTTTATTTTCTTTTTTCAAAATCTCTCAATTCCTCCCCATCTATAGAACGTTCCAAGTATTTCCTCCTCCTTCTCCTTCTCCTCCTTCTTCTCCTCCTCCTACTCCTCCTCCATCACCACCTACTCCTTCTTCTCTTCCTCCTCCTTCTCATACTCCTCTTTCTCTCACTACTAGGCCTACTCCTCTTCATTCTTGCTCTCAAATCCTCCTCCTCCTTCTTCTTTTCCTCCATCTCCTCCTGCTCCTCCTACTACTCCTTCTCCTCCTCCTTCTTCTCATCCTTCACTCCTTTTCTTCCTCTCCACCTCCTCTCCACCTCCTCTTCCTACTCCTTCTCTCCTTCCTCATCCACCTCCTTCTCCTCCTCCTCCTCTCTCCTACTCCTCCTCCTTCTCCTCCTTCTCCTCCTCCTCCTCCTCCTCCTCCTCCTCCTCCTCCTCCTCCTCCTCCTCTCTCCTACTCCTCCTCCTTCTCCTCCTTCTCCTCCTCCTCCTCCTCCTCCTTCTCCTCCTCCTCCTCCTCTATCTCCTTCTTAATCCCTCTTCTTTTTCTCCTTTTATTCCTCTTCACCTTCTTACTCCTCCTCTTCTTCCTCTTCTTCTCCTCCTCCTTCTCCATCCTCTCTTCCTCGTACATCTTCACCTTCTTGCTCCTCAAACCTCTTCTTTTCTATCACTTCTCTTTTTCTTCATTCTTGTTGGTCATATTTGTTGTGTTTTCAATTCACAGTAAACCTCGAAGTAACGTACACTGTCTTTTTTTTGTGAATCCTATCAAAATTTTCATCAATAATTGTAATTGATAGATTGAATAATTGTATAAATAGAATGGAAAATGAATTAACTCAATATCATGAACTAATCAAATAAATTCTAATTCATTTCAATTGTATACTTATCACATGCTTTTCCATCTTTTTCTCTCAAAAAATATTAGGATACCAGAAGTGCATCGTTAGAAACATGTGTGAACCACAAGTGACAATAATAAATCCAGACTGGAAAAAACATTAAAAGGCATTAGAATGAAGATTACTGAGTGAAGTGTGCTTCTCTACATTTTTTAAATCGACATAATATCTTTATGAATCTCTACAGTGCCTCCTGTAAATAACAACGTTAAACATGTTTGTATGTGAATGTCTTATTTTAAATATAATTTATAATAATTATCATAATGAGAAACAATACCAACGTTTTTTTTTTTAATTCAGATTTCAACCTCATACCATAAAATAACAAAAATATTATTATAAATAATTATAAAAATATCAATAATGATAATAATGTCAATTGTATCAGCGATTGTTCCATTATTCCTTTGTTTTTAAATGTTCGTAAATGTGTAGTCAACTATATAGAAAGTTATTTTCAAGATTATTCATTTAATAAATTAGTGCTGCACATGATTCATGGCTTACGTTTTCAATGAACAGCACATCAAGCTTCAGTGCGTTGTGAATACATTTTCAAAAATGTTTCTTCAAATATCACACCAGTCGTGAGACTTCTATAATAAGATTGTCTTCATGAATGACGTCAAGATGTTTATAAGTTTAACAATCATTTAAGAACCAAGTTCAACGCAATTGAAAACATTAATTGCGAAAACCATAATATCATTCACAAAAATAGTATCACTGCATTACCATGCATACAACAATATGCACACTACACTAATCACGACAATAATACACTCTACACTATTCACCTAATTCATTGATTTAGCATCATATCTAAAACTATATACTACTAATTATACAACCAACTTCTACAGAAAACAATTACTACATTCATATTGCGTGCAATCACACACTATCATATATGAAATTTCATTCATAACCAACGAATTATTGGAATAATACAAATTATGAAGAAGTGAAAAGTCTAACGAATTTGCTTTTGTGCAGTTTAAAAGTAAGCATATTCCCCCCGCAAATTCAATTCCTTTTTTCAATTCTAAAATTGGATGAAAAAGTTTTCAAATCAATATACTCGTGGAGTGGGTGAACTGAAGCTCTGATTTTGTGACTGTAAAGGGGTTTTCTGAGTCGTAGCTACTCAATCTCGACTTTGAAGAGGCAATAAAATGGCGTCCTTGACTCCTTCTAGCTCGTTATGACCAAAGACAAATATGAAGTTTGATGTCAAATAGGGGAGAAAATTCCCTCGGAGACAATATCCGCAGCCAATATCTTGCTATTAATTTATTTTCAAGCATCTTCGACTTCTCAAGAAATAAAGAGTGCTCTATCCTACAGGTATCAGAGATACTGTACAATGAGTATCAGAGATAAATACAACATTGAGTATATAACCTTTTTTGAAAAAGTAATTGCAGAGCACAGAATTATTTCTTAGAAGTCTTTTATTTGATTTAATTTGAGTAATTCTTTGAGAAAAACATAATTTCAATCACAAAATTAAAAATCATATATACGGGTTTAAATCACTAGCAGTCTCACCACTGCCTTAAGCCTGGATTTCAGTAGAATTATTGGTACAGTTTATAGGGCAATTAGTAACTGTCTCCATATCTCCCCCAATGGAAAGTACATGATAGGAACATGGACATGTTACTCTACTTCTGTCTAGTATGCCACCTACTCTACCTCTATTTCTACTAATGAAAATCAGGATTAAGCTGAGTTTTCATTGGTGGAAATAGAGGTAGAGTAGAATGCACAGTAAAGAGTAGTAGAGTAACTCTCTACCATGGGTTTGCTTTGGGAGAGTTAACAAGATAGGTATAGCAGGATCCTTTTAACTTGTCAGAAATCAGCTGTTTTGGTAATAATTGAACAGTGATTTCGACACAATAATCAAAAGGCTTAAAATTCTTAAAGACTTTTAAAGTCTTCATAGACCTTTTTAAAGAAGACCTTTCAAAGAATAACTTTTTAAAAGACCTTTTCAATAATCTGCGAGATTCAGCATTTGTAGGTTAAGTATTGTGATATTGTTCAAAAACATATCAAAACATATGTTTTCTGACAAATTAAAAGGATCCTGCTATAGTACTTTCCCAGTGAATTCTGCCACTACTAGTGAATTTTTGGATTCAAGGCCTTTTAATAATTTGATATAAAGGGCGATAATGAAAGGCAATAATTACTGAAATGTTAGTAAGAAAAAATATTAATAATAATTTCTAATGATAAAAGTACCCTATTTATTATAATATCTACTATAAGTGTATTATTAATATACTTATTATGATATCCAAAAATTATTATAATTATAATTAATGAGAATTACACAGAATAATCAATACAGGAGGCACTGTGTGAGGGCTAATCAATTGTTGTGAATGTGTATGTGCGCGTAGCTAGTGTCGAGGCTACGTGGCTCTGACAAGAACCGGAAACTGCTTGAAGAGGAAACTGGTGACATTGGCCCACTTCCGGTTCGGGATAGGTCGAAATCTTTGTGTGTTGAGAAGTTGGCGACACTGCTGAGACCCGGCTACGATCCTGCCACTCTAGCGGCCAGAGATCTCAACTTGCATGCTCTACAAAGAAGGAGGGCTAGTTCCGCTATGTAAGTTATCAATGCACATTGTTATCATTTCATTAAATTTGTACTTAAGATATTTTCGACAGGCATCCTACAGAAAGAGGAAATGATAATACAACGTATTTTTAAATTTGATATGCTCGGAAAGTTACTTTGTTGAATGTTAATGTTACTTTGTTATTGTGAATGTTACTTTGTTCAATTGTTTTATTTCACAGGAGGTGTGAACAATAGGTTACTGCTTTCTCACATCCTGGGACTTGAGGCGGCACAGGTACTCTATGCTGCTACTCACGCATATGGAGCTTTTTTTCGGCACTAATTTTCAGGTTAATAGCCTAATTGCTGGGTCCAGTTTCATGAAAAAACACCCAAGCCTTAAGACCTGTACAGACAATTCCACTTTCAATCATTTCATGCATTGATTCAATTTTCTGAAAAGATACATAAGAAAATATTTTTTTCAAATATGGAGTAATTTTCTTTGAATAATGAATATTATTAATTCACTTCACCTTCCTATACTCAATACTGAGTACTAATATTATTCAACTTCTAACCTACCTATATCACTTCACCTTCATCATCCATCATGTCATTAGCAAAATGTCTTTAATTGATTTTGGAAAAAGGTTTGGAAATGTCTTTATGATTTGAATTGACGAGTCTCAAGATTTTGGGACTTGGAATGGACTCTGTATCAGATCGAATACTCTTGTCTCCTGTTGAAAAACTGTATAAAATATACCATGGTTGAACATGAAGGCCGTAGCCATATAAAAGTGTTTGAAGATTCAACCTGATCTGTATCATGGGAGAATAGAAACGTCCTTACTCCAACCTCACCTAACTTTTGGTGGTTTTGAGGCGCTACAAGAAAGTACAGAACAGAAAACTTATTCAGTTATCCATCTTCCAACACTTCAGCTTTGCGGTACTTCACCTTTGAACTTCTCAACAATCTCCTCCCACCCAAGCCGCAGCTTTGCAAAGTTACTTATCGACAACCGTGAGTAATTCATCATTAATTAATTATAGCAACAGTTTGTGCTCTTTGAGAAGCAAAAGTTGAAGTTTGTCGATCTAAGTCAATAGATGGTGGAAAAAGTAATTATTTCACATTATGACTAGTGGCGAAGCGTGGTATACTTATTAGACCAAATAAGTATTAGACCACGCTTCGCCACAGATTATGACCCAAATACGGGAATAGGTGAGGTGGAAAAAGCTTTGAGAACCTTTTTCAAGAGTGAAAGATTCAAAGAATCTATCACAGCTTTTGAAAAAGTGACAGGGTCGAAATTGCGTGACCTGCAATCTTTCAAGAAATTAATAGTGCCAGTACTTAATTTTAAATTAATATTTCTGATGTCATTTTCATTTAACAGTATAAGGTTCTACAAATCAGTAATTAGATTCTTGAAGTCTTCCTGGTAGCACCAAAATTGATGATTGGGAGGTCATGAAGCCATTCATCGATACCCTTCTAGTGACAATAATTATAAATGTTATTCCCTGTTAAAACAAAATATTGTTCACATCTGGTAAAATTTATCATGATGAATAATTATCTAGAAACTTATGTTATATGAATGTCAATTGAAGTTGCACATAAAATCACTCTCTACGAACTTCAGATTCCACTTTTCCAAGGTTTTCTCCAATCTCCAGGTTTTTCTTCAACTTTTTCTTCCAAGCAATAAAAGCTTCTGTTTTAATATTTACTGTACTTTCAATTCCAGAAAGCATCAGGCTTGCATTCATTAGGCTATCTGTTCTGCAAGTCAATTGTGAACTAAGTTACCTGTGTAAAAGTTGATATGATATCTAACTTGACTTATGATATTATCTAAGGTACAAATAACAATACTATCATCTGAAAATTTATTTTGTATAACCAGAAACTTAGTCATAGGAAAGCTTCTTGAGAAGAAATCAACTTATAATGGATCGAAATTACACCAATTCTGTGTCAGTATGCGACCAAAATTCAACTTCATAAAAAATAAACAAATTATTTATTTTTGTTCCTTCTGTCTCCAGTAGACCAAAAAATAATATCTCAGAAAGATAGTCCCAAAAAGATAATCGAATAACGATTCTACGAAATGAACTCAATCAGAACTTATTGAAGAGATTGCAAAGTGATGATTGCTCCTTATTGATTATTGAATAATTGATTCATTTGCTTTTTCAATCTCCTTTTCCAAGAGAGGCGTAGGAGAGAACTTACGAACAAGTTAAAGAATGTGTCGTGTTTTTGGCAACTCAAGTTGATAAAATGACTTTTCCAGTAATCGAATCAAGTCACTTGACACGATGTACAGTAATTGAAAGACTTAACTGCAAACGTCCAGTGAAACGTCTATCGTTGTTGACTTACCTGGAGTTATTTCTCTCGTCTAACAGTGTTATGAATTTTCACGCCTGAAGTTTGGCAGTCAAAAGGACGACAAGGGTAAGGGTTAGATCGTGCAGGGTAAATAGAGGTGAAAAGGTTGGGAACGAAGGCAATCCTTTCTCGCACCCTTTGGAGTTCACGCCATGTCAGCAAATAATCTTGGGGTTACAGGGTGAGGAGTGGGGGTGAGACGCCTTCATTGAAGGGTTGAAAACTCCCACCCCGTCCTCTTCTACTCAACCATCCTCTATCGAGATCACCCTCCACACTCTAGTGGAAGCTTAATATCGTGTTATTAATTTTTATCTATTCTTCCGCCATGCACATTGCTTTTTCCAAGTCAATCTCCACTGCTGATTCCCATTATCATCGTTCCTCATCAATTGATAATAAACATGTTGTTCATAATTATTATCTTCCGTGAGGTTTAAAGTCTCATCACAGCTTTTCTCACACATGCTTTAACCGCACTGACAGTGTATCCAAATTACTCTTTTCATGACTAAGTGAATCACCACCGCTGAATTCCATTTACATCGTTCATTAATTACATTAATAAAAACCCAGAATGAACTGAGGTTGAGACTGATGAGTCGAGGTTGAAAAATAATGTTGCAAATGAAGATCAAGATTGTGCACTAGTACCTCCACCAGCGAAGAAGAAAAATTTATATTTTCATTGATAATTCTTTGACTTTCTAGAAAGTAATAAATGAAAAGACAAGATGTTGTCAAACCACTGATTTATTAGAAAATCAAGATAGCGGTTTTGGTTGTTACACCATTATCAATCTCTGGTAAACTGAAAATTTAACGTACAGAGCAGCAGTATTTATACTAACGGTAAAGCACCGCTATTGGTAGACGCTCTAGCCAATGACCGTGAACGGCTGCCATTGGCCTAGACAAGCTCCTCCCCGATTAGCTCCCCGAATTCTTGAATGTTTAGGCCAATGGCAGCCGTTCACGGTCATTGGCTAGAGCGTCTACCAATAGCGGTGCCGTTAGTATAAATACTGCTGCTCTGTACGTTAAATTTTCAGTTTACCAGAGATTGATAATGATGTAACAACCGAAACCGGTATCTCGATTTTCTAATAAATCAGTGGTTTGACAACATCTTGTCTTTTCATTTATTATGGATAACTACCACAATATCACCTTCACAACTACTCAAAGAGTTTCTAGAAAGTTATAATCATCATGGCTTTTACTGAATCACTGAATCCTACCCGAGGAAGGCATGAAACAAGCTTTCTGTTTTCACACAAAAATTGTATTTATTTCTAAACTTCGGTAATGATTTTATGGGTTCAAATCTACAAGCACGTTTGCTCTTTTCGCTACCTTTTATTGAATCTCTCATTTCCAACTTTCCTGTTCTTTGCTGTTATTCTCCACTGGAGAATTTTCAAAGTACAGAAAGAAAAGATTGAATTTTTATAGTTACGGTCGAATTGTGCGACATGAGGTCAGTAGTATTGAACCATTGAGATCTTCATCTTTTGTCTCTTGACCGGGATGCAAACATTATATTCCAGTACAATACGTTTGTGCAATAATTATCTATAGTGCAGTACTAAAAATATAATATATGTACAATACGTTTGTGCATTATCTATAGTGCAGTACTAAAAATATATGTGTACAATACGTTTGTGCAGTAGTAAAAATATATAGTTTGACGCGTCGTTATTGACGGTTGGATAAACGAGCATTGTTCGACTGATAACGATGCTAGTTCCTCACTCGAACTGTTTTAATGTCGAACCGTGAAGCATAGAAACTCCCAGTCTGCACTCAGGATCATAAACTGGCTCAGGGAGGTCGTAACTCCTGCGCTTCTCAGTTCTTGCACCTATTATATAGATATCCACTGATACTTCATTATGCATATAGATTTTTAGTCATGATAAAATGCTTTTGGATGGATATGGATATAGGTAAACTTCACCATTCGATCGTTCCAAACTGCTTTGTACGCATGCTGCTTTATGACAGGGAAAATCATAACAGTTTCTGGCCATTCTCTCGCGATAGGTCATCGTGAAGTTAGCTGATGGTCTCCTTCAAGTAATTAAACAACTTGAAACTATAAAATTCACCTGCAAACAATTGAAGCAACGGGACTCTATCATTGAACATAAAAAGAAAGCTGGGTTGATGAAGTTAAGCTAGAGGGTTCTGGGTTAGAGGATCTCTTCACTGATAAAGAAGTGGAACAAAAGAAATGGATACCAAACACTTCCAATCATAATAGTTCAATCATAGACGTCGCCGGAGGAGGGGGGGGTTTGGCACAGGGGAGGCACGTGCCTCTCAACATTCTCTAAAAAAATGCTGAGATCTGCTAAATAGAATTAGATATCTGGTGATACTTAATTATTCTGCTTGGTTCAAAGAATGATTTCTGAGCATTTTATTAAGTAGACTGAAAGTACTGTTTTCTAGTGTCGTTCCCGGCTCATACTACCCTGATTTTGATTTGTGCCCCCCCTCAAATTCATGGCTCACGCTAAGCCTATGCTTCCAATCATTATCTTTGAATGGAAAATATTGATGTTCATGGATCAAACTCTTTTGAGTGTTTGAATTCAAAGATTAATGATAATTTGGAGGCGAATGCATAAATTTTAGTATCAGGTTTTGAGAACAATAAACTTGAAAGAGTATTCCTCCATTAAATAAGGATTGAATTCGGGAATCAGAATGTTTAAGAGGGTTTCCTCATAGTTTCCGAAAATTCTATTCTTATTGGACAAGAACAACAAGCGAATCTGAAATACATGGAGGGAATATTTTCTTCATATGAATAGTCCACAATAACAATGTTAGGAATTAGAATATTGTTCAACATGTGAAGAGAAGATTACCAAATTAAACATTTCAGGTACTGTATAAGATTAATATTTAAAAGTATTGACGTTTCATCAATTATTTGCGAATTAATATGAGTGATGTTTTGATAATTTGTGACAATTATAGGCTACTCTTTTATATGGATAAATGAATTGATGAAGCAAGATTATTCATTTTTCAGGTCCCTAACAAAGTATCAATAAGTTTTGTTGAAATTTAATAGAGAAATTCAGTGATTGTTTTCGGAAATATATTGTTGAAACTCGGATAACACATCACTAGGAATTATTTAGTCTTGGAAACGAGCGCCAAATAACAGCTAGTCTGTTACACTTGTTATCTTACAAACCCCATTTCTGTTATAAGATATCGCTGACAACTATATATAGATTTACAAAAGTTGTAGTGACTATTTCCGATAAGGCTGGCCATATGTCGAGGGAAATACGCGAGACTGTGTATATTTTCCACGCTATCACTTACTTGATTCGCAACTATGTCGAGTTTATCTTTCGCACGCAAGCGTGCAAACAAACATAGTGAACTGACAGAAAAGAATTACAGACGATAAAAATGGATTTACTGGTCGCCGAAAGATATGTTACGTGTTGGAGGCAGTGGTAAATTATTGTTTCCTCGTATAAAACTACTATTATGGAATCACTGGAGGAAACAATGTAGCTATGTGAAATCAAGTGTGAAAACTTTCAAATCATTTCTACTTTAGTAGTCCACAATCTATCTTTTATAAATTATTATCTACTCAGTTGGTTGCTGTATAAATTTTTAGTATGAATTGATGTGATGAACATCTCCAAACACCAGTATTCAAGCTTCTTCTCTCTGCTATGAAATTGATTCTCCTTAAACAGTATCTAAAATAGGAAGCCTTTTCACACACTTTAAAAGCTTGCACAGAATTGAAAAATTAAAATTGAGTGAAGCCAAGGTTTTCCATTCAGGACAGAGATTTATGTACTTTACTTACAGAGGAAGAGCTCTGAAAGTACAGTACCGAACGTTTTCAAAAGACCAATTGACATTCTCTGCTCAATTTAACATCACTCTCATTCTCAAGTTCAACTTTTAACCCTAACCAAGTTTCTCTTCAAGTTCACCGTTGATCTGTAACAGCACCCGAAGTTAGCCTTTATAACTTTTCTGAACTCTGTCCCTTGTGTTCCAATATTGAGTTTGTTTTCTTATCAACACAATTTTTGACATAATATCCAATTTATTGGTACACATTTATTTATTGATTTATACTCTATTGGATGATGTGATTGTAATAACATGAAACCATGGTCCTGTGACTCAAATATGAATAATAAAGAGAAATTCAACGAAATCGATTCTTTGTCCAAATATATGGAGAGGTTCCACAATAAGCATCAACTCTACCAATTTATATCCACTTTCTTTTTCTTACTTTGTCTTGACGATTTTTGTGAGGTTGATAGGAAGAGTATTTGAACTCAAACCAATTTAAGCACACATGTAATAGGAATATCATATTATGGAATAGGAATATCATTTATTCCATGGTATGTAAACTTGGCCTTATACAACGGACTCAACCACGCTGCATGATACAAAAGTTGTTCATCAGAACTCATCTCGTAGATGTGAAAAAATGATGAACATTGAACAAATAGGAGCCGCAACCCAGGAGCACAAATCCTGCAGTCATATAGCTGATAACCGTCTCTCTTCATAAATGGAGGTCGCTCCAAGTCCCAGAGGAAATCTACTTCAAGCCTGATAACCAAATGATGGAACAAATTATAGAGCGACATGAGAGACTCGCCACAAATTACGCAATTTGTGTCCTAGCTATGATATAACTCATTAATCTCTCTGATTGGTTATCGTTGAAAGAGTTGTTAATTGGTGGTTATAAGGAGTTTGGGGCAACAGATTGATGAGTGAATCTCTTATCCAAACCTTCACTTTTGACTCATCAATTATTATCTACAGAGTAAAAATGCATGTAGAATATAAGTTCATTTTCTATCAAACAAAGGAAATTAAAAGAATATTACTCTTGCTAATTTGCGCAAATGGAAAATTTATAATATTCATCCATAGATCTTGATTCACATAATATCTTAGAGAATATTATGTGTGAGGTAGACGGAGAAACCTCTGATAAATCTACTGGATGCTTCTCTTACAAAAACATTAATGTTTTACTCTTCAAACTATGATATACTGTATTACAGTTTAAAAGAGTATATTATTCTGCATAAGAGAAAAGCACGGATTGCATTTTTGATATGCAAGAAAAATTGGTGCATTCCTTGGATATTCTGTGGAAATGCTCTCTGTTTTGATAAGAAAGACACATTGTCCTAATCTGGGTTAGGATGTTGAATACTAGAGTGAGCTAGATATTGCGACTGTTGTTCAGGTTGACAAATTGGTACAGCTCTTTTTTCATCATGAAGATGAACCGTTGATGTTCTCTTGATGAAACCTGAGTTATCTTTTTCTTTCATCCCATTCTTATTTTCTCTCATTCTCTTTCTTTACATCGTTTACCTCCTCCTGTCCCTCCTTCTCCTCCTCCTCCTCCTCCTCCTCCTTCTTCTTCTCCTCCTCCTCCTCCTCCTCCTCCTCTCCTCCTCCCTCCTCCTCCTCCTCCTCCTCCTCCTTTCCCTCCTCCTCTGCTCCTCCTCCTCCTCCTCAAAATTGAAACTTTTTTTAGTGAGCTATTATAATTTCATTTTTTTAAATATTTAGTTGCATTCGCTGACTACGTAATCAAATCAAATCAGAATCTTTATTTCCATAAAACAAAGCACATTATTGAAAGATATTGTTCAAGAAATACAGTGAAATTCCATAAGCGTATAAAAGAAGTACAGCCTAATGGATCTGTCAGTGATCTAAGTCGTGATATCCATTCACATCCAATTTATTACGTTATAATAACACTTTTCATCTCACGATGAAAAACCCTCATTCTAAATCCTGTCTTTTATTGACATCTTATTAGATGTCAAAAAATAGATTAGATGTCACATATAAGGTAAAATAATAAACATTTCGCCACACAATGTTTCAAGGTTCCAGATCAGATTCCTAATATGAATTCATATTATGATACCCGATCCAAAGCTATCGAGAGCGTTTCTGCAAATGTTTAAATCATCCATTCCAAGCCTCCCCTGTTCATTTTCAATCATTTAGATCCCAAACGTGTCCCGGTTTTATTACCAGATACGTTTACAGATGAAAATAGAAATGAATGTTTGCGACTTGGACTCTGCTGTTGGGATCATTGTGGTACGCCAGTAGAAAGTAGATAAACTCATTTGATGTGATGCAGACTCAGAGATGCGTAGTCACAGGTTCACGGATTCGATATCCGTGTGAATTTGCTAGCAACGGAAAGAGCTGCCAAGGCCTTATGTGAGGGTTGAAAACCGTTCAGCAAAGCGTTTCCAAAATGACACACTCTCTTCACTATGAGACTCAACAATTTCCTCAGTCGACGGTGTAAAGCACGTTCTGCGTTAACCTTTCAATTTGAACGCATTGTTGCTCTTTGATCAACAACACGCATCCTGAATGTGCATTAACCTTATAAATTAACTTGTATGCGATGAGATGTTACTCAAACTCAAAGAGGCATTGTTTGTAGGTGGGTTGTTGATAAATGGTTGTGCTTTAACGAGAATGGTTATGGTTTTGATGGGGAGTGGAAGAGCATTAATGATAAAGAGAAACGGAGATGTTATAGAAATATGTTAAGTCGCTTGCTTTTGATATGGTGTGTAAGGGTTATCTGACATTGCACAACAATTGACCATAAAAAATTATATTTTACTAACAAATTAGGAAATCATTTCTATGTAAATTTTAATGTAGGCTATGATTAACGTGTATAACCTAATTTTCACTTATTATTTTCATTTCAATAGAAGACAAATTTCATTTTGAATTAGGAAATAATTTCTATGAGAATTTAAATGTATGATTTCATTTCAATAGAAGACAGGGTAAATCACACGAATAACAATTTCATCAGCTACAACAATCTTGTAAATAACTGAGATTTTTACTCAAATTATCTGGCAATAGTGTGAATAACAATATCTCAAATGATCTTGAATTTAAAATCAGTTTTCAAATGAAATTAGCCTCACAAATGCAATCAATCTATTGAATGCCTTATGATTGTCCGATTTGTTTAGAGACATGAGAGCGTGGAAGAACATAATATAATATTATTTACTGTATCATATTATTCATCTTATATTATCAAGTATAGTATGATTCGTGATTCCGTTGAGATTACCTAAAAATAAGTATTACAAAAATTTTTGGAATATTTTTAATTGTACTCAACTGAAGTGTAGTTATAAATAGCATGGCGCAAGAATACCAAGTACTTCAGATAATCCCTTTGAGCTCATTCAGTAAATGAAGATTGTGAATAAATTTCCGCTAATAATAAAGCTGTTGAGATCTGTTTACATTCAAACTATAAGCTTAGTTGAACTTTGCATGCATCATTTTATGAAATCTGTAATAATTGGATTTGCATGCATCATTTTATGAAATTTGTAATAATTGGATATAAAAAATTTTAAATTGCAAGGATGTAGACTTCTGATCGATTCCCACTTATGATTTCGTTTAAAAGCTTCAATTTCACATCTCCGGTAATTCTATTCAGATTTATAATATGATTATTCTAGCTTCACAGTTAGCAGTCAAAGATAATATTATTTCTTGATTCATTGCGAACTGTGATGAATTCTGCAAATTCTGTTTCTAACATTTAAAATAGCATGACTGCATATCGGTAGTAAAGCGAAACCAATAGAGTAGCAGTCACTAATTTTTCTTCCAAATTTAATTAAGAAATTACATGAGCTCCTCTGATTGCTCAATGTTGAACAATCTTCAAGTTTCTGATGTTTTCAAATGCTCTCAACAATGAGAGCTTCTCTCATATCAGAGTAGCCAAAAGAACGAGAGCCAACCACTCCAGCTGAAATAATATTCCGTGTAACAGAATATCATTACCATACGATTAAAGCCTACAGGGAGCTCTGTCTTTGTTTGTTCGAGGCAGATGTTGATTTTATTACATCATTGCCAATACCCAAATGAGGCTAGTCAATCATCCATTCATCGCAGCATTAGCATTGTTTGTTTTTTCGTAGAAAACGGAAATTAAAATTCAATCAAGTGACGTTTGGGATAGGCTTACGTACTCTGTTCATGACACAAGCCGTATTATTATTATTACATCACGCATTATTTGTATTATTATTGCATCAAGGGACGTTTCAATTGATTATTTTTCTATATTGTAATTTTACATCATAAGGGTAGCAATCAAGCAGGATGAAAAGGACTGGAAAAATTGAGTTTTCCCAAAAGATTTTTGTGTGAAAAAATGTATAAAATTCGCAATTCATTAGGACAAAAATGATTGGGAATTGGCTTATCTGAAAATATAGTTGAAAAACATTATTATAATATTCAGCTTATACAAATCGAAGTAATAAAACTTACAAATCAGAGAGAAAGAGGTGGTGTGTGTGTGTGTGTGTGTGTGTGTGTGTGTGTGTGTGTGTGTGTGTGTGTGTGTGTGTGTGTGTGTGTGTGTGTGTGTGTGTGTGTGTGTGTGTGTGTGTGTGTGTGTGTGTGTGTGTGTGTGTGTGTGTGTGTGTGTGTGTGTGTGTGTGTGTGTGTGTGTGTGTGTGTGAGAGAGAGAAAGAGTGAGTGAGGGGGTGAGAGGAAGAGAGATGAATAGTAATGAATTCTAGGGTTATCCAATGTTAACGTCCATTTCTTTCCATGAGGTGACTTTGGATGACGAAAATTCACTCTACCGGTTTTGTATTGTATTTTTATCTGGGTTACGCATTGCGATAACACCATGAAATGCACGCACAAAACTCTTTTAATATTGACCAAGCGCTTATGATGAAAACGATTCTTCATTCATTCGAGCCCGAAAGTTTGAGTTCATCAACCTGCAAAGCTTTGTTAAAAACCAATCAGCTCATTCATAAGCGTTGACTGGAATGGAACATGTAATGTTGGTACAAATCGATAATTCATTATCGATAGTTGGTTGCTATTGACGTACTGTCGAATGTTGCACAACACATTGAGTGCCCGCATGATACAAGAACTGACGCACGCACAACTTCGCGCAATAATGTTCTTTCAACCGCAATACGTGGTCACCCAGATAGGTGGATCCTATTTGAAACTGGCGCTCCAGGTCCTGTTCTCATTGTGCAATTAGTGTGTGCACTTGAGTATTGATCGGATGTTCCCACAAAGGCTGGAAAACAAGTTTCAGGTTCTTATCTTTCAGGTTCAAAAATAATTGTTCTCAGCAAAATAGTCAACTTCATAATGAAGTTATACAGCTATCAATCAAACCTTGCGGTTCATGTGAGAGTTACTTCCTTATTTTATAATTTATATTTTATCTCGAGTGTATGCTTTGTATCTGTACAATTGTATGCTTGTATTTGTTTTTGGAATCTAATAAAATTCAATTCAATTCAATTCATGAGACAGTTTGTTACGAGTAGATCAAGGAGTAGGCTCCTTCTATATCATATTCATATTATATTCATATTCTATAGGATATATATAGCTGTATATAATTCATAAAATACCTATTATACACACCTTGGAGCTTTTCAGTGTCCACTGCCTTGAAAGAAACATTTGAAAAACGATGAACTAAAAAATAGGAAGATTGAGATAATCAATACCCCGACGCTGTGAGGCACACCGGGGAGAGATAAAGAAGAAGAAGAAGAGATAATCAAACTAAATGATGAATATAATGAATACCTCACTTTGTAATGATCTCACAGCTAAGCTCATGAATCTAGTTGACTAAATTTCTTCACGAACATAGTATAATTGGACTCTTGTTCTCCTGTCTTTGAATATTATATTATTACGATGATTTGCTGGATGGGAAGAAACCCTTTGCTGATTGAGTACCTACGCCTACAGTAGGTACTTTCTATCAAGTGAACTTCTTTGCCACTCTTATGTATGAGTATGTGCATGAATATGTTACCTCCATGAACATATTCATTATCAATAATGATTATGATTATTAGCTTTTAATGACTGATAACTATTTTTATTTTTTCGAGGTTGAAGTAATACAAGTTAATCAAAGTAACCTCTTCCTATCTAGAATTTTTTCCGTGAGAAATGAAATCAACTTTGTATCACTGGAGGTATCCTACTTTCTTATCACCGATTTCCCATTGTCAGCCATCAATTAACTAACTGTTAAAGACCTTTAACGACTCAGGCCTTGATCCTAATATACCTTCAATGAATAGTCTTATCTTAACAAATTACCACTAATCTGTGTCATGGTAAGTGTTGTTGAGTATGATAATTTCAACAAGTATGGTGGGTAAAAAGGATTCACAATGAGACAAAAGTAAAACATTTCTATTTCTTTATTCACTATTAGTCGTTTACAGTATAGTAACAGACTACTGTAAATACAAAGTTTTGCTTTGAATTTACAGTACAAAGTAACACTGATATTTAATAATCTATCAATATGTATTTCTGTGTGTAATCTATTGTTTTTATCTGAGTTCATTGGTAAATATAAGTATTTATTCACTATAAGCTTATAACACTTATTTAAATTCGACCATGTTCAATACAATTATTTTTTGATGACATTCAAAAATGTCCAATGATATACAATAATATTGAAATGCAATCAATAAATATGCAACGAACAATATTCTATCCTGATCAGATTCTTTATGAGAATCCCTCTCTTCATCATAATATTCATTGAGTCATTTATTGAAAATATGTATAGCAATGTGGGGAGAATCAACAGACTGAAATCAATAGAATTCAATAGAATCGTTAATTTTGAGTGAAAATTGAAAATGAATTTTCAGATTCATTATGTTTTAATGTTACAAAAGGAAAAATACCAGAATTATAGTGTTCATTTCTATTGCAATTTTATTATTAGTATCAGCTCTTGAATTTCCAGAATACCTTGAATCCAAAAATAATATTTTATTCAAGGTATTCTAAAAATTATTTAGTATTATGAAGCGATAAGTGAATGTGATCTGTAGGTAAGTGAGTGAGTAGGATTTGCAGAAAAGTAGAACGATGGAAAGTAGGTGTAAATTTATTCTATGACCGTTCTCATGCTATTTTATTTCCAATCCCCAACCCAGAAAGATTCACAATGAGAAATCTCTTAAGAATCAAATTCGAGCGAGTATCTTGAAGAAAAATGCAGAGAATATTTTCTGCTTCGAACTTTTTCACTTCATTACACCCCTATTTACAAACTTCTATGGAGGGTTAAAAGCGTGAAAATACTTATCGCTCTAGCATTGGATTTCTCAGCTTTTCCTTGGAGAGCAGACTTTTCAATAGGTATTAGTATTTTCAACGTCTTTCTTCTTGGCAATCTCAGCTAATCCAATACTTCTCTTTTTCAAGAAAGAAAAGATTCTAGCTCCAGCATAATGCTCCTAATGGAATCACTACTTTTTTAAGGAATTCTATCGGTTGATTTCATTACAAGTGACACCAAAATAGTCCCGGTTATTCAAACTCGCTCAATGAAGCACTCACGATTTGAAAGTAAACTGATAGGAATATCATGATGATAAAAGTTTTTAATTCAACTCTACTTCTGTGACTTAAACTAGTCGATGAAAATTCGATAAGACTCTATTGCTCATCAAAAAGCAGATTTAAAATGAATTAATTCAATTTCAAAGAATAAAATCTATTATATTAAAAAACTTTGGCGCATTCCTTTCTGATGTGCTTCCACTACTGCGAGATTTCAATTAATTCAATTTCAAAGAATAAAATCTATTATATTAAAAAAACTTTTGGCGCATTCCTTTCTGCTGTGCTTCCATTACTGCGAGATTTGATGTGAAATCTAGAGGAAGCTCACACTGTTACAAGTCTGTTGCAATGATACTGTATTCCCAATCTACACAGTACAAAGTAGAAAGGAATAATAGTAATAAATTAATAATAATTAAAAATAGTAATAAAGGAATAATGAAAGAATAATAATTCCTTTCTTCTCTGTGTGCCAGTTCTAGTGGAGCTTTGCGCTGCACGGGGTAAACTCGTTATTATTAAAAAAAACATTTGGTTCCTTTATAGGGAATAATGATAATAAGCTTTCCTATAGAATAATAGGAGTCGGCGACATAAATATAAAGTCGTATGCTAAACATAAACACTAAATTATATATCTATAATGATTTATAATCTAAATTTTTTTGTATTCAATCATAGAGTCATTTTTCCATGTATTCAAAGTATACCCAGCTTTTCATTATCAGAACTCATCGCGTCTCCTTGTTCTATTGGTTATTCTGGTTAATTTTGCCACACATAAGACAGGAATCTGGTTAGTCTGTGCTTTTGCATACATATCTCTTCCAATGGCAAACTAAGTCAATTTTCAAATCGTGTTTCGTGTAACAAATGTTAATATCATGAACAAATCGATTATAATGATGATTAATTTTGTGACAGAAGGCTTTAATTGAGTTCATATAAAAAATCGACATCACCTTCAAATGTTGAAATTGAATAATTTAGATGAGAATATTCAATGTATTTTCACTTTTCTAATTTATAGACCGTGTCAGTTATGACGTGAATAAAGAGCAACATAACCTTTGACACATAAACTTTCATTTGTATTTTCAAAACGGTTTTGAAATATGTTGACATTATTTTCCAATTACAGGTGTCCAAACATTGAGTGACGTCAGACTTATCTACGAAACAATTATATTATATTATATTCTTCTATTATGTTAAACTTGCAGAGAAGTACGCACTGTATCGTCCAATGAATTTCTATAGTGCGATTCACGTCAAGAAGTCAGCATTGCTTAGATGGGAGTTTGCTATCCTTGTTCAGCACAAGGCAGTTGCTGATGTCTCTATCCTATTCGCACTGTGCATAGTTGCCGCATTGTGCATTGTTGTTGCACACAGTCCCAACAAACACGTTTGGTGCAGTTTTCTTTTTCTCTCTCAATGAAACTTGGCATCAATGCTCCTCATATAAACAATGCTGACTTCTTGACGTGAATCAGACTGTAGAGATACGCTCAACCAACTAAGTGAAGATGCTCCAAATAAAAGGTTATCTCAAAGAAAGGCTATATTTGAAAAGTTTCTCACGCAGAACATAACAAAACAAGCTTTTCTCAATAGGTGTGCACTCTTTGTTCAAAAATGTTCATAACATGGTTACAAAAATTCAACTTTCAAGATTAGTAGAAAGATAAAGTTCAACTTAAAAATAACAAGGCTTTTGTATATTGTTTAGGAAAAATGCCTGGACCACACTGGCAACTTACATGCAAACATATCAACATCCCTTTCATACATAGGTATAGAAACACACCACTACTAGATAACTTACTGTATTCACTAAGGACCATGGCGTGTTATGGTCTAGTAAACTCTTTCAAGAGTGCTCGTTCAAGTAGAGAAGTCTGGAAATTCAGTTAGTTTCACGTGCTTTATTTTCCCCATCTCCTACGTTCAAGTTGAAAGTGAGGCACGAAATTTATGTTCTTCTCAATGGCTGGACGAACAAATTTAACAGCAATAGTTGTGAAACTCCTGTGAGAACAATATTGGGAGTTTACGGTTATTAGTCTACAATATTGTTCTCCAAGCTAGTTCTGAAAAATGTGCTTCCATGTCTCTTCAAAAATCTCATGTTCCATAATAATATGATACAAAAGCACGTAACGCTCTTTCCACTCTTTCTCTATTCTCACGAGTAGATGAAAGGAGAAAAAACTGCGGAGAGCAATAATAGATAAAGTTTAATTTAAGGAGATAGACTGAGGTCATAAAATTAGATTTATTGAAATCAGAGGTGCTATAGAAGCATTTAAGATCCAAGTTGTTTTATAGAAATAATGAAAACTTCAAATCCCAAAACAAGAAAAGTGGGTGATAGATGTGACTCAATATTACACGATTTGAAAACTCAAACTGCTGGAAATTGAGAATGGAAAGATTTGGAATACACTACTCAATGCTTTGTTATTCTAGATTCATCCGAACAATACCAACTTGAATATTCAATTCAGTTGAGCAGAAAAGTTCAAATGGCGATGAAGAGTTTGTGTTTAAGTTTCACAGAGCATTCAATTGCAGCTTGAGAGGTGAAAAATGTGAATGGAGAGTGAGAAATGAGCAAAGTTTAGAACTCGTCGATTGGAACTCGAAGATGCATGGATTATTGGTGTTCATTCGTTGGGGAAAGAATTCGATGAGCTGTTAACAGAACAATGATTGATGACGATTCAAGAGATCGCGTTGAGGAAGAATGATGGTTGAGCTGAGAGCTCTTTTGAAATTGATGAAGTGCTCGCACTAAAGTATGGTGAACGATATTTTACATTGCCAGCTCTCACAACTCGTAGTGCGGCAGGCTCCTCTCAAATCCTCTTTTTCGCTTGATTTAATCAAACTGGAACTTCGCAAACTTGGATGTATGACAGGCTTTATCAGCACTGCGCCTCTTTCATCTCAGAAATTGGATAGGAAAAATGAATGCTTGCTCAACTTGAATCGCTCACTTATCATATGGATTAATCAAGATATTGGGAAGAAAACCTTTTTTCTTGGAAAAAAGGTTTTCCTTCATTCTCAAACATTATCGTATGGGATATGAGAAGTTCTTTTGTGTCACACTACACCATTCTTCTTCTTTTTTTCATATCAATATCCATTCAAATTCCGTTCAATATCTTTTTCAATATCTTCATACTTGTCAATCTATAAATACTTTTCTTACTCTTAACCTGTTACAATAATTAAGTATGAATACCTCTATACTCAATTATTGTTACAGGTTAAGGAAATTAAGTCCATGATCACAAGAACAGCTCAAGTCCATAAATGGAATACCCCTACCTAGTTGCTTAAGCATCCTGTTCTCTAATTGACAATGAAATTCAAAAACATTGTTTAAAATTGAAAAATCAAATTAAAAAATCAAATTAATTTGAAAAATCTTTTAAATGAACCAGTTAATAAACCAGTTTCTATTATTTTGCTCCAATAACGATAAAAGTTAGAATTCGGCACCATTATGTATGATTATGTATATATACGGCACCATATTTTTTTTTAGATAAAAAGAAAATATTTCTACCAAGGAGAAATTTGAGAAATCAACAAAGAAACCCTAATTTCCCCTTTTGCAGCTTGTTTGTATTTGCAGAAGAATATTTCCAGTCGATTTGTCCGTCCTTTATTTGTCTCGCTCGTCTACTCTCCTAGACATGAACCGACTCACACTCTCTGCTGTGGTTTTGCAACGTTGGTTACACATAGCTCGTAACATCCCAAATCGTGGCCCATCACTGCAAGGAATAACCTGTCCAATCGATCCCTGAGGTCACTTCATGTCCTCCCTGCTTCCTGAAGAGATTTGTTTATCTGGTGTCGTTTCGAACTCAAGTACCCTTCAGTATCACTTCGTTGTATTTTATGTTCTCACTCAACACTCATCTAGTGACACGTATATAAGTAACACTTACCTGGATACCAGCTACTATATGTCGTATCTGGAACTGACATCTACTGATAATGATTTCTTATGGAAAAAAGAATTTGTTAGGTTTTCATACGAGATCAGTTTTTGCACCTGATACATTCTTCATCTAAAAATGACCTCATCTAAAATTGTCATCAACGTACATCATTCTCATTCAGATAAAGGTCTATTTCTAATTGAATTGAGCCTCCTGGAAATCATCACATAGAACTTGATAAACCTTTTTTTTTAAACAACCACACATTTCTTAATATTTACCTTGATACCATTCGAGATGCCTTGACAGAAATAAAATCTATAGTTTAAAAGAATGCATGAATGTTCTCGTATACTAGCTTGATTCTAATAACTTTTTTCACGGACTTATAAAATCTTGACTTATCCAAATTTTCACAATGTGCATTATTTTTTAAACTCTCTGATGAAATAAATTAAGAGAATCTCATCGGGTTTGATTCTTCTTCGACGATGAAGAAACATGAAAAAGCTGCGTACAAATTAATATTCCAGTCATCATGAATTGATTGAAATAGGTTGTCGCATCAGCATGCTATTTGTTCCTTAATACGGGTTTCAAAGTATGCTTTGTTTTTTGGAAACTCTGATGAATTAAAAATGAATATAATATTTTAGAGGAACAATTGAGAATCATGAATTGAGAATAAATTATCATCAATTTAATCTTAATTTAGGTGATTTGATCAATTTTTCCTTCGGTGTTGTAGAAATATGAGAATGGAATGAATTAATGAATATACCGGTAATAGTGATGTATATTGAAATATACGTGAGTATAGAATATTTCAATCTACACTGAATGTTTTCGAAGAGTAAAATACTAAAACTATAATAAATATGTATGAAATCAGGCCTACTAACTGCGGTATGAACTTCTCTCTGGAATACATTCTGTTAAATTAATCATTCTAGACATTCTTAGACTGATTTTCTACTTCATCTCTCGAAATATCTTACTATTTTAGAAATGAATTTTCACTTCGATTCTCTGGTCACAATAATTTTCCTATGTGATTTCATACCTCTCCATTTTGTCGCCTCAATTCCACAAAGTTATTCACACCTTTTGGGTAGAAATTTTTTGTAACGCTAAGAAATCCCAACGTTCTTGACAGAGATGTAGCTCTAGACGGAAAATCTTCTTGACAGAGACATAACATTTGCAATGTATCAACGCAGACTAAGAACTGAGAGGAACAGAAACTTTTCAAATAAATCAGTCTTAAAATAAGGCAGCAAACAAGATGTCTTGCTGAAATAAGCGTAATGTTTGGATTTGGATGAGCATAGCAGCCAAGTATTAATAGCATTCCAGCTGGGTCTGTCCGCTTATTGTGATTGAGAAGAGTGGCTGCGCTCTAACGTAAACAGGCCATTCATGTGTCATACGCAGAAGAAATGTATTTCAGGGAAGTTTCCAGAGATCTTGGTATGAATGAATAACAGTTGAAGTCTATTTTCAAAAAGAAACCCCCAAATTTGCGCTTGAGAAACTTGTTTCCAACATTTCATCAAGGTTATTTATTAGAATTCATTATAAATAGTCATTGTTATCACTATTAATGTTCAATTTTCCAGGAATTTAAGAGGTTTTGGCGATTGCCAGTTTTTCTTTCACAAAATATTATTGTATTTTTAACACAGTGTCTGGTGAGATGTTGTGATACAATATTTAAACACAATATAGTCAAACAATCACTATTTATTAAAAGTAGCCTACTCTGAAGATTGCACAATGGTGGCGAAACATGTTTGAGATTTTGTTCGATAAATGAGTGATATTCGACTATATATAAATGTTTTCATAATATTTTATTTGATGAACTTATCCAATAATAAGATTGATTCCATCCAATAGACAATACTTGGATATAAGGCATAGAAGAAGTTTCGAGGTTTCCATGTAAAAATTTGATTTTTTTCTCTCTGAATTCTTTGTACTCTACTGTCACATTTCTGATTGATATCAATATTATTCAATATCTATTCATGAAAAACTGTTTAATGACTCTATACTTATTTTTCAGCTCATCTTCCAATGATCTCATCTCAAGAAGAGGCGTATTCAGTAGACGTCATTATGGATCTGTGGAATTGGTGAGTAGTCTAGTTTCTTCCATTATTCGTCCTTCTATACAGTATCTAAAAAAGACTTCAAAAGAAATAACTACAAAGACTTTCTAAAATCAACCAAGATTTTGGTTCACTTACAAAGCTAGAGTCATCATAAGAAAACCCAGTTCATATCTGGGTGTTTATAGTATAGTCATATATAACTATAAGTTACTAAGCTTCGCCCTTGTACAAGGATTTCCTAGAATCAACTAAGAATAGTGTTTACTAGTGGGGAAGCATGGTATACTTATGTGGTCATCGCCGGGTATATTTCCTATAGGAAATATATTACTATATATTAACTATCAAAAATATTACTATCTACAATATTAGAGTTATTCCCCTCTCACCCTCCTGTTCTTTTTCCTTTTGCACGCCTTCAATACATGGGAAACTATAGTTGGAAGAGGTCTCCCTTCCCTCCTCATTTGCATCACTACTCCCCTCTTAGCTTCTTGTTTGTATTTCAAGTTTGATTGCTTAGCACTTTTATCACATTAAAATTGTAACGTTGATATACCGATCAATAGATAAACACTCAAAGAATCGATTAAAGAAACAAAAGATGCGTTCGCTTTCTGATAGTCGACTACTATTTGTTTGTCTCGACGCACTTCCGGAATATCGACTTGACCCTAAAAAGACCTATAAAAGATTGGAAAGTTGGCACGCTTTGCAATGAGAACTGGGCCTTCTGTCCGGGGCTGAGACTCACTTGGGAAAACAAAAGATTTTCCAGGCACGAAATGGCTTTCTGAAGCGACCCTTCCCTTCCAAAAACACTGATCTCAATAGAGATCCTTTTTGCCGACAAGCGATGAAAAAAAATGTTGAATATCAAATGCACAAAGGAGGACATCGTTTCCCTAGAGCGTGCAAAGATAATCTTCCGCTTCTTCTCCTCTAGGCAAGTTTATCGTCCGTAAGCTGAATGAAATTCGTGGAAATCGGAGCACGTTGGTGTTTGAAAAACATGTCGGAAGTGAACTTGTCTGTGGGAGTTTCCAACCCACTTCAAATTCATTTATCCCCACACCCACACAAGAAGCTTGCAGAAAACATTGCAACAGATAGAATTTGAATAATTTGAAAATGAGCTTTGAATTGAGATAATTCTATGAGAATCTACTTCATCATGTATGAGCAAATGCTAGAAAGTATTTTCCTATCAGTACTCGTTTCATACAGAGATAAATAAACTCTCTAACGTGAGAGTAAGAGTATTATCTCATTAAAAAAGCAATGTTATTAGATGTAGAGTTATATTGTGTATTATGTAATTTATCACAAATACAACTTCTTCTGTGGATTATCCAGTTTTTTAAATCACTTGTTTCAAAAGCATCGACAATGACTCCCTCTGCTCTGGCAAAGTCATTGAAAAGATTCTAATAATTCAATGATGATAATCTCGCATTCTCCAACTTTTTCAATTTGTTTCCCATCAATTTATGATACCTCTCAATTTATTCTGACATAGTTACTTCAAATTCTACCTCATTGTTTAATAACAATCTGTTCATATTTTTTAAGGCGAATCTATTCAGTGAAAACACTCATCAATCCATCGAAATGAGTATATCAAATTGTATGGTTGTAAAAATATCAGTGGCAAAGCGTGGTATACTTAACCGGTCATCGCCGGGTATATTTCCTATAGGCGATGACCGGTTAAGTATACCACGCTCCGCCACGAAAAAATATCAACATAAATGATAACAATAGCACATACTTTAATATTAATCAATTATTTTGTTATTATTCAAGAGAGTCTCTCGACCATCACTTAAGGAAACTGACATTTTTGCATCATCATTGAATGAATTTTGGTCAGTTTTGAAGAAAGCTGAAATTTTTTCGTCAATTACTCTGTACAATCTTCCACTGAATTCGAGGCGATCACTTTTCACTGTCAACTCCATCCATACTCTTGTCTTTAATTCTAAATTTTCCGGAACTCGAAGAGGCTTTGAACGATCCGTAACCAAAATTATTCCAGTGGCTAACCAACCAAGAATTGCCCGGAAGGAAGTGGGTCGCAATTTGAAAAAGACTGCAGGTAGAGGTAGCAAAGCTGAATTTATTAGCCCTAGGCGCTGAAAAGCGTAGCCTCGTAACGGTACTGGATTATTGTTGAATTCCTCAAAGCAGCTTCCCTTGCAAGCTCCTCTTACTGCCTACACACCAGTCTCCAAGCTCAACTGCTACAATAGATTGTTGTATCATAATATTTCTGCATTGATAACAATATCCATTATTATATGATCACAATGGTTGCAGTAAACAATCTTAGGCTATTCATGTTTTCACTGACTTATACTATATTTGAATGCTCTTCATAAAATCTAGATTTTCTTCTTCCATGGACGCTTCAAAAATTTGAAGTAGGCTACTTTTTTTAATTTGGCGGGTGGCGAATAACTTTCACTTAACGCTTCCATGGCAACGGGTGATGTTGTATTGAATTTTTCACATAAATTCATGTAAAAAGCATATTTAAAAAATAAGTCATCAGAACATTATCCGTTACCCTGGGTACGTTAAATGAAAGTCATTAGTCATCCGCTAAATCAAATAAATACTACTATATGATTGCCTCATTGTTTTTTGTATCATTTGGCTCTTGGCAAGAGTATCGTTAAACTTAGACTTATGATAGAACTAGACTTTGATAAACTTAGGGCCGGTTCATGAGCTCGGGATTTAGCAAAGTCCTAGACTAAAACGGGTGGCCACCGTAGCATTGACAAACGTTAGTCTCGATACTATTTACTAAGGGCTCTCTATGCTGCTAACCCACTAACCTGTCGAGACAAACGTTTGTAGATGCTACGGTAGCCACCCGTTTTAGTCTAGGACTTGGCTAAATCCCGAGCTCATGAACCGGCCCTAACTTCGCCCTAACTTTGGAGTGGTCCGTAGCCGAGGGCGATAAGCGCCTGTCTGATAATCCAAAGGTTCCAAGATCGAATACTTTGTTTGTCATTAAATTTTCTTGCTATTTTTATTCCACATTGTTCTCTTCAAGCATTCCTATTTATTTCTTCTGTTTTTGTAAATATCAATCACCTTCCTTTCCTATGTTAATTGTTTGAGCCGCCATTGCTGTGATGTTTGTAGAAACCGCCCATTGTATAAGAATGAACCGCCTATAAGAACCGCCTATTGGATAAGAATGAGTGTAGAACACCTCTGACATCTAGACGGCTGAATAATGAAGTTGTAACTTGAATGACCCAGTAACTGCTGCCATCTTACGACAGAATTCAGAACTAGCTGCGTTGTGCATTGCCGACCAGGGGAGAGAGAGACCAGGCGAATCAGGGGAGAGAGGCGGAGCTTGGAGGCGTGTCTGTAAAAATTGAAGCTGTGAATCACCCAGTAACTGCAGCCATCTACCGGTCGAATTCAGAACTAGCCAAGTCATTTATTGCTGGCTTATCAAGAGATAGTAGACGGAGTTTGGAGGCTACAATGTGTTACATGATTTACAAATTAGGCTACACTTCATGGAAGAATTTTAGACACTGTCAATACAAGCATTGTTCAAGTATTTTCATTGCTGTATAAATAAATAATCTCGTTGTTTAATTAAATATGTGGTTTTGACAAGATCAAGTCTTCTTATTCAGTATGAATTATTATTGATGAAAGTATCCAATTACTTGTCAAGTATTAGGTACAAAATAAAACATATGAACAACAGAATGATCATGAATTCTCCTAATGATAACATCAATGAATAGGTATTTTGATATACATGATACAATCTTATTTTTTTGTAGAACCGTACTAATAACTGGCTTTGTAACTATAGTTCAATTCAATTATTGGGAATGTGTAAGATAATCTTTTTGGACGGAAATTTGATAATATTTTCTTGAATTGAAATATCAACTACTTCTAAGAGTTTATGCAATAAATGCAGATATTGGCAAAACTTTCGCCCAAATGATGAATAGTAATTGAATGTTTGCCATAATTGGTTCTGCGTGAACATTCGCTCAAAAAAGAACAATAAATCTATTTCCGCTTTAATATTGATGGATTGGTGTTAACATAAATCTTATTCACAATCAAGATAATTATGAATTCCAGTTTGAAAAAATGCAAACTGGCGTTATTCTTCCGTTCTCGTTAGCTAATAACCGAAACTGCAGTGTCTCGTTGTTTAATTAAATAATTATGTTGCTTTAACAACATCAAGTCTTCTTATTCAAGATATTGATAACTATCACAACATCACCTTCACTACTACACAGAAAAATTATAATTCATACCATCAATACAGAGATACTACAAGAAATGTATCATGGATATTCAAATTGAAAAACCCCCCTTTTCATTGATGGTGACAAGTGTTACAGTATCATTGGGAGAATTCATGATCATCCTGTTCTGCAAATCATTATTTCTTCCTCGTAATAGTAATGATGTGATAATCATGATTTAAAAGTATCAATTTTTAGATTATAATAATATTAAAACTGGACTTGACTGACGTGAAGACGACAGAATAAGAAGACTTAATTAATGTTGTCAAAACCACATATTTAATTAAACAACGAGATACTGCAGTTTCGGTTGACATTCACTTGAAAAAACAAACCTTCTTACGAATTTTAATCACTAACATAAAATTCCCATTTTTAGCTTGCGTTAGGTAGTCATTTATCCACTGCTGCAAACGAAATAGTTCTTTGTGTTGAGAGCACTTGTTCAATTTCCTTCAATCAAGATAACGCTCTGTTGATGGAATTCGATGGAGTACTCAGCCCACCCATCAGTTTTTCACGCTGTGAGTGGGAAACTCGCAGTGGGAAACTGGAAAACACTCACTTTTTCCTAGAATACATTGAGCACACGCGGCGAACTGGGTTGGTGAGTAAATGGATCAACAGTTCGACTTCTCTGCAATCGATAAGTGAACAACAATTTCACATTAGTCAATTATGTGAACGTCTTGGATCCATTGAAATCCATCACACTCCTTAATCTGATCAACTAACTTATCGAGATCAAGTAAGTTTAAGATTGCACTTAAATGTCCATTTCGATTTAATATTTCCTTTTTTTCATAATCTCCTTGTTCTTATAGAAATATGAAATTGATAGCTTACGATCAACTCACATGTAATTCAACATATAATAATTTAATAAATGTATAGCTGATAATTGGTACATTACTTAGTAGAGTATCCCAGATCCTGCCAAAAAAGATACTGTATATTATCAGGATATCTCTTGCTATTGAATTATTTCATAGTCAAAGCTTTACAATAAAATTATTCATGTTTTTAGTATTGCGTGGAGATTCACAAGCTTCAAACATCTTACTCAGTTTTATAAAGAATATTCATTTTACAACTTTTTTACTCTCAACACAACATTGAAAGGTCTTCATTGATCACTCAACACACATCACTGCAAACTTCATAATTATAATTTATGAATCAATAAGATATATCCATAATTTATCGTAGACTAAAAATATACATTTGAGAAAATATACTATTTTGAAGCTTTTATGAGTGAGCGTTTGGTGCGGTTTCACCATCCTGTTTACATGATTCCTAGCTTTGAAGGCTCGCCTGTCATATTCGAAAAAAATACTTTCCACAAATCCCATTACGTTCAACTTGCTCTTTCAACTTTTCCATCTCTGTTAACGTCAGCTTTCCCATTTCAGTCGCTTGAATTTTGCTTTAATCTTTTTTTTTCGCTCCTGCAATCTCAGCATCGCTGATCTTTTGCTAGGTATCCATAATAAATGCGCGTACCGCTTTGAAGGTGCACCTGCCATGATGCTGTGGAAAAAATTGAGTCACGAGTCTTTAAACTTTTCAACCGCTCAAGAGCTTTCAAGTGAAGGTGACTCGAAGAGGTGGATTTCGTTCTAGAACTCAACCCTTGATATTCAAGACGAGAAAACTGTGACACTCAAGAATACTCTCATTTCCCTGTAAATCAATTCCAGTTTCTTCAAATGAGAAATTAGAAGACGGAGATGAAGAAATGAGAAATACGGAAGAAATCCGTGCAAGTTTCAAATTGAAAATAGTTGATCGTTTCTGTACTAAAAAGTTCATAATACCTGTATAACATTCAACTACATTATTTAATTCTCTACTTCAAATTCTCTACCTCTCGCATTTCTCATCTCTCCGTCTCCTTCTTCTTTCACTTTTCTCATTCTCCTTTCCCTTTTTCTTCTTTTTCTTTTGATTTTCTCGACTTTCTTCTCCTGCACCTTCTTTCTCTAGCACACCAACAATAATTTTATATTCTTAAACTCAATTTCTCTTATATTCTTATTTTTATTATTTAGAAAGGAGAAGAGAGAACCCGGCCAGCTGTTTCCTGTTACTTCAGTAGAAAAAGTTTATGAATTATCATGCTGTCTCACTTTAAACAGATCATTCCTTGATGATACTTGTCACACTTTTTCCATTTACTTTGGAATTTTCATTAATTTTATTCAACAAGGACAAGTGTCTTGTCTCCCTTCTTATAGAGACATTCCATCCATTTCCTTGTGTAACACTGATGAAAAATAAATAATTTTAGAATATTCTGCTTTCTTCACAAGTCGTCTTATTTGAAACTAAAGAAAAGCTCAGTTTAACATAGAGAAAGCATAGCGCCAACATTGGCGCATAGTACGTATAATAATCCATACGCATAATATGATCGAATTTATCATGGGGAAGAAAGGCCGTTTTCAGTAAAATATAAGAGCGGAAGAAATCACCACTCGATATCTTAATGATGTATCACAAATCATTGAAGTATTAATACTACATCTTTGTGTAGATGTTTCACCTATTCTCTTTTTTCCACCATAATTATTCTCTTCCTAGTTTGGTATTCCTATATTTCAAGAATTTTTCATAACAGTGATTCAATTTTGATCCAGTTGTCAAAAAGATCAGTTACTTACAACTTTGTACACAGAATGTTCTGTAAATTTCCTGGTTATTTTTCTAAATTTGCTGGATTTTTTGTAAATTTGCTAGATTTTTTGTAAATCTTCTGGATTTGTTATGGTAAATTTGCTGAAATTCTCTCCCATTTTAAAGAAGATTTGAAGTTTCTTTTGTTCCCTCTATCATTTAAAACACCAACAACTTACTTATGTAAGTATAATATTATGTATACAAATTCAATTAATTCAGAACGAGCTAGCCTACTTCTGACGTCATAGTCTAGTTGTTTTATGATAATTCGAAGAGCAGTAGAAAAAACTTGGGACCGGATAGTCAGATCGCTGGCAGTCACGCCACCTATTTTAATTTGACACTGATGATAAACGGTGTAAATCTGTTATCATTTCTTTCCATTACCTGATGTTGGTTTATCGATTATGTCAAGTCGAGAACAAAAGGCTGATGTCTCGTCCACTTTTATGCTCGAAAAATATTGAATTTATTATTCGCTAACTGATGAAGAAGAGTTGTCTGTTGAATATTATATGAATGGGTACCGGTATCGAATTTGCTACCCAAATACCAACCGATCCTCAAGTGTGAATCGGCAGAAAAGAAGCATCGGTTGAATTGAATTTTCCACTTGATTCTTCTCAAATTCCCACTATATCCAAAAAAATCAATACTTTTCTCTGTGTATACATATTGCATCTGATGTCAAACAATGTTTCATCTTATTGAAATTAAAAGTCTTTTTTCGAGAATTCGATCATTATTTGCACAAGTGGTAACATCTATTACCATTATTATTCGGAGGTTACATCTATTCAAGTATAGTGTGATCAATCAATCAATGGTTACTGAATGATTTCACATCTCTCAATGGTCGAGTTGGTAAAGTTAGGAGATTAAGAGGAGAACAACAAATTCAATCGAATCAAATCAATCTGTTCTCGTAAATTGAACAAGAATATCATAATATAAGGACATCACGCAGAAGTTCTCCTTCTCCACATAACACCCTCTGATGCATTTCCTCCTACAGCACTTTTATAATAATTATATATAATAATTTAATGAAATAATTATAAATTTTACTTTATATAATTCAACTTTTATATAATAATTATAATAATTATGTGATGTAGCCGAAGAGTTAAAAACAATATGGTGCCTGAACACGATTACCAATAAGGTCACCTAACCACTTTATCCAATTTTTTATTGTATTTATATGCTGTATTATTGTACTGTTTTTGGGATTTGTGTGTGAATGAATGAAATGAAAGTGGATGCTAATAAAATTCGATTGCTTATCTGTAGCAAGAAGAAGGATACAAATAATAAATATTATTATAATAGGAATAATATTTGTACTTGAAACTCTAAGGGCCGGTTCATGAGCTCGGGATTTAGCCAAGTCCTAGACTAAAACGGGTGGCTTACGTAGCATCGACAGACGTTTGTCTTGAAAGGTTAGTGGGTTGACAGCATAGAGAGCCCTCAGTTCATAGTGTAGAGGCTAAAGTTTGTCGATGCTACGGTGGCAACCCGTTTTAGTCTAGGACTAAGCTAAATCCCGAGCTCATGAACCGGCCTTAAGTCTATATAAACCATGTTTATCAGACACTTTTGTCGGAAATTTCATGTAGAACCTATGGTTACGTCTGAAACAACCCCGGTTTAACCCCGGCTATAAACTGATTCACAAAATACAACGAAACTAAAGTTAACTAATTATTATTGTACATGACTAAAAATATTTCATTACACCGGTTCAGTAACTTCTATACAAGTTGAAATCTCCCTTTCACCATGCTGAGTACTTATCATTGATTGGATGAGAGTGTTGTTTCATTGAGTCCTAGAACAGATCGACCGTTATGTCCGTTATAGCAACAATTATTGTGCCTGCATTTGATGTTGTTGCCTATTTGTTGTCTGTTGCAGTGTGCTGTGTGTTGATGTGTGTGAACTGTGAAGTCTATGTAGGCGGACGTTCATAATAGGGTTAGGGCTGGCTAAGGGTCCCGGAGGCACAGGAATTCTGTAGACCACACGAAACAAATTTAATCAGACCGGGCGATCCTGCCACAGCCTCAGAGTTCCATTTTTCTTGCAGCCCCGCAAGCGTTTCCGTTCAACCTCGTGTTACATCATTGGTCATCCCTCTAATCGAAATGCAGATCAAGTTAATCCAATTTTCAGCCGGAGTGACACCCAGTCAAATTCCATTAGAATGTCTAGCAGGACAATGCTTATTCAATTTAGAAAACTGATGGAAAGAATTGATATCCTCGCTGGGAAGCTCTTTGTTTTCCATTTGACCCAATTCAACGGTCTTCCAATAAATGGAAAATGGTTTTCTGTATTTATGTATCTTCAACTGTGAAAGCTCAATCATGAGATCTTCATTTTCATTGTATCTCTGAAATGATTGATTGATTGATTGGCTGCCTTTATTTCCTGGGAGGGCGGAGTTAGGGCACAGCCGGCCCTCTCTTACACTTAACCTTCAATATATAAGAGATTGATAAGTTGAAAACTTTGTTCTTTCACCCATTACACCATCAGGAACTTTGAGCTCAACACAATTTAAATCTTATTTATTTGCCATGGAATAAAAAACAAACAGACAATGTACAGATTCAAATAGAAGATACATAAATGAATTTTAGTTTCCCTGAGTATGATATCACAGTATTATCGATAATGTGAGTGCAATATAGATTTTTCAAAGTGTCAAGATGTGATTATTGATATTATCACATTTATCTATCTATAATCTGTGAACTATCATGTTTAATCATGCGCATTCTTGAAAAATAACGCCTCACGCTGGTACAAATTCCAAGTACGATTACTTCTTTTTCTTATTCCATTTTTAAAATTCCAAATTTAATATTATTCCAATGCCATATTTCACGTTATTGTGATGATATTCAACAAATTTTGAAAATGAGGAATTAAACTTATCACTTGTGTGATCAATATTCTACGAGTATAACATAAACTTCAATTTCAGATAAAGAGACTTCATTTTAGATGAGGCTTTTAAACTTAGGTTCCTATTGACAATATAAGAACAAAAGATTTATAAACTGTAACTGAAGAGAATAACCTCAGTAATGGAATTCAATAACCCTAGAGAATTGAGAACATTCAATGGTAGTAAAAAGTTGGAAGGAAATCAGGTATTGCAACTATTCAATTGCTTTCAAATAATATATTAAATTGAACGAAATTCCCAATTAATAATGCTATAAACTACTCTGGAGACTTCCACTACTGCGAAAATTAACAAAAGAATCATAGCTAGTGATAGTTTTTTGTACAGCAGCGATCTTCGGTCATCAAATTTCCTTACTAGCTATTATTCTGTTGTCAATGTTCGCAGTAGCGGAAGTCTTTCAGATATAGTTTATAAAAGTAGTTTATAGCATTATTATTTTGGAATTTCGTTCAATTAAATATTATGAAGTATTATCCAAAAACCTCATTCACGATTATTGATGTAATGAATTTGATCCTTATTCTTTGTGAAATCTTTATTTCCTGTGAAATAGAGAATATCATTTTATTTTATTATAAAAGTCAGGAGAGTCCTCCTTACCATTCAGTCTCTGAGTGTGATAGCGATACAGTAGGTTTCATAGCAAAAATTGAAGTTGCAGTGAGCTTCCGTGGAAGAAATAAAGGCTTAGTGTCGACTACTGACTGAAGGTACGGTAATTGAAAAAGGCAAGTCACGTGGATATTGAGGGATGAGGTCGTTCATCTTGGCAGAAAGTCTCTCACAGTGTGCCAAGAGGTCTAGGCGGGAGTTCGAGTGCCTTCAATAGATCTCAAAGTGATGTCCCATATCCCATATGGCTAGGGAACGGAATAATGTATACAGTATTTGACAAGCGCAGCTCCTTTGAAATGTGCTTAGTTGAAGTCGAGTTTCTTGGTGAAATTATTCATGTAACGTTTCGTCAGAGATAGCATCGAACTGTGCATAATCAACTGTTCACCTTACTTTACTTCTTCTTACCTTACTTCTTCCCATTGATGAGTGTAGCGATTTATTAAACGATTCATTCAACTATGACCTGATAACGCACATGTTATCTCATTGTGAAAAACACTTGTGGAATATTCAATTGTGATTCAAAAGCGTTTAATGTTTCTCTGTTCTAACCGCTGAATCTGAGCCTCTGAAACACTAAACAACCATTCAACTTTGAATGTTTCTGCTTTACTGAGAGCTGGAAACACTTATAAATCTTTGATTTTTAAAGCAATTTATGAATCAAATGTCATGGGTCTCAGTAAAACAATTTACTGTAGACTGAAAAAATAATCATAAAAATATTTTCCACATAATTATACAGTCGTCTTTGTGGGAGAAATCCACAATATTGAAAGTTACTTACATCCCCTTCTATATTTTTCCCATGAATAAATAAATATTCAATCTTCTGGAATTATTTTTTGAGGGTGATGCCCACATGAGCTCTAGGCTTGCGCATGGGTAATGAGAGGGGTGATTATGAGAGATGACGACTATTTTTATGCAGTCGGGAGCGACGTCTTTTCGTCTCCTCTAGAAGACGGGAGTACTTTGGTTTACATTTAATGTATTATTAAACTATTATACACATTTTTTAAATAATAAACACTTTCAATTTGATGAGGCCTACCAGACTTGATTCACTTTGAGTTTATCTATTCATTGCCTGCTTATTCTATAACAATGCACATAGAAGATTGATCCTAATATTAGATTATACATAGCAGTTACGAATGAAAAGCATTGCACGGGCTTCAAGCTCTGTTCAATTGAATGAGATAAGTAGCAACTTTTCAAATATCCGGCTGCTTAATGGAAGCAGGAGGCCTCGAGATGGGAATGGAGACTAATTGAATAGAACACAGAAGACGAGATCAAGCCTCCAGGAAATTTCAGCGCTGGTGATATTCTGCATGACGATCCGTATCGCTATTGTACTTCCGTCTGCACAGTTATACTACTCGCAAATAATTAAAGTTACGTCAATAGAATAGTTGAAGAGGGACGTAACTTAAACAATGGAAAGTCATCATTGCATTCGTTGCTGTAAGCCGTACGGGCTGCAGAGTACGGGCTGCGTAGAATAAACTCACGGTCCAGTGAAATGTATCGTTTCTTCCAGAGAACGACCTTGTTCTATTATCATGCCTGCTACTGAAAAAGATATTTGAGGAAAAGAAAGAGAAATTTAGATTTTTTCGTTGGACAATCATTACCATTATAACAGAACTGCTAACGATCCAAGAGCTCTTGGGAAAAGCGGTTTCCGTTTTGCAAGGGAATAACATCCAGTCTCAATTCAATCTCGATTTCAGCAATTATCTCTGTAACGAGAACAACCTTGCTAGATAGACGTTCTTTGTTGACTCACATTTTTAAATAATGGATGTTAAGGGATGTTATAGAGATCAATAAAGTTAATTTTTTTCGTAAATATTATTTCAAAGACGATAAATTTATGCAGGCGAGCAGAGCGAGCCTGCTGGTCTTATTGTTGGATGATTCTGCCAGGGGTCCAGCTAAGATAGCTGATTAGGGTAGTAGATATACGACATCGAACTAATATAGTAATACCGGCCTCACATAGTATTGAATTATTATTATTATCAAGGAGATGTATTGATACTTTCATCTTGTTGTTTTTCAGCTGCCCCAAAAAGAAGCTAATGGCCAAGATGTCCACAGCAGAAGATTCAGAGTTGAAAATGGCGATTCTCTTGGAGAAAAGGAGGAGGTGAGTTCAATAAATACAATCTATTTCATTAAGATTTTGATAATTTGCCACCTGTTCAATCAATAAACAGTGTTTATAATGAAATCAATTATTCCAATCATCATTAATCATGGATTAAAGAAGAAAAAAGAAATTATTACCATATTCAATAATTATTTATATAATTTAGGTCAATGATGATAATAATATTGATTGGTTGGATCAATAAATCAAGTTCGTGTGATGCTTCTAAGATGACTTTTCCTGAGGTCACGATTACAAAAACGTTTTTGAGCAAATATTATTCAAATATAAAATCAACTTTACTTGAATTTTTGTGTAGGATTTTCTTAACAGAGAGTCCTCCGGCCATAGATGTTAGTTACAATATATTGTTCTGTATAGTAACTTACCTAAATCTTCTTCTGCAATGTTAGTTACATGTATCAGTTCATCAAAAGTGATTGATCACTGAATCAGTTCAACAAAATTTTTCATCGACTTGAAATTTGTGTAGAAAGAATTGTTCTCAACTTTCTTTTGACAAAACATTCTACTCGCCTGATTGAGTGAAGATCCTTGATTGAAAGTTAATCTTTAGCACCAGCATGCTGTATTAATTCACCAACTCGGACCATTTATTGAGGCGTGGGAAGATGACAAAATCCCTTCCGCAATCAATTTAGATGTCAAAGGAAATTGGAAATTATTTGAGCCTTCAGGTGCAAAATAGGTCTGGACAGGCGCCTCTGCTAATCTTCTGAACTAATAAACTGAGCAGCACATCAGCAACATCGTCATCAATCGATTCTGGAAACAACGCACATGCAGAAAAGGGTTTCTAGATTCTGTTCAAGGTCTTAATTAAATCGGGGGAAGCCGGAATAGTGCCGTTAGTGAGCAGCAATGAGCTCAAACTAAAACTAAACAAATTTGATCGTGTTTGATTATTTTGCTCTTACTAGTAAGTGAATTAATCAAGTTCTATGCTAGGAATTGGGACACGGTTGCTGTGTTTGAATAACAAGTAGAAATAGGTGGGACAAAATAATAGAGATGGAGCTTTTTGAATGAGATAATCGAGAGATTAAGGTCTTGCTTTAATTGTTTTGTTTAGTTTATTTCTTCAATCGAAATTATATGTTGAATCCATTATTTGAAATGCAATTTCAATGAAAAATAATGGAAATTTTCATGCAGTGACTGGATATCTGATAATAATGAACACACATGAATGAATTCAACTAGCAGTGTAGGTATTCCTATCCACTTTGATCTCAGCTAAAGTTTTCCTGATCTGTTAGGATCCAAATAGAAACACGTTGAACTTGTTTATCAAATGATCATTTTTGGAAGAAAAGGAATAGAAATCACACAGATCAATATCAAAAGTATCATCAAAGTATCAAGAATTTTGGAATTTGGTATTCCTATAGTTCTTTAAATTTCATCGACTGATTCAAATGCTTCTCAGCCCTTAAAAGTAATCGTATGCAATCAATTACTTCCGGCAGTTGAAGTTAACGATCCTATGAGAGACCTTATCATTAGGCTTTATTAGTACTTAGTACTCTGTGTTGTACTCATATCAAATCTGGTATCTCAGTACGCTCTTCAAGTATTGCTAATACAATATAATTACTAAATTACTTTGAATTTCATCGACTGATTCACATGCTTATCAGCCCTCAAGTAATCGTATACAATCAGTTATTTCTGGCAGTTGACGATCTTATGAGAGACCATAAGGCCTTATCATTAGGCCTTATTGGGAGTACTCTGTATTGTACTCATATCAGATCTGGTATCGGTAGTCTCTTCATAGTCTTCAAGCCTCCAATTGCAAATTCAATATAATTACTAAATACTGTAGATCTCAGATTTGTACAATGAAATATACAGTTCAAGATATATCATAGCATATCCTGATTCTAGAAAAAGAACACTTCTCAGCTATTTTCCAACAAAATACTTCATGTGTAGAAGTTGAAACTCCCTACTAGCTCTCATCAGCAAATGGTGAACAAATGAAAATTCTTTGTTTTTGACAACAAAGCATCAGACATAGTTTTATGAGGGTACAACGCGGTGGTTGACATCGGACATTGAGAGTAAATTCTCATGGATATTATGAGGAAGCTATATTGAATTCTATTCAGGAGGTTATGTGGTCGATAACCAATGACTGGCCAGTAAATGCTTGGGGGTGGTTGATATCTAACGATGCGCTGAGCCTCTTCAATTCACTGCGTTGTGAATGGTAGCAATCCGCTGTTTTACGACCAGTTTTACGAGTAGCTAACCCCTGTAATCTGGTTCAACATGCGGACAACACAAACAACCGCTGAACTTTGTTGCTGGAGAAGAACGGACATTGTATGAAAATGAACTGAGCTGGAATTTATTTTGTGTTTATTAGTTCAAATTTTATGAGGAGATTTTCCAATGGATTTCATGCGAATTGAATTTTATTCAAGACAGACAAATTTTATGATCAAGTACAGCACTGTGGAGAAGACAATGGAGTTCCATAAAAATAGGATCAGATAAAGAAAAATGTTATGTGTTACTATAATACGGTTTGTCTACAACTATGTACAAATTGTATAACACGGTTTCAAAAAAAATCCTTTCCTATCAAATAAATAATGAAACTAATAGCCTATATTTTTGTTATCGTATGGATTTTTATCGGTGGGAAGACCCTTACGGGTAGGTTCCACCTCGCCTAATATTGCACAATTTTTTGTGTCGGTCACCCATCCGAGAGCGGTCTTGAATGTTTGTTACTTAACCACATGATTACTTAGGAACCGCTCTCACCGAGTGACCATATGAAACTAATATGAGAATCAATTATTTAAAATTATGAACTAATTCTTTAATCTCTCAAGCAATGTTAAATCGATTCGAAACAATGTTAATGTTAAACAATGGAACAATGTTAATGAATTAATGAAATAATGTTGAATAATTGAAATAAGACAAATGTTACCTTATAAGCACCCCCTGAATATAAAATAGAACATTTAAATTTATATGACTGTGTGTAATGCAGATTTATACTGCAACTCATGAATGCTGCTTGTGCTCATATAGCACAAGTACATTCAACAATAATATTATTATCTTGTGGGAGAAGAGGAACACTAGATAGATAGGAAGGAGGAAACTTACCACATGAATATTATTACTATGAACGGCAGATTTGATAATGAGTGATGTTTGAGTTCATGCATATTGAGAGCTGAATACGAAATTCATGCGAAACTTAGTTAATAACATTGAATTTGAGCTCAGCCTAATGAATTCATTATTGAGCTTAGTGGTAAATGTTATCACTCTACTTGAATCAATTTAGTAGCATCAAAATTCAATCATCGTACTATTAAATCAACATCAATCTGCATTTGCTGAAATCCAATAGAAGGCAATTTTGATTTAGATTACAGGTGTGAGGATGAGGAAGGTAAATGTGTCTATGATGATCTAAATTATTATTTATTTTGCCAATTGGCAGCACAATTGCCTCTCCCCAGCTGTAAACCTCATACCGTTGCCTGCCTTCATTGATCAATTCAAGATTTCAAATAATTTCCTTCACTCAAATCAAATTTGATCTTCTTTAAAACTCTCATCATTCAATTAATTGGGAAACTTTTCGTTAGAGATGGGAACTGAACAAGTTTCGAAAAGAAGCTGTGGTTTATGGTGCGTAACTTTCCAGAAAGCTTTCCATTCACATGCAAATCTCGACGTTTTTGGGAAGGAGTTGAAAAGTTTGCTGTTACATAGGAGTATATTCAGGGAGGGATCCGTTTATCTTATATTTATTACCCATATTGTAAATTGTAATTTGTGACGTCTATGGTTAGCTTTGAAAATTTAATGACTTTCATATCATGCATATTTCGACAATTCTTTTACCCCGGTCGTACACCGGAGCAATAAGCAATAGGCAACTAGCAACATATGGATCATATGATTGTCTACTCTATACAAACCAATAGTTCAATGCACACTGAAACAGCTGCTTTAGGTGTGCATTGGACTATTTGTTTCTATAGAGTAGCAGTAGACGATCATATGATCCAAATGTTGCTAATTGCCTATTGCTTATTGCTCCGGTGTACGAACTGTTTATACCCACTATAAATAGTTGGGATTTTTCATCAATTGAATCTGGCAACGCTGGGTCGGGCTCCGCTGCGGCACTTTGTCGCAGTAACGAAAACCCACCTTAATCTGTTGGAAGTCTCTGGGGAGATTATATACTGTTTACAAACAAACCGTATAAGTTGAACATTTCCCATTTTTCATGCGTGTTGTTTACACTAGAGTAGAAATAAATTACAGAGCAGGAAATACATCAATCCCTGTAACTAGAACGAGAGCAATCGATCAGTCCACAATCAATTCCTTCTCGAAAGAGTACAATGAATGGCGTTGGTGGTTGCTAGTTTATGCCTCAGTAGAGGAGGTAAGATTACAAGTAGGATCTCTTGACAAGAAAGTCACTGACTCTGACTGATGACTGGCATATTACACAACTGCGCGATGAGAACAGAGACTGACTGCAATGTTGAATGGGAGGACTGCTTCGATTGGAGGCAGTGCTTTTCTTTGTTGCGAAAATGGAAGAGGTTTTCACAGCTATTGTTGAGAAAAAGTACCATTGGACAATGGCAGGAATAGGGATGGTGGTTATGGATAGGGCAGTTGAGTTGAGTAGTACACAAAGAATCATCTTGCTCTCAATAGAAGACGCTGCAATATCGACTGGAGTTTTATTCAGTTTCATCTTTGGAACAGTTGATTTCATACATCTGATTGTTTTCTAGTGGAATTTGTTGATTATTAATTTCTTCAAATCAGCTCATGATATTTTTGAACAATAATTTTGAATTCTTAAAGGTTTTCAATTGGCGAAACTATATAGGTCTATTAATTGGATGAGAATTTGAAAATCATTATAACAACTACTGAACAGTGTTATGTGTTTCTCGCGTTTATCTCTCTCAAGAATTTGAGAATCAATTTCAAAATTATGATCTCAGCTTTTCTATTTCCAGTTTGTCTTCACTATTGTTATTGTTATAGCGGTGAATGGATACATTCGAATTGTACAATCGTGTAAAATGAAGTTGAATTGAATTTAATTTCAATTAAACTTGAAATATAACATGCAATGCTATACATCATGTTGTATATCTTATATTTATGTTGTTATATTACTTGTCATATTGTTTATTGTTTGATAATTATTATTCTTAATTGATTCTAACTCCGATAAGGCCTGTATTACACTATAATAGTTCTATGTCATATATCTGTTATCTTCGAATATGATACTATTACATTACTATCAGAATATGATAACTATTATGATAGTTGTTCCACAAATATTTGATATTAGATGCAGACATAGAACTGTTATAGTGTAATACCGGCCAAATATTACTGGATAATAGAGATGAGTTGTATTCAAATAACATTATTTGACTTCCTTCTTTCTCTGCTTTCAGATTTTTGGATCACCGAGCACACCTGTTCTTGAAAATCCTGAATACCAAACACGGTGGTACTTCAAATATTTTCTTGGAAAATGTGAGTATGAAATGATATTATCGAATAGGAATGTCTAGTTCCAATTAAAATACTCCCAATTCTGGACAAGGCAGTTTCTTGAGAGAATAGAGTTCATTTGATTCTTGTAATTGAGGAGAATAGTTTCACTGTTTTTCTTTTTCCACTACAAACAGACGAAAACCTAAGATATAATTTATTCACTTTTTTTCGTAGAAAATCCTACTTTGAACCGATTTTTTTAGTTTCATTTTATTTTACCAATTTTGGATTTAAAAACAAAATTTTCTTCAAATAAACAACCTTATATATAGATCAATATCCTCAAAAACTAATAAGTCACTTTTTTCTGAACTGTTGATTCAACTGTGGAATTGAGAAAATCCTTGAATGACTGTAAGCCAACATCAATGAGGTTCTCACAAGTTTGGAAAATTTGTGAATATTTCCATCTATAGCAGGATTATTTTAAATTGTCAGAAAACAGCTGATTGATGTACGCTCGTTTACTGGCGTTAAATCAGCTGTTTTCTGACAATTTAAAATAATCCTGCTATACATGTGTATGCGTAAACGAGTACGAAAATGTATAACACTCATATATTTATGTAATTTTCATCATTCGTTACGTTAATCACGTAGGAAGCTGATTAGTGAATGGCAGTAGCTAATTGGCTGCCATTTTAATTACCGTCCAATAAATTTTGAGGGTAACTTTGTTTCAATGCGATCAATATTCTCCCCATGTTCTGCGACAGGCTTCATCAGGAAGGGAGATGTATAATTCAATGATCATGATTATGCAGATTCTTGTCATATTGAATCGTGTCTAAACAATCTAAATAATTGTCCAAATAGTCTCAATATTATATTGGATCAAGATTATACTATTTTTCATGCTAGTTTTGTAATGTATCATTGAAGTGATATAAATGAATGGTGAACAAATTTCAACTCAACCTTATAGCAAGCACGATGATTGTTTAAAAATGAACTTGAGCATATAGTATATGGAAAGTGAAATCGTTTTAGGAATAATATGACCACATAAAAAAGTTTCAATCAGTCATTTATTTTTTGTGCCAATATCATTCACCATACAACAATAAAGAGTTTTCTCAATTGAAATTCTCAAATTCAGATTTACTTCATTGTTTTATACACGTAAAATTCAAAGTTATCTAGTAACTATTTGATTCGATTTGACCACTTTAAACAATTGATTTAATTATCTATTATAATATCAATCACTTCTCTCTCATATCAAAAACTGTTAGGCTAGGCGTACACCAGTTAGTCAAGACAAGACAAGACGAGATAAGTCACGTTTGTGTCACAGTAATTCATATACTAGCTTATGAAGCAGCACACACTGATGCAATGACTAATCGGTGTGTGTTGCTTCATAAGCAACTATGTGAAGTACTGTGACTAAACGTTACTAATCTCGTCTTGTCTTGTCTTGACTAACCGGTGTACGCCTAGCCTTAGGGCGTATGTCTTTTTGTTGATCGGAATTCAGATTCATGCCATTATTCTTACAATCATTTAAAATTCAAAGTAATTTAAGGTACTATTCAAGTTGTACGACTTTGTCAAATTGATTCAATTATCAATCATAATTTTATACACAATTCCTTCTATATGCATTCTTTTTCCCATAAACCACGAACTACATTCAACCACAGTAAAGGATGGGAAAACCACTCTGAATTATCTCTGGTTCAACATCGCACGTAATAAAACTCCTCAGCAACAACACTAGCTTCAACGCTTTTAGGCCAGAACTGGAACACATTTTTCCAAGCTCGATTCCACCAAAAACAACATTTCCAAGCTCGACACAAAATGCACAAGTCACGAAGACAGATTGGTAAGCGATGAGAAGGTTGTCAAAACCGCATGCGTGTCGATTGTGTTGGCTCCTGTGCGTTTTGTACGCAGAAGTGTCGGTGCATAATTGTGAGAACTGTGCGCGTTTGCGGAGATTGATGTGTTGTCAGTAGCTGCCTACTATAGTAAGGGGGTAGGAGCTGGAGAACTTCAGGCTCTCGAACAGACTAAGCGCAACTCTCACACTAAGTGCTTGGAGCAGTCGATTAATTACATCCTATACGGTCTATTCCACACAAAACAAGGCCACACTCTACCCACTAATGCCTGTCCTGGTTGAATATCCATTCGAAATTAATCTACCAATAATAGCAGATTACTGTATGAATATGATATGTAATGCTCTGTTTGTTATGTATCTGTTTGCGACTATAGGTAAAACACAATGTTGGTTGTATTTATTCTCTGTTCACTAACGTATCTATTTGCACCAATAGTTATTTATTACAAGACAATATGTAATAATTGTATTATTGGCCGCAACTCAAGTAATATTCCTTACAATACGAGGAACAGTTTTAGGCTAGGCATACACCGGTTAGTCAAGACAAGACAAGACGAGATTAGTCACGTTTAGTCACAGTACTTCACATAGTTGCTTATAAAGCAACACACACCGATTAGTCATTGCATTGGTGTGTGCTGCTTCATAAGCAGCTATGTGAATTATTGTGACTAAACGTGACTAATCTCGTCTTGTCTTGTCTTGACTAACCGGTGTACGCCTAGGTTTAGAATTGATGTGCCCCACACAAGATTGAATAAAATTCTGACTAATCCTAGCCATGTATCTTCAAAACTTTTCAATATTCTCCCTATTAGGGCAAGAAATCTGCCTACATCAAAATTCAAAGAAAAATTGGAGAATCTTCTTTTAAAAAATCCAATATATTCATTATCTGAATTCCTTGATCTGTCTGTGAGAGAGTTTTTTCAGATTAGAGTAGACTCAATGTGATTTATTGCTATTTTTTATTTTATATGAAATAATTTTCATTTTTATTTTATATGAAATAATTTTCATTTTTACTTTATATGAAATAATTTTCATTATTATTTTATATATTTTCTTCTGAAGATAGTCTTTCGTTTGCTTCTTCTAGTACACCAAAACTATGTGGGTGCAGATGGTGAGAAGAAGAGCTTCTTTCTATCAGTGGTACTGGCAGAGGCTAACAACCAGTGTGGACCTCAGTACAGGGCCATTCTGTGGAAAAAGACGGTAAGTCAGTTAACATTTCATAGAATTTATTCTTGTGTACAAATATAAACAACTAAGTTTCAATTTAAAACCAGGTTTGGCTTACGGTAAAGTCCCTTTACTTTATAGGCTACCCGAAGTACAAACAATGATATTTATACTATTTTTCACATCAACATCCGTCGATTGCGAATATAAAATGTGAAAAATGAGACAATGGACACTGTTACTGAATGGAACACAAAAAAAAAAACAATTAATTTAGTTTTTAAATCAGAATCGAAATATCATAGAATCAGATTTTTTGTCGGACAGGACTCGTTTTTTAAATTGCGAGACTTCTGTTTTAAAAAAAAATGAGATACAAGGATAAAGGAATGTTAGTGATTATACTAATAATGTGATCATAGTAATTGATTAATAATGTTCTCAGAAATTAGTTTGAGAAGAACAAACTGAATTTCGAATTGAAATAATTGTGTAATGAACTCTCGACATACTAGAAAGATCATAACATCACTTACATCACCTATGTAGAATATAGAGATGAATATTATCATAATATTAGATTAGAAATATAGACTGAAATATCTCTGAGAAAATTCTCTATACTATCTGTGACTGAGGTCAACTTGTTATCCATTAAAGAACATGAACTCTTTAATAACTCAATGAATCCATACTCATATATAATAAACCATCAATAAGAATATTATTTATGAAGATAGAAAATAGTAGATAATATTGTATGTCCCTACTTTTTATTTATGATATAATATTTTATTTTTGTGAAACCATCATAAAGTGTTGCTTTCACCTTATAAGTGTGTTCACTAATCAAAATAAGACTACATACAACTATTAAAATATATCAACTCAACCTTATGTTAATAATTCATTTCAAAGCAGGTTGCAAACAAGTGCTAATTTTTATTATATACGCATTAATTTATTTGTTGCAGGGTGCTCAGAAAATATCACTGCCGTATACAGCAAACAAACCGATGACAGTTAAACAGATTCTAAGGTAAGAGATTGGACTGCTTCACGAATAAAATTCAGCAATCAAACTATTCTAAAATCCCAATCCAATCCTGTATGAATGCATAAACCGTAAAACTCAGATAGACTTTCATAAGCAAATTAATACAAGATATTGATATTATTTCTCTTATAGTTTTTCACGTAGGATGTGACCTCGATATTCAGAGTAGATGTTTCAAAAAGAGATTTTCATTCTACGAAAAACACGTGCCAGAAGAAGTGAACTTTTCAGTTTCAGTAATAAGCAGAGTATTTCCCAGTGAGGTAGAAATTCCCTACTTCCTAGTGGTTTCCGCTGAAATCCTGTTTTCATGTGCCTTTGGGGGCTCTCTCGTCGAGAAAAAAAACATGAGCTTAATCTGAGAAGTGATATTCACTCTCCTTCTCTTAAAATCTATCTCTTCCTCTCTCTCTCTCTTACTCTCTCTATCTCTCTATCTCTCTCTCTCCCCTCATATAAGCTTATCCTCTCAGTTAATTAAATTTATAACCAAACATGTAGAGTCTGCAAAATAAGCGTTGTCTAGTGATTGCATACTGGAACACTTCAAGCATGCAAGAAATTTGTTATTTATTATAATTTTATTCTGAATGCACCATTACGCAAATGCACATTGAAAAATCTAGAAGCAATAATAATACAAGAAAAAATTAAATTGAAACCTGGATTTTGAGTTATGGTAGAAGCATCATTCTCAATCTTTTTTCTCTGCATGTACATAGATACAAAATTTCAATACTTTCCTTACCTATGGTAGTAGGTAGGGCAAGGAAAGTAAAAATTTTCAGTTAAGCATGTATAGCAGGATTATTTCAAATTGTCAGAAAACAGCTGATTGAAGTACGCTCGTTTACTGACGTTGAATCAGCTGTTTTCTGACAAGTTAAAATAATCCGGCTATATCTTCCATGTATCATGTTGAAGAGCCATATGCGTTTAAAAAAGTATCAATGAGAAGATGTATGAAGATGTAGCCTACAAACATTCAACAATCAACATCCCTTAAAAGAGTGGATTAGTTCGGATCTCATAAGATGTTTAGTTATGAAAATATCAATGCATGAAGATGTAGTGACATTTGACATCATTGATTGATTGGAATAGTTGGAATCTATATTTTAAAATAATATTTAAAAAATTTAAAATAAAAGCTAACATTGTTTTTCAAATTTTGTCATCATTCCGTATATTACACAGGACTATAATACCGGTATTCATCATTATACTTCTTTATTCATGTACCGCAGTAACCCATTGAACATATTTTTAATTTGCTCATCAAATATGAGGATTTTCATGCTCTTTTCAAGATTCATAACTTTGGATCAGAGAAAAAATTCTATGTTTAACCTTGAACCTATCAAAGCCTTTTTTATTTTCTAGCAATTTCCCCAACATGGAGAAACTCGAAAAAGGACCAAAAGAAATTTTCTCGCCTGATATTCAGAAGGTAAGTGAAGTGGAATAAAGTCGCTTAAAATTTCAATCAAAAAATTGATTTTTCGAAAATATAGATTGGAGCTACTGTGTAAATATCGCAAAAGCACATCAAGCATGCTCCCATTACTATAGTCATTGTCAATTGAAATACTGGTAAACATTGTCATGTCAAACATAAATTGAACATTGTCGGTTAAATTATTTTCATTGTCATTAAAATTATTCATTTTCAAAAATTTCAAATGATACAATTTGTGTGAATTCATATGATCATGGTACTTTACAATCCATTTCATGGTAGGAAAACTTGTTAACAGTCTAATTCTTCCGTTTTTGAAAATGCAGCATGCATTAGAGATTATTATTAGTTCAATAGAGAGTAGAGATTGTTTTGATTGAATGATTATAAAATTGTACAAATAAGAATGTTCTCATCTATTATCAAATCATGAATCATTCTTATTTCCTTGAAACTTTGAGGCGACAATCATATTACCACCGAGGAGGGATATACTCTCTCCTCTGTGATATTACACAGAAATTCATCTTCAGATCTGACTTTAATATAAAAACTAATTCAACTTTTCGCTCCACATCACAGGACCTATTACTTCTGGAAGAGCAAGAGGGTTCTGTGAATTTCAAATTTGGAGTGCTCTACACAAAACCGGGACAACATACTGATGATGAGATGCTCAGTAATGGTGGGTATTCATTCTTTATTCATTCGAATTAGCATTCTTATACACTCTAAACTTTTCTACTGACACAGTGTCTAGTGAGAACCGTGCGATGATGTGATATCTAAACATAATGAAAACAACTAGAATGTGGGCTAGTCAAATGTCACTGGATTTCAGTTATATTTGACTACATCCTAGTGTTTTTACTGAACTTTTCTTGTGAAGATAACATATATTATAGCATAGCCCCCTTTAAACTTTAAATGTAGTTTAAAGTAGGCTATGATTATGGTCTCTCAGCGTATTTCAAACACTTTTTACTGTAGAAATTAAAATTAAATTACTGTCATTTGTCATCATTCACTTGATGGAGCCTCCCTTGCAAACTTATTTTTTATGTAGAGTAGGCTACTTTTTTGAATGCCCGCAAATGCATATTGTTTATAAAAAAATTGATAGTATTAAACGGATTCACATTCAATTGTCGGAACTAGCTTACCTTTCCAGATTGTTTCTCTTGTTTCCAGCAAGTTCATTAACCGTTTGGGATTCAATTTGATTTCTTGAATCAACTAGGTACTGGTAAATGGATCTCTTATAAATGAGACAACATCTCCAGTAATTTCTATTTGCAGCTTGAAATTAATCTAATACCAAACTATTATATTGAACCAGAAACAATAATATCATACACGTTTTATGAATTTGTATTGTCTTTGTCCGAACTAATTGAAGACAGGGATATTGAATTCAACATGCCATAATAATAAAACCAGAATGATAATGATAGAAGTAAATCTCATACATTCTCTAAAACTTTGTATTGTAATAAATCCTTGATTATTCTGAATAAAAATACTTGAAGTTGTCAAAGCCACAAATTTATTAAAACAACAATATACCGGTTTCGGTTGTTACACCATTATATTATTACTTTACTGTTTGTACTAACTTATAGTTTACTTCTTGATTATTGCTTCAGGACAAATAATCATAATTTTCGTACAAAATTAGCCCCTGTGGTAAAATAGCCTGAGCTTACTCTCCTATATTAAGAGAATAATGCATAGACATAATTAAGTTAGCCATGAGAATAATTACTTCATTCAAACACCGCCTACAACTAAAAACGACAAAGCTGTCATGTTCTTGACAGCTATTATATGGATAGATTATAGTAGCGCCCAGGCATTATTCCTGAGGTTAATATCCTTGTGCTCCTTTTCTAAGCGAATAACTCCCTCATGCCTCATCAAATAAGTAACTAAACATCTTTCACCCACGTCTATTATCTCATATATTTTCTCGCTTACTAACATTCAACATCCATCCTCCTGTCTTCATTAGCCCGTCAAGCAAGCAAGTTTCAATTTTCTTTCAGTAGAGGTAGGTACGCCTAAAAACAATAGAATGAATCCATGATTAATGTTTCATGAATCACCTTCATGAAAATTGTTAAAATTTCATCTTTACTAAGGAACAATCTTATATTCAAGACTCACTTCCACCATATAGACGGAAGTTGAAGTAATATTCTTTGCAAAGCCGTAGACAAAGCAGTAGAAAACAAATTAATTTAACAAATATAAATCAATTAGTATTTCCTTTGCTTTCAAGTTAATTTCTTGGAGTCATTAAATTTTCAAACAATATTTATGATGATAAAACTATAAATTTTTTGTTGGTCTGTTTTTCTTATGTCAAAATTTGTTGGGGGGGGGGGGGGGGGTTCGAACCCCCGAGCCACCATTGGCTACGGCCTTGATTCTTTGGTTACATCAAGAATACTACCTTCTCAGGTTGTTAAATAAGAGGAGCAGAATTTATTCAACAATTATTCATCATGGCTCAAACTCTAAATCATTCCATGGTTTTCATTGAATTTTTGAACGATGACACTCTGAATTTGGTAATCAACATTATTCTCAACTTATTATTCTGATAATGAAAGTGAAATAATTCTCTACCACGATGGATTGATGTTCCTGATTAGGAGTTTGTTTATTTCTTTCACATTTCTAGATAAAAATCTTAATTTTTATTTAGATTTTCTACTACTTATTATTGGCAATAGAATGAGTTAATAATCTCATATGATATTTTCAGATGAATATTGTAATAGAAATTCATTCAAACTTCATTATTTTAAAAAACTGACAACATACTCTCATTACTTTCAGAATTCGGCAGTCCAGAATGGGATCAATTCATCTCACTTCTTGGTGATAAGATAACATTAAAAGGATGGGATAAATACAGGGGTGGATTGGATGTAAAAGGTGAGATTAACAAAATCATTGAAACAATCATTGATATGAGTTATTATGGAATGTTAATGTAGAATATGATTATAATATTTTTTGTCCTGTGGAATGTGAATGAAAGAAATAGACGAGGAAGTAATTTAATTTGAACAAAATCTACATTGTTCTAGATGCATTCAATATCAAACTTCAATTCTTTTTTCTGTTCAAAATTGGTACCTACCTGGTGAAAAGTGCATTCTTCTATTCTATTGAAATTCTTGTATATCACACTCTTTTGATTTAGGCCTACATGTCATTGAATTGTTAGTCATGTTGTTCACTAAATAATGAGATTTTACAGTGAAATCTACTTTATTAAAAAAAATTTGAACAAGAGAATTAATGATGAATGGATAAGCTCATAAACAAAATCTCGTTATCTCATTTGTTGAGACAGTAATGTCTAGCCAACAACAATATAAAACTAATGAATAAGATAATAATTAAGTAAATTTATTGGTTGGAAGTGAATAGATTAAATAAATTTCAATATCAATTTTTAAGAATGCAGTCACTTATTATCGAGATGAATTGATTTGAAATCGATCCAAATTTGAATTTTTTATTAAACTTGATTCAATCAATATAATTAATAAGGTTACTCATATTTTTTCACAGGCGATATGACTGGAAAAAGTTCTGTATATACAATTTATGAGGGCCACGAGATTATGTTCCATGTATCAACACTCCTTCCATATTCTAAAGATAATAGGCAACAGGTAAGATCAAACTGATACTATATAGTATTTTAAAATTGTATAATTTTCTTGTATACTTGTATAAACATGCACTGTGAATTGTGTCCTCTTTAATATTGACAAAGCCTATTGTATAATGAATCTGTACTTAATGGCCAATAAATATTCTCGATTCTTGTAATGATATTGCTTAATTTTTTACCTATGTGTGCAGAGCGAAGCAATTATTTTTGCAATTTTTTTTATAAGAATCCTCTATTGTTGCAAATAAAATCAATATCTGTTTCATGTATTTTATATTATCACACACATTCTATCAGAATAATGGCAAATAATATTATTCGGTTATCAACTCATGCTGATTATTTTTTATTCATTTTCAGGTGGAACGAAAAAGGCATATTGGAAATGATATAGTGAATATAATATTTTTCGATGGTGGACCTGCTCAAATGTCTCAGTTCAATCCAACAAGTATCAAATCGCAATTTACACGTATCCTTTACTAAATGTAACTTTTTGCTGAGAAAATGATTTTTGCTCCACTTTTTGCTGAGAAAACAGTTAATGGGGATATTTATAGTGACATGCTAGAACTATACGTTTCCCCACAAATAGATGACATAGAACAAGAGGGAGCAATTTTCTTCCAACAAGACGGCGCGCCACCTCACTACAGCAACCGTGTCCGTGATGCATTGAACTTGCGTTTTCCCGACAGGTGGATTGGTAGACGTGGCGTGAGCCAATGAGCCCAGATCTGACCACTAGACTTTTTCTTTTGGGCACATGTAAAAAACATTGTGTATTCTTAGAAGATCAGTGACATTGATCATCTGAGGGAGAGGATTGTTGAAGCTGTAGCATCCGTTACGCCTGATATGCTGTTGAATAACTGGGAAGAAACTAATTATCGTTTAGACGTGGCCAGGACAACAAATGGTGCTCATATAGAACTTTATTAGGTATCAAAAAAAACTTGAGAAGATTCTCTTCAATAATATACATGTTTAATAACTATTATTTTAACTTTACTGTATACTAATAAAACTTTAAATCAAGGAGTTCTCTTAGAAACACTCAGTATAAGAGGAACAAGCTGCTCATTGACATCAACCTGGTTTCTACTGAACTCGCGCTACAGTGAGCTTTTCCAGCATATAATATAAGCAGTTTGGGCACAGGATACCTCTACTTGAATTTTGATAAGAATATTTGGAAGATGTGATTAATCAGTCAGCTAAGATTAGCCCAACCAAATTTTTGTAGGATTTATCATAAGGGGTGTGTGTAGCAACAGTGAAGTTTATGTTTCTCACTCTCAGTTCTCAAAGACTCTTCACAAAAAATTATTGGATTGAACTTCATTCAAAATAATCACTTATTTGTTCATTTAAAAAATTACAATTTCATATCCCCTTACTTTTAAATTTTGTGTAAGTTACATTGATAATTGTCTATCAACTTCTTTGTACGTTTTGAAGGAACAAAAGCAAATAAAATATATTCTATTCTATTCTGAAAATGAAACTGTTTGGACCTAAAAGATCGAAGTTTTATTCTACCAGAGACAATTGGAACTAGAATCCACTTGTATAGTATCTTTAGTATCCACTTGTCTCTGATTCTACTAATCACAATAACAATTCTGTCTTATTAATGATTGAACGAATGATTCGCCTTGACAATTGAATCCAGACGTTTTCGCAGTTGTATGTTATTGTAGTGAAGATAATAGTTATCGTCTAGTTGTTTATTCAGAAGAGTCGGTGCCATTATTTGGACCATCACTGCCATGCCCTCCAGTCTTTCGAGTAGCTGAAGAATTTAGAGAGTTTCTTATTGTAAAGTGTAAGTATCATTTTTTGATTTCAAAAGCAGAGAAACTCATCAACTGATAATTTTGACTGACTTATTTTAAAGTAGCCTACAGTCAAGGTAGTTAGAGAGATTCTTTATAATAACCTTGGCCTTCAGTAGTCTATATTTTGATAGAAGTTCATTATTTGACAAGTTGTCTATGTATGTAGGCTAGGCTACATTAGTTAGACTCCTGGAAAAATTAAAACTGCTTCCCATCATTCATTTTCTCTTGAGAATTTCTTTTGCTCATCATTTCCCTGTAAATCCTTGAACCATAGTCTTTTGAAATAGTTAAATCCACTCAATTTTAGATTTTCACTCACATAAGATATATTATTTATGGTTTGAATCAAAGAGTATGTTACATCTAGTTGTAACATCCTCATTGGTTTGAATAAACATAAATTTCAGAATGTATATCCAGTTTTGCTGCTCTCAACCATTTCGATAATTTATAAGCCTAATGACTAATTCTTCAACACAGGAGACCGACTTCATTCTTAATATTAGCAAAATGAATAGTTTTTATAATCATTTACTTATTTTGATAATCAAATCATTAAATAATTTTGTCAACACTCCTGAGAAAGTATAAATGAATTTAAAAAACATTTTCTGCAATGAATTCGACGACTATAAATTCTTTCAATCTCTTTTTCTTCTATAGTAAGCTAATTATTTTAAAAAATCTTTTTTCAAGTAATCAATGTTTTCTATTCCAGTAATAAACGGTGAGAAAGCAGCGTTTAACACACCTACGTTTTCACAGAAAAGGGAACGAACTCTGGACATGCTTATCAAGGACTTGTATTCCGAACACATGGGTGAAATGAGCAGAGGAGTTGGTGTAAGTTTGCAATTACCTCTTCAAGTATACCTATAGCGCTAATTCAAGTGTTTCTCAATCCCGAAAAATATATACAACCTCTACCCTTATGCTTATTATTTTGTACTGTACGTTTTTGAATTTGTAATGATCTTGAAGAGAGAAATGAGAAACATTTGGTGATGAAATAGCTATGATTTCCCATTTTTCTCCATTTTAGAGCTCACAATAGAAAAGTATCCTAATCGAATGTTATTCTAACAAAAAAATGACTCTCTAACTTAAATTTAAAATACTTATAAATTTATTATTAATAAATTAATTAAAAATAATCTAAATTAAAAAAATTTCCAACTTTTTAGGCTTCTAGTTTTAGAAATATACCTACAATTTTTAGAAATATAAATCACAAATGCAAACATGAGAGGATTTTCCACCTTCAATTAGCCATTACTTCTCAAAAAAATACGGTACTCGCATGAATATTGTACATTTTCATAATACTAGCATGATGTTTATAATCAGTTCGTCATTGTAATTTCGTTGATAAATATTTCTGACGATATTCACGTAATGTTCTCATAAAATAATAACGGTCTGATTACAATACGAAGTCGAGCCCTATTGTAATGGCGGACGCGTTGTATAAACTAGGCTATTCAACTGATATTTTTTTCAAATTGGATGCACCAATTCCTTATAAAGGAATTTATCGAAATTGGAGACTAACTTGGAAACACAAGCTAAGGAATTAAATAATTGCAATAATACTGTATTAATTCTCTTAGAGAAAACACAAAATTATCATGTCCACAATCATAGACTATTAATCTTCATATATTATTGTAATTTCATTTAGTACATATTTTGGAAAATGTACATAAATATATTTCTGTAATTATTATTTGGTATATTTGGTTTTGAAGTTTTTGATTTGTTATTACAGTACCTAGAATATACAGAAATCTAGCTATGCTGAAACATTTTTTCCAAGTTTTCATTTCTAAAAACATTGTAAAGTTGTTATTCAATTATGAATCCTCACACAGTTTTATTATAGTGTGGCAACAGACAAAAGAGCCTCCAAAATAAGAACTCTACTGCGCAGAGAGAGCGCACGTTATGCAATGCAGCAGTTTATCTCACTCGCTCACTAGAGTAGTGGTACTATGTGATACTGTATCACTTAAGTGATACGATGCGCGAAGGTTCTTTTGTCTGTTGCCAGTCTATAGCCTACATTTAATTGGGGTCACCTAGTTGAACGATAGGCGTACATGGTTTCCTTTAAGATTGTATCACTTGAATTCATCTATATTATGAATGTAACAGATGTTATTATGTATTTTGTGTCATATAATACATTTTTTCTCAATTTTCAATTTGCAGACGATGCTAAATAGACGCGCATTCAGCGACGTGTTAGCCGATCCTCCACGTGGCTCGAGACGGAAAGAGGAAGCTCGCCAGGTGGAGTTTGTGCGCATAGGACAGGCACTGAAACTGGACACAATAATGAAGGGCGACGCCCCCACCAGTCTGGCCACCACTGGCCTGTTCAAGCGAGCGCCTTGGGAGCCGCACTGCTTCTACCCCGACTTCGGCTACGAGGTCACCTGCGGAGACTCCTGGGGCGACTCGCGGCTAGTCATCGCCACCGATTCTGGTGTTTTTGTTGTTGAAGGTGTGTGTGAGCAAAATACTGTTCATAATGTAATGTCAACCTAAGGTTACAAGAAACAATACGGTTTCCGTGTAACCGTCTTGTTTCTAGTAACCTTGATATCGACCACTTACTGTATACAGGCCTATTTATTGCTGGTACCTATAGCCTATCGATTTGAAGCTAATGATAGTTGTTGAAAGTGATCTGAAAGAACTGTGTGTATTGAAATGTTTCCAGTAAATTTTCTATAAGGCGACTCGCACACCGGAGCAATAAGCAATCAGCAACATGCAATAAGCAATATATGATATAGTGTGGCAACAGACAATTGAATTGAATTGAATTGAATTGCATTTATTTCGACAAAATTACAAGATTACATTACAACATTTTTTTTTGACAGGGTACAATTTTACTTACAATATCATACAAAGTAGATAAAAAACTAATGACATCACAGTTATTTAGATATATTATTGTAATAATTCTTATTGTGGAAAATCTGCAAAATATCTGACTAATACACACTTTGTATACTAATGCAAAATAGATAATAAAACCCTAATCACTGAAATAATAATTGCCCACATAGACCAGTTCGGCCTGTTTGTGGGTCAATGAGTCCAGTACTATATCAATCTAATTATTTACTGCTTGATTAATGTAATATCAGATAAATTGTAATGTTAATTTTTTTATAGTCACACACCCACAATCACACTAACACACTTACACACTCACACACACACACAGCCACCCACGCACACACACACACTCACACACACAAACACGTTGGTTCGGAGCGACATAAAAGGATGTTTGAATGCGAGATACTAAGTAATAAATAAATGATAAATGAATACGTACTTGAATTGAAGGAGATAGCTGGAATAAACTAGACTAATGTTGGTAGACAGATCTTAACAGCCGTTCACATTGATCCTCATTCATAGTCTTCAGCCAGTTTGTTACTACTCTTTTATATTTGGAGAGACTACATGCACCCGGCTGACTTATTTCATGGGGAATGTTTTTCATAATGATGTGGCATAAGTATGATATATTCCTATCACAAGCAGAGCGGAAGTTACGTGGAAGACCTGAGTGGTGATAACGGGCATGTCTTGTGAAATAAGGGTGATTTGACTCTGAATTGAAATATATCTTATTTTTGAACATGTACATCAGTACTGTTTTGATGAACAGCTGTCTAATTCTAAAACATCGAACACATTAAACAACTGTTCAGATGGATATCTTCTGCAAAGACCGAGGCCAGCTTTCATTATTGTTTTCTGGGTTACTGATAATTCATCCAGCAAAGTTTTAGATGCGCTTCCCACAGAATAATACCATAAGACATAACAGACTGGACATATGCAAAATACACAGTTCTCAGATGATTTATATTGAGAATTCCCTTTAGCTGGCTGAAAACATAAATCATTTTTCTAAGCCTACTATTCAGGTACCTAACGTGAGTGCTCCATGTGAATCGACTATCCATGTGTATACCTAAGTATTGGTAACTGAACACTGTTTCAATCAAGTCACAACCGCAGTCGTCACCCAATCATACCCGCATGTGTGAACCCTCAGTTCCATGCCGGCAGGAGCGCGACTGTCACGCAAGAAAATAGGCATACATTTAGTTTTTTGTGTTCATGCTAAGTATGTTTATGTCAAACCAACTTTCAATTGCCTCAGTTCACTTGAAGCCACTCTGTAAACATGCTCCCAGCTGTCGCCCTCAAAATAAACTGCTGTGTCGTCAGCAAAAGCATCATCTTTCCACTCATATTTTCCTGGATAATGTCATTAATATATACCAGGAATAGAATTGGACCCAGGTGCTACCCTGAACCACTCCATAACTGATATCCTGAATGTTGCTTCTGGCGTCCCCAATGGTTACTATTTGGCGGCGATTGGACAGGAAACTTTAACCCAAGCATGTGCTGTACCAGTAATTCCTATGGCTGTCAGTTTATTCAACAACAAATTGTGATCAATTGAGTCAAATGCTTTTGCCAGGTCAATAAACAGTAAGAGTATATATTTGCTATTGTTTATTCCTGCCTCAAATAATCACTAAGCTGAAAAAACAGTTGGAAGAATTCCGGTCATCCCTAAATCCAAATTGATTATCTATTAGTATGTTGTTATTTTTAGATACTCTGTAAACTGCTTCTTGAAACACTTCTCAATTACCTTTGAAATGAAGCTAAGAAGGTTTATGGGTCGATAATTATTCAATTCGTTTTGTTGCCAGACTTATAGAGAGGGATGACTTTGCTAATTTGAGAACATCAGGAAAAGTACCTGTTGTAAAACTTCTATTAATTATATGCCGAAGGGCACTATAATGGAGTTGATATTATCCTTCAGAAGGCATGCTGGTATGTCATCACAACCAGGTGATGAACCACCGCGAAGCTCCAAGATACACTTTTCCACATCCAGCTCACTCACTTGCTGTAGTACAAAAATCGAATTCCTAGGAGGGTAATTCATGAAAACAGGGTTATTATTATGATTACCTTGTCTTATAACTTCTGCAAGAGTTTCTCCAACTTTAGAAAAAAAATTATTAAATGTATTGGCCACATCCGAAACCGTTGAACAACCCACCCGTGGACTGTGACTATCATTATTGCTATTAATAAAACTTTGAATAGGGAATGAGTTATTTTGTGAATATATGCCTGATATCTCATTAATAGTTTTCCAAAACAATCTAGGTTTTGAAGCGGATAATACTTTATGTCTGTAGTAGTTATTTTTCGTATTTTTTAATATTCTGTTTAAGGTTCTCCTATAATTATTGTAGTATTGTTTTAATTGTAAATTGAATGGTTGTCTGATAACCAGTTTACTTAGTTTATTCCTCCTATTAATAGAGTTTATGAGCGAATCAGTAATCCAGGGCTTTAGTTTTTGCTTGAACTCTTCTAGGATTGATAGTTGAACAACTATCTTTCACTTCTTGAATTTTTTTTTATAAAGGCTTCAGCACATTCATTGACACTTTCTTTCATAGTTATATTATCCCAGGTTTGCTGTGAAACGGCTTCAGACAATTTCATATAATCAATGGATGCATGGAGAGGTTGAGGGTTGAAGGTATTTCGTAATTGATTTCTACTTTAATTATAATTGATGTTGCATAGTGGTCGGTGATGTCAGCACGAAAACAGCCGGACGGAGAGCCTCCGTATCAAAGTGCCTGACAAAATGTGGTCAATGCAAGTTGAAGTGAAGGCCGTCCGTCTTGTAGGCACATTAACGCAGGAAACAAAACCGGCCTCATAAAGCACATCCAGATATCTATTACTAATATTATTAATTTGATCTGTCAGGATATTACAATTGATATCACCAATAAGAATCTCAGTAGTGTCATTCATTCTATTTCTATTATCATTATATCTATCTTCGAGCCCACTGATAAAATCTGACAGGTCCAAGCCCTGACAGCGATAAGCACCTAGAACGCTATATTTCTGACCATCTTTATAGCAATCCAAATCTAAACAATTAACTCCTCCAACACTTACCCCCTTACAGGAAGGATTCAGTTCAGACTTTACATATATTAACACTCCATCATTCTGATTGAATTTAACTGACGTACAAAAACTTGAATATTCCTCCAAGTGGGTTGTATTCTCATCAACATTTAACCAAGTCTCAGTCAATATAACGATATCAAATTTAAATCTAAGACATTCTAAAAAAACAATAAAATCATCAAAATTCTTACGGTAGCTCCTAATATTTAAATGTATTATACTTATAGCATTCATTCCATTCTCATTCAAATAATTAGCATACACACCACACTCATCAAACTCCTCACAACCAACGTGTCTGTAATCACTCAACTCATCAAGAACATTCATTTTGCTTTCTGTCGATCCGCATATTATTATTATTTTATACATTAGCCTGATTATATTTATATTTCCAATGGAATGTCACAGTTTAAATACACTACTAGGTGCCACTTATAGCAGAGAAAATAAAAATACCATTATGATTATCTCTACTACTTTACTGGAACTTGAACCTGAATTCACATTCATACCTTCATCCATACAATCATCTCATACTCGCAGTTTCTAAAGGAAAATTATTGAGAAACAAGCCGATGTATATCGTTGATTACAATCAGCTTGGAATGATCTCTATAATCATTTGAAATCAATAAACATAAATCACTATCATATCCATAACTGTAGAGTCATGCAAATTTATTTATGTGAACATCAGTATCAAAATTTCTATTTTATTTATATGAATAATCAATAGGAAATTTAAAAACCTTTAAATCAATGACTGAGGATGTCAAGTGATTAGATAGATTTGAATTAATAATATGAGTATGAAACAATATTAAATCGATAACCGAAGGTAAATGAGAAAAAAAAAGATAGAAAACAAATACATAACAGCTGCCTCCCAATACTTCGTGGAGAAACATGTGAATTGATACAACAAAAAATAAATTACTCCTCCAATAAAACCTCAATAAAACCCATATTTAACTTGAGAATTAAAAAAATAATAATTATAAATAAAAAATCCTAGCAATACATAAATTTCCTCTCTTATCATAAAGGGGTCAGATTATTGTATGATAACATGCCTCAAGTTTAATTTCTCTATAATATATTTTCCCTTAATAAACAAAAGAGAGTATAAGTAAAGGTAATCATATACTGTAGAAATTAATTGTATATAACTTGAAATGGAAAAAAACGATTATCTCAGTGGAAATAAATTCAAGTGAAAAGTATCATGTAAATAATCAAATAATAAATTGCATTCTCAAAGTTCTAGTATTATCAAAAATTATCATCATATTATACATTATAAGAGTTCCATCCACCACCATTCTGCAGTAATGACTATGTTATAATAACTTACAGTTCATTCCGCATTATCTTGTTCTGTGTTCAATCTGTGTTCAAACAAAAGAGCCTTCAAAATAAGAACTCTGCTGAGCAGAGGGAACGCACACGTTATGCAATGCAGCAGTTTATCTCACTCGCTCACTCTAGAGTAGTGGTACTATGTGATACTGTATCACTTCGGTGATACGATGCGCGAAGGTTCTTTTGTCTGTTGCCAGACTATAATAACAGCAATATATAGTCTATTATATAATTATATTGCTTATTGCATGTTTCTAGTTGCTTGTTGCTTATTGCTCCGGTGTGTGAACACGCTTACAGTATAGGTAGACCTACTTATTGCTGGTACCTATAGCCTATTTATTATAGAGGCTATTGATGGTTCCAACGTTTTTCTTGTTGAAGGTGATCTGAAAGAACTGTGTGTATTGAAATGTTTTCAGTAAGTTTCTATAAGGCGGCTCACACACCGGAGCAATAAGCAATATATATAATAATTATAGCAATATATAATATATTTTTTGTTGCATGTTGCTAGTTGCTTATTGTTCCAGTGTGCAAGACGCCTAAGACACGTGCAGAATATATTGACTGTTTATTGTCAAATTGTTCAAATTTGGGAAAAGTTATGAACTGAGCTCAAACGTTCATACACTTTCTAGTTATTCTGTTCTTTTTATAGTTTTCTAATTATAGTTATAGTGTAGTTAAGTTTATTTTAGTTTTATATTTATAATTTCTATTACAGTATTTGTAGAATTTTTGTAGCGGATGTATCAGCCGTTTAGAAATGACGAGGAAAAACACACAATGTTCGTTCACATACTCACCTACACACTAGCTTGTCTCCATCAATTTCAGAAATACTGCTGTGTTACGTCTTTATCTTACTAGAAAATATTATATTGCAATGTCGTACACGATACGGTACGGGGAACGGTACTGATTTAATATAAGTCTCCAATGAATAACAATAGGTAATAATAACCCAATGAGCGAGAAATCATGATGGAAACTACCAAAAATTAATGTGAATATTATAGCCTACTATTCACAATACTCTATCAGAGGATCAGAGCCCAGTGTTAAACCAAGTGATCATAAATATTTCTCACAGCTGAACAGCTTAAAATTAATATGTAATAAATATAAAATACGGTATTTATCATTTCAGATGGGTCATCACATCGACAAATATTTGACAAAACAATTACAATCAAACAGCTCAATGTGGTTGAAGCTCATGGAATCCTACTGTTCCGTGCAGATAAAGGTAAGATTTGAGTGTCTTTCCTTTAGTCACTTACTAATAAATGTCAAAGAAAGATTGCAGGTGAAGATTCCATTGCCTATTAATGAATTTTAGAAGAAAAGTTTCTCTCTCATGATTTGCTAATGAATTAGATTAATCAATTATGATGTTAACATGAATAAAAAACTATTAATGCAAACTCTTTACCATAAATCAAAAACAGAAAATCAAATTTTTCTATAAATCAGAAGCAATTATGTTATTGTATAGTACCAAAGACTAACTCTTATATGGTTAAACAATGATAGTACTGTGATGAGAAAAGAGAATAGGCCTTAGTGTTAGAGTAATAATAAAATAAGTTTAATGTTATTCCTCAATAAACATCACCACATGTAGATTACGACTTCAGGTTGTAATTTCATTGGAGAGGAGAAACCTGTCTGAGTGTAATTTTTGGGTGAATACTGGATCCCATTTGGATGGGAATTTTCTATCATCAAATTATTGTTCTCATTTTTCCACGAAAGACTTACTTCAAATCAATAAATATTTTATTGATTCTTCCTTCCGTTTTTCTTTAATACTATTTTAGCCTACTTCAATATTGTATTTTAATACAATTTAATAGAGCTACGATATTGTTCTCCTAGTTTTTATTCCTCTTGCCAGGATTTCATATTATAAACTGCATCTTAATATTTATGAAAGCCTACTAAGTTTTCGTATTATTCTCAAGCTACTTTATCCCGTAAATCACTAACTGGGAGTCAGTGTCTTGTTTTTAGAAACACGAGTCCATTTTTGTTGAATTTTGATATTCATTAAAACACTGAGTCCATTTCTGTATAATTTTTATATTCATACGCTAGGTCTATTTTTGTAGAATTTTGATATTCATTAAAACACTGAGTTCATTTTTGTATATTTTTTTATTCAAACACTAAGGGCCGGTTCATGAGCTCGGGATTTAGCCAAGTCATCGACAAACGTTAGCCTCGACACTATATATATGTACTAAAAGGGCTCTCTATGCTGCTAACCCACTAACCTGTCGAGACAAACGTTTGTCGATACGGTAGCCACCTGTTTTAGTCTAGGACTGTGCTAAATCCCGAGCTCATGAACCGGCCCTATGTCTAGTATTTGTAGAATTTTAATATTCTCTTTTACACTGATATTGATCATTTTCGTAGGTCGAGACAGCAAGATTCATGTGTTCAGACTGTCAGACTTCGAGAGTGAAAGCAACGGCGCACAGTCAACAGACAATGTGAGGACGCGGATGGATTTGAAGGAGCATCGACTGGAGAGAACGAGAGGCTGTGGAATGTATGCTATTAGCAGACCTGGAGGATCTCATCTCAGAATGGTATCGACCTTCAAAGAATTACATGGCTTAATATTTTATTCAACAATGATGCATTTGATGATTCATAGCTGTATAGATTATTCAACATTGATCCTGTGTTCAGTGTTATATATTTTTCGGACTTTATAAAATCAAGGAATACTTTTTTTAAATGCTGATGTCTGTTTTTTAAGTGAACACAAACTTTCACCATGTTCCCTATCAAGGGATAATTGATTATGTTGGTGAAGTGGAACAATCCTACTCGGGTCTCCCCACTATTAAAAGCCATACGCTAAATAAATAAAATAAACATTGATCCATTCATTTATTAAGGACTCATTCATTTATAATGAACTCTTAGGATGAAAACACAGACACCAAGTCCAAAACGTCTTCTTTTCCTAATTTTGGTAATCATTTCAAATGGAGGCTATGTTTACATTCACTGTTAATCACAAATTTCCACTTCTGAAACTAAAAACTAAGTCCAAAACGTCTTATTTTCCTAATTTTGGTAATGATTTCAAATGGAGGCTATGTTACATAATTACATTCACTATTAATCACGAATTCCCACTTCCGAAGCTAAAAACTATGAGTTATCAATTTATAATTGAAATATTATTGAATGATACGCAGCTTAAGAGATGAAATATTCATAAAAAATTGTGCATTCAATGATACAGTTGGTAGATTATTCAACAATGAATATAGGCTATATTTTAATGATATTTCAATTTCAATTTATTGGAGAAAAGCAGTACAGCAAGTGGATGCGACGGGCATTTTGCACAGTACCACTCTCCACGAAACAATTACATAAATATTGTTTAAATAAAAAAAATCAAACAATTCGTATAGCATTGCACTGTATCATTCTAAATATAGAACAGAAATGAATTAATATAGAAAAAATAAATATAGTCTAAAATACAGAAAATATAAATAAATATAATATAAATAAATAAATAAATAAAATAAATATAAATAATAATAGATATAATATAACTATGAATAATATAAATAAATATAGTCTAGATAGATTACTCAACAATGATGTATATAATAATACAGCTCGATTGATTATTATTCAACAATGATGCATTTGATGATATTTGTTTGATAGATTATTCAACAATATACGGTAGCCTACATTCAATGATTCGGCTTGATGAATTATTATTTAGGAAAGATGCGTTTCCTAATATAGCTTGATTAAGGGCCGTATTTATGAACGTTCCTTGAGGGTTCCTATCCGAAAGGGACTCTTTAAAAGCGTTTCATGAATGAAATCAGCTGATTTTTCATTCATGAAAAAGGAAAGGAACGTTCATAAATACGGTCCTAAATAATATATCTAGTTGCTGAATATAAAGTTCGATTAGGCCTACATCAAATTGAATTCAAGTGTTGAATTGACTTATTGCACAACTTAAAAAAAGGGCAACGCATAATCTATCGATTAAAAGCAATGCTTATTTATTATATTAAAAGACTTGCTAAACTAATTAAAGACTTAAAACTAACTATAAAAGACTTGAAAACTAATGTCAACCACTGTAATGGTTATATTGGGCCAATTTAGATCATGTTGTTTACAAAACGTGATGACTTATATAGAGAAAGCTATTACCAGTTTAATGATTTGTCACTTCTTATATTGTCTACTACTGCTGGTGCTTTGTTTTGGCAGGTTGTGAGCTTGGGTAAGAAGCTGCTGCTGATGCAATGGAGGCATTCGGCCGCCTGGACTGCCTGGTGCCCCGCTTCAGACACTGACACAATCGACGGCTTCCAGTTCATTCGGGTGAGAATTTCCTTTAAGACCCCACAGGACCTGAGTCCAGAATCACCTTTCAATTCCAACTTTTACCACACTAGCGCTGCCTTCGTTCCTTCGTTTATCCATCATATATCATTTTTCTTCATTATACAGGGATTCATATACAATATCAATATACACAGGGATGGTGAAAATTATGGAAACGGCTCAATATTTCTTATACAAAGGTAATTTGAAAGTAGGTGTCATTGGGGATCGTACTAAAATTGAAAATACTACTTTACTGTGACTTCAAAAATCTGATCCGCTATATTGAATCTAACTTCATTTTTTTAAATGGAAAGGTGGTCATGTTATACATGATTTCGATACAGAATTCCAAGAGAAAATGAATGGCGAAAACCGCACATCGATATGTCAAACCGATTTTAAGATATTTCAATTATTAATCACACATATTTACTCTAAATCAGTTAATATCTCAAAACCGGGTTGACATATCGAGTTGCGGCTTTCGCCATTCACTTTGCCTTGAAATTCCGTATTGAAATCATGTATCGCATCACCACCTCATCATTTGAAAAATAATGGCAAATCCAAGGTGGCGGACTAAATTTGAAAAAGTCACTGTAAAGTAGTATTTTTGATTTGAGTAGGATCCTCACTCAATCCCTACATCAAATTACCTTTGTATTATGAGATATTAAGCCGTTCTAATACTTTTCACTCACTCTGACAATGTAAATATGTCTGATTAATAATTAAAATATCTTAAAAACCGTTTGGTACATATCGATGTGCGGTTTTCGCCATTCATTTTCTCTTGAAATTTTGTATCGAAATCATGTAAGTAATAACATGACCACCTTTCCATTTAAAAAAATGAAGTTAGATTCAATATGGCGGATCAGATTTTTGAAGTCACAGTAAAGTAGTATTTTCAATTTTAGTACGATCCCCAATGACACCTACTTGTTTCAAATTACCTTTGTATAAGAAATATTAAGCCGTTTCTATTATTTTCATCAACCCTGTAGATTATTATTATTCATCTCCAATGACAAAGATTCTACAATTATTGAAAATATACGTGGAATACTACACAGAACCAAGTTTTTTCATGAAAACGCGTACTGGAGGTATACTAAATATAAAAAAAAATATTCTAACTGTAGTAATAAGTAGTATTTGAGTAGGATCCTCACTCAACCCTTACATCAAATTACCTTTGTATTATGAGATATTAAGCCGTTCTAATACTTTTCACCCATTATTATTCATCTCCAATATCAAAGATTCTACAATTATTGAAAATATACTTGGAATACTACACAGAACCAAGTTTTTTTTATGAAAACGGGAACTGGAGGTATAGTAGGCCTACATAATACCGGGTTATCATAAAAGAATGGTGCGGTTTCAAAAGAATGGTGCGATTTTCTGAGAAACATTTGACGCGGATAAGTTCATGATTCCTGTCTAATTTAGGTTGTTTGGCTTCAACGCTGGTTTCTATAAAAACTCAATCTTCGCACCATTCTTTTATGATAACTCTGTATATAAAAAAATATTCTTATGTTGGGTTGCACATAGCAAGCAAGATCAATTTTGATCCAGGATCAGTACAATGCTAATCAAATGGGATCAGCTGATTGAAAATAGTTGATCTGGGTTGGTGCAATCCAGAGTTACTGTAGTAATAAATGTGATCATGAATCCGACATTATTTTTCTGGGGAAAAAAGCGTTGTTGATTTCTGATCGCAGGAGATCCAAGTCAACGAACAACCAACTCTGATAACACTGGTGGACTCGTCACTGGCTGGCTCAGCGGGAGGCTCCTGTGATAACACGGTGTGCGTCGGATATCGGCACCAGTTCGATCTGATCAACGAACGCACCGGTGAAGTGAGCCACTTGTTCTCAGTGCAAGACGGAACCAAGGCGCATCTAGTGGCCGCTGTCGATCTATATGAGGACGAAGAGCCTGAACTGCTGCTCTGCTATAATAGTCAGTAAACTGTCATTTTTGTATCCAGTATTCACTGGTATCCAAAGAAATCTATTTCTATAGATTTATATTTCTAATTTTATGATTTAAATATTCCTAATATTATAATAATATATGTATAATTTTTATCTATTTATAAATCTATATCTAGTAAAATTGTGATTACATTCATTAATGAATGAATGAATTTATCCCTCTTTTCAAAAACATTACGAAAATTTTTATTTGGAAATGAATAATTATGTTTTATCTACTTTAAAAACAGGAAAACTGTGATCAAATTCATTAATGAATAAATGAATTTATTCCCCTTTCCAAAAACATTACAAAAACAAGTGTATAATTACGGTACATGGAAATTACCAAGTTTTCATGAAAATTATTTAAAAACAGAAAACCTGCGATTTTATTCATGATTGAATAACTGAATGAAATGAATATAATATTATAACTCTAACAACTTCCTATTGACTTTACAAAAATAATGTAAAATCAATATTAAAGGTACATAGGCTATCGCATTGTTATTCACTCCAAATTGATATTTAATGTGACATATATTTACATGAAAGTTCATTCTATTCATCTCAAAATTTTGTGTCAATTGTTTTTTCAATAGAATATCATACATTGAAAATATACGTATACTCATTACATTATGTGATGAAACAAGAGGCTTTGAGTCCTATTCTTCGTTCTCAATCTTTTTGAGAAAAAAAATAAAAATAATGTTCACAATTATATCCACAATCAATACAAGTACAATATTCCACTAAAAAATTATTAAGATTTTCGAATTCAACTGGGTGTTCTAGAAATTAAAATATCATTAGGCTATCATATTCATGACAGCGAATCACTGAGTTCAGACAACCAATATTAATTTATTATACAAGGAAAATCCATTAGATAAAGTTCTATAAAATTCAATTTTGAACAAACGTGTACAAAAATGATTCGCAAATTATACTGTATAGATATGACTGGATTAATTTCATAATTGCTTTTTCTAATTCATTTATTGAGACACCAGCTTTCATGGCAGATTAAGAGACTTCCAAGGTAGTTTACTCTAATATTGTTTTTATATAGGTCTACTGTCAAGGATATTTTTTTGGGTGAATGAAGCCTTTCCTAATGTAGAATACTAAGTTTCATTTAAATCTAAATCGAGGTGATTATATTAGGCCCTATAATTTAAACTAAAATAACTCATGACAACCTCTCCTGTTTGTTGGTATTCATGTAATATTTTGAACGTTTACAGATACCTGTCATTTTCAAAAAATATCTGAAACAAGACCGACGACGGAGTTTGATTTCCGTTGGAACTTTATTCCTTCTTCTATTGGTGAGTATCGTAGTTTCCAAACTCAACATCTAACATTTTAAACATATTTCCACCGCAATAATTTAATTCAAGAAAAACTGACAATCCAAAGATTGACTACAGTGTATTGAGCTATAATTTTGACTGAGATCATTACCAAAATTTTTCAATAAGAAAAACATCATCCATTGTACTGTAAATTACTGTCGAATTGATTGCAATACAATGAATTTTCTCCAAGTGCAGGTTTCCTAGCAACAGTTTTTCTATTCTTGCTTATTATATAGCCTATGTTCTAGAAATTAAAATATCAATTGTCATCTCCATGACAGAGAATCACTGAGCTTTAACAGCAAATCTCAATTTATTCCAAAAGGAAAAACCATCAGATAAAAAAGGATATAAATTTTTCAATCTGTAGGGGAGCTACTCAATAATTAATTTCAGTTTTAAAATGAGCTGGGAGAAATGATAACTGATTTATCAAAGATTTATCAGTGATCGAAGTATCCATCTATTGACATTATCGAATCATGTTAAATTTTTATTTTTTGTTGTTACAGTCTGTGCCTTTCCGTATATCCTTGCCTTCACAAATGATTCTATGGAGATACGCCTCATAATCAATGGCAATCTAGTTCAGACCATGGCCATGCCTAAACTAGCCTTGATTACATCGAAGGTGAGATTTTCCACATTCCAGTCTCCATGGATTGAGTCACAATCCATTATTATAGTCACTGACTATACTATCTGTATTAGTACTAATATACTATACTATACTGTACTACACAACAATGTATTAGTATAGGCTACACACTATCTTTATATGTCTTGTCTAGTATCGGTAAACATAATAAAAGTTTTAGTTTTCATTAATATTATCACATACCGTAGGCCTAATGTTTTCTCTAATCATGACCAATCATTACAGTATTTAGGGAAAAGATAAGTTAAAAGGTAGGTTTAATTTCGCTTCTGCTACTGAGTAGCAGACTCCGACTACACCAGTCAGCTTGCATTGCCCTATTTGTTTGTATAGAGTGCAATATCATACGACCAAACTGCTGCCAGTAACCTACACGTCTACTGGTATCGTGAAACCGCGCCTTATGGGGTAAAAAAATGAGAAATTAAGTCAGCGCCCTGTGGTCTAGTAGAGTAGCCTACGAATTATTAAAAAGAGCATACCGGTAACACTACCGTACCGTAATAATTAAATTTCAATGTTTTCCTTATACTGTATCTTTTGTGAGTTTCTAGGATAGGCAGTATAATATGTATTATTTATTATCATGTTGATTATAATTATTATTGTTACCATGTTGTATTATTATCATTAGGCCTATGATTTTGTACACAATCTCCAACTAATTGTTTTACAGAACGACATTTTCTTTGCAACGACCGCTCCCGAATTCTTTCCAAGTCGTACAGAAAGGCTGCACGTTGATCAGCGATCAGAAAGAGATACCAGTCTCTCACCACCCTCCTCTCCTCATTGTGAGTATAATATTATTAATGTTAGTTCTGGATTCAACCTAAATTACCGTATGTACAGTATCCTCTATTCTTTATACAGTAGTCCTACCTAAACTATTCGAATTCTTGATATTTCAAACATGGAAATAGATACCTAGTCATAATATTACCTTTATGATCTCCTAGTCATAATATTTTTAATATTATGACTAGAAAAATTATAAAAAATTATAATTAGGCTATGTACATTTAAAATTATATGACTAGAATTAACTGTCACTCTACAACCGGCTTTATTTTTTGGTAAAATCGGATCTAAAGCTTGATTCACTGTTTATTAATTTTTTGTAATTCGTTATGGAATTTGAAAACTTTGAATAATTATATCCCATTACTTCATATTGTGTATCAATATTGTCAGTTAAGACGCAAGACCCGGTATCTTCAAAATATCCAATTTGGAATTTTATTAATTTTCAAAAATATAATAAAATACTTTTTCTGTATAGTGAGAACAGGTATATGAGAAATATCAAGATACCACTGAGAAATGTGTTAATAGTGATGCATATTTTCTTTTTAAGCATATTATTAGATTTTTAATGTTTTTTCTCCTCTGACAAATTAGGTACATTTTTTAACTTACATGGTCTCACGTTTAACCGACAATTTCATTTTTCCATCAGCAATGAATATGAATACTGTCTCATAAGTATTGAGTATGTCTCATGAATATGAGTCTATAATCATACTCTGTTATTTTATACCGGGTTATCATAAAAGAATGGTGCGGTTTCAAAAGAATTGGTGCGATTTTCTGACAAACATTTGACGCGGATAAGTTCATGATTCCTGTCTAATTTAGGTTGTTTGGCTTCAACGCTGGTTTCTATAAAAATTCAATCTTCGCACCATTCTTTTATGATAACCCTGTATTCTGTACTATCGGCTTTGCCTTAATTTGTTTTTAATTGTGTGATTGCAGTATCACCAGAGGCCCGGCCATTCCGCCTCTACCGTATTCCGCTGCATGCTCTGAGTGGAATGGTAGCTCCGTGCGACCGAAGATGTCCGACTCCGTCGCCGGAACCACCCGAATCCCTCCACGAGCCCGGAGGACTGAATCCGGCCAGGGAGCCCCATGCTCCACCTGTGGAGAGATCCAACTCCAGTAAACTGTCCCTCCTGGCTGAGCCCTCGGCAGGCCATGGCGCCTCCAGGGGTCTCAGTCGAAGTTGTTCATCTTCCCCCACCCCCCACATTGCCAACTGATTACACCTGTAACCACCTTTCAACCTTGTGTCTTTCTTCATCTCTCTCACTTGTTGATACTTGAATACGCTTCATGAGAGACGGACTAACTACCGGGTTATCATAAAAGAATGGTGCGGTTTCAAAAGAATTGGTGCGATTTTCTGACAAACATTTGACGCGAATCAGTTCATGATTCCTGTCAAATTCAGGTTGTTTGGCTTGAACACTGGTTTCTATAAAAAGTCAATCTTCGCACCATTCTTTTATGATAACTCTGTATTTATGGCACCTAATCTAGGCCATGTGAAAACCGTTGAAACTTTTCTACTCCAACAACCTAGTGTACTATAGTCTTTTTAGAGTTCAAAAACCATAGGACATTCTTTGTGTTCTCTAGATCTTTAAAATAATTCAATCCTCTTTGAAGAGAAGGATTATTTATGACACTGTGATGTATAGGTACCGTACTGCTTGTTCACTATATGATAAAAACTAAAAGAGCTCTGATGTACTGCACTCTATTCTCATGACATCAAAACTGTTCTAATTCAACAAACACATAGGCCTTCCCCACTAGATCTTCTAGAACTAAAAAACCATAGTAGTTTTCTTCCCGATAAAAAATATTATTCTTCATACTGTGGGAGAGCTAAAAAAAACTTGTGGTATTTTCTGGGTAGACGAATTAGTTTTCTACTGGAGTGATATAGGAACTGAATATTGTAAAAAACTACTTTTTTAAATAAAAATAATAATGGACTCCTTAATGGTCATTGACACTCTCATAGGCCTAGTTCACAAACCTCATAATCAATATCAATAGAATATTATTATTTATTGACCATTTAATCTAATAAAAGATGTTCTGTTGTTGATAAGCTTATTGGGAATCGATTCTTCCTATTAATGAATTTCAATATTGCACTTAACATTCCATGTTGATAACCAATAAGCCTTTTTATCAAAGTTCTGAATTTTTGGATCCATAACGAACTGCGAAATTAACACTAGAATTGACGACATGCAGTCAAATTTCACTGTAAATAACATAAATGTTACTCACTGGACTGAAGCGCTTTCAATCCTTTTTATCAGTTAGCATGATAATGATATTTGAAAAAATCAACTTCTTTTGACTTCTGATTGTATATATGAATTGTTTTCATCTTTTGCTCTACTTAGAACATGGTGGTGTGTAAAAAAGAGGTTGAAAAATAACTTATTCATAATAAAACTGAAGCACAGATTCTCTAGCCAATGTAATTGATAATTTACTAATATAGATCATGGAAAGATAAGTGCCAAAATTCAACTCTTGCTCAGTGGATGACATTCATTTTGGGCTCTTCTCTGATCAATTTATACACTTTATAATGATATCAAAAATTGTTTCCAAATTATTTTCACTTATTATTATTAATAAGTAAATAATAACAAATTATTTTCAATATTATTTACCACTTGTTTGAATCTCATTACTAGCCCCACAGCTACTAACTAGATAAGTTGAATTCAGTTAAATCTCGTACCTACTATATTGAGATTTTAAAGAGAATGAATAGATTGAATCATGTTTTTTTTTTTTAATGAAGAAAATCAGAAAGGAGTTAGTATATATCAAAAATTGAGATTGATAGTCTCTAATCAATCCAAACAGCCAAAAATTCAATACATTATTTGTTTCCTTCCAATTGCAAGGCGAGCTTAGACACCAATAAGTTCTTCAATAATGAGCTACTTTTATAATTTTTTCTGAGGGTGATGCCCACATGAGCTCTAGGCTTGTGCGTAGGTAATGACAGGGGTGATGATGAGAGATGACTACTGTTTTCAGGCAGTCGGGACCGACGGCTTTTCGTCTCCTCCGAAAGACGGGACGCCTTTAATAATAATAGCTTGCTGTTCTATCTTCTAACCTTGGAGCTATCGGATCACTGATTCATTTCAAGTCAATTGTATATTGTATATTTAAAACTGTGATAGACTAAGATAATTCATGTTTTATCCTTTATGAAAGGAGAGTAACTTAATATTGTAAAATTTCAAACAATGAACACAACCCAGATTTTCCTTGATTGATAGGTTTGTGACGGTAATTTCAAGCCTCACTGTGTTCTTCGCTCTTCAATTATTTCACTGTGATCCAACAGTGACATGGTGTAGTGTATCATGCAATAAAGGTTTTATAAATGCGTGTTATTGGAATATAGGTGGAGATATATTGCTGAAAAGACTAACTATTAGCTTGATAAGGTACCTTGCGCTTGTTCTTGAATCTTATTAACTTGTATTCAACTCAATTAGCCTACCATAGGTAATCTTTTAAGACTGTTACCAGTTGTTTTGATACTTCCTCATCCAAATTAGAGTACGGTAAAATTTTGACTTTCAATTTCCTTCTTTTTCATTGAGACCTACATTCATGTGGTGGTAGCCTATCAAGTTTATATGACTTGCGTGTAGGTCCTTTAAAAAAATTATATAATATTAGTTGATTAATAATATTATAATAATAATCTATTCATTCTTATATGAATCAAGTCTAAATTTGATTTGATAATTTCTCCATCATTTCATTTAATTGTCTTCCTAGTCCTATACCACCTCTTTATTTAAACTTAGCTTAATTTTTTTGCTGGGGATGATGCCCACATAAGCTCTAGGCTTGTGCTGCGTGGGTAATGGGAAGGATGATGATATAATGATGAGAGATACAGCTTTTAGTGGGTTCCGAACCACAGGGAAGCGATTTTGAAGCTCATCAATTGTATTTAGAGGAGCCGGTCACCATTACAACAAGAGTGTGGTAGGCGCCGTCTCTTATCTAATCTCATCAATTAGAGCCGCCTGCTACCACTGGGGCAAACGCTTCCTGAATAATTATTGCAAGCATAAATCATACCGTAATTATTGTATTTTTCACTACTAAACTGATTTTCTCGAGTCGATTTAGAAAAATGAAATAAATCTCTTCATCATACCTAATACCAGAAAATGATTCCAAAATAAAGTCTGAAGACAGCTTAATTTTCAATCGAATTTTACTTTGATGTACGGTAGCCCATATATAAATGAATTTTTTATTAGTTAAATCATTCTATTAAAGTAACGACTGGTTACACAAATGATTAATTAAATCACTTAAATAATAATATTTCCTTATCTCCTCTATAGGCTACTCTAGATAATTCATCATTAATTTCAAAAATGTTAGAACTCTTCAACATTAGATTTATCTTATTACAGAATGGAAAATGGTACAAGAGGTGAATGTGATATCAACCGCAATTATAGTTGTGTTTTGATTGTTTGAATATATCACGGATACTAGAATACACGGTAAGAATCACGTTCAGATCCCAGCCTACACTTTGAGAAGCGTGACGTCACCCGGAACTCAGTAGAAAAGTGACTGTTATTCAACGTTTCCATGGTAACTGGTTTAAGAGCTACGTCATTTTGCAGCAATTCTATTGCGCATCATGATCTCTAGTGTCTGTAGCGTGTATTCTAGTTTCCGTGGCTTGTAATACTACAGCTGATCATGTGTGTGATTGATTTTTATGAATCTATCATGTTTATAGCATGTAAAAACTGTAACATTTCAAAATGCTTTTCAAAAGTATATTTATATTGTTGACTGTTAAAACAAAGGGACCTAGACATTAAATTTGTACAGACGATTTATCAAAACAGTTACCGTATGTATAATTATTATATTGATGGCCTACTCTTATGAATTTTCTAAACTATTGTAAAATAAAATGCACAAATTTCTAATTGATTAACATGTATCTCTACGAACCAATTTATAGTACGGTACGGTACTCAACACTAATTTTATGAGTGTACCATCTATATGATATTCTTCATGAAAGTACTATTTTATGATCTTAGAATATTTTGTGATTGAGATCAGTGCTGTACTTGAATATATAAATTCACTTGCTGGGTCGGAGCTTTAATGATTACTATTAATCGAAATGAATGTATTATTGTATGTAATATTAATATAATATAAATCATAATGTATTGTAAATTATATCATATAACGAGTATACATTATTCATTTGTAACTATGAAACTCTATCTTTGCCAACATGAATGTGTACCTTTATTTATATTAAATTTGATTATTTTATTTTCAAGTGATCGTTCTTATCTTTGACTATTAAAATTCCTGTTTTCCTACTATCGCAGCAGCCAAAGATTACATATTTTCACACAGAGCGCTTCAATCGCCAGCTCCTCAAAAAACTCAAGCTTAGCGATGTGACCGTGACTTTTCTCGTCTCGTGTGCGGTGTCCCGTCTCCGGTGTTTCATGACGCCATGTGCAATGCTGTAATGTAATTTATAGGTTAATTTGATCAGTAAAATGTTTATTTTATAACTCTTTGAAGTTGAATTCTCAAGTGAAAATTGTTTGATCTTATTCTCTCTTTCTGAGATGGAAGGAGTAGAACAACTTCTGAACCCTGTTCTTGGAATATTGAACAGTGAACATTTGGAAAAGTATCTGAGCACATGTCGAGAACATCTTGCATTTTATGGACACGTAAGAGAATCAGTTCCAGTTATTGAATTCTAGTATAATATTAAACTTCATAATTAATCACAGCTCAATCGATTTCCTTACAATTAATTGAACTCAAAAGTTAATATTTTCAAGTGCTTGCTCAAAAGTAGAAAAGTGAGGTTATCCTGCTATGGGTTGTAAAATCTTTGATTTGTTGTGTCAAAATCCATTAAAATAATTATTGGGCATTGATAAGGTTGTTATTAATTATATATCAATCTAGCTAAATTTCCATTTTTGGATTTTTCCATTTTTAGAACGCTGGTTCTATTTATTTTTGTTCAGGGGCGTCATTTGGGGTGGGCAGGGGGGTCAATTGCTCCTCCCCCTGATTCCTGGGTTACAGAAAATAGGGTTCTAGCTAATGTACAAATGAGCATTTTATCCGGCAAACACACCCCCCCCCCAAGGTTTTGGTGAAATGACGCTACTGTATTTTGCTACTGTTGATGATACTCTTATATAAATAATTAGCCTTCAACTCCTAAGCCCTGAGTAGGGAAAGAGGTAGGCTAGGGTGGGATTGGCTGCCGGCAAAGAATACCATCGTTGGCTGGTATTCTAGACCGCGACCGGGCGTTCCTATATAGTCCTTGCTATGTTTCTTCTTGGTAGCTTACGCACTTCATAAACTTGAATGTGATTCAATTCTGCACAAATAAAATATTTTCTTCTCTTTTGCAGACTAAGAAAGATGAGGCCCACATCAAAACAGTAAATCAACTGTTGAGTGATAATTCAGACAGGTATGGAGGCTTGACAGTGCTCAGAGTAGTTTTGGAACAATGCTCTGTGGACTCCTACACGCAAAATGCATGTTCCTGGCTATTGAATTGCGTGAAAGCCACTAATGATAAGGACAGAAATATAGTGAATATTTCTTTCAATGTTCTTGGTAAGTAAACGTATTTGGTGTTTGTATTCTGTCTTAGCTACCTTAGCCTCTGCCTCAACTGTCTTAGCTCTGTGTTGGCTACCTATTCTAAAAAAAAACATGAAGCAATAGTGACCAGTTATTTGGAACATTCATAGTCTCCCCAATTGGATTCTGCTAGTGAAATGATAATTTATTTATTATATAATTAGCATAAAATAATAAAATGCTAAAAGTAATGAAAATGAAAAATCTAGTAAATAAATTGAGTTAGTAATTAGTAAATAAAAAAGCTAAGAAGCATAGAAATATGAAATGATAAAAAGCATCCAACGTTGAAAGTTTGTAATTTCAATGGTCCTACTTGTTTAATAGTTAATTATAACCTTATGATGGTTTCTACTCTTTTTGTAAGGCCTATTCATCAACTTGAATAGATTGATTAAGTTATAGATGACTCAAGAAGTTATAGATAATTATTCTTGATTATAGATAGGCATAATAGATAACTATAAGTTAGATAATTATTTTTAATTTGGTAGGCCTAAATAGGTCACTCACAATGCAGTATCAACTTCAATAACTTATGAATAATATTCATGAATATTATTGTCACTCACAAGACATGGAACAGAAATAATAAAAATAACTCGATTATTATCATGAGATTCTAAAAAATAATAATTTTTACTCACAAGACATGGAAAAGAAATAATGAAATGTTGATAGATCCAGTCATATTCTATGATATTTTCTTCCCTAATCTTACCAAGATACTAGGCCTACTCTTGAAATCAATAAATTTTCAAATAAGGAGCTTCATGAGCCACCTGCTAAGATTTGTGCCACTTGTTTTTGTCGGTATACTCGCATAGGCGCAGAGAGTAGTTCGAAGATTATCTGGTTCCAGTTGATTCTCAAAAACAAATTTTAGTTTTACCTACTTGGATTGAATTAAACTGTAATAATAATGTTATAGTGAGAATTCAATTGTGTGAATCACAATTATTCTAGTCATTCATGTTGAGTTTATCACGTCTCTGTAATTATTGAATTTCAAGTACTCTACAAGCTTCAAAATCAAATTAATTTTTTCCAGGATTACTTCTACAAATGGCAACTAAGTTTCCAGAAATAAAAAAGTTTGCTTCCAACAATATTGTCCCTAGATTCCTCGAACATACAACGAGGCCTATCAACTTGCAGGTACAATTTTTGTATATATTTTATTCACTTCTCTTCTCTCGTTTCTCCAATACTTTGCTTATGGATACTTTATACATATATTCAGCTTTCCTTGTTGCTAATAATGTTTACTTAAATGCTAGTTGGAATGAGAATCAAACTCATTGCTGAAGCATTCTTAATTTTTCTTGAATAGAAAATAAGATGATTCAGGGTTCCATTCTTAGGCTAGGCGTACACCGGTTAGTCAAGACAAGACGAGATTAGTCACGTTTATTCACAAAAATTCATATAGTTGCTTATGAAGCAGCACACACCGATGCAATGACTAATCGGTGTGTGTTGCTTCATAAGCATCTATGTGAAGTACTGTGACTAATCTCATCTTGTCTTGTCTTGACTAACCAGTGTACGCCTAGCCTTACATTTTGTTTGTTTTAAATATTCAAGTAGCATGAATTTTCCACCATTAACACTACTAACGTGTATAATCTGTCATTAATCTCGCCTTAATCTTATCAGTGAGAATATTTCACGCTAACAAGTTACTTTTTTCCAATTCTTTTATTCTATTTCAACAGGTTGATGAATGAATTTTTTACAGACTTGAATGGATTTTTTACAGACCTGTTTATCATGATGCAGGCTTTTCAGCTAAATATAAAAATCTGTGTTTTTTCTTTCAGACAATTTCATCTCTTCTAGAATGCTTAAAAATATGTATGAAAGAGTACACGGGACCATGTGGGTCATTCCGAAAGTCAATAACAAGTCTACTTTCCAAACTGGTCAATTCGGAATCGAGTCTGCTCTCACAAGCATCCAAATGCTACGCCCTTCTGGCGCAAATCAAATGCTCGTCTAATCCGGGCGTTTCATACAACTCCTATTGGAAAGAGAATCAACTGACACTCGTCAATACATTACACTATCACATGAACAGACTATTCAACAACGTTCATGAAATTCAGGTTGGTGAGATTGATCTCAAATAATAATTTAATATTTGAATGAACTTTTGCTAACAACAGATTAAATACTTGAAGGATAAATGCTACTTCACAAAAATATTCTGTCTATACTCTGTTCACGGAGTCGAGAGACGGTCAAAACAAGCTGTTTGCATTTTTTGTGCATATAGAACCGATGACCCACAGCTGTTTTCGATACATTTTCTGTCCAATTCCAGTTCACAATACTTTCATTCAAAGTCAGACTGGAATCACCTCCTGCAGATAATAATAATAATAATAATAATATTTCAGTAGTGTGAATCGGTCTAGCAGATCCTAGCTAGACTCTCGCACGCATAGGTTTATTTACATCTCTCCTTTCCCTGAACAGACTGTAGACGGGTATCGAAGCCAGCACCGCCATTATCGGTCATGTGACTTAACCGCTTGTCTACCAGATATTTCATTTTGAACTAAAACCTTCAGGTAGGCCTAATCCACGTCATATCGGCCATGTTCTAAAGATAAAAGGAATAATCATTCATTGTAACTGTTCAATTACTTTTGCATTTAATCGATTATCCTTCTAACTTTTTACTTTCGTGTTGTTAGTGTTGCTATTGCATGGTTCAATCAATCCTTTTGAATTCAATAACAATTAAGTATAAATCTATATTGTTCCTTAAATTCTTCCAATAGGGCTACATTCGAAGATTATCCATGTTTATAATAACTACTATAAATTGAGAGTAGGCCTATTCATTAATATAATTGATTTTGTACAGAATTAAATTAAATTTGAACTGTCTTAAGTTAATTCAGTTGCCTAATTGGAGAAAACTGAATAATAAGTCTAATTCAAAAGCTGTCTTTCCACTACTTCCAACGCTTTTCTGAATTATTAATTTATTTTGTGTTTTAGGTCCATCAGAAGAATGATAATAGTAAGAAAACCTACCTACTAGGTGAGCCGACAAAAGAAAAGAGTTCTTCTGTTCTTTTAAAATATCAACTCAGTGAGAAACGCATCAAAGGCATTTGCGTTTATCTCCAATCAATGCTCTTGTGAGTATGATTTGCCTGAATATTATTTTCTTATTTTTCTTTGATAAAATTATTTTGTTATTTTGTTTATTATAGACTATAAGCCTGAATACATCATACAGTACTTGAATACTTTTTGATACCTTTTTTGAGCTATTTTGATACCGAAAGCTCCCGAAAGAAATTAATATTGAATATCAAACAGCAGACCATTCATCAATTTACTTGGTATAGTACATTTTTTTAATTTGGCGGTTGGCGAATGATCTTCATTTAATGTTTTTTACGGTAACGGGTGATGTTGAATTTTTTTCACATAAATGCTGTACATAACATGTAAAAACACGTATAAAAAGGAAATCAACAGAACATCACACGTTACCATGCAAACGTTAAATGGAAGTCATTCGCAATCCGCCAAATTGAAATAATATAGTAGGCTACTATTATACGGTCCCTCATCTGAAACCTCATTCACATTAAGTTAGCTTTAGAGTTCCTGTAAATAACTTTTTTCGAAACTGTCCTTTATCTCATGATCCTCACAAACAAGTTATCAGATAATGAAGATTTATCGTATCAATTTTTATTTGATTCTCCAACTCAGTAATTCAACTATAGTCTGGCAACAGTAAAGAGAGCCTCCAAAATAAGAACTCTACTGCGCAGAGAGAGCGCACGTTATACAATGCAGCAGTTTATCTCACTCGCTCACTAGAGTAGTGGTACTATGTATTATTATTGAGCTTATGGCTTTTTTGGCGGAGAGACCCTTTCGGGTGTTCCACCTTGCCGAATCATCCAGTTTTCCCTAATGGGAAATATGGAAAACATTATAGGTTAAGTCCAACACTGAATTTTCAACTTATAAGTCCCGAAAAATCTTCAAAATCAAATTCTTTCAATTTATAGATTAACAGCACTAATACGATACTCACGAAAGCACATTTCAAATTAAATATTGAATCATACAAAAAATTTAAACGAGAAATAGTGGTACTATGTGATACTGTATCACTTGAGTGATACGATGCGCGAAGGTTCTTTTGTCTGTTGCCAGACTATAGTAAGAAAATTAATTCAACGTACCGGTACTGACTGGAATGCTTCCGAGTCAAATGGGGCTTGTTTTGCAGCTTTTCAAAGTTATTTGTTATTTTTCAGAGGATCTTTTCCAGTTCCAAAGCCAGTTCTTCCAGATGCAATAATGGGTGCTGTATGCCGAGGACTAGCTGTGACATGTGCATCCCTCGGACCAGCAAAGACTGACTCCATTGCTTTAGGATCAGTATTGCCTGAAGTACACGTTCATCTTCTAAACCTCATGATGGACTTGATCTCACTGTAAGAAGCACTAATATACTGATTGCTATTGATATTAATGTCTTGGATAGAAAAGCTTCATTCTAAAACCTAAGTCAACACAGTAAAATAATATAAATTATAGCAGGATTCTTTTAACTTGTCATAAAACAGCTGATTTAACGTTAGTAAACGAGCGTATATCAATCAGCTGTTTCATGACAATTAAAAAGAATGCTGCTATAGACTATATAAAAAATAAATACAATTCCAACTCAGATAGATTTTTTTTAGATAGGCTATTGGGAAACAACTTTGAAGAGTTTGTTCAATAATGTTTCTTCTAATAATGCATTAATCTTCAGTAAACATTTACTCGAAGAACTCATTGATTCTACAACAGTTTTTCTCGAATTTGCTAACAATTTATTTTCTTGGCTGAGCAGCTTTTTGAATGTAGCTCTTCAATTACTAATTAATTCTATCACGTTTACAATGATGAAATTATCTTTATGTATTCTAATATATTATATATGTCAGACTAATAAATAATATAAATTGTTGAATAGCAATTTCAACAATGCATTTGTTATTCATTTTATCTGTTGTTGACAATATCTTGAACTGCTCAGAAATATTGGTTATGCAATTCCACCAGTAGAATAGGAAACATGGCTTTTTGCTTCCCTTACTTACTCAGATAACTTTTATTCAAAACATTTTCTGAATCACAATAATTATTTAATAATGATGGTTATTATTAAAGTAGAGTCTCGGTTATCCGATCCTCGATTATCCGACCTTCCGGGGCAATTTATTATCGGTTATTTATCTCGAGTTTTCATTGTTCATTGCATTGTACACTATTTTTCTGCTGAAAAAAATGTTGTGTTATTATGTACTTTGCAGTAAGTGAATTTTTACGTTTTAGTACGCTAAATGTATTTTTAAATTTTTTATATGTAAATAGAATTACTTCAACACATTTTCAACGTCGTTTTTACCGATTTCCGTGTTATCCGACCTTGCCGCTGCTGGTTTAGGTCGGATAACCGAGACTACTGTATAATCATCATGTTCTATTCATCATTATTATTATCACGTTCTATTCGAATCCTTGGTGGTAGTCGATCATTTCTGATTAATTATAATATACATTTCATTATCATATTCATTACATTTTGATTAATAATATTCAGGTCTATTCGGCAATGGTAAAAAATATTCATTGGTCTTTTATTGTTGGTGAGACCCATATAGGTATATTCCACCTTGCATTTATTTTTGTCTCGATCACCATCCAAGAGCAGTCTTGTGCATGGCTTAACATCGTGATTATATTAATTTCAATATTATGGTGACCGTTTTTGAAATGAACTCTTGAGACTTTCATCCATCTACGAAGACATTAACAAAGAAGTGCAGTATCTGAAAAAATATAATAAAAATATGAATTTCATTTCTATTACTGTATATTATTCAGTTGTTCGTTTCTTCTATTTATTGAACTTATTTTTTTCAGATGTGGGAGAAACATGATTCCTTATGGTACAGTGATTTGTAAGTTGATAGCACAAGAACTCAAGTGGACAACATCTACTGATTGGCCCTATGCTCAAGATAAGCCCTACAGGTGAGTTATATTTTGAAATTTCATAACAATTTCGACGATATTCAATTTTCATCCGGCAGATACCGTATCGCACCTCCAGAATGAAAGAATTACAACTTGAAAAAATAAGTTGGTTAACAAATTCGAGATATTTGGAATTCTAGGAAAAAGTAGTGTTTGAAACACATTTTGACAAGTAGATTATACCTGGTTAAACTTTTTACAAAACTTTATGTTATGGAGTTTTCAAAAAAAAAAAAGACTTATTGATTTGTGCTTCTCTTGTTCTGGAGGTGCGATATACATTCTATGATACAAACATTCGTCAAAAAATGCGATTTTGTGGAATGCTACAACTAGTTTTCTAGCTGAAAATGGAATTGATCCTGAACAAATCATTATTCAGGCTACATTCAAACAAATGGTCTATATTATAATTAATATCCTAACATACATTATTTTGTATAAATTATCTGTTTCACTAGAACTTTATGTTTAAATTATTTTGTAATGAATCTCAAAATGTTTCCTTAATCTCTTTCAAAACCAGCAATGATTGGAAAAATCTCTTTGTTAACAGGAAACTGAGGGCAGTTGTTTACAAAACCCTCCGATGTTGGCTGTCAGTGGGAAGATCAGCCTCATCATTAGAAACTACCCAGAAAGAAATAATAACGTCTATTCTACTCGATGCCAAAATAGAGAAGCAGAAAGTCACACTCAAGGTAGGCTTCATTTCCGTCAAGTAAATTGATTGAGACGAATCTGAAATGTGCTTATGCTGAATCTGCCTATGCTGAAATATTAAGAAGCATAAAGTATAACATTGGTGATTCAGTGATAGGTTACAATTTCAACTTGATAGTAATTCTCTTTTATGCAATATTAACTGCTGATGCTAAAATTAAGAAGCAGGAAGTCATGTTACTCTGAAGGTTAGGTTTAAATTCATTTGAATTGGATTGATTGAGAAGAATATCTGTCTGTCTTAAGGCAGGTTGATTTTGTTTTTGATAGGCTACAATATTTTTTCAAGTTGAATGTAGCCTACGTCTCTTTTATGCAAGATTGACTTTGACTTTGTAATTTGGCATTGTTTAAGTGAATGACATTTTTGCCTTGTGGAGTATTGTTTGAGTGAGGATTCATTTTTGATAGTTTGTATTTCAATGATTAAAACCGACAACAGTGAGTGAGGTTTCACTCAATGCAGTCATCAAGCTTTGAAAATTTAACTTCCTAAATTTGTATAACCAACTACGTATTGGCTTTCTGTACTAGCATGTTCGATTGGTGGGTATTTTAAAATTTATTTGAAAAATAATGATATTCACGTATAACTTTGAATATTTTCAGGTAATGAAAGGACAAGGATCGTCAGGTTCAAGTCATACCTCCGATTTCAGCACAGAATCAAGAAGTGAGAAGTTGGCTTCAGAACTAGCAAACGAAGAGCTGTGCTTGGAATCGCTCAAGTGTCTTCAGTCGATCCTGTCTTCGTATTCCAACAAACTTGAAGCTGAAACTTGTAAGGTGAGGAATTTGGCATGCTTTGTCATAGGCTACTTTCAGGAGAAACAATAACCAATTTATCTAATATTATCATTATTATTAGTGATTGATGAAAATTATTATAGGTTATAAGGTAGTAAGACGGTTTCTAATATTTGTTTCAGTTGTCATGATAGGAATAGAATGCCTTGCTTATTAAGATTCTACAATGCTCGATTTATATTATACAGATTGGACTTGAATGAAACTGCTCTACTCTAATGCTATTACTATTTGAACGTCTTCCAAAACGTATTCAGAATTTTCTTTTGTAAATAATTTAAGCTCCGTACAGTAGAAGCAATCCTGTACTTTGAAGTACAGAAGCTGGCCTAGTTGAAAAAAATTGAAGTCTTGGAATTTTCCATAGTTATGAGCTAAGTATTGTTAGTTTATTCCAAACCAAGAGAATATAATAGTAATAATTCGTATAAGTTACAAGAATGAAGGAATCGATTTATTTTTCAGATATGGGTAAAGCTGAAAAGCTTTTTTCTCACCCATATCCACAGAAAATCATACTTGTTTACATAACTAGAGCAATAGGCTACATATTATAAAGAAATTATACATATAATACATCTTCGTAGTAAAAATCATTAATAAATATATTCAAGTCTAGCCGTAAGGCTAGGCGTACACCGGTTAGTCAAGACAAGACAAGACGACATTAGTCACGTTTAGTCACAGTAATTCACATAGCTGCTTATGAAGCAGCACACACCGATGCAATGACTAATCGATGTGTGTTGCTTCATAAGCAACTATGTGAAGTAGTGTAACTAAACGTGACTAATCTCGTCTTGTCTTGTCTTGACTAACCGGTGTACGCCTAGCCTTACAGTTCAAATAAACTAAAAAAAAAGAAAGAGAATAATATTATTATTGCTACACATATTCAAATCATCAATGATTAATTTTAATCTTGCAGACAATTCAAGAAACTGTGCTTGAACTATTGTATGGCGTTCAAAATGTTCACGAATCACCTCCAGTACCATACAGAAGTACGTCATGCCGTAAGCAGCTCTACAATAATTTGATCACTCTGTGTTTGGAGCCTCACAACGAGTTTCCTCCTCCAGTTACCTTCGCTGTGGCTCTTCTCAACAGGGGACTTAGTGATCCATCTACTGAGGTAAAAACCACCAGAGCTTGTGTCCACTCACTTAATTGCACGAAAATACAATTGAATTATATATACTATTCTACCCCTACATTTCTTCTTGTTGGAAATTGAAGTGTACAATTTATAAATTATTATAGTTATGCTGTTTTTAATTCTCGTGTGATGATATTTAACAGCCGTAAAATAGTGTCATCTAACGAAACCAATGTAGCGAGAACTAGGACTCTATAAACACCTTTATAGAGCTCTAACGAGAACCATTGAACTTATCTGACATCAATGTAATTATAGGTATATTCATTCACTCCCATCACTATTCATGATTTTTCTTGGGAATATCTGCATAGCTATCTCCTAGAGATGGCTGTGATAACTGTCTAAACCAGCCATGATCTTATTTTCAATTGAAACAATATTGACTACACGTGTGGAAACCTTGTCAAAATATTTCAAATACGTTCCTAAATTATTGTATGTGATGTTTCTACTATCATTGCACGTATTTAGTAATAAAACATTGTTTATAAATCATACAGAGTTTTTCTTATTGGATTATATTAATTTATTAATGATCTACAAATTTCTTTCTGATTTTGAAATTTATTCTCAATTCTCAATAAAGTAGGAACAAAATACAAGTGTATGTCAAAAAAATGATAATAATATACAGTATTGTAGTAAATAGCTAAAAATAGAACAAAATTTTACCTATTAAGAAAATAAAATTGCGTGTTTTTTCTGCAATCATTGCATGGATCTACTAGATTATTTTGAATTATCTGTTGGAATAACTCTGACTTGTTAATGATTGCAGGTGTCAGTTCTCTGTATGTCGGGATTGAGCAGTATAGAAAAAATAATACATCCATCTGGGCCTCCATTACCGGGAGTTGTACAACAACAGAGCTCAAATTTGAATTTGCACTCGAAACAAGTATCTGAAGAACAGCAAAACACATCTACCTATCACATTCCTCCTCCAGTCTCAACCAATGCGAGCAGCCAAAGCATAGCTGGTCCTTCTACGTCCAGTTTTTCGGAAAATGACAATACGAAAGATAAGGTAGAGTTGGTGAATGAGGATGAAATTGTTGGAAGAGGAAGTGTATCAGAAGAAAATTCAGAGAACGAAGTTGTGATGAATGAAGAAAGTTCTAGTAATATAGGGAATGAGGAGCCTCTAGAACATTCTCCAATTGACGCAGAAAAGCAGAGTTGTTCCCTTCTTCAACCCCAGATATCAGAATCTGAAGAAACAGCTATCATAATTACTCTTGATTCCCAATCTATTCTAACTCAGCGGGAAGAAATAGTATCTAATGATATCATCGATGCTCCTTTACCTACTGATCCATCTGTTGAATGCAATAACACAGGTACACAGGGTCTGAAACGATCCATTGAAAATAATTTAGACGAATCGGACGCAAATTTGGATGACCAATCTTTGAAGAAGCAAAAAATTTTATCTGTTAATGGTATCGGGGCTAGTTCCGATAAGGAGAACGTCTCAGTTGATTCAACTAAAGTGAATGGTTTCAGTGATTCTGATAAGAAATCAACTGGTGATTTTGACGAATCAGGACTGAATGATGAAGAAATGATGAGCTGTTTTGTTGATGAAGTGACTTGGGATAAAAATTAAATTCGACTAATTTTTAAATGTTTGTACAGTTTATTTAATTTACCTTCCAAAAAAACTTTTTTATTTCATGTACGAACTCTCTTATCTATTCTAAAATAAGCAAAATAAAAATTATAATATAAATAAATAAGTTTGTTTTGAGCGCACGGTCATACAAAAGAATAATTATAGATATATAACTAATTATACAATAAAAATTATAGATAATACTGACTCCTTACGGTGTGAATTAATACTATTCAACCACTTCCATTGCGTTTAGTATATGTATTCAATAATGAATATTTAAAATTGTAGTGTATCTAGTTTTGAAGAAAACAAACATAAGTACAGAATAAACGTTTAATGTACATAAAATGTCCATGAATTGAGAATACATTTTAGTGATGACTACTTGCAGTAACGGTCAGCTTTCATTTTACTTCTCCTGTCAAGTAGTGTTTCATGCAGAGATCCTGAAGTTTTGGCGCGTTTTAGTTCACTTACACTGTTGGAGGAGACTTTCAATCTCTTGTCTTGGAATTTTTGAAACTTTTTCCTGGAATAGAAAGAAATGGATTTAAATCAAGCTCAACAAAAACCAACGATTAGCCAGCTCGCTAGCTATTTGATGAGACTGTAAAACGAGAGATTCCGCACATTAATTTTATTTTATGAATAATTAAAAACACAATTTTATAAGATCAAGTAATACAATGAGGAGCCCTCAGGCAAAGATAATAATTGAGAGTTCCTCTCCTTGTCTGTGCTTCTGGTCTAGAATATTCTCCAGAAGCGCAGAGCTGATAGCTTTCTTTCTGAATGTATCTCCTCATAACTTTAAAACCCTATAATAAACATTGAAACGGAGTCTTCAAGAATGTAGCCTATGCTTCAAAAACATTTCCTACCTAAGTTCCAAATTCAACAGACGGAAAACGCTAAATTATGAAATCAATAAAGAGACATCAATCACATATTTCTGGAGAATCTTCGCTAATCTTAACATAACACAATCATATACTTCACACGTGAATGATAAACACAATATCAAATATCAAACATTTATAACACAATCAAATGATAAATTATGTCTTTCATTCTGCCTTATTTCAGTTCCTCATAGAAATTCATATTGAATGGAGTAATCAATGGGACGTGATAAATCCTACATTTCATTTATTAATTATAAAATTATAAACAAAAATATGAAAAGCCTAATGTATTTGAAATGAGTACTTGAACTTGAGGAGTAACAAAAAGTTGATGCAGGAAAACTTATTATTCTTCATAGAAATAATTTTTTACACCTAACTGAGAATAAAATCCCAGCTAAGAATAAATCAAGCTTTCTATCAAGCTAAGAATAAATCTAGAATATACATAACTATTTTGATGAGAATTTCAATACTCACACATAGTTCACTTCTATTTCTGCCAAACTCCCCTGTTCTTCAACTGGTATTTCCACCTTTTTGTCCGTCTGTTTAGTCACTGAGGAGCGAATTTTGACCATTTCGTTCTCTCCTGCCGTCTGGCTGATAGCAACTAGAGTGTCATCGTCATTTCTGATCGACATGAATTTCCCTGTACAGCTTAGCAGAGCAAGTTTTCCGTCCTAGAAAAATGAATTGAAGATCATTCACAACTGACTATAATTATTATATTATTCGTGTTGAAGCAATTCAATCACTGAGATTGGATAACGAGCGAACTCTGAACTCCTTTTGGTGTACCTAGCCTTAGGGTTTCCAGCATATTCTTATTCTACAATATATTCTGCATGAGTTCGGAGGATGATAATCAATAAAGAGTTTTATTTCCATCCAACAAAAATACAATATGTTAGTGGCGTTATGAATGGAAGGGGAGATTAGTGGGAGAAAAAATATGATAAAAAAATTGAAGTAATGTTGGAAAAATGAAAGAGTAAACTATAAATATCAGTAAACTTGAATAAGAATAGACGATAAATACTAAAACCCATCTAAAGCTGTAGGTTGAGTCATCCCTCCCATTACTTACAAGACTGAGATTTATATGGACATCACCATCAGCACAAAAGTCTCAAATAATACCTCCAAATTCTTATAATCAATTTATCATATAAATAATGTGGTGATAAATACTAAAACCCAACTAAAGCTCTAGGTTGATTCATCCCCCCATTACTCACGCACAAGACTGAGATTTATACAGACATCATCGCCAGAAAAAGTCTCAATTAATACCTCCAAAGTCAAGTACGGTTCTTATAATGAACATTATCTAAAACTAATTTCTAGATATTTACCTGGAAAACAGGTTCCCATTGTTCAAGCGCTCCGATGGCATCAGATCGACCAGTCACTGTGTTATCTTTAGCCACACCAAGGTACTTTCCGTATCCAGACTTGAATGCTACTTTGGTATCGTTGACAGATATAGCAGTCAACACTTCCTCCGGTGAGGGTCCTTCACCTTCAAGCACCAACATTTATTGTTATAAGTTTTTATATGTTTATGGACTATTAAATGTGGTTTAAAAAGTATGGCAGGATGAAACAGTCTTCACTGCAGTGTGTGAAACATTAGCTTGACACTACAATACTACAACTGAATATCACTAGTTTATCAGATGAAACAATCAGTGGAAATATTCATATTCAAATATCAAACTTGGTTTAAAAACAGTGGCAGGATGAAACATTCTTCACTGTATATATTAAAGTGTGTGAGAATGATTTAGCTTGACACTACAGTACAGTAGGCTGCTACAATATTTTGGATATCTGATAAATTCATCAATGAGAATATTCATTTTTTAAAATTAAAAGGTATTAGAAATTTTCTTGTATGCTAATATCGGCGAAGTCGTCGTAGGCCTATAGGCTACAAGATTAAAAAATTAAATGACCTTAATGTATTTCAATACTACACCGTCCTTTTCAAATACATCTTGTTGAGTTTATCAAATGGTTTGAACTTTTAGTACAGTAGCAAAAACGATAGGAAACTATTAAGTATTCTAATTGTCTTTGATAGTAGTGAAGGTGATATTGTGGTAGTTTTCCATACTGTATTTCTATTCTGTTCTACTGTCTTCCCAGTTTATTCAAAATGGTTTGAAAATGAGTTGAAAATCTATAAAATGACACCATCTAAAATAATTTTCAGCTACAAGAACTGATGATGCGCATTACCGTTGCGGATATCACAGCTACAGATATTTCCTAATGCTGTAAATATTGTGCCTATATCTACCAAAGTTTCAAGACGTTCATGAAGCAACAATATTTCCAATTTTATCAACTAATCAAGACCATAGGAAACAGAAATTCGAACAGAATTGAGTACAATTTACTACAATAATTATTTAAGGTTTGAATACTTTTATCACTTGGGGTTTTCTATGATTTTTGTATCATGTCACTTATTTACCTTCATCATGAGGTGCCCCAAGTGTGAACAATCCGTTATCTAATGCTGTTACATACGTCCTGTCACCAAACTCCAAAGCCACAGAACCATTTATTCCACGTATTGAATCGACACTCCACCAACCACCTATAGAATAATAATCTAATATTAATAGCAGGAAAATGTATAAATCTTGAAACAAATCTATTATTTTCAATAACATATTAATTTATCAATATAGTATTAGGTACAAATAATTATGTCTCAGAGGAGACAGATGTTATGTGAGAGCACTTGATTCTTCATTAATCAAGTACGTACTTACTTTACTTTCCGTGCCTGGACTAATGTTAGATGGATTATATTGACCCTTTACAAAATTTGGCAGCTAAAATAGCCTTGTTTGCTATAAAAATAGGTCTCCCCTTCTTCAAGACAAGCAGCCTCCAAATTCTCGAAGACCAGCAGGTGTTTAGGGGTCTGTGGGAGGCCGCAGTCGCAGTTTTTGCCATCTTTGTAACCCCATCTCTTCATATTAACTCCAAATCTAGAGATACCAGTCCTTAGTCTATTGAGTGACCTACACTCATCAATACCAAGAGAAAAAGCTGCCATCAGCCTTTCTCACCTTCAAGTGGAAGACAATTGGGAGTTCTTCTTCTCATAGAGACACTCCTTTTTTTAAATTGCAGTTTCTAGGGCTTTATGTCTCCTCAGAAAGCTGCTTCTTGGTTGATCTTAGCCTTTATTGAACATCAGCCTGCCCATACATTGCGTGCCTAGGGTCTGTCTCTTTATTTAATTTTTTCTTTTTCTGCAACCACTTTTTTTCTTATTCATGGTGGAGCTATTCCTGCACTTGCATAGATTTTGTTGACAGGTGTGGGTCTCAAACAACCTGTCACAAGTCTGACTGACTCATTGAGGGCCACATCTACCTCTTTTGCAATTATGATGTATTTCTGATACATAATACTATTAACAGCTATTACATGGAAATATATTATATTTTCATATAAAAATGAAAAATATTACCATGAGAAATAGCATCGGTGTCTGCAACTGGTCCCTGCTCTTCTTGCTTGTCGTGGTGCTTGTGTTTTCGTTTCCTTTTTGAACTGAAACATAAAATAATAATATATTGCTTTTTTTCAACTAAGTTGCAGGTTGATAAGTTTTTTAAACGTTCAAAAATTCGTCTGGCAATTCAAGGACACACGGAAATGTGCAGCGATGACAATAATCAACTATTTATATCATTTTATGAAATGTTTTACAATAGCAGTTTATGTTATGGGATGAATTTTCACTACTTCCTTGGCACGTGTCTTTAGACCAAATTCATCCAGAACGGACGTCGAACGGAGAAGTGGCGCATAGAACTATATATTTCCACGACATGGCGCGAAAACATGGGTCCCGTTTCCTCTATAGCTCTAAACAAACCAATAGTCCAATGCGCGACTATGGTATGTTATGTCCATAGTGGAGTAGGTCAATGTACAAGAAATATATGTATTATGACATATTTTCAACTTGTTCAATGCCAATAACTTGCAAAAAATTAATGTTTGTAAATTTTTATTTGTATGTTCGAGAAATTAATTTATTGTATTGTATTGGACCATTTATTAGTAAGTTATATAGTAGTATACTGTTCCATGTTTGCGCCAAGTCCCGGCCCGACGCTTTTTCTGTAGTTCTTTGATGAGATCTATGCATCTATCCAGCATGAAAGCTGGTCATTCATAATTTATTGATGAATTGAATTGAGACACTAATGTGAACCAAATTCAGTAGACAATCGATAAGGAAAATACATTTCATAATTTCAAGAATTTCAAAAGCAATTTATTAGTTACATTAAAATCTATTTAAATCTGATTGCATTAATCTGCATTAAAATAATAGGATGTACGAGAAATTGTTGAAGATTGAAAAATGTATTAATCTCAGAAAAGACCTACCTTGACTTTTCCCCTTTCAGTACTAGTTTACCTCTCTTATATCCTTCGTATTCGGACATATTTGAAAGGTGAATATCTTCAATTGATATTCGGAATTATTAAACTAGTTCAAATGTTAGATAATCTTGAAATCTACAAAACTATTTACACAATAACACAAGTTTCTAGGTTAACCTGACTTCTTGTTTGGTTCTCGACGAATTTCTTCGGTTGTAAACAAACATCGAGAGTCAACATTCGAGGGGATCTCGATAGGTTGGCTACCATCGATGTTTTCAAGAATCGATAGTATCTATTGATATTCGGATAAATTTTTTCAGAATTACCACTTTCCATTAATTTCTGTGAGAATTCTACAATCAAAGGTATTATCATCATTCAAGTGAAATTTTCTTATTTTGGAAATCAAATCGTTGAGACCTCTGTCGATCAAACCGATTGGTCAGTTTGGAAGATCGACAAATCAAAGTCAACGCATTCACGATCACGAATAAAAAAGACACAGAGGAGGTTATGTTGTGATTTTGATGTTTGTTGTGTATTTTATTTCTTAATTAATTACTATTTTTAAACTGGACAAACTATGGTAAGTCGTAAATTTCTTGTTTCCAACCTCTTTTCTAATAAAAAATGATTTTTAATTAGTATTCTCACATATCAAACTTATTTTTCCTTACTGATTCGAGAGGTTATTCACAACTTGCGTGATTTGAATCTTGATAAAGAGCGACAATACATGTTTGAACCTTGTTTGATTGATTAATTCTTTAAATATTGTAGATTGGTTTTAAATTTTGAATTTTTACAATAAAGAATCATTGAAGCATTCATTTATCGAGTAATCATCGATATTTTGAATATCGATTTGATGCTTTGCGGACTTTCGCGCTCTTTTCAGTTTCAGTTTTGTTTTGTGTTGAAAAGTGAGTTGAAAGGTTATGTTGTTTCAGGAAATTTTCACGAATTAATTATTTTATTAATTGTTGAGTTGAATGTTGAGTAGGATAATAACGAAGTGCATAATAATCGGTGCGATTTTCAGTGAGTTCTAAAATAGTTGGATCGAAGGAAAATATGTGAGAACTACAACTAAGTGTACCGTACCGGTAATTATTTACAATGCGTTGATAAGTACTAAACATTTTTAATTTACGTGATCCACTATTCTAATTTGGATTTGATTTTCATTGTGTATTGCATTATGGAATGTGACATGGAAAGACTTACCGTTAAACAAAAAATAAAAGAGCTGATGAAGTGGCAAGAAACTCAAGAAAGATCGTTTCAAAATCAAGACTCTTTCAATACGTCAGGAAGCATTGGTAAGGATAACTTACATGATGCTGGTAATTTAACAAATGATAATTGCCCCAATGATCACCTACCGGGTAAAGTTGTGGGAAGCTATGATAGACTTTTATTGCACTCAAATTTGGAAGGGGATGGTGAGAAACTTAGTAATGAAGAGAATTTGATTCCTATGAAACCGAAGAAACCTTTTCTCAGAAAAGGTGCAGGGTTGGCTCGATACAAAATGAGCCCTAATACTGTTTCTTCCAACCGGTCCAAACCTAGGCAGAGAAATGCTACTGCAAAAACTATTTCTCCCAGTAATAAGGCTGTGGCTGAACCAAAGTCATGTGAACCGATTATTTCTAAAGACTCCGAAATGGGGTCCCGTGAAATAGTGCAAGTAGCAGTTCCCAACAAATTAGAAGATGCCACTAAGTGGTCTGAAGTACTTCAGAAGCAATCCGAAATTTCCAGCCGAGAAGCCGATGAATTGAAAATTTTTGAAATGTTGGAAGAGAAGGCTGCAGAATCAAGCTTCTGCTCCTCGTCATCTATTGTTGCAAAATTTATGGGATTGACTGTTAGATCTACTCCAAAGAAAAGTAAAACTGATAATGATAGATCTTTAAGTATTACTCGCTCGGAGACATTGAAATTAATTGACTTGAACTGTCCTAAGAAGAATGACAAAAATGGGGTATGCTATTCAAGTAGCGATTGTGAATCTGATTTTGCTTCTTCAGATTGTGATTCTGAAAAGTCCTCCTGCTCATTGACCAGTGAGGGGCGTATGATTCTGTCTTTAATTGACAAGTATAGAGAGTATGCAATTTTAGACGGAGATTTCGATTCTAAATCAAACATCTCAGGAAATAATGTGAATGACTTATTTTATAGGACGAATCGTGCACATTCTCCTGTGAAGATACGTGAAATCAAGGATGCTGAAACTATTACAGGTGAGAAGCAAGTGGAACCCAACGAATCTGTTCAACAATCATCGGACGAGACAGATGAAGAAGTTGACTCAATTTATAATCCAAACAAGAATGAAAATATGAAACCAAAGATTTCGACTACTTCCACTGCGGATGAAGGTATTTCGAACATTATGACTACTAATAATTCCGCCAAGAATGGAGATATCGATCCGACAAACATTTTATATAATCAAAATAACACCAATTCTATTGTAGATGAGGCAGTTCCAAATGGTGCAAGTCTCATCACCGGATCATGTAACATTCAGTCTTACATGAAGAAAATACAAGAAGAATTGAAGAACCTGGAAAACGAGACCGAACGCGTGAGACAAGTGAGGGGAAAGTATGAGGAGGATTACAGGAAGTTCAAGAGAGAGAAGGAAACGTTTCTAAGGACTTATGAAAACGAACGACGTCTGTTTGAAATTGAAATAGAAGAGGAAAAGAAAAAATTACAAAAAGAAAGAGCAGTTTTCGAGAAACACTCGAAACCACTACGAAGTAAACCCACTCTTGCACTAGAGAATGAGATTAAAACGTTACAAGAAAAAGTATTGAAATTACAAGATGAATTGAAAGAGAAGCAGAAAAACTGGGCGATTTCTCAATCTTCTGTAAGATCTCAACTGCATAGTTTGGTGGAGGCGAATAAAACATTGCGTCAAGAGATGATTGTGATGAAGGATAGAGAACGTAAACTGTTGGAAAAAGAAAAACGAAGGACAGTGCACAGTTATAGACAAAAGTCACAATTCAAGAATGTCAATGAGCATTTGGAAGCAGTCAATGAAGCTGAGTTTGAGCCACCAACAGTTGTAGAATGTATAAATTCTGACAATCGTCCACTAACTAATACAGATGTACGAATTATGAGAAGCAACTGTGAGGAATCATGTGATAAAAATGGTGAAGAGCACTCATACCCAGTTGAAAAACCTCTAAAAATCGTTCACCCTAACGGTGATATCCAAATAACTTACGACGATGGTACCAATCACTACTACTTCAAGGAATCAAGTGTATGGCATAAGAAATACAGTGATGGCTTGGAGCTGGTTGTTTTCGATGATGGACAAATTGAAACAAAATTCGAGGATGGTACAAGGGGGGTGGTTTACACAAACGGATGCCGAAAACTGTTTGTTACTAGTGATGATGAATTATGGTGTTACAAGAACGGAGACCATGTGATAGTGAAGAAGAGCGGCGATAGAGTTTTGGCGTTTGCATCGGGTGAAATTGAAATTCATCGTAAAGATTTCAAACTGAAACAGTATCCTGATAGCTCTTGCAAGTATTTGTTCTCGAATGGTGTAACTGAGACTAGGTATGCGGACGGTAGAGTTCGAGTTAAAGACAAGGAGGGAAACTTATTGAAAGACAATAAACAAGATCTAACTCAGCAATGTATTAAACTACTTGACAAAGTGATGACTTCATCATGAAACGTAATGTGTACTATTTCAAGGCTGTGAAAAACATGGACGAAACTAACTATTCTAGTCCATCCGAAAATGAAATTATTGTGAATTGATATAATTCCATCTATAAAATAGGCTAATTAATTTTTATTCAAATGTGATTCCTTCACCTCAATATATAGACTGCAGGGTGAAATAGCTTTTCATTTTTATTAACTTCAAATGCAACAACTGTTGCATCGTTGGAAATTTTCTTCGCTTCAACAAAAAAACTGCGCACTTCAACTCCACAAGAGCCTACATGGACGACTTTCACTTCTCTACTTCATCCTAAAAAAATTGTTATGAATTGACAAGAAAATAATTAAGCACATAATCAATTACTCTTACAAATCATAGAACTTTATTCAAATGTGAGTTCGTCCTTTACTTCGATTCATAAACGGCTGAGTTGAATACACTAGTATGGCACTACATATAGTGTAGTATGCTGTATACTATACTAACTAAATTCCACTGAGCAAAAATATGAGTCTATTGGAAATATAAAATTATTTTATCCTTCGAATCGCATCGTATTCTGGTGGAATATTTCACTTGTGGTTGATTATGATTTTGGAAAATGATGCTTCTTCTTGGATCTCAAGTGTATCAATCCAAATACTTGCTCATGTCAAAACTAAGTGCTGTAAAAGAATTCAGGCAATATGGCGAGGAGAGAATTAGGTGAGTTTCTTTATTATCAAATGAAGTTGAAAGTGTTGATTCTTTTTTAATATAGGCCTACATCAATTCATAAATGCTATTGTTATGATTAATTCCCCAGGAGGAATTCTAAATTTTCGTACCAAAAGAATTCAGTCTCAATCAAGTTCTACTGTGATAGTTGAAATCGTTATTTATTTTTTATTTTCACTACCTTGGACGAACCAATAGACAATTTTCTTACTATAGTGTCATGTCTTCTTTTTATTACAACATAGGTTCATGGCTTGTCTAATCTAATTATATTTTCTATGTATTGTTTTAGAATGATTTTACCATATTAGAGTTCAATGAATTACTTACTGTTTAAAAAATTTCAGCATTGATCTATCCCCATGATTGATAATCATGAAGGACAAACACGAATTTCATCAAATACAACTGAAGATTAGGTTCTATTATTCTCTAGAAAGAAATTTGGAAAAATCAACTACTCAGTAAAAATAACATTCGACTCATTTCATTTTTGTGCTCATTTATAATATAAGTTCATAATTATATTAACATGCCCAATGTGTGATTTTCTGTTTCTTTTTATATTTTCTTAAATGGCTGTTATTATATGGTAAATAAATTAATGAATGTAGGCTATAGATGAGTTTGGTGAAGAATAAATTTCAACTTCTTATCTGTTAATCTGTTCCATTTAAAAAGTTGATATTTTTTGTTTGTCCAGTCTGTTACCTTGCACACTGATGTCGGGGACCTCAAAGTTGAACTGTTCTGTGAGGCGTGTCCCAAAGCGTGTGAGGTGAGTAAAATGATTTATTTAAACATTTATCGGGTAACAAAAGAGAAAAGAAGAGGATAGATGTCACAGAAAGGAGAGAAAATTGAGAAATCACAGAAAACAGAAACTCTGAATTATCTCTGGTAATATTCACGAGTACTGGTAATTTCACTCTTAGGCTCTACTCACACTTGGATACTAAAATCGCGGATACTCAGCTACTCGAATAACATGTGTTTTCAAATGATGACGCTCAGACGATCCTGCAACCGTATTAGATCAATAGAATATTCTATTGTATTGTCTGAACGTCATCATTTAAAAACACATGTTTGTTATTCCAGTCGCTGAGTATCCAAATATGAGTAGAGCCTCACCAACATTCATGAAGGGAACATTGGAACATCGCCCATTCATATTTCACGTGTAAGAGCAAAGCTATTCAGTCTATTATAAGGCAAATGGTTCAGATTGTTTTAATAGTTGATTTGTATTTCTTCAGGAACGAGTGAATTTGAAGATCATTGAGCTAGGTAGAGCTGAAAGTAATTTCGAGTTGAAACTTATAATAAAATATGGTTCACTTTTTAGGGAATTATGCAATTTCTATTAGACGTTATCTCCTGGTTTCTTTGTTTTGTTAACTGTAATCAGAAAAGAACTCATAAAATTGAAGATTTTTTTATAAAAGTTTCTCTTTGTATTTCTAATACAGATTCATGTAATAGGGAATAATATAGTACTGTAAGCTTATGTATAAAATTATTTTCTATTCAGATATTGTCTATTTAAACACATGAACATAAGTAGTATGAGATGTGTAAATAAGTGAAATACTTTAAATTGCCAACTGGGTCACAAGACTGTGCTAACTGACTTCTGAGAATATTATTACATCTATTTTATGATAATATTAATTTTTCAAATGTAATTTTCCTGAATGTAAGTAACAAAGTATTTTCTCTGCAGAATTTCCTAGCTCTTTGCGCAAGTGACTACTACAACGGATGTGCATTCCATCGAAATATCAAAGGTTTTATCGTTCAAACTGGAGATCCAACAGACACTGGCAAAGGAGGCAATTCTATCTGGGGAAAGAAATTCGAAGATGAATTCAAAGATAACGTGAAGGTAAGTTCTCCCTAATCGTTTATTCGTTCGAGTTTTGCCGAATGTGGGTATTCTCGATTCTATTTCAGCTGAAAATTGCATCTTGGACCAGTTTTGCTGTATTAATGAATCATTGTACAGTATTGACCTCTATATTATATTATGAGTGAGTGTTTAGACAGTTTTTAGTAAATTGGACCTACTAGCCTTTTAACTGGCCTCCAGACTTTGATGTGAGTAGAGTCTGTCCATCCCTAAACTCACCATGAACGTTTTTTATCAGTCACAATCAATTTATGTAAGTTTTGAAATCATCTCGAGATTGATGGAAAGAATTTCGTATTGTAATCCAGCAATTATTCCAGCAGAATAGAAACATGCTGTATGATTGGTCCGTCGTCATTGACGCATGCGCAGAACGAGCTACATTGAAACGGAACTTAGACTAGACTGATATGTGGAAATAGTCCTTGAATGATGAATTGATTTTCGTTTTGAGAGAGATTGGCTCAGGTTATGAAGCGTTGAAGAAATCTCTATGAAATTTTATAGTAATAATCATCTATATTGAGATAATTTTACTTGAAGGCTTTTTTCACAAAAAGAGCATACCGATCAAAACTTTTTGAATGACGAAAAATGCAGTATTATTTGATAAGATTTTTCGTATCAAATTATATTACTTCCTAAGAATATGTAAACGGACTGAGAGCCTTCTGTTCTCTCTACATTCAAATACAAGGCTGTATTCAACCTTGATGAGCGGATAAGTGAATACATAAATCAATCAGGAATTCGAATTTGGAAGAGAAAAATATATTCTATAAAAATATATCAGCATGAGTACATGCTCAGCCTAGTTTTCCTTCCCCAGATTATAATATTATGATTTATTTGATTGTGTCAATATCAATCTTAAATTAGGCTCGCTATTTTTTCAAATCCTCTAGTCATTAGTGTAGAAGATTATACAATTATTTTTCAATTTTTATATTCCATGCAGTTTTTTAAATTGAAACTACTACTGTATTCTTTATTTTGCAGCATAACCAAAGAGGAACGCTATCAATGGCCAACAATGGACCGAATACTAATGGAAGTCAATTCTTTATCAGTTACGCTGCGCAACCTCATCTTGATCTCAAGTACACTTTATTTGGCAAGTGAGTATTCCTTTCCATGAATCCATGATCATATTTTAATCGCTCCTCTGTCCAAAGTTGAGGAATGTTCTGGTTTTCTCCGGTTGTACTGTTTGTACATTGCAGTCCAGCTGCACAACTCATGGAGATTTTTATTGAGAGTCGAAGCCGCGTACATGTGAATGTCTAAATAGTGTAAATGAAGCACAGTGAGTTTTTTATGTAGGCTACCGCAAAATAGAATTTCATGTAGAGCCTGCAAAAGATCACTGTGTGTCAACAAAGGCTAGGCGTACACCGGTTAGTCAAGACAAGACAAGACGAGATTAGTCACAGTAATTCACTTAGTTGCTTATGAAGCAGCACACACCGATGCAATGACTAATCGGTGTGTGTTGCTTCATAAGCAACTATGTGAAGTACTGTGACTAAACGTGACTAATTGTCTTGTCTTGTCTTGACTAACCGGTGTACGCCTAGCCTTAGTGGGCCTTGAGTTGATCAGTACGATTATGATAATCAATGATCATCAAGCTAATGAACGGCTGACAAATCGGGTATTGTTATTTTGCAGAATAATTGATGGATTTGATGCACTTGATGAACTCGAAAAGCTTCCAGTGAATCCGAAAAACTACAAGCCTTTGAGTGAAACCAGAATCAACAGTGTGACCATTCATGCTAATCCTTTAGCTGGATAAATTGTTCCAATCAATCAGTATTTTATACAATTTATATCTTGACTTTTTTGTAAATAAAATCGTAATTATTAGTAAGTAAACGACAGCTTTTCATTTCTTATTCTCTGAAAAGAAAAGCGACTTCAGATACTGAAAGTAATCTGAAGTTTTAGTTGAAATATAATTTTAAGTTGCATATTTCTCATCAATTATATTGAAAACGTTGGCGCATTTCTTTCTACTGTGCTTCCATCACTGCGAGATATGATATGAAATCTAGAGGAAACTTACACTGATACAAGTCTGTTACAATGATACTGTATTCCCAAACGATACAGTACTGAGCAAGCAAGCGGCGCTTTGCGTTGCACGGGGTAAACTCGTAATGCTACGAAAAGGATTTGAAAATAAATGAAAAAACTCAACATGAAATTGTCAGTATTTATCATCACAGTAGATATGTCCATTACATGTAATACGTTCAGTCCGGTAGTTCTCGTAGTGCTCATCTTTTGATAGAATCTTGGGCTTCAACTGAAAAATTAAACGTACAGTTATGTTTTATTGGTGTTCCCAATGCAAAAAAATGTTAGCCATTCATTGTCAATAAATTCATAATAATATGGGATTATAATCAAAATAGGATTTTTAGGACAGTAGGATTTATAGGAATAATAGGATAGTCGAATTTTGTACTTGAGCTTGGTACTTGGCCTAATTTCTTAGTAGTTGGTTGGTAATTTTAGTGTGCTATACTTACTGAAACAACAGGCAGTTCAACATGAACCTTCTTGAATTCTGGAAGAAATGTGAAAACCAGAATACTGTGAGTGAAAGCTAACATCCATTCAGAGCTTGAGCTTATCACGTGATACAGCCATCCGCCTTCATGTGGCTTCCATTTGCGCGGATTGTCTCCTGAAAAGCCAAGCATGTTTGGATAAATTATTAGAGTAAATTACAAAATTGAATATTAGAAATTTATTTCAAAAAAAGTTATTATTTTGGAAGAAAATTGAGTTAATCTAATTCTACAGTTAAGCCTGATTCACAAAAAGCTACTTTATTAGCTGCTAGCGAAACATCTGATACAAGGTAGCAAATAGCTTCTAATAGCAGCCAATGTATTTAGAGAGACCTCATCCACCAAACTTGATAGCTGCTACTAAATATACTAAATAGCTGCTACTAACTATCAGCCAGTAGTAGCTACTACTAGCCTACTAGCTTTTAATAGAAGCTACTGCCGGTGTCACATTCGCTTTTCACATTCAGTGTCAGCTGTTTGCAGTGGATTGGTGTGAAACAAAGTAGATTGGTGTGACTCAGGTTTTAGTAGAGAGGTCATGAAAATGACTTTATGAACATAAGGATGACTAATCTAATCTTGTCTTGTCTTGTCTTGACTAACCGGTGTACGCCTAGCCTAAAGCTCTAAACATTTTTCGTGAGGTAAATCGAAATATTTCATAAGTTACATTCTTAGGAATCATTCTCAAATTTGTCCAGCTTTTTTAATAATTTCTCCCCAATAATAATTTTTCCATGTAATAAATTTAAGTTTTTGTACTCTAGTCTCATTGAATATCAAAACTTTTTAGCTGAGCCACTTCTAATACTATTAAATGACCGCATTATTCTCACCTGTGTACTGGCTGTGTGCCATGAATCCAGTTACAATGAAAGAAACATTGAATATTATAGAAAAGACACACAGCATGTATCTAGTGTAGAAAATGAAGATCATTCTTACGCCCTGGCCCATCTTGAAAGAGAACATAGTCTGAAACAAAGTATAAATGATAGAAGTAGGTATAATAAATGAGAGTGGCCAATGGGAGGGGCAATAAAAGTAGGTAAATGAATATAATGAACAAAGTATAAATTAATTGAAAAAAAAGAGTTGAAATTTCCATTATATAGTACAATATAATATATATAAAAATATATAAATTCCAATATAGTGTCTACTATATAGAATACTTGTTGATTCTCAATATGCAATTTTAACTAGTTTTTGTAATTATGGGGAGGTTCCACAACATCAATATTAATTTGTTTTAAACAGATATTTTATTAAAAGAAAAAAAACAATTTTGGAGGGATTATTTTAGAAAAATTAATTATAATAAGACAACAATAATTGTCTTGAAGAGATGAAGCTCTGTTTCAAAAAGTATATTTGTAATTTTATTAAAAGAAAAAATAACGATTTTGGAGGGATTATTTCAGAAAAATCGATTATAATAAGACAACAATAAGTTGTCTTGAAGAGATGAAACTCCGTTTCAAAAAGTGTAAGCTCCGCTATTACATATAGCCTCAAATACTTCAACATTTCATGCCCAATATCTCAGTCATCCAGGATCCAGTAAATACTGTAGTTTACTGGTCCAGTAAATCTTAGCCTACCACTGGTTTCTCAGTTGTTTAGAAAACAGTTTTCTGCTCCAATAGACCTGTTACTCATCTAGTACATACATTCATTTATTGGACCAGTACACTTTACTAGATGAGAGATAACTAGCATATTAATTATCTATACGTCTTCTGCTGCTTCATTTTGCAATAATTCCTCTACAGCAGCAACAAAAAATATAAATTCATGAAAGTTCTATTTTAATTATTAGGTAATTCAAATGACGGTGGTCGATAAATTTGACATATTTTAATGTTTTTATTTTTTTTCTCCTATTAAGAGCATTCTTTAACTTTCTGTAAAATGGTTCTTGGAGCTAGCTGTATTCGATTCCTTGACCTACGAGTCTTTTCAAGCAATGAGTTCTTTTTTTTGTAATTTTCTCATATTGTACAACGTTCAGGATGATGGAAACCCCCCTTTTTCCTGGACCTTCTGGTTTTCAATTATTCTAGATCGTGTGAAATGTTTCATGTCATGTTCAGTAAATCATTTTACGTCTAGACATCTATTGTTTCTCACCAAACATCTCTTCATTGTTGGGGACTAGAATTTACGCCACTTTACAAAGAATCACATAATATGTCGCCTCTATAAGTGAAAGCTTGATCGAAGCGAATACCGTAATTATAAAAATAACTGGTGGTATTCTAGACTTTGACTTGAACTGCTTTAGAACCGGCCTAGCGAACGGTCCACTATCAAGACCAAGCGGGTCACAATCCTAAAGCAGTTTTAATCAGAGTATAATCATTTTAAACATAATTATTCGAAGAATAATAAAAAAACAGTACCTGATAAATGAAGTAGACAGTTCCTCCCCACAGACAAGTTATTGCTCCAAAGTAGTGAACTTTTCTCACATTGGTAACTTGAAAGTTCGCTACAATAGCCAAGCCAATACACGAGAATCCTCCAAAAAACGACGCTATTTGAATGTCTCTGATGCGTAGACCTGACTCCATATGTAGCCTGGCAAACTCCATGATTTGCAGGTGTCTCACATAAATGCATCCACCAACTGAAATCATAGAAACCAATGAAACATTTCGGCTATCCATCTAGGAGAACATGTAAGTTAATAACTGATACTGATAGTTCTAGAAATAAGAAATTTGTTGACCTTTCCCGAACTCTAGAATACTGTAATGTTTTGTTGTAAGTTACTCATTAATCAAAATTTTGAGAAAACTTCCAAAAACCTTTTTTAAGTATAATATGGCAAAAGATTGCCAATGTTAATTGAGTACAATGAGTAGGCCTACAAACTTACAATTTTTTGTAATTGTTTGATATTTGATAGTGATGGAATTGTGATTAATTAAATTTCCAAAGACAAAATCTTCAGTCACCTAATACCATAAAATGTACTCAAACCAGAGATTATTCAAATCTATTTGGTTAGTCTATGACTCAAACCTCATGAAATCTGGTCTTCTGTTGATCAATCACTCAGATTTTTAAAAATTAATATTTTTGTATGTTTTGGCTGATTTCTGAGGTAGCCTATCTGAAAAGGCTTAGCTATTGTGATCTGAAGTTATTTATAATTCAATATCTCATCGATCATTAGCTCCATTTTATTGATTCACAGACAGTTTTTATTTTATTGATTTTTATAACAATGCAAGCATTTAATAGGAAATCAATCATAAAATATGGTTAGATAAAGAAAAATTCAACGGAAATTATATAAAAACTTCTTAACCAAGTAGCCTCTGAAAATATCTCTCTGAGATAATCTTATGTCAATCATCGATAGATATTTGAACTGAAGATTTTAAAATAAATACCTTTATTCAAATCTATAATCACTTCACAAGGTAGCCTAATAAATTGCATGAAGATTTTAAAAGAAGTTACAAAAACATGGTAAGTGTTTTGCAAAGTTTAGCATAACTTCATACTGTACCATAAATCTTTCACATTATGTAAATTATTTCAGATTTGGCAGTTTATTTCTCCATACAACAATATTAATATGCTTGAAAACTTGACATTTTTGAATTGTTACTAACTCACTCTAGTAACAGAAAAGAACTCTGTTCTTAAGTCACTTCATCTGTGCTCATTATACTCATGGTTTTGCAAAAATCGCTACAAGTAAACAGTGAACAAGTGAAAAAGTGAGTTGCTACATGTGATATTATTATTGGATGGAACAATATACTCACGTAGCACTGCGCATAAGTTTAGTAAAAGTGAGAAGATGCAGCTTTCTGGAGGATTAGTTCCAGTATCACTGATGTAAGGCAGTCCTGGAAAAACGTCATCTAGGTGAACTGACAACACGAATCTGTAAAAATTTAAATATTTTGAAATCAAAACTGGAGTATCACATAAATTGTTGATTATTTGGTAGTGAATATTGGAATATCTCTCATTCATTTTGTTGCCATCATCTGCAAGAAGACAATTTAAAGTATATTGACTATATTGAAGTGTCAATCAATAATATTAATGGTAATTGTCAATTACTATTGACCAATCGTAAGTGTACACAAATAAGGCAAGTACCTAGTAGCTTTGAGAAGAGTTTTTTTTTTGTAAAATCTTTGAGTTTGATCAAATTAGATTGAATCACCCATTCCATTATTTATTGAGTTTTTATTTATTCCATTTTAGTCTATTTTTCATTATCTAATTCAGATTATTATTCTCTTGGAATGAAACACATTAGACATTACAGCTTTGATTCTATATTATGATATCTGATAATATATAAGATTAATTATTCTATCAGTTTTATAAAGTGTGAATTAAAATGATTATTCAACTATGTAAAGATTAGGTAGGTACAGATTATAAGTGTAGACAGTTTCATAGAACACAATCATAACACTTCACATTTCATACGTCTTTTGACAGACGTCTATTCAGCGAATCCACATTTCAAAAATTCAATAATTATTTTAAGTTGATCAATAATAATATAAGACGGCTCCTAATATGATGGAGAAGTATAATATTTCACTAGATCACGTAGTTTGTAAGTAACCAATGTATTAATACTTTTTCACTTATAATATTATTCATTCATTTTCATTAAATTGCTCATCAACGCTGGTACTATAAAAATATCAGTAATCTTCCAGTAAACCAGATTTTGAATGTTTATAATATTGAAAATAAGTTGTAAGAAGTAGGCCTATAACGTATTACTAGATCATGTAGTTTGTAAGTAATCAATTGTATTAGTATTCCATATTATATATTATACTCTACTTTTGAATGTTTATAATATTGAGATTAAGATCATGTAGTTTGTAAGTAATAAATTGTATCAATATTTTATATTATATATTATACTCTACTTACGTGATTATAAATGTTAATGGAAATAGCATGCATATTATCACTGGCAGGAAGTGCACATTTTTAGCACACAACCTCATCATTCTTTACACCAAAACTGTATCCATTCATCACAAGTAAACGCCCATCAACCAACTGGTACTACTGAACTTCAACTAAACATAGGCCTAGTGATCATATTTACTAACACTTTTTGAGTTTACTCGTCTCGTCAATAACTAATAGATAAGATAAAATGTGTTCCACTTCACCTTATTATCTTTGCATGAGTTGTTCCATTGTCTAGTCCAAATAGACAAGGAAGTACCAAAACATTTCTTATTGAAGTTCTGAATTTTTGGATCCATGACGAACTGCGAAGTTAACACTATTGTTTTCACACTAGAATTGACGACATGCAGTCAAATTTTTCTGTAAATAACATAAATGTTACTCACTGGACTGGAGCGCTTTCAAGTTCCTTTGAACTCTTTTTCAACAGTCTGTTTAACAGACTGTTGAAAAAAGTTCCAAAGAACTTGAAAGCGCCCAGTCCAGTGAGTAACATTTATGTTATTTTACAGAAAAATTTGACTGCACGTCAATTCTAGTGAAAACAATAGCATTCTTATTATAATGATCACGTCTTTGATGCTAATTTTAGAAGTGGGGTTTTTGTCACACATTGTCACATCTGGAATATTTTACAATGAGGTAACATCATGATGATAATGAAGCATTACAGAGTTCAATGAATGATGCTTCTTCTAAGCATCTGCAATTCATAGGTTGGGGAATTTTACTGAGGGAGGTGAGGATTTGTTTGAATGAGGTTGTAACAACACCAAAGGAAGCAAGGACTGTGAAAAAAGGAAATTACCATTGAATGATTCTACTGTCACTTGGTGTTTTTGTATATCAAAATTATTGTTTGCACTTCAACTACCGGTACCGGTATCAATAACTCCAATAACAAGAGGGAGAGGTTGACTGAATAAATTTGTATACTGTTGAATAAATTATTTTATTCATACTTTAAAAAAATGATAGAATAATTAATCGACTGAAAAAGTTGTGATTATAATAATTTATTGTATCTGTCGAATCTCGTTGAAAAGGTAGGTATAATTAGTATAATAGTAGATTTTTTTCAATTTGGCTTTCATTCCAAGTTTGCATGGTAACGAGTGATGTTCTGTTGATTTTTTTAGCTATGTTTTTTTACCTATGTTATATATAGTATTTAGTGCAGAGAGTGTATAGTAACAGTGTGGCCATTTGTGAAGCTCTCCATAACAGTATGTAGAGATTATTTTTTTTCTCGAATTAGGTTATACACGGCGATGTAGAACAACCTTCGGGTCTCCTCACCGATAAAAACCATACACTAGATAGATAGATGTAATAAATCAGCATCAGTAGACAGTATTATATGAAAGAATTAAATGTTTTTATGTATTAATTCATTCAAAATTGAATATGAAAGTAAGACAGCAATAAAGATTGAATAAATTATAATTTTCATTAATAAGAAACAATATTTTTATATAAGAAATCGCCAATTAGAATTTTCTTTTCTTAGTAGTTTAATAAGTCAGGAATCGAATTGCCTCGATCCTGCACCTAATGGAAAAGGCCAATTGGACGAGAAAGGGATTCATTGATTTGGAGTGGCCCTTTGATACCTTGCAAAGATATCTAGGGAAAGAGAGTGCCAAGCAATAAGGTAGAAGGGAACGATGTTAGCGAAGAGAGGACATTTTGGTGGATCTGGGACTAATTGGTCCACACCCATTGAATGATATCCTACTCCCTCTATCTATTCTCCTTTCTGGCCTGTCTTTGGAGAGGACAGAAAGAGGCGAGTGCTGGCAAGTTATGATAGTTAGCGTCAGATCCACTTGTGTAGGGTTGTCTCTGATAGGCCTAAGGGGTAGAAATTTACTTTTACAGATCTTAGTATACTAGGGTTTCTACGATTCGATACAGAAAATTAGTGTGCGATTTATAGGAAGGAGATGCGTTGAGAAAAACGAGTATTGAACTTATATGTTTGTCGGTATGTAGGCTTACTGTTACATCATCAATCAATTGTAATCGCGGAAACTTTGTGTTATGGCCTTGAAAAACAGCAGATTTGATCTCAATTTTCGTGCATTTGATCTTTATGAGCTACAGACATCGGAAACACCCGTTACACTGTAATAGAAAATACTACGAAATATTTGTGAGTAAAATTTGGTTCCTTATATAGACTCAAATTAAAAAAAAACTCGAGGTGAATTGAGTTATTTTTCTCAAAAAGGACTTTGTTCGTCCGAGGTAAGTTATGTAGTGAAGGGGAAACGGAAAACAGTTTCAACATATTGAAATTGAACTGAAAAACCTTTTAAGTTTGCCCTTTAAATATCCACTGCCACAAGGCGGCATCGTATTGTTAAAGGAGAAAATGTATCTCTTCACTTTGTCGAATTTCCGCTACATAAATACTTCGCATAGAAAAAATCCCGTGTATTGAAAGCGTGCACAGTAGCTGAAAGGTTTTTGTTGAGAAGTCGTGATTTAGAGGGATATGGTAAGCGCATGCAGGGTGCGAGAAGGCTTGATAAACGGTACAAGGGTTTGGATTGTGTGAATAGAGGAGGAAAATGTGTTTCCGTTGTAGGAGAAGGTTGTGGGTAGGAGAAAGGGGGTGATAGAACGCGAATGGGATACCTTTTTTCTGTTAAGGAAGCGGGAATAAAGTAGTTTTGTATGAGTAACTACGCGTTTTCGCTCAGCTTAGAAAGGTCTTGTCGATTTATGTTATTTTTAATGGATGACATATTACGTTCACGGAGTGGAGCCATCGGCCTGGAGGGCAATGTGCATGCATTTTTACGCCGATTCGCTTGTGAACTTTTGCATGGAATGATGTGATGGAAAGAAACCAGCCTCCGGGGAGAAAGTAGACTACAGGAATGAAGACAAGAAAAAAATTGCTCCTGCATGCTTTCTGAGGCGTTCTTTGTATGACAATGATCCAATAAGAAAATAATTTCCCAAAAACCACTTGTGTTTTAGAAAATAAGATGTCATTGTTTTTCTCTATTAGTAGCTTAACGTAACTGGAATGAAAATGAAAGATTACTCAAATTAAGGAGTAAAATTCATTGAATGTGAAGTGATTTTGTACAATATATCAGCAGAATTAATTCAGAATTCTTCCTGTGAGGAGGAGGAGGAGGAGGAGGAGGAGGAGGAGGAGAAGGAGGAGGAGGAGGAGGAGAAGGAGGAGGAGTAGGATGAGAAGGTGGAGTAGAAGGAGGATAAGGAGGAGGGAGGAGGAGGAGGAGGGAGGAGGAGGAGGAGGAGAAGGAGGAGGAGGAGGAGAAGGAGGAGGAGTAGGATGAGAAGGTGGAGTAGAAGGAGGATAAGGAGGAGGAGGAGGAGGAGGAAGAGGAGGAGAAAGATAAATATTTTTATTCGTTTTGTGTTCATGATAGTAGCTTACATCACGTAGTATTCATTCAAATAAAGTAATAGATATGTACATAATGGCGGCGGTACATAATAATATATAGGCCCATGTGGCGTTTCAAACAACTAACATAGTAAAGAAAGGTAAATATCAATTACTATGTTAGTTGTTTGAACCGCCATTGCTGTGATGTTTGTAGAAACCGCCCATTGTGGGAGGAGCTTATCTAGGCCAATGACAGTCGTTCACCTTGATAGGCCATTCAACTGCCAATCACAGCGCTCGGTGACGAGTATAAATTCTGCTACACTACTTTAGTTTTTGTTTACCAGATATTGATAATGGTGTGACAACCGAAATTGCAGTATCTCGTTGTTTTATTTAATAATGTGGTTTTGACAACATCAAGTCTTCTTATTCAGAATTGTACAATATATTATTTTTTTAGTAGATGTACTGCAATTTCGTACAGAAATTGAGTGGAATATGCTGCCTTTAGTTTTTGTTTACCAGAGATTGATAATGGTGTAACAACCGAAACTGCAGTATCTCGTTGTTTTATTAAATAATGTGGTTTTGACAACATCAAGTCTTCTTATTCAGAATTGTACAATAGATATTATTTTTTAGTAGAGATACTGCAATTTCGTACAAAAATTGAGTGGAATACGCTGCTTTGCACGATAACAACGAAAGGAATAACAACATTACTACACATTATTTATAAATGGCAAAATAATAACTTATTTTATTAATGATGAATGAAGTGGAGAAGTCAAGTGAAACTTTCCAAACTATTTTCAATTTACTAGAAAGTTGAGTAATGTATCATTGGAACAGAACAGGATACTGATAACACTGTCAATCATAGATTACCGTAATAATGAGAATAACCTTTTATTAATTTGCTTCATGAATCAGAACTATGATAATTGCAGTGAATATTCTTTAGATTGATTTATTAAATTCATTGATGCTTTATTTTGAATTTCTCGACTGCAGGAGCAGTCCCTTTTGGTCAAGAGAATTTTGACCAATCTGAAAAGAAGCTGATAACAAGAAAATGCTGAGCAATGAATCACCATTGAAGAAGAAACGTAGAGGAAAGAACAGATCAGAACCTTACCAGTAAATTACTTCGGATATAGCAGTCCCCACTGCTTACAACCAGAAACCTCAAGGGTACAGTTGCTACCGTACGTCCACTTTCTCCCTTTCCTCTGCAAGATACATCTCTTTTCTCATTTCTCATCCTATTTTTCCTATTGCTTTCTTCACACTCACACTTTAATACATTTCTTTTTCATTGCAATTCTCAGGTCGACGATAAATCTCCAATGAAACGTCTTCACCCCAGAACAAGGTTTTTGGCCCTTAAATACACGTTTTCCCTTTCCTTTCTGATTAGCCGTTTGTCATTTTTCTTTTCAGGTAAACTGTGACTTGAGGGGCAATAAATTGTTAATGAAGAAGGCTTCCCTTGAAATGTTATTATCAAGCTTTGCTCATACTGTATTAAGTTTATATCTCGTCAAATTCATTAATTTATTGGCTCATTGATTCATCGCATAATCAAGTATAATGATTTATAAAGAAGAAAGTATCAAATATCGCTATTACTTCAGTTAAACGAACATCTATTGATAGAAATATCACGATTTTCGTTCAAATAGATTTTTAGGATTTTGATTGAGGATTTCTAATATAGATAGCTGCTTATCTGTAGCCTCCTTGATTAATTACTAAATCATTACAAAAAATGATTCTATAAGAAAAACAACACTTAAAATAAAATGGTCTCTTCAGTAATTTGACCAGAATCGAATGTGTATCCACTTCAGAAATGAACTGGAAACACATTCTAATAACTACTCGTAATTATAAGAATTCTCCAATACCGGAACTCCTCCAAAACTTATACGGTAAGTAGGATTGAGTGAAAATCACATCATTAAATGAATCAATAATTTATAGAAAATGTGTTATTTGAATTTGAGAGTACATATTTTAGTAAGGTTTTTAGGAGATCGTTTGAAAGAAGTACCAGAAATGATCGCGTAGCTTTTTAATATGCGCCCGATCTTACATATTTAGAGTACATATTTTAGTAAGGTTTTTAGGAGATCGTTTAAAATAAGTACCAGAAATAATCGTGAAGCTTTTTAGTTGGCGCCCGACCTGAGATATTTTGTAATTTGTCCAGTGACATTATAACAACACAGTTTGCAATGCTGATTAGAGAACATCGTTCTCAAATGTTGGAGCAGTAGTTAATATCACGCGACAACATTCATCTAAAATTGGAAACAAATTCTGAATAGGCCTACCTACCCAGCATTTCGTTTCGTTAATATTCCCTTTCATCACACATGCACAAAATGCACATCATAAAATGAAATGATGCAACGTTTGCCAACTCTGATATTGGCGAACACACTGATTATAAACTAGCGATAGAGCAGAGGGAGGGAGGCTTGTGTATGGAAATCGGTATCCTGGCCTAATTGGTGTGTAATTGAAACTCACATAGATCGTTGCATCGCTTAATCAGGAAATATCAACAAATACCGAAATCTGTGTATGCGGCACAAATTCATGCAACGGCTTATCAATTACACAAACACTATAATAATCTGTGGTCAGGGAGGAAGGTGGGGTCCAATCAGACTCGTTTGTGTGCGTGGACGCCTATATTGGAGTGCATCTACAATTTACTTGCTTTTGTGAAGTTTAATATGGAAGCTTTCAATCAATAACTGTGATTATGCATTGGTTTCCTCGTTAAAGCTTGAAATCCTCAGCAATAATGTTAATCGATGTTATTCAATGGTTTGTACTTTGTATCACGAAATAAATTGAACTGAATTTCCGTGGTAGTTACACCCTTTTATAGTTTGAGTCGATGAATAATTTATTTATTTATGAATTAATTCATTATCGTTGGATCTGCTTCTTATATATGTGGTCTTATCCATAAGATCTTATGGATCTTATAGATTCCCGTGGTAGTTACACCCTTTTAGTTTATAATTTGAGTCAATAAATAATTTATTTATCTATGTATTATTTCATTATCGCTGGATCCGCTTCTTATAGATGTGAATATACAGTATAATGTTATCTGAAGTTTTGTTTCGAGTAGTTCAAATTAATTTTCAATTGGTTTGTGACCAATTTATTAATATATTGAAATTTTTAACACAGCCTATTCAATCATTAGTTTTCAACAACTGGTCATGAACGATCATTACTGTATATAATATCCTACATCCCAGTGACATTTGTTTAGCTTTTGTAAGCATGTCTGAAAGTTGATTCATCATCCTATGAATTATTAATTTGTGTTATGTGCACGATACATTATTATAATATAAGTATACAATATAATATTAAGCATTACAAATATAATATAGTTATATCATAAATCTGAAATATATGAGAATCATGAATAAATCGCAATCAAAACATCAATATTATTCTCTACAGTTGAAACATTCAATTCAATACAAAATATTTTCTACCTTTATCATAAAAATATTATATTATATCATTTTAGGATATCCGGCTCAGATTGACGAGTGAAATAACTGGTAATGTAATGTTCGTTTTTAGAGAAAGGCTGACCAATCGAGGAATATCTGGTCGAATGGGCGTATCTGAGGTTTGTAAAGGCTATGAGATAGCTGCTTATTTACTGTTTCGATATTCAAACGCACCTCTACACCTGCAATGAATAGGCCATTGAATTTGACCGACAGCTGCAATACTCAGTTAGCAATGCAAAGCTTGCAAGGGTTGATAAAGAGTGGTTTTAAGGTTGGTTTCACTCTTCATTGTCTTCTTCAAGGAAGGGGACAGTAATAGTAAGAAATTTTAAAAGAGGGCATTGAGGATGACTGTTATTACCCCAATGATTATTTTACGCCCTGCGGTGTGATGCGTGGAAAAACCTTGAGAGAAAAAACTGTTGACACATTCATCGCTTTGTAATGTATACTGTACACATAAGATCTGTCAATGAAACTGTTCGACCTGTCCAAAATTTGACCCTCCCTCTCAGTGAGGGTCAGAGTCAACTTGCGAAATGGCCAGTACCTTATTTAAAAAACATCCCTTAACGGAACTGACCGGTCAGAGTACAACAGTATAGCATTCGTGACGGATTTACACGGAAGAGGGTGGTTTTCCTGGGGAGGAGTAAGCTGAGAAGAATACTCGAATAGATGTAACCGTCCAGTCGATGGGATTGTGACAATATGACAAGGGCACATTTTGTTACTGATGGAAGTTTGTACTGTAAATATTGTAGGGGTTACGACTGAGTGAAATGAAATGATGTAACATCCTTTCTCTGTTCTAGTCCTGTTATATACTTCTAAATGATCCATTTTTTTGGAATACCGTTGTACAGTATTACGAGTAGGTATAACCTGTATTTACTTGAAATCTAAACTAATAATTCTCATTATAACGGTATTTGACTGCAATTTAGCACTTGGCTGATGAACAGTTCAGACTCAAATTAATAGGAGATTTCACACTGAAGGAGATATTTTTAGCAACGAAAATGTGTAGGCTATCGTGTAAAAATGTCTTATGTCATTTATAATAAATTCCAAACACTGTATAGGCTATTGATTGATATGGATTACCTAATAAACATACATTGGAGTGTAAACTAGTAAACATCATTGATGAAAAATATCAGGCTAAACTGTTGAAATAAACATATTGAAATATTATTGGAACTGGAGTTATTGATTCATGAATAATTACTTATATGGAAGACTTGATGTATCCTTATGACGACGTCAGTTACTTATCCATAAATCCATAAATAAAGGCATTGTAGGCTAGTGATGTTGAATATCTTTTGAACATACCATTCATTCAATTAATAAGATATTTTATGTCAAAATGGCGTGAGAAATGAGATTATTATGAGCTATAATGGTAAGGCAAGAATAACGTTGTATCTGGTAAAAATCAAAGATACTAAAGATTTTTTTGATAGAATATGTTTTCTGGGTGTAGAATAACATTGGTGTGTTGCATGAACTTATTGGAAATTACATAACATACGACTAGAGTCATAGTTAGCAAGTACCTACTGTTAAAACTAAGTCAAGACTTTGTTTTACATCAGGCTTACTGAATTTAGAACAATACATCTTCGTTCATTATGGATCAATGAGTTTTCAAAGACAATACTATTTTCAAGAGTTCAGCGTGTAATCAGTGAGGAGACTTAGGAAAATGTTATTAGCCTACCTCAATCAAAATCAACTTTAGTCTTTATTCACGGCTATAATAATTATAAGCATAAACATTTATTTTTCTCTCAATTGAAGTAATTGCTTCTATCTACTCTGAATATTAACATAACATTTCAGATCTATTACTCAGATGCTTATCAATTCATTTCGTGACGTTCACGAAGTTCGTGACTTAATCAGTGTAGCAGATAATGAAATTCAAAGATTTAATACCGATACTTACCAGAATATTATTTCTCGGCTGTTGCCATACACAGCAATGTAAACATATAATTGCCCTCAATTTAAAGGTCCACCAGCACATTCCATGCACCCGTGATTTCCGGTAGTGATTCCAAAGAACGATTACATTTTTGGTAACTGTTCTCGTAACAGATTGGAAACACATTTATCAAAACAGAGTATCGAACACTGGCATAAATTAATGCGCTCACGCACGCACGCATGCATTAATATCTCACGAGTTCCTGGAACCGATCGGGGATCTTTCACGAAACAACTATGCTCTGCATGTCTAGGATCAGATGCTACCCGAAACGATCTAGCTAATTGGAGGTCTCTGGAGGACTGATTCTAGGACCGCAGGTGAAACTCCGTTCAGCCCCCTCCTAGATCAGTGTTAGTTAAGGCCTAAATCATATGCATGTATTCATACATAATTGGACACACAAATGAGCGAGCAGGATGTGTGATGAGTGGTACATGCACGTATCATGACAACTATTCCCTTGTGTTTCAGTTGCCCAGTCGAGTGAAGACCGTTATTACTGTTATAAACAATCATTCAGAATGTAAGATCAAATAAAGTATCACAAATTAATATTTGACAATATACATATATGATTACAAGTTATCCCGTGTATCAAGAAATTTTTATAATTGAAAATAGAGAAATGACTGGACCTCTATTATCATAATAGGCTTCCAGTTCACATCATTCCCTTTATCTTCCCTTTGACTCAAAAATGCTGATAATACGTTTCTTGTAATTGCATATTATTCTGTGGGGAAATCTTAAACCCCATAATCACATCCTTCAAAGTCCTCAACTATTTTTGTATACCAAATTCAGTCTTTTTGGACCAGTCGTTCTCAAAAAATCTGTAGTAGAATTTCCCAAGATTGAATGAATAATCTACGTGTGTCATAAATACTGATGGTTGTCAAACTAATCGCTTCTATCAAAATGGAATTGAAAATTTGAGTATACTATTGAAATAAATATTTCACAATATAATACACTATTTTATTTATTATGAATATCGAATGTCCATGTTCAATAGAAAGAATCTGTTCTTTCCATTGAATAAGAATGAGTGTAGAACACCTCTGATATCTAGACAGCGGAATGATGAAGTTGTCACTTGAATGACCCAGTAACTGCTGCCATCTTACGACAGAATTCAGAAGTAGCTGCTGCGTTCTGCATTGCCGACCAATCAGGGGAGGTGGAGCTTGAAGGCGTGTCTGTAAAGATTGAAGCTGTAAATCACCCAGTAACTGCAGCCATCTACCGGTCGAATTCAGAACTAGCTGAGTCATTCATTGCTGGCCTATCACGAGATAGTAGACCTTTCACTTCTTTCTTCGGTCGTCTGCACACACTGATGCATTACTCCCGATATTCACCATTTTTCAACACCTACATTCGTTCTTCCATTTTGAGACAAAACTGATAACAATAATTTGGGATCACGACCCCCAGTCACGATCTGGACACATTCTGAGGCCAATTGAAAAAAAAAAACTTTAAGAACCTTTGGCAACCAGTATACAAAAATTGGTCTGCAGGATAATGCTATAGTAAATTTCGAAAGACTATGGAAGTTGTTCAACAGCACATGTCATGCCACCATTGATTTTATTTCATGAACGTTGAACGTTTATACCTTCCGATGCAAACGTGAAGATGAAGAAAGATGATTCTAACTTATTTGTCAAATTCCTGTAGTAATAAAGTAGTGGAATTGGGAATATCAAATAATGTTTTATTCCGTGTAATTTCTCAAGATGGTTATGATTGATGACTAATCAATCAACATTACTTGTTACAGTTACAGTTACAGTTACAGCGTTCTCGTACAGAGAACTTTATGTTGCGAATGTTGTTGAAAGCTCAAGCCCAAATCCAAGTGCTTTTGGTAACAAGAAACGAACTTGGAATTGAAAATTTGAATAGAATCAGGTAGAACATTATTATTTCAAACTCAAGAAAGTAGTCACTCACAAAATACTCAATAGTCCTTCGTTGGGATAGATAATTATTGAGACCAATTTGTCAAATTTCAAGTTGTAATCGGTATAATCCAATTCGATTAATTTATTGGAAAAAAGTAGTACAGCAAGTGTATGCGACGGGCATTTTGCCCAGAACCGCGCTCCACGAAACATTTACATAAATATTGTTTAAAGACAAAAAAAATCAAACAATTCTTATAGCATTGTACATAATGATTATCAATATAGAGCAATGCATGATAAACCATAGAAATTAATCAAATAATATGATATTCTGTTTCAATTGCATGTTTATTGGTCTAGGATTCTACGCATAATTATCATGAAAGGACAAAAATCAATATATTTTATGCGTCACTACTCATGATCTTCACACGTTGGAATGCAATTGTTCCCACTTTTTATCATGTTGTAATAGCATTCCTCCTTGTAAAACATGATTTATGCTCCAAGTAAACGCTTGTCGACAAGTAGAAGAAAGTACTAAAAGAAAGTGGAAACTTGTGAGAAAGGGTTCAGGCAAGAATAGTGGTTGAAAGCTGTTTTTTAATTTGCTTTCTTTTGTAACCCGCTTCCAGTTCATACCCCTCCACCGCCTCCCTCTTTTTATTATTAGGCCCTAAGAACTGTAAAAGGAGTAATGAGGCATTCCACTAGGTTTATAGGCTCATAAAAAGGGTAAGTAATGGCTTGAGTGCCCCCCTCTGTCATCTGCGAGCCTGCTTTCTTTTCTACTTTCTGATTTCTCTCACTCATGTTGAGCTTTTTTGCGTCATTGACAACGTATTTTCAAGCAAAATATCAATCTTTTAAAATCTAAATATCTCACCAACAAAACTACATATTTGATCTCTACAAAATGCTCCGTATTCAAGACAAATTACAAAGTATTTCCTTGTGTGAGTGGCTTTGAAGATTGTATTAATTATAAAGTATACATTTAAACAAACACTTTCTTTCAGTTCAAAGACAATTTCAAAATTTTTTTACTCACTTTATTTTGCTGAGGGTGATGCCCACATAAACTCTAGGCTTGTACGTGGGTTCGTGGGTAATGATGTACTAGTAGCCTATATGTATATTTGGAATACCTTTATAGAGGTGGCACTGTTACTGGAAAAGCACGATTCATTATGAAAAAAACCCAAGCAGGTTTCAAAAAATTATCTTCTAAATTCACAAGAGACCTCCTAGTAATTCGATTACATCCTACTCGGAGAGAAGCTCCGAAGAGGGAACAAACATAATTACTAGTAATTGCACGAATCGAATTCTAATAATACAATTTTTAAAATGGAGTCGCAATCTTTCCGGACGCTCTGAGAGTCTCAAACCGAATTACAGGACTTGGTAAAAGCAGTGCGCTGAAAGAAAATGTCGATAAAAGGATGGAGATGAACAATCAGAGACAGAGACGGAGCAGCTTCCTGTTTCTAATTTTCATCGGGAGTCGATAGGCTGGAAATAATGGCAGTGGTCTACCAGCCGACCACTTTAGCGTTTGTTTCTTCCCGCACATTTGTTTCTCAATTGCGTTCCTGGCTGTGTCAGTATGATGACGAGAAAAAGAATTAAAAGAAGGGAGGGAGTGGTGGATTGGTGAATGGTAGGAGGGGAAGAAGGAGGAGGAGACGAACGTGAAAGCTCCATTTTCAGAAAATGACGCGCTCACCTTCTCTTTGTGTCTCCTAATTATTCCTGGATTTCTTTCAGGCAAGGGAGAGAAGAAGCAGAAAAATGCGATAAACTCGTTGGGGAGTGCAAACAGCATCATTGAGGGAGATTGTTTCTGTTCAGAGATTCTTGGGACTAGCGTTGTTTTGAAAATAAAGCGAGTAATGTATTCAAAGCAATTCGATAACGTATACTATTGGCTGAGTCGTGCTGCTTCAACCATGCACTGAATTAAAATTCACAGAATCTCCCTCCCTTCTCTATTTTGTTTTCCTGTCGTTTTATTTCCTGCACACGTGATCTTGTGATTTGACTAAGCTTATTCCACTCAATTATAGTTTTCATTTTATGATTTCAAGCAATGTTCTATTTCATAATTATTTAATCAATAATTTACATCGAAAAATAATCTCACTTGAAATTTATTATTATTACTTGAAATTTGAAATCTGAATATTGAGGTGATCCAAAATCCACATGTTTTACTTTGAGATCAAAAATGAACGAATGAATTTTGTCTTTATTGAACAATTCACAATTATCAATATTGAACAAAATATAAAGGTGAATGGACAGTGGATATCAGGTAGAAAATAATAATAAAATGTATACAAATTCTACAAACAATTATTTACGTCTATATTACTGTTTAAACAATTTTAAATTACCATTACGGCGAATGACTTCAATCCTTTTCAAAATTATCAATTATTTTCATGAAACTGACTCTTGAAAACATTGTCAAACTGTTAAAATACGAGAAATCAAAGATATCTTTCATCCTACTATCATATCATGCAGTTTTGCAAGTCCTTCAGTCTTTCTAGAAATGCAGTATCAGCAGTGTCTATGATTGTGATCCGTAAGGAGGATAGAAGATCAATTGGGATAATGGAAGAATTTTACGATTTTTCAATCTCTAGCTCATATTTCCACCCTCTATAAAATTCTTATACTCATTCCGAGGTGAGTATTATTCCCCCATTAAGATCAACAGTCATAAAGAATTCCCGGGTTGGACTGCAACAACAGATAACTCAGCGAAGAGAGTGGATTGAGAAAGCTCGGCTCGTTTAAAAGTTAAATATTCACCGGAGTTGTCGACCGAATCTTCATCCCAGCTTCCCTCATCGGCAAAGGTCATAAATTTGAGGAAATTAGGGACACTAAATCCTAAGTCGTAATTCTGATAATTTGAGCTTTCGTTTTCTGTCATTGAGACTTTTTCCACAGACGATCAAATTTACTGTTTTTTATCCCCTATCACCACGTGGAAGTCTGTCCCTAGTAGCATCTTCATGATATGTGATGGTAATCATTAAGGTTTTATTAATAAGGTACAATACTTATCGTGCTTGGAAGGAAAATGTCCATTATTTCATTGATTGAGAAATTGAAAGAAAAATAACTCATTTGATTGAGAATTACTCAAGAGTATATTATGATCAGAATATTATGATGAGTTGAATTTGATAAAGAACAATAATGAATTGAATGAATGCTGGCCTCCCGGCCTCTTTAAAGTTGTTTATTGAATATTCAAGTTGTGAATATTCAATGCAATATCTATTCTACATTATTATGCCTTCGATTTCTAACACACATTATTTTCTAACCCCAAAATATCATGTTTCTGAAACTTTCAGAGTATTTTTTTTCGAATACAGAGTATTCAGAGTAATTTATCTTTTCATAACTGGGTTTTCATGAATGCTTAACATTGGGTTTTGGTCCTATCATTTAAGACAATGTTTTCAACAACATAAAATTTGACATAGACCAATTTCATTGACCAATTCCAATTCTACAGATGGAACAGACGACGAGGAAAATATTGAATATATATATAATTGAATATAATATATAATTATAAATTATATATTAATAGGCCTACAAATAAAAAAATATACAAAAAAATTGGTTTCAGTATATATTTGAAATTTCATCGAACAATGAAATGTATCCATGTCAGACTCAATTCACATTATCCTTGATCAGAAAGAGACCTGCAGATTCGAAAATTTTTATCGGCAATGAAACTCTTCCAGTTCCTTGTCAGATTCAATAGTCCGGGTTGATAATAGTTTGAAAGCTTTTAAAAGTTAATCACTTCACTAGTCTAAACTTTTTGCGAAAGTTTTTTTTGTCGTCCTGAGTAATTTCTGTCCAAACAGAGAAGAACCGGGATACCAGTGACATGGAAAACCTATTAAGTGATTGGGAATCCCTAACAACCGCTTATAATCCGAAATGCTATCAACACGATTGGTTTGGTCCCCGAGTTTTTCCACAGTTTTTCCGATCTGTTTCGCCTCTTATCCAATCCGGTTTGCAATAGATGCCCTGGGAATTCGCTTATTTCCATTTCAGCTCAAGTCTTCATGACCTGGAATTTTTTAAACTTAATTAGAAGAGTTTTATCCACTGGTGGGAGAGAATTGAATGAAGTGGAAGAATTTTCACAAAAAATTTAGAAACTTAAAATGTAGTGCATACATTCATATTAACAATCTAGTAATTTGAAATAATAGTGGGAACAGAATAATCATAAAATACAAAATCAGGTTGGGTCTACTTGTAAAAGTAGCTTCAAATATAATACATACATTGATGCTTGCAACAATACATTGATTGCATTGATGCAACTTTAAACGCTTTCAAATAACCAAATATCCATAGTCTATCTGATCTTTTCCTCTTTCATAAATAAACAGAGAAGTATCTTTTTATTATGGAGTGAGAAGAGACATTCCATTTTTTTGTAATTTAGAAAAATTGAATGCGTGTTTATTTCACGGAGATATTACTCTACATTGCCTACATTAATTTAAGATTGTCATTCTCCTTTTATGGAAATTTTGTCATCTTTTTTATCTGCCAACCCAGTTACTGGAAAGAAGATGAATGCTCAATACGATTGAAAATGTGAATGGAATTAATTAATAATATACAATACGCACAATGTAGTTGAGTACTAGCAATACGAGAAAAATACGTTTGAATTTGCATGCAGTTATAAGCCTAGTTCCGTATGTAAGGAACAGAAATGATGACGTCATTGGTAACCAATTATGGGGCGTTGATCAATTTTTAAATCGAGCTCATCCAATAATGAAAGCGTGCAGCAAAAAGGGTGAAGGGTGGAGAGATAGAAGGAGAGAGTTTGTGTGTGTGTGAGAGAGAGTGAGTGACAGGGGTGAAGTTTGGCGAGTTTGTCATTTCAATCTGAACTGTGAAAAGGCGAAATGATTTGTGCAATGCAGCGGGTGCATCGCATGCAGTCGTAATTCGGTTTGGCGGGAGGGGAGTGATTGCATGAATGAGAAGCCCTGTGCATCAATCACAATCAACCCTTCTGATCAACAGTTTTATATCGATCAAAGTCCCCAGTTCCAGTTCTTATTCTGCGGTAAATGCACAGCTTACAACATCAATAGTTGAAATCTAGAATAAAAAAAAAACGTTTAATAAACTAAACATTGTTTACAGAAATTTTGGAGGGATATTAAACCATAATAATTTTTTGTATATTTAATTTCATGTTTACTTACTTCCATTTGTGGAAATCTTATTGATGATGGAACTCCATGATGAAATTAAACAATAAAAGATATTGTATTTTTTAAGTTGTTGTTATTTTTAATACGTTGTAATGATTATTTCCAATACTTTGAACTTATTATTTTCAATACTTTCTAACCACCTCTAATCAATTTCAAAAAATTGATATTATGAAATTATTTGATTCAATAAAATCAAATAATTTGTAAACTGTATGTTACAATAGGCGAAAGCCTTGTGACAATTGACAATGAAATATATCTATCTAACCTTTTCGGGCTCCATCAAGATGTTGAATGGTTGCAAATGAAAACAAATAGAAGCAAATAGAACCGGAAATCCGATGTGTACAGAATTGATAGGGTTTTTAGGTGTGATCAACAAGCTCACAGCATCCCAATCACCATTCTGGACACCCTTTTCCAATTTTTGATCTAATTATTGAAAGCACTATTTCGTATTAATTACCAAATACTGGAAACAACCGGCAATAATGGGGTGGGGGGTGAGACAGGCGTCAATGAATGCTGTCGAATTCGTAGCACAATATCGACAGTTGATATCCTGATAACTTTCCCCTTCATAATTCCAGGACCCCCCACGGATCAGCTTCCCCCTGTGATCTCTTTTTGTCAGCATCCCCTGCGCTAATAAAATCGACAGCATTGTTTGGCTATTCGCACCCGGATCTGGTTTATATTTCGGCCTATAAAACCTGCAGGCTCATTGACTACTGCTGGACCTCTGCTTTGTCCCTTGTCATTGTTGATTTTTTCCACTCAAAATAGAATTATTCCCAAATAACTAACGTCACACTTGCATTTCGCAACATGGTGTCTGCAAACGATGGCCGGCTGTGAATCTAATAGCATCAACTGTATAGAGTTACTCAGCTCTTGTTACTGCTGACAAAAAATGTAGAATACAAACTCGTCCAATTTTCAACCCTAAAAATAACAGGACCGTGTATCGCATTGATTTTTTGTGGTGAGTCGGTAACCAAGCTTTGTAAGGTCAGATAACATGACAAGAATATTTCAAAACAGGAAATAAATTAATATTGATAGTCAAAAGAAAGGTGCGAATAAATCATTTCCTCTTCCAATTATTAGAAATAGTTCGATTCTAGATTATGTACCACATTTCATTGAATCACCGATTTTCAGTTCGAAGCAAATAAGTTGACAAATTTTGAATTTCTAAATAGTTTATTTGAAGATATGTGTGTATAATTATGATATACCAGAAACAAGCAGATTTATTGATATTTTGGCTATTTTTTGTTTGGAACTTTTATATTATCTTTCAAAACATTCAAAATTCATCTACATCTCACATATCAATATAGAAGAAAAGATTTACTGTACTTTAGGTCAGTAGGATAAAATAGTTTTAACTGAGAAAACTTGTTGAAATTGTCAATTCCATAATTTATTGACCACTAATGCACCAATGTTTGGTTGCACCAAGCGGGATCAACTACTTTTAATCAGCTGATACTATTCAATTAGCATTGTGTTGATCCTGGATCAAAATTGGTGCAACCCAACATAATTGATTCACAGGACCATGTTTTAATTTCACCCTTCAATGTTACACATCTTCAGCTGAACTGTTTAGAAGCAGAATTTAGTATTTAATGAAGTGGAATTGTAGCTGTCATTGTAGCTTAACATCGAAGCTATCGAATTGTTCTCTAAAAGTTTGAAGAAATAGTAGGCTACTGAAGTAAATCAGACATTGAAATACCAGCCAATCAGAGGAGGATACAGTCAGACTGCCTCAAAACTCTTCTCGCAATACGATTGGTCGTCCCACTTAGACCAGCCCCCTCTTAGCCACGCCTCCAGCCAATCACAAGCAAGCAATGCAACTGACTGAAATTCATCATGCTAGTTACCTTGTTTGTCAATAGATGGCGTTTATCACCTGATCTTATTTCATGGGAATGTAAATAAGTGAAAGTTCCAATCTATTCTGTTGTTTCTTTCTTTGCTATATTCACGATTTCATGACTACAAAATTGAATGTTCGGTATAATAATATTCATTTAATTTGGCGGATGGCATTAGGTAGATAGAGAGATTATTTCTTTACCATTGGACTCTACGGTCATAAACAACGTCAAGAAATAATATCTCTCTATCTATCTTTATCTTATGCCATGAATACAATTATACTTGATTCACTCAAACCATATCAATGATTATTCGTTTAAAACACAAGTTTGTTACTAATTTGGAACAAAGTAAGTTGAAAATGTTTAAACAATTATTAATCGTAATAATGATTGACGTTTTATTACAAAATCTAGACGAATACACTATAGGTGATCGGTTTGATTCATGAAGTATTTTTATTGTAATCAAGTTATTGTTATTGAAAACTAAATATTACTTTCGATCCATGAACACAATGTGAAGGATGATCTAGATCTAGATAAAGAATTATTTATGCTTTGATGAGCAATAAAAGAGGTTTCAAAATCAATTAGAAACATTCCATAATACTCTAATAATACAATTCAATGTCTTATAGAAAGCCACTATAGCTGAAAATGCAAAGACTGAAGTTTAGAAAATAATAGTAAATAGCAGGAACACTCAAGAGCACTGCGTTTGATGGTTTGAGATGAGATCGAAGGGAGACTGGCTGGTCACTCATGCAAAGTGGTTGACGATGCCCCACTACAACAGAAACCACCCTTGGAACACCATTATGGCGCGTAGTGCAGGGACGGAGGAAATAGTGCACTCAGGTTCACTTACTCACTCACTCTCACAGGCCTGTGTTATAACAGGGCTCCAAACCCTGATAACAGCTCTATCTGGCCTCTCGATCTTGCGACCAATGTAGATCTGCCTGGGGAGTGGAGGCGAGTTATGGCTCCTGTTCCAGATAGACACCCTGCTAAGGATCGTATCCTTCTGCAATATTATTATTCATATCCTGTCCGAAGGCACTCCAACACTTCCTTCTCAAGAGTGTCTTGGACATAATGTATGAATATCGAGGTGTTCCATTACTTGATGTAGCCTGTGAAGTGTCGAGTAAGTTCGGGAAGTGGGCATTTTAGCATACCAAGTTCCTAAGATAACATTTGTGAAATTACCACGCCTCAAACCAATTCAGCTCAAGATGAAGAAGCTATTCTGTACAGATATATTTCAATGGGGACCGGATTGAATGTTTGATTTCAATCATACAGGAAGCCTACCTGTTGAAGGAAATTATTTGAAAAATACTTGATAGATTATAATTGAATAATGGTTGGAAAAATAATAATATCAACATGACATGTGAAAAATTATCCACTTCAGGCTCTCAATTATTCATTTTGTATTTCACGTCTTGTTTTAGTAGAAAAAATAAGCAATGACTATCAATAAACATCATGATAGTATGAATCATGGATATTGTTGGCACATGATACAATATTATCAGAAAAATATCACCATTCCTTGCTAATCATAAATTGTATTGTACCAACTGAATCAGTAAATTGAAATTGAAAAAATATCTTTTTCATGAAAGAGACGATTTCATAGAGGATCGTTTCTGCAATTATTTGTTTAAATTAGCAATTATCAATTGCAAACCTGCGATTATTTAAAATCGGAACAAACTCTTGGTAAAAAGGTGTAATTTGACAATAGTTCTTTTCTTCATTTCAACAATGAGATCGAGATGAGTTCCAAATGCAATCTCAGTTGAATGACATTGAATTCTGCAAATTATCTTCATAGGCTGAAGAATGCAGAACACAAGTTGCGAGCAGAATATAATTAAAGCTTCCACTAATCGAATGAAAAAGAAGACGACTCGAAGAATTTGTGAGGAGGAAGGGAAGGGAGGCAGTTGTGAGATTAGCGAAAGAAGTGTATCAGGTTGAATGCGGCGAGAGAAGCGACATTAACCAAATTAAAAGGGGTAGGAACTGGTCTTGATTTTGTGAGGAATGCTAGCAGACGACAGGCAAGGGTTGAGATTATTCGATTAGAAGATGTTGGAGATGTAAACGCCAGTGATGCTTGTTTACAGCCCACAGACCATTAGCCGAAATCAGACGCGTTCTTATCGCAGCGAGTGGCTGACAAGAAATTCCACATTTATACGTTTTAGTGATGTACAAGCGATATTAAAATGAAATCAACCCCCCTCCCACCCAACTGCCAGGCTATCAGCCACTGAGTGAAATGATGAGGGATTTCCAGTCGGCTGATACCACGAATTAGTTGTCACTGAGTGAACACGTCGCGTGAGGAAATTACTGCCTCACTAATTAAATACCTTTTTGCGATGTCTTCTTGCTTACAACTATCACTCTTTTATTTTCTCTCTATTACATGATTATTCATCACTTAAATCCACGCTTAGTGTGAAACGTTTCTTGATATCAACTTCACATTCGATAAGCACACCAGTGATAGGCTAGGCGTACACCGGTTAGTCAAGACAAGACAAGACGAGATTAGTCACGTTTAGTCACAGTAATTCACATAGTTGCTTAAGAAGCAACACACACCGATTAGTCATTGCATCGGTGTGTGCTGCTTCATAAGCAACTATGTGAATTACTGTGACTAATCTCGTCTTGTCTTGTCTTGACTAACCGGTGTACGCCTAGCCTTAATGTGACACGTTTCTTGATATCAACTTCACATTCGATAAGCACACCAGTATTAGTGTGGAAATTCATTGTGGTTTCCAAATAACCGAATATTTACACTTAATCGATTGATTTATTGACTTTATTTTCATATTTTTATAAATAGTGTGAAGGAATTGAAATCAGTTGCCTAGTTAGATTTCCCATGATTATTGAATCAAGTAGGCCTCCCAATTATTGATGATTGTCATAAGAATAACAAGAATTTTCAATCCATTTCCTTGTTTATTCAAAAAGTTGTTTTTCTTGAGTAGCGTATAGACATTATGAAGACAGCAAATCATTCACATTTCATGCCTTTCTTTACGATTTGAGATTACAGCGATAGCATTCTATTGATTGAAATAGTTTTGTTGAATATTGAAGTATATTTATTACTGAACTTCATGATTATATTTAATCAATCATCATTCTTCTTCTCTTTATTTCTTTCCCCTTCTTTCTCTTCCTACTCACCATATTCATCGAACTCCTGCCCACATCGATTTTTTATCACGGCTCCATGACCCCTCCTTACACATATCCATAGAGTACCACACAATCACAAAATGCAATGATAAAAAAGATGTAACATGTGGCGGAAATAGAAAGAAGACATGTCGATTTGTGGAAATGTTCGCTCATTTTCGTCGAATAGAATTGAGTGGTGAGAGGGGCTGAATAAATATGTCATTGTCGATGTGGTCAATAGATGTCGGGCCCTCTCTGTTGCCATTTGCGGGCTATTTGCAATCCCGATCCGTTGTCTTTTAAATGGATGGACAGTGGAGGATGTCTTGGTGAAAAATTGCGACGACTTAACGCGCATGCGTGAAGCTTTTAGCGGGAGAACGCGGAAATGGGACAGATTTGTAACCGGGCTAAACTTCCTGACGTCAGTGGCTACCTAATAACCCTATTCGTCAGCCCATTCACTCCATTAGTCGACTACATTTTTTACCGTCTACAATCACACACGACACACACGTAGTTTGCTTGTTGTTATCGATGGGCAAACATATCCGCCAGTGTTGTATACACAATAGAAATGGGGAGAAAACTAGAAAAAAACATAAAGCGGGAACTCCTGCAATATAGCTTCCCTACTTCTGATCACTATTCACTTGTTATCTATTCTTTGTGTCGTTTTACGACGGTTTCGGTCCAAATCTTTTTATTTCCAGTCATTTTTATCCTACTTCCTGAAAAATAGTTGCGGGTACATGTCTATTCTCATCCATCATCCAATCCCTACATAAAAAACGTGGAAAAATTGCTTGAGGCTGTGAGAACAATACGCTTGGAGTTGCATACCGTACGCTGGAAGAGTATGTTCAAATCATAAAAATCATGAGGAATCAGATAATAGCATTTATGATCTATTAATGATTGATAGATCATTATTCAAAACAAAGTCTATCATAAAGTCTTTGTTATCTACGATTTTGTATAGTAAAAAGGTCTGGGTAATCGATTAGACCTTAGATGTCTCCAAGGCAAGTAAGGAGGAGCTGAGAAAACCTGAAGTTCGTCTTGAGCAGGAAAAGCGCTCGCACATCAGGAAATAAAAGACGTAAAAGACTTTACGACTACGACCAGCATTGGAATTGTGTGTAATTAAGGATGCGACATTATTCATGAACCGAACACGATAGTAATAGAGCAAACAGGAAAGCAACTACCCCTTTCCAAGGCGAGGGGGTCCTGGCAAGGAGGATTTTTCAAGAACAGAAGTTCCGGAATACCATTCCCTCCCTCACCGCCTTCAATTCAGAAGAACGTCCCTGTCGCGTAATAAAGACGGTTAATTTATTTCGGAAGGAGTGTCGATCGTCTAAGTCGGAAGGTCTCAGAGAATAATAATTATCCTCATAATCGTTACATTCGAAATTGATGGCTAACGTCACCGTGGATATGATCGCGCATTAACAGCGCTGGAGCAGAAATCTGCCCTGCAGCTTCCGAGACAGCTCTGATGCGTGAATACGGCTTCTGACTGCGAATTATGAGCTGGCCATTATGCCAATCATTATTACTCCATCAGGATCATCCTGAGACTAAGATTATTCCGGATATGATAACATGAATCTGAATACTGTAGTTGAATTGATCATGACATTAATCCACACATGAAATGTGCCTCAAGTGGTCTCATACGATCGATGATAATACGATAATACTAAGTCGATAATCGATAATAAGTACGATATGATAATACGAGTATTGGTCTTATTGTGACCAATGAATTGTTGTAGCGATTCTAATTTTCAAGTGGTTTCTAATGGTAATTATTTTTTTCATCTTTGCGATACTGAATTAATTATAATTTTCAGAAAGATAGAGAAGAAAGTGTGATAGAAAAAAGAAGCAAAACAATTGAACAGAACAAGTCCTACTTGAATGACTCAACGTACAAAATGTCATCGATTGCAACAAAATGGATTTGAAGGAATTGATCGGAATAATCAATTAAGACTGGGTGAGTGATTTCTAGAACCTTTTCAATGTCTCTGTAATAATTTCAATATTTACCAAATTTCTTGGAAGACTAATATTAGGTTATAACAATGTTCATGTCATTGTCGCTTCAGATTAGATTAGAGTATTTACAGTTGTTATTAATATGAAATTTCAATGAAGTTTTTCATGTAATCATTATAGCATTCAACGAAGTAAATTTATTCTCTGGCGATTGTTTTGCGTAAAACCTTTTTGATGAAAAGATGATGATGGCATTGATTTGAATACAAATTTCAATGAATAGTAAGAACAATTATTGAGAAAAGGAATAGAAAATGTATACCGTAACTGATTATTTAATGACAGTGAAATGTTAAAAATAAGTATTCGAACAAGCAGCATTACTACGAATTTCAAACACAAGAACCAGTAACCACCCCACCAACTTTCAAACACACCACTTTCAAGGGCACGCTTTTATAATTCTTTCCCGAACCCCTTCACGCTAAAAGGGAGGTATTATGTTGAAAAAATAAATAATCCAGGTTGTATTACGTTTGATAAGTTTCGAATGGATATGCATTCATCCCTAGCAGCCCTTTCTCCCTCTAACTTATGGGCACGCTTCACAAGGGAGAGTAAGCAAGGGAATAAGAAGTAAAGGGAGTAGGCGATTTCCTGGTTCCGCATGTCTTGTTTTTATATTCGCGAGCGTAGCAAATTGATAGCTTACCCACGCGCACTCACGTTCGCACCTTATCCTTGCAGGCTTTTAAAAAGGATTAGTGTGTACCCGGCACTTTATGAACCATACACACGATACGTTAAAGCGATAACTCCAGATAGGAGTTTAGCATATGTGTTGCCGAAAACTATATCATGTACACTATAACTATACAATGTGCACACTATAACGTCAAATACTACCTCATTACGTTACGGATCATTGCGCCTTCACAAAAGAGACAGCCCGTGCATACACTTAGGCGTATTAACATGTTTATCGCCTCAACTATTGATATGCGTTTGGCGAAATCGATAAAAAATCATCGACTTTGAAATGAAAGTGAAGGAAGATTGTAGAGGCCATAAAAAGAAACATTTCGAACGCTTTGATTTGGGAGATAGGCGGGAAGTTGTGGAAAAGTGAGTTATGAGAGGAGGGGAGAGGTGTTGAAAGTTGTAAAATCGGGTTTCAATACGATCCAAAAGTACTGAATCTATAATTTTTTGCTAGAAGTGTTTTCGTCTTTCATTAGTAAACTTGACATTTATTAGTGCTAGTAAATGGAATGGAATGCACATTTGATAGAGAATCCCTATAATTAATATGGAATGTCAACAGAGATCTGAAGTGATCCTGAAAAAATCCAAAATTCAGGAATGAACTTTGGAAGTTTTAGGAACGTAGTCATGCCTCACGATGCAGGTAACAAGGTCTATTCTGGCTTTAAGGACCTTCTTCTAAGGATCTGTATGAAAATACTTACCCCCAAAATTATTCTATACTCTTCAACCTATTTGTTGGATGATAATAATAGGCCTAATGCATGTCCGTGCATTATGATTGTTTTATTGGACTTCTGTTCTTTTGACGTTTTTTACAATGATAACAATTCCAATGAGCTTTCCAATGAAATTGTGATCATCTATTCCTATTCCAACTCATTCAAGGATGGAATTAGATTATATTAAAAATCTGGTCTAATCACAGTATTTTTTGGTCAGCTCATATCCTCATCAAGAAGGTCATTTTTTCATTCATTAAAATTTAGTGCTCCAAAGAAATTTATTCATCAAAAATTTATTTATTTAGGAGTTCGAATATTTTTCTGACTCATCATTTTAATATGGAGACTTACAAGATCACTCAACTCGAAGCATTCAATCAACTAATTTTAATGCCAGTCAAATGTGTTTCGCTTGTCAATTATTTAGACGAGCGTCAAACGTCGGAAGCTGTTCCAGATACCCGGAAATGTTAGCTGGGTCACGTGGCTCACTGCGATCAATTTAAACTTTTTCACATTTTAAAATCAACCCCTTTTTCACACCGCTGTCGCTGTAAAATATTGGCGGCGATGCTTCAACCCTTCGCTCGCTCGGAATCTTTTCAAGGAGAGGCACGCGACTGTCTGACAGCCAGCGATGTCTACCGGTTGCAATTTGTAACACTTAAAACGATTTCAACTCTTTCAATCAATGAGGCTCTTCATTTGAAAGAACTCTAAACTATCACAAGGGCTGGTAAGATTTTGAATCGATATCTGTTGTATAACATTTTATATTTCCTGCAACTGAAATAGAACATTAAAACTTGAGTTATGTATCCAAAAACTTTCACAACATGTTATCATAGACAAAGAATAGAATACTCCTCTTCTTTGTCTATGAGAAGGAGTATCCTATTCTTTGTCCATGATATCATTATTCCATTGATTCATGAAGTTTATTAGCCTACTCAAAATTTGGCAAATCATAAAATTGAAGTTCATAATTCTTGTGGTGGAGTATATATTTTTTTTCATTTCATTATATTCTAATTATTCTACTTCAATTAAACAGCTTTGACTTGGTATCTCACTTGGTGCTTGTCATTTCTCACTTATGTGTTTTCATTTTTGTTATTTATTCTTCATTTAGTGTATAATTTGAAACTTCAATTGGATTCATTCATTTTGTTCCGTAATATTCTTTGTTTGGCACCTGCTGAAAAACCTTCGGGTACAGCAGTACACTAAATTTTATATCATCGAATTCAATAGAATTGAATGTTCGATAACATTATCTCCGAAATTTATGTTTATAGAATTAATAATATCTCATAATTATTCATGTACAATACATTTATGTAAGGAACAGAAACTCTAGTTGCAGCGATTTGAAGGCTACACAAAGCATCAATGTTAGTATTAAAGAACATAAACGTTTTAATTCTGAACCATTCCACTAAAGCAAGAAATTCATATCTCATGATAATTAAGGTAATGTAGCCTAAGCCCGGAAAGCAAATGAATATAAAGTTTTACGCCGCCGTAGAGAAGAAGGCTTAGAGCGATTGCACTTCAAAATCTCACCGTCAAAACCTGATCAAGGCAGGGTTCAGATGTACAGGCTCCGTTATTAAAAGATTGTCTTAATTAAAATATTGTCATAAGTAACGAGGAGCTTAGTGCTTCCCGTTTACTTGTAGTAAGTACCACACAGGGGGCTTACGACTTAGCTGATGCTTTGCTCGAAATTGGGCCTCCGGCTGGATACTTTCTTCTTCTACTTTCTCTTCTTCTACTTCTTCTTCAGCTTTCTAACTTCCATTCGAATTTAATAGTCGGCCCAATAAAGTCCGCCATCTTTGAGGACCTCTTCCCGATGTCGTGTGTATTAAACTCAGGATTAAGTCTTTGCAACTTCGAGTTTACATTAAAAATTGATCAGGCTTCCGGCAGAAGTGTTGTCTTCTTGTACAAGTCGCTTCAGTAATGGATGGAGGTTTTCGGTTTTTCCTGATTAGGCCTACTCTAGCTTAGTCGAGATGAACTTCTTCTGAACGACATCTTTCTAATTAGCGTAAGACATGATTTGATGCTACATCATGTACTTTGTATTCAGGGCTGAGGATCTTCATACCAAGTCGTGGCTGGAAAATTATATCGCAGTGTTGAGTAAAATAATGGAAGCAGTGAAGGATCCTGGGTGTTTCAAATTACTAATCAGTGATTGATAATATTTGAAAAAATCACAGTCATCATCACAAAAGATTTCATGTAATTACTAAATTCATTTATTATTTCGATAGAACATAAGTGATTTTATAAAATCGAGGCCAAATTTTGCCGAACTTTGTTGGTGGAGTTATCCTCCTGCTTCGTATTATCTACGTATCTACCTTTTTCCCCAGTTTTTCAGCAAGATAATCATTGATAGATTGGGAAGTGGATGGATATCAAATTAATGGCCATTAGATTGATAATGTGAAATGAATTCCATTATCTTGACAATGTTTTAATCTTTAATAGTGATAACCTAAAGATAATCATTGATGGATTGAGAAGTGGATTAATGACTATTAGATTAATAATGTGAAATGAATCATCTTTACAATGTTTTAACCTTATTTATCTATTTTTTTCAACTTTATTCATCGCATGTACCAACAATCAAGAACCATTTGTCAAGTCACAGGTTTATCAACTATGTGATATTCGCCAATCTTGTCAACAACTGAACATCATATTCAGCATTCCAGACATTGAAATCTGTTAGAGATCTCAAGTTGATCGCTTATTAGTCATCTGATAAAACCTATCAATCTACTCGCATAGACACCAGAAGGCCCTCGAATTTTCACGGAGAAAAAATATCACGAGTGACGCTACCCAACACTTACAGTGCAGAGTTACCGGAAGCTGGTAGGAGCAGTTCTTCGATAGAGGGAAGTAAGATCTACTTGCGTAATCAGATAAGGGATGATACCGAGTGCTATGAAGAGGGATGCCATTCGGGGGTTGAAGTGAGTCGAAAAGGCACAAGCATCAGGCAAAGGAAGGGTAAGAAGGGGGTGGACAGCATTATTTGTCTGGGGTTAATGACAGCAAGAGGATGGATAAGCTGATAAATAAGAGGGGCAACGATTGTCGGAGGAGAAGGAGACAAGAGAAAAGGAGGAAGCAGGAACAGAGAAAGAGATTCGAATGGTGAGCGACATCGTGAAATGCAGGAGAAAGAATCCAGCCAATGTTTGTTTTTACGAGGGTCTGGAAATTAGAGCACCAGATCATTAAGTTCAATCCGTCTACTATTACTCTCACTCTCGCTATCTCCCTTCTTCTTCATTTCTATCTCTCTTTACAATAACATACAGGAAGTATTCTCTTCTGTCAGATTCATATTCTTTGCCCATCTTTATGATTCAAGTCAATAAAGTTTGGAAGCCGAATCTTTTTCGTTCACTAATCGTCCTGGCAATTTTCACAGCACACTTATCACAAAATCTAAGAATCTTAGTCTGGATTTTTGTATAAAATCTCAATTTCCCAAAAGATTTAAATTATTCACTTAAGAAGCTACTGATTTATTCAAGACTGTTAAACCAGGTATATTAGAAAATTTTTCAATAAATAATTTTTTATTCGTTGCGGGTCATGCCAACATGTGTCCCATGCTTGCTCCTGATGGAAGTTGAAGCATATACAATCCAAGTTGGATTACAAACAATGTAATTGTTTTAAAGTTGAGTTATTTTGAACGCACATAACTAAAAAACAGAGTTCTGGCTGTCCAAAGAAAACCTTAATCAACCAACACTCATGATTTGAGTATGAAGAGATACGGTGCTGGTCGTTATGTTACAAACTCCCCTAGTTTAGCTGAAATCAAGTTCAGATTCTTCCCCCACATGTTGCTTTGATGGCAATACAGAAATGGTTCATTTTTCGACTAGGAAAACAAGGATTCAATAATTTAAAATCACACGGTTAGACTATATGATCTGTGGGATTTTTATTTCTCTGCACTGCAACTCATATTCGTCTATATTGTATATTTTAATATCCGTATTGTATGAATGTGAGTTTTCAAAGAATGAATTATTGGGTGAATTCACACTCACATCATAGATATTTGACCTCAATTTTCCAAATTACTTTACAGAAACTCATTCTGAAGATTTTCCTTGAAATTGTATTTTGAAAAAGTATTTCATCGTAAGATGGATAATGAAAATTGCTTTAAAAACTACTTCCAACCCAACTAAAATAATTTCACCAGAGGGTTGATCATAAATTCAAGGAATTGGCATTCACAGCAGTCGACTCCAAACAAATTGGCAGGAAAGTGTGCACGGCTTGCATCTTCATTGGCTAGTGTGGGAAAATGGTCAATTGAGTTTGCAAAACTGTTTTGATCGTCTTATTGATACAAACTCCGTTGGAGGTAGGCACCATTGTTGTCACGGGGTGTACATTGTTGCAGTACAGTACAACAATCGCCAATTAGGCAATAGGTTCGATGCATTAGCGCGCTGGGACTCGGCGATGACAATGAAGACGCCTCTTCCCTATACCCCAACTAGAGCGAAGGGTTTCTCAAGGTCTAGGACAGTGAGGGGTGGGGGTTGCTACCCGGAAATGTAAAAAGTCGCGTGCCACTCGACATGCTACTTGAATTTTTCTATTCGTACAAAACCTTCTCACCCGCTGGTGATCATTCACTTCACATGCTGAAAAAGACACACACACACTCGTTCAACCAACAGGGTTGCGCTTCAAACTCGCCGAACAACTCTCAGTCTATTCTACTTCCGACACGGTTAAATTCAAACTAGACACCCTTTCGATTGACCTACCAACGCATCCCTTAAAAAGATCGCGGGACCAAATCATCATCCCTCACTTCAAATGGAGCGCGAAAATTAGAACACAATCTGACGTCATTACGTTTGGTGATGTTATTACGTGCTAAATTTCTTCCGGGTGACATACTCGAAAGGTTTATAGTTTTGTTCTGGAGGCGTTCTCATGAAAACAGGAAATGAAGGGGTTAGGTTTGTCTACATGTCTTGATTTTCCTTTTGTGCAGGAATTATGTTTATGGGGTTAAAAATCTGGTTCACTTTTGTTGTTTGAGGGTTCTTGTTTTTATGACTGCTCTGTAACAATGACAAATCGGGAGAATTTCGATGATTGAGTTTGCTGATTTCATGCATTTGGAACATCACTTGTGGGATACATACAAGCGAAGGCTTTCAACTGATATTTTTACAGCTTTTATAATCACACAGATGAAGAAGGGAACAGATTTTTGTTGTTCAGGAGTTCAAGAGCAAGGTTACTATACTGTATAGAAACCTTGGTTCAAGAGTGCTCATAGTTCAAGTGAAAGAAAATCCAAGTGGAATAATAAAGTTATATAAAATAAGAAAATTACAAAAAGATGGATGTTCAGTGAGATGTAATTCTATCATCTTCTGATAAACTCATTTATGAGACATCATTTGAACCAATATTTAAACGGAAGTACATTAAATAATAATATTAATTTAAATTAGAACGGAAGTTTAGTGAGATGTTATTTAAACATTATTTGATAAATTGATACATGAAACATCATTTGGAGCAATAATATTTGATAAAAACTCACATAATAACATCTTGTGGAGACCTAACCACCAGTAACAAATAAAGAATGCTGTATAATGAAAGATTTTTCTTCTTCTACAAACAACTTCTTATTTTCATTCTATCCATCCTATCTAGCCAATAAAATCTATTTTGGAATTGAGAGAGAGCTCTGGAAACTCATTTAAAATCCATGATTCTGTGTTGAGTGTGATTGATCGAGATCTAGATCCAAGATTTGTAAACAATAGTTTCAATTCTGTATTCAATTCCTATTCGATCACTGAAATTTCTGTCCCCAAATAAGATTTATTATTAATTTTACAGATGGTAGTAAGTTTCGACTTTCAAATTTGAAAAAGGCAAGGAAGAGTCGAAAGTTTTATTAATAGTAAAATAATAGCTCATTATAATATTCAAACCCTGCAACCAATATTGTTATTATTAAATACAGGGAGTCGTGATCCATTGTTATTTAAATTTTCAATTGTGGCGACCCCAAACCCCAAAAAACTTCCCACTTGATAAGTCATCGAAACCCGTGACTATCTCTTTAAATTTTTTTCACTTAAACGCAATAAGCCATCAGGGCAAATAAACAGCCATAGAGCAATTCGAATTGGCTTGCTCACCCACTAAACCGTTCCGATGACTCAGGCCCCAACTTGCAACAATGTGAGGATTCAAAGCATAGGCAAATATATTCAAAGTAGGCAAGGGATTATTGCGCTAAATGACTCAGCTGGTGAAAATAAGTAAACATCTGGTGGTGAATTGCTTTTTGCGGGGCCGCTAAGGACCAAGGCGTATCGAATAGATCCTGTATTGCGGAGGGAGATTCAAATTAGAATGTTTCAAAATCTGACAGAACCTACTCGTGCATTTCAAATGAGTTGAACCATATTTATTTATCTGATGTTAGAGCCGTATTCGAGAATATCTGTTTGTTATGTGTGAATAAATAATCAATGGATGATGAATATTATTGATAAGCTATGAAATATCAATATTGGAAAAGGGACAGTTGAAGGAGTAGCCTGTTGGACCTTCTATTGAGTGTCATTTACACATTACTGAATAAATAAATATTTGAATTGTTACTTCCCACTTGAACGAACAGAAGATGAAAAAAATGTTATACAGAGAATAAAATTATCAAATATTACGTCTTAGTTTCTGTTCTAGTTACAGACATAAATAATAATATGTGATTGGTTATGTGAAATTATACTGTTGCTGACCTTTTCTATTCAATTACCAATTAATAATTACAAAAATTGGATAATTACTCTTTTCAAGATTAATGAATTGATATGCTACTTTGATAATCATCTGATCATTCTAATTAATTATTATATCAATAACCATAGATTTATATTACTATAATCGATTAATATTATTATCGTATCAGTGAAAATACCCGTAGGTAGAATTCCACCTCGCCATGTAACCCAATTTTTCTATGATAGGGAACATAGAGAACCAGGTTTTATTTCGTTTTCAATTTTCGGAATAGTAACTCAACTAATACTACAAGGGATATGCTACTGAATCTATTTATAGTAAGGATTAGTAAGAGAAAACCTCAAAATCAATTCATGGTTTTATCTATGTTTGTAGGGAACTGCCACGTTTTTGATCTGTAACATCGATGAGGTTATAGAATCATAATAGGCCTACTAATGCCAATAATAAAATATATGTATAATACTAATCAAATTAAATTAGCATAACAGATATTTAAAATGCAACAGTCACCAGATCACCTCTTACGTAGCCCTATGGAGGTTATTTATTTATGAATAACTGGAGCTTTTCAAGGTTTCCTACCCGAAGAAAAAATGAGAAAGTTTCTTATCAATTTCAATACCGGTACCGTCAACAACACAGACCTTTCGGTTCCCTGGATGATTACGTCTCATTTGAATAACAATGCTATTGCCCCAATCCACCCCAGCGATAGGCTGCTAGCTTCCTGCGAATGTTGAACTTATTGAGTGGAGTTGAGCTCCCGCGGGAACACGCATACTTTACAGGGGAAATCACCTCAACAGGCGCTGACAAATACAAGTAGCTTGGAGTAAGTAGCAGGAAGAAGCTTCAGCGGCATATATGTGCAGTTTGTCTTTCGAGAAGAGTAGAAACTTATCTTCGAAATTCCGCCGAGATGGAGACGAGAAGAACATCTACCACAGCCTCCAAGATGAGTTGAACAGAAAAAAAACTGAAGATAAATTGATAGTGGAGACGAGAATCTTCACATCATCATCATATTGGCGATATGGGAGGTGTCGCCTAACCCCGAACTGTATTCAAGATAACAATAGCACGAGTAGACTTCTCAGGGTATTTTTCTCGTTTTGAAAAATGCTTCTCTCATCACCATATTATTATCTCGACCGTTTTCATCATACTGACAATTTTAGACGAGAATGATATGTTTGAAAAATAGGAGCAATAAGTTTTTCTTGTCTTGGTGAATTGGTCTGGGATGGAGATTGCATAATTTGAGGATTATCTTAGAAAGAGTGTCATTGAGGGTATCATAGAGAGTAGATAGAATAAAATTTGACAAGAAGTTTGTATCTACTTGATAATTGATCTCTGAAAAAATGTTGTTCCTTGCAAAATCCGTTTCTTAAATATTGTATACGTCACTTCTAAGAAATTTTAAGAATTTCAATAAAATGCATTGGTTTCCAATTCATCTAAACATTCTAATATTTTTATACGTGGAATTATTCAAAAATATCTCGAAAGTGATGGAATTGAATTAAGTGAGAGAAAGTAGCCTATAATGGAAGAGACGTTATGTGGAAATAATAAAAGAAGCAAACAACTCATGGGATTTGATACTTTTTTATATCCACCAGTGCTGAAGCTCTTGAAAGCATGATAAGCAAACTCAACACCTCATAAATGAGTTAATACTAGGCCTGAAGAGGTTGCCCCAATCATTAGTGTCTGAATTAGTTATCAGAGGGCTTTTCAATCATAACAAATTAGATGCACTTGTTAAGTCATGCTCTCAATAAAGAATAATATCAATCTACAATGTCGATGTTCAAACCTTATTAACTCACAGACATATGGGATCAAGGGTTGTTTACTGAATTAATTAGTGCATAAGGGATGAAAAAATGGGGCTGATATTAATCGAGTGTGTGCGTGCGAAAGTGGAAAACGGATGATTGTTACAGCTGAATGCACCGACAGGGAGAAAGTCTGCAAGTCACTGAAGCACTTCGCGATGTATTAAGTTCGAGTGTAGGATCCAGTTGAGGTATAGCGGTCATTAATCAAAAGTGTTGGTTTCGTATAGAGCCGAATTCTGCACAGACACACACACATGAAGATGCAGAGAGACGAGTCTCCTTTAATTGATGAAGGCGACTCCCAACAGATAGATCGTAGAAGACTCACTTGTCATTGTTGGAGACATCAACGCTAAAGACTCAAGACTTCCTCTGAACCCTCTGCTTTCTCTTTCCCTGCACGCTAATGGAAAACTGTCTGCTAATCTGTCTCCCCACTTTTCCCGATTACACACGCCTACTCGTGGTCTGGGGCACCATGTAGATGCTCTTCCCTCGAGATGTTACTTCTCCTAGTATCTTCAATCATTCAGCTCAACACTTTCTCATTGTAATCTGCTTTTATTGCGATGATAGCGCAGTTTTGCTCAGTTCTCTGGGGTACTGAATGTGCAGAGAACTGCTGAGAACTGTGCAGAAAACTGTGCTGAGGATTGATATCTCATCGTTGGTGTGAGGTTTAGGATTCATGCCAGCATTCATGTACTTCCACAGTTTAGCGTTTTCAACTTTTTTTTGCTCATCTAAATCAGTATGTTGTATTATACTGGTGTGAGCTATAGGTTTCACGTAAGATTATAATTCTCTTTCATAAAGCTCATTTACTGTGAATTCATATTTCATTTTAATGTTTGTGAATGATTTGTTTTTTGATTTGGCAATAAAAATCTTTCTTTCTTTCATATACTTCCACAGGTTAGCACTTTTAGTTGAAATAATAATATTATTGCATGTATCGAGTGAGAATTCATGATAATAATGTTGATGATGATTATCATGAAAAAATTGCAGATACTACCAAGTTAGTACAAATATTGCCGATACTCTTTTATAATTTTTGATGCAAACCCACAACATCACAGAGGAGCTGTGCTCGAAATTATTCAACAAACAAAATTCAATCATTTCAGTATTGCGCAGATTTCCAGGCTCTGATGAACTTCGGCATCCACCATGCGTGATTCTCATAAATTTTATAGATCATATGCAGGGTGTAGAAGTAACAAAAACAGGCAGCATTTTAATAAAACGTCGAAATATTTCATAAACGATAAGTGAGACGTTCCACTTTTACGATCGGGGCAAAATTCCGTATATTAGAGCCGCTAGTAATGGGAGACTAGTGTGGAATATGAAAATATGCGTTGCATGTTTAAAAATCTCGTACATGTATGATGAAGAGGAAAGGATGGGAATAAAATGCATGGTTGAATATAGATATAATATGAAATTTATATATTCTGGAGATTTGAAAAGATGTAGGCTGAAGGATGAGGAAAATGCATCTCAAATCTGTGATTCACGTCTCCTTGTTCAACAGATCTGTTGGTTGAGCGCTCATGAAAAAATTTTACGATAAGATATAAAGATATTTTCGGTGAAGCGATATTCCAGGTTCTGTTCTGGAGCGCCCCGCAACCCCTGGCTCCACCTGAGCCTGAAGGGATTAGGGGTCTCCTCAATTTACGATACCCCCGTGAGGAAATCCACGGTAACAAGCGGGAATAAACCTCAACCCCGTACGGCGCCCAAACAAATGCAAATAAGGGCTGTAAAATCCGGGATCGATCTCCATAGGACATCACTACGTCATCGCAGAAAGATGCTTCAGCATCACGTGGTTTTTACTGCCGAACTTGGCATGATTATGTTGATGATGATAAGGGCTTGTGAATTTTGTAAGTAGGCTTTTCCATTGTTGAATCACAATGATAGCTTACGGTGAAGTGATTCACCAAGAGACTGATGAGCTGGGATAATGGACGAGAGGAGTTTTTTATGTTGTTTGGAGATCGCTTAACATCACACACAATCCTGTCTCTCCATTGAAGATGTCGAATATGACTTGTATTACCACAATAAAATTTGTAATGAGATGATTTCTGTAAATCGTAAGCTTGCTGGCGAGACCAATGATTGTTTTTGTGAATGTTGTGTACAATATCAGTAATAAAGGAAACAAATATAAAAACCTGTAAGAATGTACAACTTTTCTCGATATGGGTACTTAAGTTATTCTAACTGAAGTTTTAAATTTGATGGAAATCATTCATAGAATACAAACACAAATGAATCAAATAAAAGACAAAGGTTATAAAGTTTCAGAATTGAGAATCGTGTCGAAAAGTATTTGAGATCAGTATGGAGATGAAATTACTAACCATGATTATTGAATCATGAAGAATATAATGAATACTTGCAATAATCCATTCCAGAGCATTTTCAAGATTATTTCAATTATCAAACAAGAAAATTGCTTTATGCTATTTGTTTTCATTCAAGTGAAGTAGCTGCGCAAAGGAATTGAACATCTCAAATCTATTCAGAAATAAACTAGTTTAAGTGTGGCTTCAATTAATATACTGTAATATCAACTACATTTTTCTACATCACTACATTTCAGCGATTTTCACATTTTTCTCCAACTGAGTCAACCAACGTATTGAGTCGCGTCCATTCATTCCGACGAATTGGTTTAGAAATGGAAAATCGAACGTCAGTTAACTTGAAAGAAAATAATGATGATGAAAAAGAAGAAGAAGAAAAAGAGAAAAAGCGGAAGAAAAAGAACCCAGTAACTGCTGCCATCTTACGACAGAATTTAGAACTAGTGCATTGCCGACCAATCAGGGGAGAGAGGTGGAGCTTAGAGGCGTGTCTGTACAAATTGAAGCTGTACGTCACCCAGTAACTGCAGCCATCTACCGGTCGAATTCGGAACTAGCAGTCATTCATTGCTGGCCAAACACGAGATAGTAGTTTGGAGGCTACATGATTTACAAATTAGGCTACGATTCATGGAAGAATTTTAGACATAGTTCAAGCATGAAGAAGAACAAGTAGAAGAAGAAGATTGAGCTCAGAAAGAAGAAGAAGAATAAGAAGAAGAAGAAGAAGAAGAAGAAGAAGAAGAAGAAGAAGAAGAAGAAGAAGAAGAAGAAGAAGAAGAAGAAGAAGAAGAAGAAGAAGAAGAAGAAGAAGAAGAAGAAGAAGAAGAAGAAGAAGAAGAAGAAGAAGAAGAAGAAGAAGAAGAAGAAGAAGAAGAAGAAGAAGAAGAAGAAAAAAGAAGAAGAGAAGAAGAAGAAGAAGAAGAGAAAACTCGAGGGAAAGGATTGGTGAAGCAAAGGTGGTTAGGGTAGAACATGAAGAGTTGGTAGCCCGTGATTATGAGGGCTAATGGCTTTGCACAGCGAGACCTTGCTAGTCGTTAGCATAACAAAAGTCCGTCAGCGAGGGAGAAAGAAAAGAGTCTAGTGTGTTGGCAAGACGAGCAAGGGTGATATTTTATTAAGGGGGCAGCAGTAAACTTATTGTGGGGGTGATGTTTGTGAAGAAGACGCGTTGCACAAGATCGAAAACAAACGACGGCGGCCCACAAACCAACTAGAACTACTGACAATGGCGACTGGCTGCTTATGCTGTGGGTTAGTGGCTCTTGTTTTATTACAACAGATTCAGTGTCGCATCAGTGATCAGGCACCAAAGGATGGCGAGGGCGTGATGGGAGCCGTCACAACAGACCTGGCTGCTGACAAACATGTGAAGAAATTTATCAATCTCAAGTTTCAGCATTGAAAGTTTGCCAAGGCGTTGGAGAAAATGTTGAGAAATTTGAGATTATCAGTCTTGAGCATAGACTTATATTTCTATACATAGATCGTCAGACTCTGTACTATTCGCTGTTAACGGCTGGTTTAGTTAGTCTATGGTCTTGAGTATGAGCACTGGAAAGTATTTCAAAGAAAATGATTCCGATCCAACTGAGTAATAATATACGGTATAATGCAATGTCTATTGTCAATTTTTTTATTTATCTTGAGCATTTTCAATTTAGCTTTAAATTTCTTTCAATATAATGACTTTCAAGAGTGATTCGTAGAGGAGATTCGACTTGGATATTACTTTTCAAAATCGAACTTCTTTATTGGGTCATGAAAATTAATAACTGACATATAATATTACTAATTAAAATTTGGTTTTGATTTCAAGTTGTACTGGGGTGAATCAAGAAGAATATGGAATAAATGTTGTATTACCCTTGGGTTGCATCGACCAAGATCAACACTCATCTCCAATGAGTTGTCTCATGAGAAAATTGAACACAAAGATTGTGATTGATCCGATTTGGTGTAACCTAGCAGAGGTAGGAGCAACTGAAAAAGTTTGGTTTTTGCTAGTAAAGGAAAATACAATGGAACAGTTGAAGGACTTGTATTGAGAAGAGAAGAGGAACATGAAGAGAGCAAGAAACTGGTATATTAGAACTGGTATATTTCATCCATGTATGAAACTGATTGACTATCGGGTCTTCAACCTGATTACAATTTGGGTCAATTTTTCAATTGGAAGGTCATTGGAAATTTTAATAGAAAATAGGAAGATGAAATGCATAATTATCATAGATTATCTAGTAATTTATTGAACAAAATTAATAATTAATAATTTATTGATTCCTAGTTAATTTATTTCGTTCAATAAATGGCTATATGATCTATAAAGCAATTCAATAGTTGCAATATCCCATTTCTTCCTATTATAGATTAGTTCTCGTATTATTTATTATTTTCTATCATAACTTATGATCAGCAAAGAGAAGAATGATTATAATTGTTGTTCAAGAAGAGAGCGTGCACTTACAATACAATAGCAGCTCGGATACTACTTCAATCCCTGGAGAATGAATCCCCCAATTCCCTAACGAGACTGCCGATGAAAACAAACTTAACTGAATCGTAAAATGAACTCGGTGCGAATTTACAGTTGCGAATATTGGAAGTAGACGAGCCAGATGATGCGTCAATCTCACTTGACCAATGGGGAAAAGCCTTTATTTTGAGCCTGGTCGTTTCATAGCGAAATGCAATATGCAAGAGACCATATTTGTTCTACGGCCAATTCCATTTTGAACGCTGCCGTTTCCATTAGGATGGAACCAGACAGAAGTTACGACAAGGGGGAATTTATTTATGGTCGATTGTTTTAAATAATAATTGTGGTTGATTGGAGCCAGGACCAATCAGCAAAATGGGCCACACGGGTGTTCACTGTTCGCTGATATATTCAAAGCTATAACTCGCCTCTTGTTATTAGCAATCATGATTTGTCTCCTTCTTCCCCTATAGAACCAGTGATTCCCCACACATGACATCGAAAAATCAACAGTCCACTAAATCAAAACTGCTGCACGGTACTCACGTTCACAGAAAAAAGGGAACAAACGAAGTGAGCTGTTCCCAATAAAATAACATGCACGGGTATACATGCTGCCTCAACACGGTTTTTAATGATGTTACCTTATCACTTTTTCCATCGCATTGTATACATTGTGTGTATTTTCTTGATAAAAGAAAATATATTATTTGATGTTTCAATTTCATTTTTTAGTATGTATATTCAGATTCATTCAATATGGCGCTTGGCATTAGATACATAGAATCTATTTGCTATTGTACTCTACGGTCACAAGCAACGTCAAGAAATAATATCTATCTATCGATCTATCTATTTAATGCCAAGCGCCAAATTGAATGAATCTGATTATAGTACTATAGTCCGATTCACGTCAAGAAGTCAGCATTGTTTATATGAGGAGCATTGATGCCAAGTTTCATTGAGAGAGAAAGAGAAAACTGCACCAAACGTGTTTGTTGGGACTGTGTGCGACAACAATGCACAGTGCGGCAACTATGCACAGTGCGAATAGGATAGAGACATCAGCAACTGCCTTGTGCTGAACAAGGATAGCAAACTCCCATCTAAGCAATGCTGACTTCTTGATGTGAATCGCACTATAGATAGTTTTAGTAGTACTTGAAAGAAGTATAAACTAGCTGGATGTATGATAACAATTTAGTTTACAATGCTTGTCCAACTTATTCCAATAGCAGAGAACCGATGTGGAAATAAGCAGTAATGGTAGTTGCAGATGTGCATGACAATAATATACATTATACAACAATACTACACTGTCTTGAATTGCTGATTGAAATAATTTGAACAATTGTGGGAACGTGAACTCAAACAGGTGGCAAGCAGTAAAATAAGAAGATGCGTGTCACCTACATCCGACAAAGAATTAGACACTCACATTCACACTGCAACCTTAAACTGAAACTGGGGAAGGAGTTGGACAAACAACATGTTATAAGAATCATGAATGTTTTCCGGTTATTGAATGTATCTCTTGACTGTACTGTGTGAAAAGAGTGTATGTGTGAAACGTTCACCAAATATAACGTAGGCCTACACAATAAAAGTAGATTTGATAAGAATATCATGTCACATTATAACTTATTGGCATGCATTTCATTGTGTCGTTTTCCGTTCAGTAATACTTATGATAAAAAAAGTGAAAATTGTGAGAAATAGACGAATAGACGAGATTGTGACGAAGCTATTACCAGAATAAAGTTCAACATGATAGAAAAAATACGAGAAAGAGAGGGATGTTTGCCAAAGTAAAGGAAGAGCAATGAATGTAAACGACAGCGAACAACTAATCACGAACAACATCCAGATTAGACCCTAAATTCTCAAGAGATTCAAAACTATAGCCGATTCTCCATAAAAATTTCAACATTAGAAACTTTAACAGCATAATAACATGTTATTGATTGTAGAGAATGCGTTCATTCTATCCATCCTACAACTTCATCCTTCTTTTTGTATTTTGGAACTTGTGAGTTATTTAGAATCAGTGGTACTAGTACATCATTCAGAGAAAGATTTCATGCTTGAGGGTTTTGCATAAAATTGGAATTTGTTATCAACAAGCTCTGTAATATGAAAGCATTGTTTCACCGTTGCAAGGGAACAAACAATGGAATAACTGGCCAGTCAGTCTCTGTGACCCTTTACAACATACATAGAGATGTTAAACCTTTTTACAAACATTGTACCATGTACCAAACGTCCGATATTTTCTGACCAGCCTTTGACTCTTTTGAAATACAATGAGGGTTTGATAGAAAAGTTGCAGAGCCTCACGGATGGTTGAATCTCAGCCGACAAGCCGAGTAAAAGCGCTTAATTAAAAATATTCCCTCTCATGATCCTCTCTGGTTAAGCAAGGCGTCAACAGGAATGAGTCATTAGTTTCCCTGTTGCTCTCACATGATGCTTAGGGGTGTAGGATTGGTTATATTGATTCTATACAGGTATAATGTATTGTATTGAGTTCTATCCATGATCTATTAGTTCTCCAATTGACTTAACATGTTGAAATGCAGATTGCAAATTGAAGTTTTGACATTCGACTGATGTTGATAAAATCACTTTTTCTATCTTCTTCTTCTTCTTCTTCTTTTCTGATCCTTCTTCTTCTTCTTCTTCTTTTGTACTTCTTCTTCTTCTTCTTCTTCTTAATCTTCTTCTTCTTCTTCCTATTCTTCTTCTTCTTCTTCTTCTTCTTCTTCTTCTTCTTCTTCTTCTTCTTCTTCTTCTTCTTCTTCTTCTTTCTTATTCTTCTTCTTCTTCTTCTTCTTCTTCTTCTTCTTCTTCTTCTTCTTCTTCTTCTTCTTCTTCTTCTTCTTCTTCTTCTTCTTCTTCTTCTTCTTCTTCTTCTTCTTCTTCTTCTTCTTCTTCTTCTTCTTCTTCTTCTTCTTCTTCTTTCTTCTTCTTCTTCTTCTTCTTCTTCTTCTTCTTCTTCTTCTTCTTCTTCTTCTTCTTCTTCTTCTTCTCTTCTTCTTTTTCTTAATATTTCACAATGTAATACACTATTTTATTTATTATGAATATCGAATGTCCGTGTTCAATAGAAAGAATCTGTTCTTTCCCATTGGATAAGAATGAGTGTAGAACACCTTTGACATCTAGACGGCGCAATAATGAAGTTGTAACTTGAATGACCCAGTAACTGCTGCCATCTTACGACAGAATTTAGTACTAGTGCATTGCCGACCAATCAGGGGAGAGAGGCGGAGCTTAGAGGCGTGTCTAAAAATTGAAGCTGTAAGTCACCCAGTAACTGCAGCCATCTACCGGTCGAATTCGGAACTAGCTGAGTCATTCATTACTGGCCAATCACTAGATAGTATGCGTAGTTCGGAGACTACATGATTTACAAATTAGGCTACGATTCATGGAATAATTTTTGGCTTATTCAAGCTTGAAGAAGAAGAAAAAGAAGAAGAGTATATTGCTGCTGCTGATGCTTCAATTTCAATTATTTCAGTTATATTATTTCAATTTCAATTATTTCAGAGCATTCAACAAAATTCATTGATTATTTAAATTAATTCAAACAAAATCGGCTAGCACTGAAATACATTTGTAGTTATCAATGAAACTTTATGAATAATTTCACACAAATTAGATGAAAAAGAGATGATTTCAATTCATAATAATTTCAAAACTTGAATGTATATTTTTCATTTTGTATAACGCTACCTAGTTCTTCAGAGTTTTGTAGCAGTGTCAGGAATTGATTGAAAATTTTACGCTCCATTCTTTAACCAGTCTCCCTCCATCTTTCCACCACCACTATGTTCCTTTTTCTTCCCACTTCTTCTTCTTCTTTTTCTTTTTCTTCATCTTCTTCTTCTTCTTCTTCTTCTTTTTCTTCTTCTTCTTCTTCTTCTTCTTCTTCTTCACTTACCGTTCATTATTTCTTTATTTCTCATCCTAGCTCTCTAGCACGTTTGTCACTGTGATTAAAGTGGTGGCAGTGAACAGAATACCTTCTACCAAATAAGGAATAGTCATGTACGATGGGAAAAGATGCAATAGAATAGTGATTAATGAGTGAATTAATAAAAACTACACATTCAAGTGAGAAATATGTCAGATTAGCTTGCCGATTGTAACTGGAAGTTGGAATTGAATAATGATCCAACATCAATATCACTTATGTCATGGGGTCACTTTATCAACTCCAAAATTAATGCGAGTGCTTTATTGTACCTACCTAATTTGGTAATCCGTTGTATTGAATTCTGTTTCCATGTAACTCTCACGTCTATCTCCTTCGTGTAACTGGCACTGAATTAATATCTCATGAACTTTATAAAAAAAATTTTGTCCATCACTTTCATGAATCTCTTCCACGATTCAAATTCCTTATTTTTTCTGTAAATTGGCAAACAAATGCCTGCATATCAGTCATCAGTCTATGATTTTTCCTTGTGCTTTACCGTACTGTGTTTTGTGTTTGTTGGGAGTAAAATTTCGTTTCAGTTCAATTGAAAAAAATCTAAAATATTTGACGCAAGTTTACCGAATAGTACGTCCTAGAATGGAATCGAACTTTCTAAAAGGCTGTTTTAACACCACAAGAATAATCCAAAAATATGACATGTAAGGTCAAAACATCTTGACCAATAACGAGGATTTTCCAACCTTCTCAATAGTCACATCATATTATAATGCACTGATTCAAATTCATAGTGGCATGCTTTCCAAGGCTATCACCAACGACCTTCTGGAAACTCAACACGATTTCCACTAAATTCATTTCTCAAGCTTTTCTTGCTCATCACTCTCGTTTCCCTCCATCTCATTTTTTATTCCACTCTCCATGTTCGATCATGCCACGTCGATCTCTTGTCTCATCCCTTGTTGCGTTTTATCATATTTTTGTTATTCAAAAGAGGGTTGGACTGGTCCTCCTTGTCCGGCAAGGAAATAAAATTTGCGTCTTGTTTTATTAGGTTTTTCTCGCGTCGATGGCAAAACAAGAGAGTTTTCTACCCTCACTCCTCACAAGATCCCTCTTCCTCCTCTCCTTGTTTTCTTCTTCTTCTTCTTCTTCTTCTTCTTCTTCTTCTTCTTCTTCTTCTTCTTCTTCTTCTTCTTCTTCTCCTTCTTCTTCTTCTTCTTCTTCTTCTTCTTCTTCTTCTCTTTCGTGTCCTTCTTCTCCTCCTCTCCTTATTTTTCTTCTCCGTTTTATTCTTGTCCTTCTTCTTTATTTTCTTCTTAATTTCGTCTTCTTCTTCTTCTCCTCTCTTCTTTTCTTCTTTTGTTGTTCTTCTTCTTCTTCTTCTTCTTCTCCTCTTCTTCTTCTTCTTCTTCTTCTTCTTCTTCTTCTTCTTCTTCTTCTTCTTCTTCTTCTTCTTCTTCTTCTTCTTCTTCTTCTTCTTCTTCTTCTTCTTCTTCTTCTTCTTCTTCTTCTTCTTCTTCTTCTTCTTCTTCTTCTTCTTCTTCTTCTTCTTCTTCTTCTCCTTTTCTTCTTCTTCTTCCTCTTTTCCTTCTTCTTCTTCTTCTCCTTCTTCTTCTTCTTCTTCTTCTTCTTCTTCTTCTTCTTCTTCTTCTTCTTCTTCTTCTTCTTCTTCTTCTTCTTCTTCTTCTTCTTCTTCTTCTTCTTCTTCTTCTTCTTCTCCCTCTTCTATTTCATGCCACTTCTCTTCTTTTTCTTGATCTGCTTCTTCTTCATCTTCTTCTTATTCTCTTCCTCCTTCTTTTCCTCCACCTACTCCTCCTGTTCCTCATACTTCTTCTCAACCTTCTCTTCTTCTTTCTCTTCTTATTCTTCCTCTTCTTCATTCTCTTCTCCTTACTTTTCTCGTGCATGTCCGGTGGTCGTAAAGCCGTCCGTTATGCCAGCTCTCCCTCAATCGTTAGATCCTTGCTTTGCCACCCGTCAATCAGAAGTGGATGGCTTGCAAAGCTTGAGGGTAGACAACACTACTTGTCATGAATATTTACGGCGGCTCCTTCTGGCGTCAAGGATTTGAAGGACACTCTCACAATATCATATGGAGTTATCCAAAGTGGGGAAGCTACGTGTTACCGGTGCTCATTTGTTAGGGAGGAGGAATACGAATGAATAGGAAGTCTTGAACTTGTAACCTATTCAAAAAAAATGTCTTAGGAAAAATTGGAGATTCGAAGGACAATATCGTATTATGAAATAGAATGGCCGATATGGGGATGAAATTTGTTAGAGGATCCTGGATACGTTGAATCTTAAAGAAATATAAGATAAAAATGAAATTTTCTACTTGAATTGTTTGTGACAAAGAAAAAATTTGTTGAAGCGATGAATTTTTTTAGAGGACGTTAATCTACAGCGAATGACTTTAATTATTGATTTTCGTGCCAGTCTGATTGAATTTGAATAGAAACTTCTCAAATACCAATAACTACATAGAATATGAGTCACAGCTGATTTTCTCAGAATGAGATGAGATTTGATTTCGAAATAATAAAATTTCGGAATCAAATATCAAACTTATATACCTTCAAATGTAAAAAAATTAATAAGTGGACAATCTCACCCAATATTGTCGTACAGTTCACATACTAATCTTATCGTATTCATAGTTTCAATTATTCAATCCCGTCACTACAATTTGAGCTCGGTATTCACTACGTGCTTCATTGCTAAGCACAACCGAACATGGATTTAGGCGTGACGAAACGTTATCCTTATCCTGATAAAAGATTCAAAGCACAGACCTATAACAGGCTTTTGATTTTTAAATCACTGTTTTCATCAATCACCACAGAGACACTGCTAGGTCCCAAAAAAAGACAAGTGGGGTCCAAAGTAGGATCAGGATCCGGATAGAGGGGGAGGAGCAGGAGGATCAGGTTGAGGAGGAGGAGTTGGAGGAGATATGAGTGGAGATGACTGGTGTGTGAGAAGCAGGCTTGAAAGGTGAGTTACATTTGTCATGCTTGTACGTGACTTCACAAGATGAGGCCTTCGTTCGGTTAGGTTGGAGTCATGTTTTTACAGATACTTACTGTCTCTTGTCCAATCTCAGAATGACAAATTTACTGCTATCATACTAACACTAGTGTACTGGAACAGAGTTAGGTACTCTTTTTTGTTTGATTCAAATGTAAATCAATTATCTCAGATGCACATCTGGAAAAGCTGTGTTATTTTAGCTTATAGAAATGAATAAAATGAGAAATCACTTGATGAAGAAGATCATAATCACTGTAAAGCTTCGTTTACACTTTGCAGGGAATCTTGCCTAGCAAAACAAATGTAACATTGAGCAGAGCAGAAAATATAAAAATTTTGCAAAAGAAAAGTGTTTGTAGGCCTACTTTATAGCAGAATCTGCTACAAATTACTTTTAGAAAATTTTATACATGAAATTGCTTCGTAGAAAATATTGTAGTTTTTCTATTATTATGCAGATTTCTGAAAACGTTTGGACAAAATTTTTATATAACATTGCTGTATCTGTCAAATACTACATAAATAGCAAGATCTCCAGAGCAGAATATTTCGTGTTGAAATCAGCATAGTAATTTATGAATATTAAATGATAGGATAGCTATTAATTGTAATTTGTATTGAAATTTTCCTTCCAATCATACTCCGCATTTTTCCTACTCAATATTTTTCTCTTTATTCACTCTGTTGTTTGTTATTTGAATTTGAAATTTAATTTCAATATGAGTATACTACAAAAATTCTATACATTATATACGCCAGTCTATCTAGTGCTAGGGAGTCTTCTAGCTCAACCATCCAATATTAGTCACAAACTATGGTGAGACCTGTCGTAACGGACCAAAAGATGAGTCACCTATTGGTCAACGTATGTAGAAGCGTTCCGCGCTGCTGAACTTTCTTTCACTTGAGGAACGCCGGCAATGATCAACCGAGCACAATATGACTCATCACCGGTCCACTGCGGGAAGGCTACCTTGCACTTTGTAGGCGTAGTAGGTGGAAGCCTGTTGTAACGTTTTAAATGCTACCTATTTATTATGAGTCATTCTTTTCAGATTCTTTTCCTCTAGCACTGGAACCTCGTCATGTGAAATTGCAACATGAGTTTCTAGCGAGTCAATCACAGAGAAGCAAATAGCTAGTGACAACTTTATCAATTCACTTATTATATTGTGAATGAAATGTAAATAGATAAAAAATTAGTCTAATTAGATGAACAAAACAAAATGAAAGAACAATATCCCTGATACTAAGTTCTAATCACAATTCCGTAAAGTACTTACAGGATAAGACCATTTCCACCTAATCAGAAATAGGCTATTCAATATCATAAGAATATGTTTAAAAAATTAAAGATTAGAATGCCGCGATGAGAATGTACCTGAATTATTGTGAGAAATACTGTGGATGCTATTGATTGTATTAAATCTGTCAATAGGAGTGTATTTGCTGCTTCAGGAGTTTCATAAACACAGTAAGGTGTCTTTAGTATTGGGAGTGTTTTTACAGCAAAAATTCATCCGTATTCAAAATCAGTACACTCTTAAAACAGAAGACTTGAAGTAATCATGAACCTTGCATTTTTTATCTAGTCATGAAGTTTTGCCAATTTTTGAATTTCATATTCAATTTTTTAGGAGTGACCTCAGTATAATGCTGGTTTTCGATTCATGTATATGACATTTGATTTTAGTTTTTAGCTGGCCTCAATCAATTTTTGTATCTCATTACTAAATTTAGAGTTACCTCTGCATTATTTCAGATGTTGATTGATATGACTAACGTTAGATTCACGTTCGTTAGCTCTAACATTTTTATGTCAATTTTGAAAAATATTTGAAACTGTATTGTTTTTAGATGACCAATGCAGGATTTGGTGCTTTGCTTTTCAAAAAATTGTTCATTTTGAAAACAATAGAAGCATTTTTCCAAACAATAATAATTGTAACTAAGCTGATTAAACAGGTTCTTAGTAGAAAACAAACAGCTTCCAATTATCAAGGAAACGACTCAATTTTGAACAAATCCCATTGATTACATGTGAATGAGCAACAGCGAGAGAAGCAAGCGTAAAATACGAAGCTGCAGTCCTAATCAAACACTGTTTTCTTCTACCTGAATCAAATTCGCTCGGTCCAAGACACAGTTTTCTTTTCATTAAGCTCGAACGTGCTGGTGTTTACTCAGCCAGGCCAATCGCCGGCTATCACTGTTTACTCACTGCAAACTACATGGGGAGCGTTCCCAGAACGTGTCCAAGCTGTAGTGATGAGTGACCACAAGCCATGAGAAAGAGAAACGAATTAGACGATTAAGCAAGACGTTTTTTCTCATCCATCATTAACACTATGCGATCAAGTTAATTCAGTTTCAATACTGTATCTGTTTATAATGATGCTCCGAATGTTTAGTCAGGACGTAAAATTGTAAAATTTTCTTAGTATTTGTACTCCAGAAAAAAAATTGAGTGAGTTTATTGATAGAAATGTGTTACATCGTGCAGTAGAATACATAAGCTTAATGTACAATACCTCTGTTTTCAGAGTAAAAAACCTCAAATAGTTCGGAACTCAAACTTATCGACTTATTAGTGTATCAGCTATACCATTTTGTATACATGAAATATTTGTTTAATTGTATATTTTTTTTTGTATATTTATATACATGAACTATTTGAATACATGAAAAATTCAATAAATACTTTTTTTTAAATGCTAGTGTCTGTTTTCTAAGTGTAAACAAACTTACACCATGTTTCCTATCAAGGGATAATTGGTTATGTTGCTGAAGTAGAACAACCATACTCGGGTCTCCGAACTGTTAAAAGCCATAAGTTGAATAAATTAATAACAGGAGTGTATTCCCTTATGAGGTATGTGATAGTATAAATAATAGAGATCCTAGAATCTAGCTCAGGATTGATAGGTATCGATGGTCATTGGTCAGTGAATATTCCCCACTCGATTAAAAACAGAAATAGTTGGAGATTATTGACGTCACTAGGGATTGGTATTTTTTTTACAATGAGGAAGTCAACTAGGGAATGTTAAAAAAAGTAAACGAGGAAGTGAAAGTATAAGAAGCTATTACTTTCTCGATATACTTTATTGTTTAAACTTTCGTGCACATGAAAGGAAAAGAAAGCAAGCTCGGAACAAATAAGACGAAGAATCAACATTGTTAATTGGAGATTAAGCTCAACAGACCTTTGTGCAACTGGAACACAGTAGAATAAATCTTCAAATGAAACTCAAAATCTTCAAATCAGAATTCTTACATCAGAGTTCATAACAGTTCTAAGATGAGGAAAAGATTGAAAAACTCGAGAATGACAGAATAAACATTATTGAGCCAACCATTGGTCCCATTAATCTATCATAATTAATTAATTCAAGTCGCTTTGCCACTAATGTAAGTGATGCAAACTGTAAAGGCTATAATATTCAGAAAAATTATAGATTCGAAACTTAAACAATGATTATTTACAACTGATTTACTGTCGAGGGCAGAATGTTTAGTACATCACATAACTATCCAGACAATAGACAGTCCGATGTCCGCAATAGCATTATCCATATAAACCCATGAATGTCATCACTTTTCACCCATTAATGCTAGCATGAAATTAAAGAATCGCCATTGTTTGCTTACAGTGACCCAGCATTTTACTAGCATTAGGTGCGCGTTTAATATTCATATCTATTGACGAGCCTGTGTCCACAACCAGCCGTAAACGAAGTGTATGATTGCACCTAAACTCGTAGAGGGTTAAAGATCACCATAGCGCGTTCATTTAATAGCCACCACAACACTATAAACCGGCATTTTACACCTCGGTGAACAGCTCAGCTGTAAATCACGTGATTTATTAACGATTCACATTATTGGCAATAGGCTTCTACGGGGATGTGGAAGTGGCGTTCAATCTGCATCTACGTTAATAGAATGGACCTGAGTTGAATTGAATCTTCTGATAAGTAGATGGACAAGAAGGATTATTGTGATGAAGAAAGATACAGTAGAGTAGTGGGAAAGTTTTAATAACAAATAATCATTTGAAATATTAGTCGAATGCAGTATGTAAAAGAGGAGAACAGTTGAAACACTCCAATGATAGTAAAATAGTAGGACAGTTTTAATAACAAATAATCATTTGAAATATTAGTCGAATTCAGTATGTAAAAGAGGAGAACAGTTGAAACACTCCAATGATAGTAAAATAGTAGGACAGTTTTAATAATATTTATAATTATTCGAAATATCAGTAGAATTCAGTACGTAGAAGGAAAGAATTAAAACAATCCAATGATACAGATGAGAATCATAAAAAATCATTTTATTAGACAATCAATCAATATTATTTATTCATCCAGAACTCGCAGATAAAACAGAAAGATTAAAAGAAACAATAGGCTAAGGAAAAATATTAGGAACAGAGCAGTGATATGGAAGGCCGGTGTCTAACATAGACCTTATAGTCTGAGCGTGAGATTTTATATATAATTTATCATTGAATTTTTGTTATATGGTCAAAAATAAATATCATCCAATACATGAAGCTACGAAAATCGAATCAAAATTCATTCTTAATTATAGAAGACCAGTTTCATCAATCGTTTCGCATGAATCCCTTCAAAAAATTCTCACATTTCTTAAACCATTCCCATAGTTTACTTGAAGCTACGAAAAAGTGAATGAAAATTCATACTCAATGATAGAATCCAAGTTTTATCAATTGTTTACATGAATGCTTTAAAATCTCTTTTATTTCCAGCCCATTCCTATAGTTTACATTACTGCACCCAGAATCCCTCACACAGCAATTGTTTAGCCCATGCCATACATCGAACAAGAAGTTAGTTGCCATTAGACCGTCTCCCCTCAAACAAATACTCAATAACAAGTATGCAGTTGCCGCTCGGAGCGGCCAAGGGGCATTGCTACTTTGCATTTCGACTAGAAAGTGTATGTTTCATGAGGGTAAACATGTAGGAATATCATCGTGTCACGAGGGATATCCTGAAGGATGAGCAGGGTATCCTGCATAATACGGTTTTTTTCGAGGAGCAGCATTTTTTCCTGTGTTTTTCTCTGGGTTGACTCCCGATAAAAGCTTCGGGAATGATGGACGAGACTAGCGATACCAGATAATGTATGCTGAGCATCGACATGTAAACAAAGGAATATGGATACTTTTAGATGTGTGTGTGCGCGAGCGCGCGCGCGCGTACGTGTGTCACGTATATGGTTCAGTGATCGCGTCTACACGGTCCACTTTAGGAGATCGAGTTTACCTCCCGGCAGATTTTTTTCGCATTCGAGGAAGACAACATGAATCTGGATAAGTGAACCCTCTTTAAAAATCAGCCCAAACTTTTCCCTGGAGAGGGTCGAGTGTGCTCGCACCCAGTTCTTGTTGCAAGTTGTGGGGTGTCAAATTGTTCACTGACAGATAATGCTGCTCAAAAACAGATTTTCACAGAGAGGAAGCAGATTAACAAATACGTAATGTGTTTGAAAACATTCAATAAGTGGTTTATGGTGAGAACGAGATACCAACTTTCAGAATCCAATACAATAATTTATTCGTAGGAATCTTATTGATGTTGTGGAACTCCATAATGAAATGTGACTGGTGTAGCCACGAAACCGCGGTTCAGTGCTTGAAACAATAAAACAGTAGAATTGACATTATCTTTTAGTGTTTTATTTCAATAATTTATTGTATTTGGAAATGCCTTGTAGGTCTAGAATCAAAGAATCGTGAATCTTTCAAGATTCATCTTTATTGATATATTATAGGCTATTATTAAGGATGTGTATCCTTTCATCAATCATAATACATAATTTGTATTAATTGTATTATGCTCATGATGCATCAATACTTATAACAATGCATCAATACTAAAAAAAACCACTGACACTCTTCTTATCATATAGCATTATTAATTAGGATTTTTGTTCAATCAATTATTATGATTTGAAAGCAATTGAATAGTTACAATATCTCATTTCCTTCCTTCTTTATTCCTCATTGAATATTGTTTATATGAGAAGGTTTTGCTCCGTACTTCCATAGACTAACCAAATAAATTATTTTTGATAACACTTAAATCTGTATATTTCTCATTTTGTAACAATTCTATAGCCAATTTTAAAACTAACTATTGCGCCGCTTCTTTATGAATTTTTAAGTAGTAACTTCAATTTTCTCGAGTAATTCTGCTCTTTACTAGAGTAATTTAATACTGTATTGTGATTGATTCATTTTTGCTGTTTATTTAAAAAATTGTATTTGTAATTTTATAAGAAATAAATAAAATCAATTCCAATATTCAGTACTAACTCTTCAGGCAATAGATTACTCTGCCAGCTCACTCCGGTGGTATGGTACAAAGCAAGCCTGAATAGTCTCTAAGCAGTTGTTTTTCTATGAAATTTAGATCGCTATGATTTTTCCACTCGTAGAAAAGTGAATGTGGGAGTCTTCTTACTACTATTATACTCACAAACAGAATAAATTCGAAAACGGTTAGCATGAATAAGCCATTACTCAGTTGCCGAATGTATTGGCGTTTTTGGTCCGGTCTCCCACTAGTCTCTATGGACTCGCTTGTTGATTTATGACTGTATTTCAAACAGAGAGTTCACTCTCGATTTCTCTCTCGTTCTGTCTATCTCCTTCTCTCTTTATACTCATCCTCCCACAAACCATCCCTTCATCCTTATCTCTATGTTTGATGGATTTCCAAGTCCCCATGTAAAAAAGGCAAACCATCTCTATACACTTGATGCCTAATACATTTACATACCACCTTCTAAGCTAACAATGTTGAAATACGATATTGCTACTCTTCAGCGAACAAGATACGAATAGCTCTTGTTTTATTGACTTTACTTCACATCCTCTCTAACCCGTCAGTGTAGCCAGATTCAGTATGCACTTTTTGGAAAGTAGACCTCCATTATTTGGTCCACATTATTTTCCACATTCATAATCATTGCTTGGCTAGAATTAAATTTACATGTGAAGTTTTTTTTCATCGTATGGCTTTTTATCGGTGGGGATACCCTAACGGGTAGGTTCCACCTCACCTAATTGCACAATGTTTTGTGTCGGTCACCCATCCGAGAGCGGTCTTGAATGTTTGTTACTTAACCACATGATTAGTTAGCAACCGCTCTCACCGAGTGACCACTGATGTAACTACATGTGAAGTAATAGATTGTCACGACACAATATGCTGTCGAGATGGAAACAAGAGGATGAATAAAGATGATTGGAAAATTGAAGAAATAAAAGTCTATTACTGTATTCTTACACACCCCAATATTACACTCATCGCCAGTAACACCCTATTGAATTTCTCAAAAAACTCCATCAATTGAATGATTATTGAATGAATTCTTATATAAGTTTTGTTAAGGGCGGCTCTAGAACGAGATTAAAATCAATATTTTCTTCCCTGAATTAATGATCCAGTGTTCATTATAAATTATAGGAGCTGCTTCAACATCCCACATCAAATCACAACCAATTATCACATCATTCCTTATATTCCAATTTATATTATATAACATCCATCATTATTTTTTGAAGTAGTAGATATTCTCGAGAATCTTCGAAACAAATTGAAGCAATACTATTGAATTGATCCACAGAGAAATTTGGAAATAGGACGTTTTTTGAATATAAGAGACTGTGAATAGTTAAGAGACTGTCAATATATCTAGATAATAAATAGTTATTCTAATATTAATGCATTATAGATCATCATTATTATCAATAAAAATGATGTTTTGTTAGAAACTAATTCAAATATAAATTTAATGTAGGCTATGATAAGAATGTTTCTGAATATTGTAAAGTACTGTATTACATTATCTGTATAGATATATACAGATAATGTATAGATATAGATCTAATGATATAATAGATATAATATCTGTATAGATTCTTATCTGGTTCAAATGCTTGTAAAAGGCTCAATGTAAAAGTCTGCGTTCAACCCAAAATTGAATTTGAGCATGACAGGTTTCTCTTGGTATTTTATGAAAGGATCTATAGAAAACCACCCTCACGAGAGCGAAATTCGATGTACCCGAAAGAAAAAGGGTTGAAGGGAGTAGCGCCCTTTAACGACAACCTTATTAGATATGTAAAGTCAAAAGACTCACTGGCCTCCAATGTCATTCGTATTCATTCATCCCTTTTTTATAACATCTGTGCTTTCAGAATGACCCCACAAACCACCAATACCCCTCCCTCACTCACTTTATCGCTCTGTCTCTGTCTAGCTATCGAAAAAGAGCGCTTGCTCTTTAACCTTCACTTTCCTTATTCATTTTCCCCACTCTGATGAAGTTCTATTAGAAATCATGGAATAAATGGGCTTTTTGGAATTGTTTTCATTACTGTCAACATTACCCATTTTGGACGAAATTATTATAAATTTTTGAATGAATTATTCTTGGGCAAATACCTTTTGTTAAATTACTGACCTGCAATAATCATGATGGATGAAGAGTTATTCCAAGTATCTTTTATTGATACTGCACCCTCTACTCAACATAATTGTATTGTTCAGCCACATTCAACAAACCAATAACTTGGAATTTATTGTTGCGAAACCCGCTGTCTGTCCTCTTGTTTTGAATTTAACTTACTTGATTTTTCACATTAAATCTAATGAATTGCATCTTTCATAGAATGAATCCTAGAACGATTTTGTCCTTGAAACCTGAAATTTGCATTTCGAATGTATTTTCCATTCTTGATTAATTCAATACGACAATTCCATATCTAATCGTGAAAAATTCTCACTACGACTCCAATAATTGCGAACTGTCCTCTACAATCAACTTTATAGCTACTTAATTTAATATTTCATCGTTTCAAAATCCAGTTCCACGTGCTGACGATCTTCATCGGAGACTATGGGGTAGCAACAGCAGCATTATCAGCAGGCGGTCCGGATTTCACAATAATCAGCTTTGCTTTCTCTTTAAGCTTCTTCCGAGCTAGAAATCACCCTCCGGCGAGAAGAAAACTTTTTTCAAAATGCTTCAACCATAAATTTAATTAGTTAAAAGGCTGTAGAGTGGAACGTGAGCCTTGTAGCAACATATCGTTGCATCTTCTGACAATTTCAATGACAGGAAATGATTTTGCCCTTCCGTAAACTCAACCCTAAAGGGCATTGTCTTTCTCCCCCTCCCCACTCCCTTCTCCACCCTCCACCAACCGATCAGCGATGTTTTAATTTCACGGTACCATCGCGACTTACGCGTCTGTCTGTCAAATCTGCTCAATTGAATAATGCTTTCCGATTTAACTTTGTTACATGACTTGTTCTCTCCAGCGTACTGGTGTCCTTTCTCTTTTCACACCGCTTTCCGTTCGACTGAAATGAAATCTCTTTCGATGTTACAATTGTAATTGAACCAGTGATTGGCACTTGCTCTGATGCGTTTGCGATTTTCCTTTCGACTGACTTTAGTGATGGACGGACAAATGCTGTCTACGCCTGAGGACATCTGTTACTGTTTCACAACTCACCTTCTACAAACTCTCCTCAGGGATTTGGCCGCTCAAGGGACACACACACTGTCATATTGGTCCCTAAACAGTGGTAATACCTATCTCATATTTCTAGATTGCCGTATGAATTTTAGAAGCGTACAGAACAAGGATTATAATCTAATATGGTACTTTCACGTTTTTATTATGATTGTGAGGTGCCCCATTAATAAATACTGATTAAGTCCAGCGTGAGTTCTACTTTTGTAGGCAGGTAATAGGGAGAAGAATAATGATGAGAGATGAATGATGAGGTGATTTCTGAGTCAATATTGTAAAAAGAATGATTTAATCCTTATAATTCATTCATTGGTTATGAACTGTCATAACCGAATTCGTTCATGGTTATGGTGTGTAATTGAGTAACTCTTCTAGAGCTATTATTGTTGGCAATATCGCAATGATTTGAACAAAATTGGCTGGCTCACCTCTTCTCCTGAAACCCGTCCTGTAACATGACCAGAATTGCAAGAACTGATGAACTGAATCCAAAACAAATAACAACGATTCCTGATAATAACTTCAGTTTCTTGAGAGGAAAAGAGGAAGCAACGATGATAGCTGGCAAATGAGCGAACTAGGATGATACGCGTCGGTCAAGCAAATTGTGCGTGAACAGACAGAAAAAGCATGAGATTGGAGCTAGTGATGAGTGAAACAAGGAAAGGAGAGGAGTGAAATCGTGTGAAAGGTGAAGAAGGGAGATAAAGAATGCCCCGGATAAGGGATCTCGTCTCCATCCCCACTTATATTTTACTGTTATTAGGTCGGAGCTCAATATTTAGCCCGGCATTTTCGCTTGGGTTACTAGGCATGGGTATCATGCAAAAAGCTTCAAGCCCTGCTTTTCAACAGAGACGTCTTCTCCCAAGTTCGTTTCCCGATTTACGACAGCTTCCAACTTCCATTTCACCGCCCTTATGCCAACAAATTCTACTCTTTTTTCTTCTTCTTCTCCTTATTTTGCACCCTTCTTTATCTTGCCGGAGAGATAAGAGCGTCATCGTTTCATTCTCATCTTGGAGCGTTTTCGCAGTTCTTTCTTTGTAGATTCGCACCCAGCATCGAAAGCTTTCTCTCTAGAAGTAGATCTGTTCGTACTATTTTCATCCAATTTTCCTGGGTGATATTTCCTACAGCATAAACGTACTGATTTCCGATTGAGAAGTTGAAGTTCAAGGAGCAGCATTCGGGTTCTTGGGATACGCTAACAATCAATTTCTTGTTAGTTGAAACCTTGAGAAGATTTCTGAATCTACTGGAAATGTGATATGTTTGACCTCTTCGAATAGTAAATCTGCTTTTAGTTGGTGGAATTTTATGGAGAGAATTCTATTATAATTTCTACAACTTATTAGCTCCCAAAAACTAAATCGTCATCTTGCTTGCATCTTCTTAAGCAAAATTTCATCAGGAATAAATTGAATGAACTGATCCCATAAACTTTTCAAAATATTATAAAAATGAACTTATCAGTAATTTTATTATTATTTAAGTTGGATAATAAGACATTAGATAGAAAATTCAGATACAGGTGACTTAGTTGCTAGTTCATTATTTATTATTTTATTTCGTTTGTCACACAGAACTGCATCTAGGGAGCAACGCTCCTGCAGCAATTCGTCTCTAGTGGGAGTAAAGTATTTAATAAAATGAGTTTTTAACACTATCATTCACACATCTCTTACACATTGATCCATATATGATAAAAATGTTTTATTTGGAATTAATAAAGAAAGATAATTATGATAAAAATATCAATACATTTCGAGTTTTGAAATGCTCAACTGAATGAAACATTAGAGGCTATTTATTCTGTGGCTAGTATAGTACCAAAGGAAATGTTCACTTTATGAAAGAGATACAAGCACACCCAGTTCCGGCCCTAATAATACTTGCTCTACATTCATGATTGAAAAGGGATTCAAGCCTGAAAAGCGAACCACCTTCCTGAAAAGCACACTATTCTCTTGATTCAACCCTTGAGTAGAATGTCCACCACACTTTTATTGTCTCAATCAAACCAGAGTGTTGGGAAACGGGTGATGGTCATTAATCATAGGCTGTCAGCATTGGTGTTGATTGCCGGTTGTGGGTTGTGTCGCAACCGGACGCATCTTCGAGGTCCCGGGTTCGATGTATGAATATCGGTGACCCGTGCCTAATGACAACCCTCTAAAAGCCCGCATACAAGCCGCAGGGGGCGCCCACTTCTGAGAGGGCCTTTGCAATCCAGCGGAAGGCTTACAGTACTGTCCACCTCCAATGATGGATCTCAGACGGTGTCGTTACTGTGAAGACACTCAATGAAAGTTCTGAGGACAGGCATAAATCATGGATTCTCTCACCCTCCTAGACCTTACATTCAATTGCTGAACCCTCTTGCAGGGAATATGCCAGTCTTTAATAGATAGAGGTGTTCCCCCTTAACATACAACACATAATTTCAATATATCTTGCCTCTCCACACCCTCTCCAAACCTGTTGTTGTTGTTGTACCACTAAAAGTACCATCACCACTTCTCTGTGTATGTGTGAGTGTCTCCAACGGAACAATCCTCACAATGCACTTCTTGTCTTCTTTTTTATACATCGCTATTTCTGTACTTCCCCTATATTTATTCATCGCAACGTCCTCGCTTACTATCTGCTCTCTACTCCCGGAATGATTTATCACCAGAGGGCCGACTATCCAAAGGCGTTTGCTACTTACAAACCACTTGCGTTCACAATAATAGCTTCGAATGAGCCGGCTTTCCTAATAAGTGCATGACTTATTACCGGCGAATCATTCGTCTAACATCTTATTTTGTAAGATTAATCTGCGAATTTATAGCCTGTCGCAATGCGAAAAGCTGCTACTATTGAGCAATGGAGGGTATAATGCAAAATGTACAGGATAGAGTGAGCTTAGCATTGTATGAGCGTCATATGCTTGTGTAACTCGGCTCACATCAAGCTTTATGGTTCATACAAGTTATATTCGCACATTTTATTAAATTGTCAAATTGATTGCAAAATCTGCAGACAGTCTGTTCAAGCGATCAAAATAGAAAACTACACGCTTTCTCAAAAGACTTTACATGATAATTTATTATTCATAGAATTGAATACGTGCTTTGTACAGAAATATTCAAACTTCCAATAAAGTTGTTGAAATTTTTAAAGCATCCATTGATACGCTATTATTGTTTGACAATATATATTATTGTTATAACGAATCATTATTATCCATATTAATTGTTGCAATGAATGGAAGATATGGTTTCGAGAGATGAAGAACAAAATGTGATGTGAAGAAATTATAGAAAAACGAATTGGCAAAAGAAGAAGATCGTAAAACAAAAGAAGAAGGAAGCTCGATCCTGTATTTGAATGCATTCTTCTATTAATCCTTTTTTTCTTAATTTTCTCGAATCACTCACAGACTTTCAATGTCAATATATATGTTGGAGAGACTTGCATTCAACATTAGAATAAAATGCTTCTACAAATATTACAAGAAATTAGCAGCTGAATTCTGAATAACAAAATCTTCCACAAATATTAATTGTACTCGTATCGATTGAAATGTTAAAAAAAGGTCTTGAAGCAGAGCTTGTAAAGTTGAATCCTTAGACGGGTCATTTATGTTGAGAATTTTTTCATTCTTTATTAGAGAAGATGATCCTTGCAAGTCGGTATTTCAAATAGGAATCAACAGTGCTACATTGGACACTCACATTGCTTGTTGGATCATTTTTATCATCAATTACCAACGAACATGATTTTAAAAATCCCAAACGCCCCTATTCTCGTTTTCCGCACATCAGATTCTGGGTGACCATACAAAACGCGGTCATCCTCACGTTCAAGTGTAGGTGCTACTGTTCCGAAGACTCCGTTCCTTGCGGTGAAGAGAGCACCGGCGCGTGATAATATTTATGAGGGAGCGACGGAACAACTCTCAGCCGTCCACTCTGTTTGCCCATCGACGTAGAAAATAGGCAACGAATAAGGAAAACTTCTGGTCTTTATATCAATACAAACCGGGCATATAGAAGCTTGGGGCCCTGTTTTTATAGTGCCTGGGGGCGCCAACTAACAAGGTCCACTGACAGACAATGGGGAGCACTTAGTGGTGGACGCTCAACGGGGGACCATACTTGCGTCACGTTTCTCGTACCCTATTTCTTCTTCTCTCTCTCTCCTTTTTCATCGCCATCTTTCTCGCACCCCAGCGGTCAGCCACGCTGTAGGCTAACCGAAGCTTGGATGCTGGCACTTAATCACGTCCAGCTACCGATATCAAAGGAAAACAATGCTCCTGCTGATAGGAGGCTGCTGAAGGAAGTGGTCAAGTTATTAGTTCGGCAATCAGGATGACGCATGCTGGTGGGAGACTCTCTTGCCAAAGGATATTTCTTTGAAGAAAGTATAACAAGACAAAGATAATGCGTGCAAGAGATGGTTATAGCATACAATGTTTTGAACGAGGAATCTATGTCTACAGTTTTCTCGGATTATTTTTTAAAAGCTATCACTCTTTACTCTCAAGATAGGCTAGTCATGCAAGGGAATTAATGATTTCAAATCAAAAGATTAACTTTTTTGATAATCATTAATTGAAAAATTTGGAGAGTATCAAGCTTTCTGAAATTTTGTTAACCTGCTCTTGAAGAATCTAATAAATTATTACAAAATTCAAGGTGTAGAAGAACTGTTCAATTGAAACTTGATTGATTCGTTCATGAATAATATTATTATTGATGTTAATGTCTTTTTCATGCTCTTCATTCTTATTCTTATGTATTTTCTATTTCAATTCATGAAATATTACAGTAAAATTTCTCAGGATACAGAAGTATAATTTTCGAATCCACTTAGAAAAAATATTATTTTGAAAGTTATCCTTGGCATGTTATATTCATCTATTGCCAAATTTTATGAATCTTTGAATTTATTTGTTTCCAAATTCTCCCATTGAAGAAAACTAGTTTCAAAGATTTGAATTGGATCATATCAAAATTTGATTGATGAAACGATCAATGAAGCAAAATTCATCGTTCGGCTTGATTTGGAAAAAAAATCTGATATTTTTATTCTGAATCATAAATTATTCATGCCTACCCTCTCCTACCTTCTACTGCACAAAGTACATAATTATGCAGATTGAAAAATTACAGACGAATACTCAGTTAATGAGGTTTTGTTATAAGAATTTCATTTCCTTCACATATGTTTCCAACACTATCGCCTTCACATTTTTTTTGTGAGACAGTGAGCGCAAAGCCAGTTTCTGTGAGCGTTACACCGTGAAGAGCGAAAACAGCGCTTGGGTGTAGCAAATAAAAGCTTCTGTGACAGCAAGATGTGACTTGACCTGAGCTGTAATTAGATACAGCGGTGAAACGCCTACCAAACCGACCCTGATCTTGATTTTGCAATTGGATACACGACTGGACGTGTACAGAGAATGTTCATGCATGTCATACATTGCTACGGTACTAGGATCCATTCGAAATAACAAGTTGATGTGACACCGAATACTGGTTTCTCTAGGAGGAATCAACCACCAGATCAAATTGCTGAGAGAAAGTTCCTTAACTAGTATGAGAAATGTTTTGCAATATTATTATTCTTTTGTGAGTATGTACTATTTCTACAAGCTTGACAGCAATAAGATTGACTTCACATATGGCTTATTCAATGCATTAAGTATTCACTGATTAGCCTAGATGGGGATGTTTTCAGGCATAAGTTTATATACTTGAAGAATTATAAAATAGTTTACAATAGTATTAATAGTTTTTTTGTGTTAAACTTATCAATCCGCATTGATTCTCACAATATACTTCAATTCAGCCAATATGATCAGGATAATAGAAGCACTGGAGATAAGTGAAAATTATAAACATCTACATCAAATAATGAGGATATAATACCATTTAAGATTAACGATAGATTGAATAGAGGCTGAAAATATTGACAATTGATTAACATGAATATGATTGTAATAAACACACGGATGCGAAAACAAACCAATTCTATTTTTCCTTTTCTATAGAATTACAGATACAATAGAAATAGAATCACAGAACAACAAAAATCTATAGCAAAAACCATTTTTCCCCCATTTTTAAGTATTAGAAACTACTTATCATATGTCTTGAAATTAATATGTCTGAGCAAACGCAAGAAAATTGTTCATTTCAAATGTTCGAAACTGAATCGACTCCTTTAGAACTACTGAAACCGAATCAAGTTCATTGGAACCAAAATATTCCGCTTCCCTCGCATCGGACATCAAATTACTGTGGGAGAACAGAAATTGATAAAATATTCTAGTAACTTACATTAATATTACAGAAAAAACCAGTCAACCAGAAGAGTCTGACTTTAAAAAATCCACCTTCCTTCATAGCGATAACGTGTTAATTAATGATGGACCGGTATAGACTATTGTGGAAACAATACACAGAATTCAGAGACTCCAGACCGCGAATTGTCAGTGATAAATCATACGAGACGCGCGAATGATTCCGAGATGCAAATCGAATGAAACGTTGCAATCTGAGTGTCAGTTTCATACAGCCAAGCAGGGGCTGACGCCCGATAAGCGCAACATTATTAACTGCAGCATTGACTTGATCATTAATTAAGTCGCGATCAAGACTGCAATACAGGTCACGTGTGCAGATGTCATTGGTGATCTTGGAGGCAGTGGAGCTGGAATTATTTCAAGGGTGGCAGTGGTTTTGAGCCCATCGCGAATAGAAAGCAGGAAACGGAGCCAGATTCTCCCGATTTCTCGGTTTCTCATCAGTCATTCCAGCCCCTGTCAGTACCCACTCACTCTATCTCACTTACTCTCTCTCCCTCTCACTCAATCTATCTCTCTTTCGCACTCACTCTACTCTTCCAACTAATCCTTTCTCTCTCTCTGTCATACTTTCTCTGTCTCTCTCTAGCACACAGACCTCTCTTCCAACTAATCCTTTCTCTCACTCTGCTATACTTTCTCTGTCTCACTCTAGCACACATACCTCTCTTCCAACTAATCCTTTCTCTCTCTCCCACTCTCTGTTCCGGAGCTGTTGGTGATGTCTAGGAATGATTGATGATACCTTTACCCACCCTCCATACTACAACCGAAAACCCTCGCTTTCATTTATATCATCTTCATTATCTTCAACAATCTTATCTAATTATTCAACCATTATACGGTGGACTCCATCTCTTCGCTACAGTGTCCTTTGACTCGGCCCCAGCGATCTCCAGCTTAAACCCCCCTTCCCCCACCACTCACTTCCTTCTTCCCAAATAATCAGACTTACAGATTTTCCAGCGACATTTCCTCCCAGACTGGCTAACCGTCCGAGCGTAACAGAACTCAGAGGGAAATTAATCAATCAAAAATTTTCCCGTTTTTATGCAGCATCTCTGAAAAGTCTTTACGGTCCGTTTATCGCGGTGCATTCATTAAATATAGAGCGGAGAAGTAGAAGATGGATCGAGCTAATGGCTAATTTCCGGATTGTAAGGACACGACTGTGTTGTGATAGAATTATGTTTTTGACGATTTCATGGATATGAATACTCTGGACCCCAACAAATTCGTATGGGCTATGATTGATTTCATGAGAAATAATGATAGTCTCTAAGTTTATATAGAGAGTGTTGATAATATATGAGTTCCTGAGTATTTTGACCCCTGAGATTTGAATTCAAATGAATTTATTCCTATAATAATTTTAATCACTGAGAATAACATTTTACTCGAATTTCACAATCTACATTCATTAGAAAATATGATTGAGCTCCCTTCACGAGTGTCGAATCACATTTAAAATCATAGATTCATCAAGGGATGTGTCAAAAAATATCCTCCTTGTCCTCACAAACAAGATAAAATTAGACCACTGGAAAATTTTTTGAAAGAAAGCGTCCGATGTCAAAATGAAAAATAAAAACCTGTATCACAGTGAGTTCTGAGTAGATTGAGGTCTATAATAGCAATTGACTCAAACTAGTCTAAAGCTCCTGTTAATTTTCCTTACGAGTTCTGTGAATACCGAAAAAAATCTTGCTAATTTTTGAAACGGTCGTTTCTTCATTGGTCCAATCTCCTGTCATGTATGATGTAGAGACCAAGATGGAGGTTGAATTCTACTATATCTACGAACAAACTTCAAAAACCAACAAATCCTCTTATTGAAATCATCGTCCCGTCCCCGTGTGATCTATTCAATTATTCCTATCTAGTTCACGACATATTACACATTTCACAACATACAAGACTTCCAGATTGTATCCACATGATTAATCCAGATTGACAAGGCTGGAGGCGATGAAACGTTTATAAAGATAATACATTTTGCATAGAGGGAGTATTATGCAGTCAACAATAACAAGTGACCAAGGTTATTACTCAATACAGATTGCGAATATTTTACTTCTGTTTCAGCTTTGTTGGCCTGATAAAAACAGAGGGCAGCTGGGGGTACAAAGGAGCCCGAAGGTCACTGCGAAACTGTTGATGCTGTGATAGTTTTGATCCTGTAGAAGCTATTATAATGTGGATGCTTTGATTCGCTTTTGTCAAGCGTTCGGTATTATGATGGAGGGGTCAATCTACGTTTCGAAACAGAAATTCTTCAAAATATTCCTTTCCAATTTTTCGGCAAAATAATCCCTACCGGTTCAACCCCATCAATGCTAGAGGGGTGTAGTGACCAGTGAAGGGTGCTCCACAACTGTCAAAAATTATTAACGGCAGCTTATTATGACGTGAGCGTTTAATTTTTCGGGCAAGATCACGGTTTCCCACAGTTTGCATAGTCTGGACAGGCTAGATCTTTTCCTGGAGCGAGGGTGGAACTCCAGCCGATCAAGGGTGAACAATCAATGGAGGAGTACTCTTGCTCTATCCATCGCAGAAGGTGTACAATAGATGCATAATCGCGTGCAACAATTGAATGGAGCCTGATTTGTAAGATCTACACGGTTTCACAATAGCGATTCCGACAGTGACATTTCAATAGAATAACTTTTGCTTATACCTAGCAGCTAGTGGGATCCAAGTGTTGTGAAACCAACTGCAACTACATAAGTACGTTCTCATCCAATCTCTTGTATAGTTATCATATTCAAGAGCATATTGCAAATTGTTATGCTCTCTGGACTTAACTCTGGAAGAGCGAGGTATTCAGTTTTAGAATTGTTCAGATATTATTCCAATAAACAGTGTTTATTGACTATAATTGACTATAAGTTTATTTACTATAATTGTTTGTTTACTATTTTCTGGACTTAACCTGGAATATTGCGAGGTGATTCAGTGAATTGTTCATGTCTTATTCATAAACTTCATTGACTATAATTGATAGTTTTCTCAATATCATGAAATCTATTGTATAAGCACATCTCACTGACTAGATAATATTATTTGGATTGTCTTCATTCACGTAGGGGAGTTATAAGGCAGTTTAAATAGTAGACAGGAAAATAGCAGTTCCATAGCATTTCAATAGTAGAAAGCAAATACGTAGATAGAAATAGCAGTTTAATTTAGTAGATAGCGAATATAAATAGCAATAGAAGTTTAATAGTAGATAGCAAATATAAATAGCAATAGCAGTTTAATAGTGAACTAGTTAAGGCAGGCAAATAGTAGCAGTGGGGAAAGCTATTATATTTGTAAAGCAGTTAATTATTGCAGTCTAACATTGTCATAAAGTAATTAATTATATTCTGTAAGGTACATAAAATAACCTTATCTTCTCATTGCAGGAGAATTCTACAACTATCCGATTCTACTGGAACTCACGTTTTCGGAACAGGCCCCTGACTTCCAATTAATATTAATAGACTCACAAAATTGATTTTGTGATTGAATTCACTCAAGTGAATGACCTGAAATTTATTTGTCCATATCCTACTGAACTTCGAGTTATTCATGAATAATTTGGCAAAATAACATTTCCACGAACATAATTTGACAAACGACAATTGAGTCTCTACTCATTCACGTGAACGAACTACCAGCAAACTGTGAGAAAACATAATGAAGGCAGGACGTAGTCATTTCTATGTAAACGACGCGATAAAACTACAGAAATCACTCCATTTATCTCGAGTTTTGAAAGGCTGATGGCTCTGAAATTCCACTCGCACTGTCTTCTCCTAGTTTCGAACTTTTTTGAAGACGATAAATTTCCGGAAGCGATTTTTGAACTCGCCTGAGCGCTGCAAGAGGTCGTTCACGAAATGTTATCCGCATGACATGTATTGGATGCAAGACTGTTACAGACAATTAACACTTGCCTACATAAACGGAGCGCGGATGATAATAAAATAGATTAATGTTCGAAAGTAGACAATTAAGACAACGAGGGGCGTCTGAATTTCTGTTTACAGTGATGGTGAGATCACTCACGCACATTATAGTCGTTCATAAAAATAATTCTTCCAGATGTAGAAGAGTTTCTTATCTACTGTCCAACTTAAGATGCTATCTACTCATCTTCTTTGATTTATAGTAATAGCAGGAAACTGTAATTCCTTTACTTTGCTTAAAAATGGAATAGTAGGAGTTCACAAAATAATGTTATAGATTAACTTTCTGTGTAGTAGTGAAGGTGATGTTGTGATAGTTATCCATACTGAATAACAATACTGTCAAAACCACTTATTAACAAATCTAGTTTTATCATAGGTCTAAGTTTATTTGTATGAATTTTCTTGCTCTTTTTATTCCACAATAATCTCTCCAAGCATTCTCATTTAATTCATTTGTGCCTTGTAAAATATCTATTTCCTTTCTTTGCTTTGTTACTTGTTTGAACCTCCATTGCTATGACGTTTGTAGCAACCGCCCATTGTGGGAGGAGCTTATATCTAGGCCAATGGCAGGCGTTCACCTTGATAGGCGTTCAACTCCCAATCACAGCGCTCGGTCACGAGTATCAATTCTGCTGCACTGTACTTTGGTTTACCAGAGATTTATGATGGTGTAACAACCGAAACTGCAGTATCTTGTTGATTTATTAAGTATGTGGTTTTGACAACATCAAGTGTTCTCATTCAGTCTGATAAATTACTTTAAAATACAGCGTGAGCTACTATTTATGATTTGTAGAGTATACAAATATTACATATATTGACAGAATATACAAAAAAATTCCATCTTCACTAGAGAATAAGAATATTTTCATATACAAAGACAGTTTTATTTAGATTTGTTATTGTTATTGTTATAATAGAATGAAAATGAAGAATATAATAATTACAGAGTAATATACAGTAGAACCTTGGTTATACGAACCCCGATTAAACAAATATACCAATTTTTAAAAATCCACAACAATTTGATTTGGAACTAGTTATCTTACAAAGCTCATGCGATAGAATCTATATAATGTATACGTCGTACAATATTAAAAAACGTCTCCAATCTACAATTTTTTTCATATCCACCCCAACAAGCTATTTCTTCTCGCAGGCTACAATTGAAAGCATCCGACTAATGAAGTTTGAAAGAATTTGTGGTTCAGAAGACGTCATTCCAGTCAGCTAGCTGGTGTGTTCTAGGCGAAATAAAACTCAAAATGCGACAGCTACACACTAGTTGAAAATGTTTTCACGCTTGATGGATAAAGACTGAACAGTGCCTTGTTTTACTAGCTGCAGTTGACTTCTGTCCACACCCTCCTTTGGTGAAAAAGGTATTTCTCACTTGTATTTTTCATTTGACTTCCCAATACTCCAAGAGTGAATGACAGTCGAAATGAGGCGAATTATTCTCTGCTAGCATGCTCTTGAGTAAATAATAATAAGACAGCGGTACGGAATCCGAGGTTGTTTCTACGCTGCGCTGAAGGTTACGGTGTCTGATTACGAGTGTCATTCTCACCCTGTTGACAGGGTTGCTTTCTAACAAAACTGTCGAAATCGAGTCTATACTTTCCTTCTTCTAGTGGTAGTAGTAGTAATGGTAGTAGTAATTATAAGTATAAGAAAAGGAAACTTCTGCTGATGTAGCTCGTTTTTCTGGAGCCTCATCCTCAGCTTTGAAAGAATTATCATAAAATTCTTCAGCTTTTTCAAAAAAGAATTGGATATGAATAAACTTATTAACACAGTGAACCGGATAAAGATTGTATTAAATTAATGTTAATCGTTTTCCCAGTCTATTGAAATTTGTAGAAACATGAGCGTTTCAATCTGTCTTTCAAACTGTGAATACTCATATCTAAAGTCTTCAAAATATTATAACTCTTCTCTCAAAAATTCCTACGGCTTTTAGGTAGTCTACAGCTAGTGTAGAATTCGATCTTAGATTTTTAATACTACAAGCTAGAGACCCAAAAATGAATGTGACATAAAAACCATTACTATCAAGAAATTGATAAAAATTGAATGAGGATTCCTGGAACATTATTCTAAAATTATAATGAACGGTTTTTTGTAGAGTGTGATCCAAGGAGAAAACATTTCAATCAATCTTCGAAACGCGAGTTAAAATACAATAAAATTACTAAATTTAGGTTTTCAAAAGCCTCATTGACAAAAATTCACAGCCAAAACTGCTGATTGGAGAGAAAAACGGGCTTCATACTTTGAATAAAAATAAATCATTGAAATAAATTTAATAAAATTTAATTCTTAATAAAGAATTAAGATAAATCATCAATCTCTGAAAAATATCACTCACATACTTTAAAATTGAGGCTGAAAACATTGCCACAGCACGGAGTATACAGTATCAATATTACATCAATCAAAACAAAAAATAGTAAAAGAATTCAAGTTGTAAACATAACGACTGCTCCAAGTATTTATAGCTCAATCGTTTTGCTATTCAACAATAACACATTACAGTTCAGAGCGCGCGCGTCATGAGTTATTGAATGTCTGAGACAATAACTGCCAAGGATGGGTTGTGAGGGTACCAACAGGAACATGCCTTAATGAGGCATTTAAAATAAACAGCGCGACTATTCACGCCTTGGCAATAAATAATTACTGCTCCAAACATAAGTACACAAGTATTCGTTGGCTACCTATGCCGAGCTATTAGGAGTCCGCGACGTTAGATAATAAATCTGCAGATAAATCATAGGTCTTATAATGGTAACATCAGTGAGGGGAAGATGTACGGCCGAGCTATTCTGACTTGCGCTGAGGTATATACACTTATCCCCGCAATGTGTCACTCTTAATTCTTCATGGCTGACATAGCTCACAGTAAAACTGTGTTGTTTACACCGCCATAAACAAGCCAGCTCGCACCGAGCTTGTTAAAATATTTTTCTAGCTGCGATGCCGATCAATCCAAGAAGTAATGTCTGTTGAGCGTTCATAAATGACTTACAGTAGCTAATTTACTGTGTGGGGAGTAACTTACTCTGAGATTCAGGCTTTCATAGGCCAACTAATTTAATTTTCTAAAGGTATTTTTTAACAATACCGCTCAGGTTTAGTCAAAACTAAATGATTATAAGCACCAATATAGACACTAAAATTGACTTGAAAAGTAAGATTGTACTCACAAATTATTGTGTTCATGATAATTTCGCAGCGCTGTGCTGCATCATATAGATCAATAATATTAAAATAAATAATAATGAATTTTCTACATTAGCATGAATCTTTAGGACATTGGTTTAGGAAAGGAAGAATATTTGAAGTTTTATGGAAATCAACATTAGGCTCGTCTCATTCAAATCCATCACCAATTCTCAAAGCTATCAGCACTGATACAAAACAATGTATTTGTTTAGTGTGCTATAACCGCTTAAACATTTGAGAAGAATTAAATAAATTACTGTATTCTCAATTAAGAGAACAAATTTGCGATAACTTTGTTCTCAAGACATTCAAAACCATGAACAATAATTCTCAAAGCACAGTAAAGACAAGAAGTATGATTGTATCTCGTTAGTATATGCTATTATTGTTCATACATCCAAGAAAGATGAATAAAATACATTCTAACTACGTATTCTAAAATTACCCTGCATTCAAGTAAAATAAAATAATATTACAGTATCCTCATGATTCAAAAAATATTTGCGATGGCCGGGAATCGAACCCGGATCAACGGCTTGGAAGGCAACTATGCTCACCATTACACCACCATCGCACATAATATACATTTTGCTATCGATGAAACATGAGATACTTATAATATAATGGAAGAGAGACCTGGAAGAGAAAAGTCACGTGACAGCTTAGAGTCAATAAGCACGCGACACAGAGATAGCCGATGTTCACTCAAGAAACAGTTTAATCAAGATGTAGTAACTTGTTACTCAGAATCAACTATTCGATTGTTAAAGCTTGATCACAAGTCTGATCACCCCAAATTCAGATTTCCAAAACTGTCTTATCCAAAACACAAAGTTTGATCAGACTAGAGGTCACACTAAAATCGTAGAACTTGGCCAGTCGTGCACTGAAAACTCAATCAACCAGTAAAAATACGGTTGTTCTTCTAGCTCTGCTAGTCTGGCTAGAACTTGTCTAGGAAGACTCAATCCTAAAAATGTTATTCTTAAATTTGAATCTTAAGAAATTCTAGTCTAATGAAATTTTGTGTTTTGAATAGGATAGTTTTGGAAAACCATAGATGAACACTTTAATATTGGAGCTCTTCTTACAATTTATCCGCTCTGGCTAGCCTTAGCACTTGTCTAGGCGGACTCAATCCTAAATCTTGTTATTCTAGGCCAAAGAAATTTTGTATTTTGAATAAGATAGTCTTGGAAAATCATAGATGAAGTTTTTAATCTTGAAGCTCTTCTTACAATTTTTCCTTGACAACCCTTGTCAATCCTCAAAAATACAGTTGGCTATACCGATCAGGAGTGCAAATACACACACAAAGCAAGAGAATCAATTTCGTCAAAGGCGCATAATTCACAGCAGGCATTAGAACACGTCACATGCAAAACAGCGCTCGCCGATTTTATTACGCGAACGCCCAGCACAAAAATAATAAAATAACTCTATACGTCACAGCGTGCGCTCATCCGCGAGAGAAATATAATATGCAGGCATAAAGTTGTATAGAATAAGATAAGAGAAAATAAGTGGAAAACGCCGGATAAGGAGACAAACAACGAAAAGAAGAAGGGGAGAAAAGCGAAATGCGAAAAGCCTCCCCGACCACGTCGGTTACAGATGTCATAAAATTGGAGCAGCTCACTTTTGGTACACAGCGTGCTTGCTATTCATATTTCTACTGATTGCAGATTTTCAGATTCCTTTATTTTTCTATCTTCATCTTCTTCTTCTTCATCTTCTTCTTCATCTTCTTCTTCTTCTTCTTCTTCTTCTTCTTCTTCTTCTTCTTCTTCTTCTTCTTCTTCTTCTTCTTCTTCTTCTTCTTCTTCTTCTTCTTCTTCTTCTTCTTCTTCTTCTTCTTCTTCTTCTTCTTCTTCTTCTTCTTCTTCTTCTTCTTCTTCTTCTTCTTCTTCTTCTTCTTCTTCTTCTTCATCTTCATCTTCATCTTCATCTTCATCTTCATCTTCATCTTCATTCTTCTTCTTCTTCTTCTTCTTCTTCTTCTTCTTCTTCTTCTTCTTCTTCTTCTTCTTCTTCTTCTTCTCTTCTTCTTCTTCTTCGTCTTCATCTTCATCTTCTCTTCCTTTTTCTTCTTCATCTTCCTCTTCTTCTTCTTCTTCTTTCTTCTTCTTCTTCTACTACTCTTTCTTCTTCTTCCTTGTTATTTTCTTCATCTTCCACACCCATCCCATCGACTCCGCCCCCACCCTCAGAGACTTTTCTCATACCGTCTTTTCTCCGGCAAAAGTCGTTTCCAGTATCTCTATTTGCAAAATTAGATATGCGATACGTTGCAAGAAGTTTACGACTGAGACTGCTGCTTCCACTGATTGATATATCGCTGCTGGGTGAAACTCGACTCCATTTCCAGTCGCTTTTCAATTAGGAATCCACTGCTGACGGTTCCGCTCGATTTTCACTTGCAAACTTTTAGTAGGCTATATTGCCAACTCCAGTATTACTTATGATGCTCATCATTACGAGTGCAACTGAATTGATAACTTGCTGTATCACTGCAGTAAATTTTTAACGAATTTGCACAGGCCGTTTGTAATGGATCGTATAAGTAAAAATACTTCTATTTTTCCTCATTGTTCAAAGGAACAAAATTTGAAACAAAATTATTAAAAATGTAAGAAATGTTACTGCTAATGGAGAGAAAACTTCTCACAAGAGAATGAATTATTGAAATAAGTGAATGCAAAATAATGATGAATAAAAAATTGATGAATTATTTTGAAATAAATTGTTATTATTTACAGAGTGAAAAGTGTGAATAAATAAATTTTTTTCAAAAACCAATATTACAAATACAAATTTACAAACATTTACAGTTAATAATACAAAGATTTATTAGTGAAAATCAAATTAAAATTGTTATGTTACATGTGTTTCTGTTTGGAAAATAATTTACCTACTCCACTATGGCAAGTCATGTTCTAGAGTAGGTTTGTGTTTTTGTGAACGAATAAGTAAAATGAGTGTTAGTTTACAGGTAGCCTAAATACTATGACTGATTAATGAAAGTCTATTCATTAAGAAATCAAGAAGCATGTTTTGGCTGTACCATTAACACCAGTATCAATCTGTGATTGTCTCTAGAAAGCGTGGAAAAAGAGTATGAAACATTAAAATCCCGTTTGAACTTTCGGCTACATACGGTTACAACCTCAACGCAAATCATGTGTAAGTCATTTTCCCATATTCATTCCGTCACTCCAGCTTAAAAGCTTTTTTAAAATTTCAATTTGTCCGCCAATTCTCTAGGGAAAATCAAATTCTCCAATTTCATTCAATCTTGGACAAGCTTGAGCAAGAAACTAGAAGCAAAGCAGATTATCTAGAAGGCTTTCCGACCCGACACCGAATGGGGAAGTAAGGACCTTGGTCTCATAAATATATTGACGATGATTGAATCTGAGCCAGCCGCTACCTTAGACTTCTATCCAATAAGGGCTGGCATCCTCATTCGTCCGAGAAAACAGGATTAGGAACCGGACAGATGTAGGGAAAACGCCCTTTGGAAAACGGACAGTGGAAGACGCTGCGTAACGTCATTATTAGCCAACTGCTGTGGAATCTGATATCCGGAGGATTTGGACACTAAAAACGTACGTCCACCTCTTCCCCTTTCCCAATATTCAACTGCATTGACAGGAAATCTTCGAATTTCTTCCACACGTAAGACTTTTCTGGGCCTTACGAAGCACTCATATAGTTTCCTGTTGCGAGGGCTCTCATGCTGTCGCCCTCTTTATTACACACTGTAGCTAATAAGCGAATTCTTGTGATTTTTCGCTCTGCCAGGCTTGGAGAGCCAAGACAGGAATGGAAGGAGATTCAGATTCTTGTTTTTGGAAATATGATCAATGAATTCCCATTCAGTCTTGTGGAATTTTAGTGTCTGAAATTCAAATTCCAATTGTTATTTGATTTATGGGGTGAATAACATTCAATTTTTTTCGTTAATCAACCAATACAAAACATTGATCAATAATAATGTGAAACAATAATATATTATTTGTATGTTACAAATAACTTACTTGTAATGCTTCACGTCAAAGTCACAATTGTTTCATATGAGGAGCATTGATGCATATTCATTGAGAGAAAGAGCATCCTTGAAACGTGTTTGTTACTGTAACGAACAATGCACAGTTGGCAACTATGCTACAGTGCGAATAGGATAGAACATCAGCAATGTGAAACAATAATATATTATTGTTGATCACTACTCGTAATTTTATCACACATAATGCATTCGTATGAGATAACTAGGGATGGGTATCGATAGAAAAAACATCGATTGAAAAACATCAATCTTTTTAAACATAGATGCTTTTAAACATTTTAAAAACATCACTCTGAACCGCTGTATTGTCTCTGATAATATCTTATTGTTTGCACAATTTATTATAAAATACTTGATGAATTTTGTAAATTAATATTGATTGCAGGAAGAAGAAAACAATCTAAAACGCCAGTTACAGAAAAAATAAGACAGAGAAGTAAATGGTGTGAAAAGGCTTCTACAAGAAAAGAAATACCGTACTTGGTTAGTAACGGGCGGGGGGTCGGAGCTATTTTGGCGATGTACTGCATGCAGTTTAGTAGCGCCAGGAGATCTTAATCCCATCAGATGTCTAATGATCTCGCGTGCCAATAAAAGCACAGCCACAATAAAAGCAGCCTACAACCCTTCTTGCCTTTTTGGGGTACACTGCTTCCGTGTTTACGGCGAACGACTTTAACGGCACCCCCTACGTCACCCCCACCCAGCAGGTTTTCCCAATTTGGAAAGGGGCGGATGGACTTGCCAGACAGTCAGTCATCCATGACTTTTTCTTCTCGCGCTAGCACTCCCGCGGCGGGAGTAATGTTGGCCTCAAATTAGGAGTAAAGGGACACACATACCAAGAGGTCTTCGTTGTTAGAGCAGTCATTATATCGCAGCGTCACCGCATACTGAGCTTGCTGGATCACTTTTTATTGGTTTCAACGCTGGACCAAGCGCTGAACCCGGTAGCACTCCAGCAATAAACTATAGCATCGTAGGCTCTTCGGCCACTAAAATTTAATGGGACGCTTGTACATTCACACCCTTTTGAACGTGTGCACGCTCCTGAGCGCGGTAGCTGCTTTATGCGTTGGCCTTTAACAAGCAGACGAAGGCTTTGCCGAAGTCAACCTAATAATTAACCAGGTCCATTACATGGATAATCCCGGAGAGCGATGTCTCATAATAGTCGCTATTATCACCGCCGTGATCCCGCAGACCATTACAGTCACATACTGTCTTTACTACTCCAACACTCATGAAAATTTGGAGCCAACCATCTTGGAGCTAACACTACTCGAACTGTATGTTTATCTCTACAGACAAGTATAGTAACTTTGTCAAATAATGGCTTTAATGATTAAAAAAAAATGTAAATCAATCTTCAATAATCAAATAATAATGGAACACAATGTCAAACATTTCAATTTCTTATTGATTCATTTAAATTATTGGGCATTCAACTACTTATAAGGCTATATTATTTTAGCGATTCTCACTTGAAATTTCTAATGATGTAGTTTAATAATATAGTTCAATTTCAATTCAATTTATTTGCCAAAGAAAATATAAGCATTACAAATAAATATTTCTTTCTTATAATAATAGTTGTAGATTAATCATTCCAGGTGAAGAATAGAACTCTACTGTCAGCAAGTTGATAGAAATCTGGTGAGTCAATTTCAATTGTAAAGTAAAGGACGGCAATGGAATAAAATAAATCATTGAAATGATTTATTATTTTTCTGACATGTCGAATAAGAACATGTCATCTACCACTAAATCAAGAAATAAGACAATTGGAATCGACATGACTGAACCGAAATAAAAGTTTAATCTTATAAGAAGGATTTCAGAGTCATATACTTATTTCTCAAGGCTATGTTGTCGATAAAAAATGACAATAGTCGCTTCCAAAAAACTTGCAGGGTGAGATAACGTGCAGTGAAATATTATGAGCCGAGAAGAGGTGATCAATCTATGAAAGGCACAACCAAAACTGAGAAAATAAATCAGGTCTTGTCATGTCTTGACTAAAAATGACAAGGTGGTGATCGAAATACCGTGAGACTTTTATTTGTAGAGCGTAAAAAACACGAATTGACAGAAAGTACTCAAGGATCACCTGTTTATTTAGTATTATTTTTTAGCAAGAAAAAGGACAACCATAAACCATGTCAGGGGTGTCGAAAAATGGTTATTCGGATGGATCAAGATAAAACACGCACTAGATGCATGACCTATCGTTTCTTCGCATCTTTCATAGACCAGGCAATGTGGAAGAATGCGTCACTCTTTTCTGAAACTCCAAAACTCTTTTTCATCAACTTACAATATAAAATAACAATAAAATTGATTTAATTTTGAAGGGTAGCTCAATGTTCCATATGCAATCGAATCAACCCCAATAACTGGGTTCACGTGTTTTTTTTTTTGTTTTTTTAATAATTCACTTCCAATAATACGTCATCTTTCAAGCGTCTCCAGCAATATTGTATGTCTGGAACTATTGTAGTGTGGTTTAAAAAAAGCATTCGTGATCTCAGCTACAACAATAAACAGAACACTAATCGCTCCTCATTATAGATTTTTATCATTTCTCACTTTCAAAAAATTATTGGAGACTGAAAATTTATTATTCCTCTCTCTTCTCTCAATCATGCTTGTGAGATAGTACCTATCTAAAACTGTTTTGCTACTGGTGATGCTCACATAAATCTGTGACTTGTGCGTGAGTGTTGAGAAGAAGGATGAAAAAGTCTTCGAAATGGAACGAATAAGCTATACCATAGATAACAGATTAGACTCCTATCTCTTCTCTATGGCTATACCGACTCGCATAATAATACTTGAAAAAATATTTGTTATAATAATGTTACTGAACTCAATCTCATTTTAGCTCATTCAACTTGCATACATACAAACAGCTTCCAGTGATTATCATTTTTGCAAACTTATTGTAGCCAGACTTTGTTTTTTCTTCAAAAAAATTGTGCGATGGCCGGGAATCGAACCCGGATCAACTGCTTGGAAGGCAACTATGCTGACCATTACACCACCATCGCACCATGAAAACTTAATGCTTACGCTGAAATATAATATGATTAATTATTCATTTCATTCCGTAAATTATGGAATACAGTACTGTAATGGATGAATGGATAATCGTTAATTTAACGATAATTCTCATGAACAATAAAAAATTGAAAAAACTAATTTAAACTTTTACAAGAATTGAAAAATGTGATTATTATTACTATCAATCATCCATCAATTTTTTTCATGAACAAAATCATTCTTTGTGATTCATTTTGCATTTTGATAATATTATAGATTATTACAATTTATTATAATTAAAAACAACTAGGCTACGACAGTAAACAGTATTAGCCTAGTGCGATTCACGTCAAGAAGTCAGCATTGCTTAGATGGGAGTTTGCTATCCTCGTTCAGCACAAGGCAGTTGCTGATGTCTCTATCCTATTCGTACTGTGCATAGTTGCCGCACTGTGCATTGTTGTCGCATACAGTCCCAACAAACACGTTTGGTGCAGTTTTCTCTTTCTCTCTCAATGAAACTTGACATCAATGCTCCTCATATAAACAATGCTGACTTCTTGACGTGAATCGCACTATAGTTGTTTTAACTTACAAAGCGGTTGAATGGAATACAGCACATAATGAAACGAGAATCCTTCTTATAAAATCCATCAAATGATATTTCCATTTCATTATCATTACACATATACAGTTCTGTACTACATAAAGGATTTCATATTTCTCTGAACAATAGTGCAATCACAATTTTCAAGCGCTCCCTGAATTATTTGGTTGACCGGGAGAGCCTCTGGCGGGCGGAACACACCAATACAAAATTTCCGGGCGAGTTAATCAGAAGATAAGACTGTCGCGGTGAAATACGGCCAGACATCAATAATACAGTATTTACCCAGTCGGTCGGACGCGCTCACACGTATATCACACGCCTAGGCAGCAATAGATAATCCGGGGAAGCTATGCGTTGATTGGAATTCCCCTGCCTCCCCCTTTCGACGATAGGAGGGGGGTTGAACTTGGTAAGGGTGGACAGAGACTTCAGTAAATTGTACCCCCAACCCCATCAAATACGTTGGTGGATCGGGGTAGACCAGGCTTTAATCACACCATGCATCATAGTGGACAATTCGAACCTATCTAATCGCTTTATCACCTAACCTAACCCTTCCTCTTCATCATCTTGCACCGTCATCGCTTGCAAAATAGAAAATAGATTACGTGTCTATTCTAGTAGACAAGTTCGTTACCGGTATGAATTATGCAGAAAATTGCATAGCGCCATTATTCGATGCATGCTGCGTGCATTGATGCAGTGCCCGAGGCAGAAGTGGGGGAATGGCGCGAAATTTTGACAGCATGATTTTGAAATGATTGGAAACTTGATTAAGTGCAGTGTTTTCTAAAGTAAAGGCCCGATGAGTGGAATAGAGATGGAATGAGGTGTAGAACGAGAATAGATAGATAGATAGATAAGATATTCCAAAGAACACAATACAATACACCAAGTACAAGAAAAGAAACAAAATAATAGAAACTTGTTCAAGTTGTAACATGTTGTCAAAATAGAAGAGAATAATAAAATCCATCGAATCCAGTCACATTCATTTGTCGTAACTATAGTTCAAATTATTGTAATGAATGAGACGTACACAAAAACTCAGACATAACCAAATTTTCAAAAAATAGTCTCCTTAATGCCAATAATCAAGTTCTTTTATTCTCAAGAATTATATTTTAAAAAGCACAAGCTTATTCTCATTTCTACTCATTTTAGTCACCTTCAATACAGATTCATACTATCGAAGTGCTTTATTCTCCACACAAATTTTCAATTATGCCTAGTGTGATTTTAACTAAACTACATCAGAATGTTTCATTTTTTAAAGTTTTCACTTTTCAATAATAAAATAAATTATTGTGATATTATTCTTTTGTTGACATTAGACTGCAATATGTCATTGGTTCTCAAGTCAGCAACAGCAACAACAATAATTAACTGTAATAAAATACATATTATGTAATAAAATACATAAATACATATATTATATTATGATGCCATTCAAGCATTTACGGGTTACAATCATCATGCGAAACCATTATCTTTTCTTTGGGTCAATTTAAATTTTCTAGTTTAATAAAAAAACGCAGTGTTTATATTTCTACAAATAACGCTGCGCTTCATCTCCCAAAATTGAAGGTCGGTGCGTTTCTAAACCAGTAGATTCATATGTCGCTAAATCAATTGATTTTTTTTCAACTCAACGCTGTTCCAATCCAATAAAAAACAATATCTAAGGCCGATGACCGATTATGTCCGGTAATGAATAGCCTGAAAAGCAAGAGTAAATTCCTCCTACACCTGAATATGAAGAAATAAATAAAAATAAAAACCATCAAGGATCGAACGTCTCCTTATTTGAGTTGGTATTATATCGACCGATGAAAAAGATCAAAGGAGCACCGTCCGCTCAACATCACAAACTAGACCCTTCAAAAGTTCCGATATAGAATTACATGTATTTCAGCGTCTACCTACTATACATATCAATATAATAGCTTATGATTCACCCTTCTCTGAACACGAACTGTCAAATGCTTCAGTAAAATAAAAGTAAAAATTAATAGAAGAGAAAAAAAACAAGAACATAACAGCAAAACGAGAGTGAGAGCTAACCTTTCAAAGATTCCATTGCCCTTCTATTCCTCTATTTTTCTCACCAATACCCCAGCATCTATTACGTTTTTACATGGCATTCATATTCCTCTTTTTCACTAAGCATCTATATTTTTATTTCATCTGAAGATATAAAACCTCCTCAACATCTACTCCACTTTTTCAATAGACCATAATCAGTATACAAGGGTGGTTGAAGCTTCACCAAATAAAAACAAATAAACATGTATATACAAATAGCTATCTGGTGGTTTTAAAGGGCTCTTTTTATACTAAGGTATGCGGTCGCGGTGACAGTGTATTGAACAAGGTTTCTATGATTTTATGTATGCATGAACACGTTCTTGTCAGAGATCTCAACAATGGAAGCGTGTTTAATATGCAGATATCTGTGATAAATAGAGAGCACTTTGTGTTAGGAAATGGGATAGGAGGATGAACTTGACCACTGAACACATAAATAAATCATATCATGGGATCCAAATAGTTCACAGAACTTTTACCTTCATTTTTCAAATCTAAATTAACTGAAGCCTCAATTCCGTACTCATACTTTAACGATTTACTTCCTTCCTTGTTTTTTCCCCTCACATATTTTCCAACTGAAATAGAACTCAACTTCGATCTTTCCTTAAGGTGCTTCTACATAGATTGTACAATTAACAACACCATATAATTTTGATAATCTTTCTAAACTATTATTTTCATGTATTATATCCTTTGTACTCTCTGTACGTATATTATTCTTGGCGTATCCACTGTTGCTGATCTTAAACTTGTGAGTACATTTTATTGATTAAAGATGGTTTAATTTGATAATCTTCTACAATGCAATGAATATTAACCAAATTTTTGGAACTAATATTCATGGAGTGGAGCTTATCATTGATATTCCATTTGAATCAATGGAGATTTTGTTGATTACAAGAAATTACTTGAATAAGGTTGAGAAAGAAGTATCTGATACAGAGATATCATTGTTAAGCACAGTCATAACATTAACAAGTAAGTCTTTGATAGATGATTAACAAGTGAGTATTTGATAGATGAGTATTGGATTAACAAAATAGTCTTCAATAGTTGACTTTGTATGAATTCATTGATTACTAGATCCAGATAATTACTGATTACATGAGTCCTCTAGTTATTACTAAAGTCACAGGAGTAGGCCACCTACCCTCTTCCTGAGGGCTATTCGCCAGATAAAATTGACAAAAAATTCAACCACCCACACAAATATTGACAGCAATCACAATATCATGTGTGGCTGAGCGTTGCAGTGTTTGCTAACAAAACGCATGAATATATGCATGAGTTTCAGCGGCATACAGGCAGGTTTTTTATGCATAAAATTGGAAGAAGTACGTCACTTGTCAAACACAATACGTTTCAGAGTCGGTCGCCATTTTTGACTTTATTTTTCCACCCTATATCGTGCCATATGTTGTGGCGAGGATCATTTTTGTAGTTGGCGTGTGGGGTGGCGGGTAATAGGTTCTCAATTCCAATATTTGCTTTTCAATTCGTCAGTGAACCTGTTCTATAGGGTTGTTCATGGGTGTGATGCTGATGCAGAAGGTATGTGAAAATAAATATAAATTGCATTGTATTGAAATGGACTAGAACAATTTTATCGAAAGATTTTGTTCCTATAGAATAATGTTTTTTTGTTAAGGATGGAAAACATTCAACCTATACAAGGTTTATCCTTGGTTTATACCCTAGGCTTAAATCCTGAACTTTTGGACAATAAACATGGAAAGTCTTGTTTAGGATTTTCAAAGTTGAAGGGGTTTCCCCAATGATTGCTTTCTTCTGTCCTCCAAGTTGCACCGGACATGAAATGACCCTTGATTGCAGTCACCAGTGATGACCATCAGAGCACTCACCACCCAGCTGCTCATAGATCACGCCACACCAATGAACCACCACTTCCGACCCACCGACGAACAATAGAATGATAGAGTGTCACGGATCGAACCATGTTCACTTGTAGCAGCTCATCCCATTATCAATAATGGTAATCATCATAACACTGATAACAAAGGACCAGAAGAAAGGCAGACTGTGATGAGAAATGGTCGAATAAAACCAAAAACGAACATCGCTCTTTCACTTACACAAAATCGAACGGTCAAGCCATACATCACTCAAGTCCACACCTGTGTGTGCTACATAGTCTGGACACACTTATCACCCGACTTCTATTGTCGATTGCCGTATATTTTATTTTCAACGCCTGCTGCTCAATTTACCATTCCGATACAGTTCAATTGTTGTTATGATTACAGCGCTATTGTCATCCGCGCACAGGACGCAGGTAAGGCACGGGATGGTAATTCACCAGAAAGCTAAAAACGAATTGAATTTGCTCGCTACACGTACTCGGTATCATGCCTCCAATTATTACTACTATTTGGTTCTTTTTCTCACCTCCATACTTCCATTTCATTTTGATGAGCATCATACATCAAGACGACAATGTCTGTGTTGGGCATGAGGATTACCTGTAACAATGTTATTCAGATGGAATAGTGATTCAATATGATTTCATAGCTCACATCAGGCTAACAATCTTGAAAATAAGGCTAGGCGTACACCGGTTAGTCAAGACAAGACAAGACGAGATTAGTCACGTTTAGTCACAGTACTTCACATAGTTGCTTATGAAGCAACACACACCGATTAGTCATTGCATCAGTGTGTGCTGCTTCATAAGCAACTATGTGAAGTACTGTGACTAAACGTGACTAATCTCGTCTTGTCTTGTCTTGAATAACCAGTGTACGCCTAGCGTACACATACATCGATTAGTCATTGCATCAGTGTGTGCTGCTTTATAAGCAACTAGGCCTATGTGAATTACTGTGACTAAACGTGACTAATCTTGTCTTGTCTTGTCTTGACTAACCGTTGTACGCCTAGCCTTACGAAGTAGATGTAATATTCTATGCATGATAACTTTCGCGACCAATAAGTGGTCAGATGGTTAGAGAAAATGATCATATCAATTTATTTGTTTACTAATAATCCATTTAAATCATGATTATAACGTTTCATAGTCTATTAGTGCTCTAATCTATTACATTTGCAACTGCAGGACGGGACTCTGGTTCAACGATCGGACTGCAGGCATAATTTCTACTTCATTGCCGTTACTCAAATATCACGAAAATGTTGAAAATTGGTGAATAAATAGAAACAAAGAACGTGTAATTGAACCTCTGGTTTCCAGGACTAAAAATTTAGAATCAATACTGAATTAAATTTATACTGAATGTGAGGGTGAGAGTGGGAGAAAACTTTATTGAGACTTTATTTTCTGAAACCAATTCCTGTTACAACGATACCAAATACCACAGAAGATCAAAAGAGCTCAATGATGAGTTTGAGTGGAAGCAGAAACATATAATAACACTGAAGCTCTGTCAATAAAGCTTATAGATTTTGAAAGAAACTCACATGGGGTGGATTTAATTTATCAATTTGTCGAAAGCAGTATTGGAAGAGCTCCTGAGAGGAGAGATCAGATTTTAAGCTGGTCCAGACAGCAAGGGAAGGACAGTTGAAAGGGGACTGCCAGATGATTGTGTAGTTTTGAGAAGATGAACCTTCATACTACCGAGCTTAGATTTACTTTGTCTCTTACTTGAAAAAGAAAGACAAACATCTAATAAACCGAAGAACTAAATCTCCTCTTCCCAAAACTTTATTAAAGATCAAGAAAGATATCGAAAACTCAATCTTGCTCATGTTGAGTTTCTAATCGATTATTTTATTCCTTTATTAAAGGAATAAATTAATCGACCTTTAAAGGTAGATTATTAGGATTAAGGATTAAAGGACCTTCAAGTACTGCCTTTTTCATTCCTTTTAACTCATATTTTACTCCCTTTCATTCTATTTCAATTTTCTTTGTACTTGACAGGGTTATTTCAGACATGATTTTCCGCTACATATAAGTGAAATAAATCCAACCGAGAAATGCAAACTCTATGAAACGGTCATATTTTTGACGGTACCAATTTTACTAACTGGAAAAATAATGATATTTTCATGGAAAAAACATTAAAAAAACTGTGCGATGGCCGGGAATCGAACCCGGATCAACTGCTTGGAAGGCAACTATGCTCACCATTACACCACCATCGCTTGATAGAAGCGTTAGCGTCTTTAAATCTCATCAGCTTCAAGAGAAAGGATCGAAGAAGACGCCTGAGAGTCACGAAGAAGCTTCCAAGTACATGCAATAAGGAACATTTAGCAGCGAACACAGTATGAGTTTTGTGTATCCACTGGAAAGCTTTTGAATATCCACTAGTAAAAAGAGTCACAAATTAGAGGCTTGTACACTGTACAGTGCATCTGTCATAATTATAATTTTAGGATTTTGAAATTTTTATTTTATTTTATTGGAGAATTGGATAGAAAATTTGCAGTTCTCAATCACATAATTTGTATTCTTCTTCTCTTAGGTTTCTTCTTTTATTTTTTCTCTTCAAACTATTACGATTTTACAATACCATTCATGATTTTTCGATAACTTTTCATATACTCCTTGGTAAAGCTTCGAAACATTAAGTTAATATTATAAAGTATGAATATTTTTTCCAATTGAAATTTGTTTTGATATTATTCTGCATTCTGCTGGAATAAAACAGATATGTATATGTATACAGTACTGGTCGCGCCACTAATTTTGAATTTGTTGAACAGCTACTGTCTGGTGCTGCCATCTGCGGCTGAAGTTTGTAACTAACTTTATTAACGTCATTAGCTAGATTGTTCCAGTCGGCCAATTCGAAAGTTGTCGATAACATGTCGGAAGGATGCATTTTCGCGATCGTTGGCGAAAGATTGAGTGCATTTCTTTATTGATTATTAATTATTATTTCGAGAGATTGTCGGTACTCGGATATTAATTATTATCAATCGTACAGTGTGAATGTGAAATTTAAACATTTCATTTCAATATTATACAGTCCACTTAATATACATAAATATTGCTTAATCAAGTACTGTGTGTGTGACTCATTGTCTAACAGAATTTGATTTTCATTTGCAGGACTTTACAGTACTTCGAATGTGAGGATTACACATTAAAAGGCAACCATTTCAGTACACTCCCTCCTCCCTATGCAACTAAGTGAAGAGCAGGATAATCTGGAATCGAACTTCAATTACATTGCCATCTTAATTACTTTTCTGTTGTCGATTAAACTAAATGAAATACCAGCTTTTATAACCGCCCGTTACTTTATAATTACGATGAGGGCGTTTTTACCAACGTGGATAACCCATGCTGACGCCTTCGCAATAAAACATTACCGAGTTATGACTTTACCGCGTTCCACGTTACATGGCTTGCGCCGTGATTAACTCTCGCTACTTTTTTCTCTCTTGCACTTCGAGTGTTCAAAATTGTTGAATTAACTGCAGTTAAACGCTCTTTAATGCCTTCAACTTGTTTACGGCCGTGTTACGCACTAAGTTAACCCTTTCTTTCGACTTGGCAAACGTTTAGAAGCGCGAATAAGCCGCCATTTTTAGTCGCTCTTCGCGTTTGTCGCGTAATTGCATTTCTTACAGTGACTTTAATTATAACTCATCCTTAGATTGAACCGGAGTAAGATGATTTTATCACGGTTTTAAGCCTACAATCTTCAATAGCATACACTTAATTGCTTCTGGAACAAATGGAAAGGTAATGGAAGATATAGCCTCCTGCCATAAACCATCAAAACACGTGGCATTCGCATAATTTTCTTCTCATGAACGAATCAAAAAATGATTCCTTGATAGGCCCACTCATAAAATGAATAAAAAGCACACTGAAATTCGCTATTACTACAGAACTTTGATTTATTAGGCTGAAATTCATAAATAAAATGAATAATTAATAATTCAATCTGAGAATAATATGAATAACCAATTAACAAAACCATCAATTTACATCAAAATTTTTGTATTAGTATCATAATTAGTTAGTAATTAGTATTATTTCGAAAAAAATTAGTATTAGTAGTATTAAAGAGTAGTATTAAAAATTTAGTATTATTTTCTATTTTCTAATTTTGTGAAATTTTCTATTGACTTTTACTAGGTTTCGATGTAATAATGATAAGTGGTTTTGATTTCATCACTATGTTCAAAGATAATATTCTAATATTTATCACCATGATGTATTTCAAGTACACTGCAAGTGAGTTTTGATGTCATATCAGTCTATGGGTCATATTCGGGTGTCCTGGAGCTATACTGTGATGAAGGTAAACTAAAGCTGAAGACCAAAAAAAATTATTTAATTCATTAAAAGCTGTTCAATAAATTGCTTCAAGAGTGGATGGAAGCTCCATTACAAGTTTTTAGAAATAGGCTGTACAGTTGGCTAATTAAAAACCCATTTTATTCTATTAATGAATTTTTAGAATCTCAAAATGTTATTCTATAAAATAGATTATTTTTAACCTGATGAGTATGCTTTAGTTTTTAATATTACATGTTATAATATTATCATGTTATGACTAAGTTATGTATGTTTCACAACTATGTAATGTATGACTGACTGACTATAGCTAAGCTGTATTTGACGTTGTCTATAACACTGTTGTTGAATGACAATAAAATTGTATTTATTTATACATTTATTTATTTATAAAAACCTATATTAACTGTTTATACTGTAACTGGAAGTGCAATGAATATAGCAGTACACAATTCGTAGTTTGTTACTGAATAGTTCCCGAAAATCTCTATCCATTACATTCATTTCATCTTCATCCAGCCAATAAATCTTCACACTCGTATCTTCCAACTGTATCTTGTATGTCTATGTGGGGAAAATTCACAACTTGTGTGTCTTGCAGCATAATTGTTTCATTCACTTCTTTACTTGCATCATACTTGTATATTCCACCATAATTGTATTCTGCAACTCAATTGTATCTTCATATTTGTACGCCAACCACAACAAACCGAAAGGGTCTCATCATCAGCAACTTCCCTTTCAGCAATAAAGTGGGTTTAATGAACAGCAGAACGTTTCCAAGTCATGTACACATTTACAATCCAGCGTTTATTAGTGCAGTACTTTGATGCAAGAGATTCTGCACCACAGATAAGCAATGGGCAATAAGAGTTTTCACTGTGAGGCTATATAATGATACTAGATGTTTACACAGTATTAATCCGCGGGTTTCTATTGGTGTGCATGTGTGGTAATAAACTAGATGCTCGGCTGAAGTGTATCGACACTCACAGTGTGAGTGGAAACACAGCAGGAGGAAGCAATTGCGGACAGTAGACGTTTAATCACAATTCATCCGTAGGAGCGGATAGGATCCACTGGAACAACTACCGAACTGTTGAATACGCAATAAAACACATATCTCCATCGCCCATCCGTAACTGAATTCTCCCTCCCTCAGCATTTACACCAGCAGACACACGTTCCGTGTCGTATTTGATTGCGCAACGGTTGTAAAGTTTATCAGCGACGCGACATGACGTACCGTTTACACGGTCCGGTTTTACTACCCTGAGGATTTCCCGTGCCGGATGTAACGCACGATTTGAGCGCGACCGCGCGAGTTGGTCAACGTGGTTTTATTGCGTTAGACGAGATATGCCGCCAATTGTAATCCAGGTGCTATGGGTACTTGGGTTGAGCTGTGTAGCAGATGCCTATGACACCTGAATGTAATTGAATTTTTTACGATGAAATTTGAAAAAGCGAATTTTTATAAATGTGGATTAGGTACTCTCATATAGTTAAGTTGATTCTTGCCAAGTGTAATTGAAATTCAAATATTTTCATTCTTTATAAGAAGAAAAAAATGACCTTTTCTTAGTGATTTGAGACTTTACTAAATTTGTGATTTTTCGACAGTCAAATATGAATGAGTAAACTTTTATAGATTATTATTTCGATAATAATGCAATCAATTTCAACAGAAATCACCTTGCCTTTTTCATATCCTGATATAGTTTCCTTGATAGACTTATATCAAACCAAACATCTTTAATAAATAGCAAAATAATTGAATGAATAAGTCTTGAGCATAATCATCAATCATATTTCTGTATATGAATTTCCCTATCAAGGAGCAAGAACCAGTTACCTATCATTTCAAAACCTGGTAGTCCCTCACTTAGATTCAGCTACCTAAAGACAAATGTTAACTATAGAATAATCACGATTTTATAATTCCACCATGTTGAAAATATTAGATTCACGATCTAATAGAATGTAAATCCTTTCAATCATTATTTGCCAGAGTATGTCGCTGCGAGTAATCCAACTTCCACCAAGTTCAGTGACACTGATTTGTCATCAGTTTTCTGATAAAAGTAATGGAAATCCAGCGTGTAATTCCACCGGAAGTGTGAGCCGGGTGGAAAACTAATGCCACAGGAGAAAACAGTTTTGTTTAGGTTGACAGCTGGTTTACATCAGACAAGAATCAGGAATTGTCGACAAATCACGAAGGTTTCAACGGTTTGATACTGATACACTTCCCTGAAAATAATTACTCAACTAGCGGGAGGAAAACTGTGGGGTTGATAAGGTGCGTTGAGTATGAGAGGGCTCCCTGTTCCCTCATTTGCTTCCCTCACGAGTATCTTGCAATCTTGCAATCACTCTTTGAGAATTAGCACCACTTTTCACCTCACAGTTACCAGAGAGCGCTGAGGTACTCTTGACTAACATGTGAGCCGCTTAATGATAACACATTTTGGGTGATGTATTCGGGATACTGATCCACTCACTTGTGTCTGAATATTTAGAGGCTCATGATTGAAGATGATGATGACGATCTGCCATCATGCTTCAAGAAGTCGCGCTTCATTAACTCTCTCATCATGCCTTAATGATACATTGCTAATGCTCTGTTACATGGAAATAATTGATGTCGATTCACCAGAAACAGGAGTTAGAAAGCGAATTTAGTAGTTAGTTGTAAAGTTTATAGTGTTTTGAGTATTATTTTGATCACGAGGTAGCAGTTTAGCTCACGATTTATTTGTTGAAAAATCATCATGGTAATGTTCTTGAGAACAAGTTCATTGCTTGATGAATTTCAGGATTATATTTTTGTGGATTTTTGAAATTTTTCATACGTTATAGAAAAGGGATAATATCCACAGGAATTTTTTTAGTATCACTTTATTATCTAATATACTCAAGGCAGTGCTTGAAATTCCATAACGATTAGATTCACCCCAATCTCAACCAGAGATTATATTTATGATCTCTCCAATTCTAAGTGAGCTTGAAAGCTCTCTATCTAAATCATTTCCTACTTCACTACTAATAGAGTGAAATTATTCATCACTAATATTTGATCTTTCTCTTATAGGATATGGATAATCTTCATTATATTGGAACGATGAGCTTGTTTGTGAATTCAACATCGCATTATAGCAGGATCCTTTTAACTTGTCAGAAAACATATGTTTCGACGAGCAATATCACAATACTTAACCTACAAATGCTGAATCTCGCAGATTATTGAAAAGGTCTGTTAAAAAGTTATTCTTTGAAAGGTCTTCTTTAAACTTCTAAGCCTTTTGATTATTGTGTCGAAATCACTGTTTAATTATTACCGAAACAGCTGATTCCTGACAAGTTAAAAGGATCGTGCCTTACTAAAGACAAGTTTTCAATTTCTCTAGATAAATCAAGTTTTTCTAAATTGAATCAACAACCCATTAAATTTTCTTTTGCACTCGAAATGAAACTGTGTTTTTCAGCCTGTATAGAAAAAAATAACAATAAAAATAATCATCCATTATAATCTGTGGTTGATTACACTCCTATAATAATCTCAAACATTACAATGATTATTAAAAATTCCACCCTCTTCTTACTTTCTAACCTTCAATCCATGATTATAAAAAACCTTCTCCAACTCCCAGGAAAGAGATCGCAGATCCCCAATCACCCATCATTATTTCACTTGATTGATGTACACAATATTCAATTGTACCCTCCGTGAAAGATACGCCTCTCACCAATCATCGATGGTGTAATTTTTATCACATTTGAAAGAACCGCGCAAGCGTTCTGTAGTAATATCCGGCTGAAGGGATGTGTGGCAAACGACTCATTACGATTTGCATTAAGATTGTCCCCGGTATTAATTGCATACATCACGCAACGATGACTTTGACAAAACTGTTAGTTCCCGTTGAGTCCCGAATCAATTACGAATTTCGCTTTCTCCATATACTCTTCCCCCGTCCCTCCCATACAAGAGCTGTATGTACCTCTCTTTCTCAAACGCTCTTTCACAGATTCACTCTCCCACCCTATTTCCCTCTCTTTCTCACTTATTTCCTCTCCCTAGTCCCCATTTTGTTGTTCATTTACCGCCAATCCTCTTTTCGATTAGAGGTACAGCTACATGGATGGCATTTGTTACTTTTAATGGTGCTCTATTAATCTCTTGTACTCTTCTCCCCGCCATTGGTTGTTGTGTTACATTACGGCCACAATATTCGGTTGGTTTCAATTTGGGAGTTTGGTTGAAGTGGATGAAAACTGTATAAACGACGCAAAAATAGTAAGCAGGTTCTATCAAAACTATAAAACATTCTTCTACAAGTTTTAAAAGTTTTTATTGATGTAAACTATATTAGAGTCATTTGTAAACTTTTCCGGAGTTTCTCTTTCAAGATCAATGTGGTACAGATGTTTTCACTCGATGCAAACAATTTGTAGGCAATATTTTGATAGTGTATTGGAGTAATCACCAATAATACTGCTCAAGTAATGTCAGTAATAGTGAACTTCACTCTCAACTAAATTAAAGAATAAAATTAGAGACATAGAGTGGGGTGTATGAGAAACCCATCCTGGTCCAGTTTTCCCATATTGAATCATGATTTCTTCTGATCTTCTATAGACATACTTTTAGTCCGTAGTAGATCATGAAGGTATTACATTTAACATTAGGAGATGCTTTGTCGAAGAATAATAATTCAGGAACAAAGAAAACTCTAACCATTTCTATAAGTTCCTTTTCAGTTTCACTCTTAACTTGAACAAACTTCGACAAATCTAGGATTTCAATAACATTTTTTAGCGAGTTGGAATGAACTGTGCATAAATCAGTGAAGATAAAATGATTATTACACTATTTTATTTATTATGAATATCAAATATCCATGTTCAATGGAAGGAATCTGTTCTTTCCCATTGGATAAGAATGAGTATAGAACACCTCTGACATCTAGACGGCTGAATAATGATGTTGTAACTTGAATGACCCAGTAACTGCTGCCATTTTACGACAGAATTCAGAACTAGCTGCGTTGTGCACTGCCGACCAATCTGGGGAGAGAGGCGGAGCTTGGAGGCGTGTCTGTAAAAATTGAAGCTGTAAATCACCCAGTAACTGCAGCTATCTACCGGTCGAATTCAGAACTAGCTGAGTCATTCATTTCTGGCCTTTCAAGAGATAGTAGACGGAGTTTGGAGGCTACATGATTTACAAACTAGGCTACGATTCATGGAGGAATTTTAGACACAGTCAAGCATTGTTCAAGTATTTCCATTGCTGAATAAATAGATGAAAAAGATATATATATCTTGGAAAACACAATAAATGATTGAATCACCGTTTCTAAAATATAAGGGGTTAGAGGGTACAGTTTGGGGGAAGAAAAAATTAACTTTTTATTCTTTGAGATATTAGAAAAATTTCAAATGCCATTTTGTGGCGCTTTGCTAGCTGCATTTTTTTAAATAGTTTTGTACGATTGATAGTTACAGAGTGAGATGGAAATTTTTTTTCTTTGTAACGCTCTGTATAAACCCTGAAATGAAAAGTTTATTAATTATTATCACTAAGTAGACTAAATTCTGATCATAGTCCATTGTTAACATTTTTCATTGAGGTATGTTTCAAAGCAATGAAAAACAAGAAAATTTAAATATTGAGGTTAACCGACGTTTGAAATTGTCAGTATTTGGATGGGTGACCAGTTTGGAACAACTTTCTTTTTGACAGACTATCTTTCATTTTTCCCAATGTTTCTTTTACTCCATTATCAAAATTAAGATAAAAATCATTATTTGGAGGATATCCACTGGAGTTTAATTACTTGATTAAAGATGAATTAATTAATTACTTATAGAGATTAATCAATTACTTATATCATTGATAAGGCAGGGTAAAATATATGCCAAAAAATGCCAATCTTTCCAGTGTCAATGACATTTTTCTATATTTTAAAAAAATTTAACAACCATCTAAAATTTCTACAACAGAGTAAGAGAGACAATGAAATATAATAGAGTACCAACAGAAATCATCAGATTCCTTATTTTTCCACCCCCATTATCATATCACTCCCCCTCCACCACTCTATTGATATTCTTTATCTCTTCCATCATTACAAATCCAACAAAGAGCACACACGTAACAAAACCGTTGGCTTGATATTACAGATGAAAAGTAATTTTTCAATTACAATGAAAGCATTGGGGAAATTGAAAGGAGTGTATTGAAAAATATTCCGATAAATATCTAGTCCATTTGTATTCGTTGGATATAATCGTTATTAGGAGGGTGTCGGTTTGATAGAGGAATAAATGACTGTTGGACAGGCATATTGCATGATGTCGTCCGATAGAATCTCCACGCAGCATTTACATAAAACCCGCTACTTCGATATGAAAACATTGATTTCCTGTGGAAATCGTGTTGTCTGGGTTCAATTACATACCCTGCTACTGATAACCGAGGCGTTCGAATCTCATTAGTTGTGTGAGAGAACAGCTTATCCGCTTTGGAGAACTAATGTACATCGAGTGATAAGGATCACGAATGAAGTAGCTTGTTTCTGGGGAATCTGAGGCCTGTTTAGTGAATTTTAGAAGTCCTTTAGAACAGGAAAAACGATCAAACACTAGACTTATAGCCTAATGGCATAGTGCGGGGTGCTATTGATATCTAGTGTGTGTTCGCCTTTTTCCCATATTAAATAGTTGTTCAATATTCGAATACATCTGGAATTCCAGTGATTTTCTTTTCAATCAAATTTTAGTTGAAGATCAGTCGTTGTTAGTTGGAGTTAAGAGGAGACATTAACAATAATTTATTCAACATGAAAACACAAAATATTGAAAGATACTCTCAAAAGTCATTGCTATATTTTATAGGTCTATAATCAGTCGGTTTTTAGTCCGATTTCAGGATAGATCTGGAATCTTTCGACAACTAACTGGATAACAGATAATAATCAATGAGGTAGGAAGATTAACTTACTGGCTTACATTCTCGGAGTATGCATAATACATGCATTATGTATTATTATGCTTTTCACAATCAAAACCTCTCTTAGGAGTGAATTAAAATTTCAAAATTGAATTCTCTAAAGAAACGGCTTCTGATTGATATATTGTAGAACAAATATATCCAAATTAACAAATTGAATTTTCACTGTTCATTTTTAATTAAAGTAAATTTTGCAAGATAATAAATTAGGATATTACAAAATTCAGGGATTGAATTTCCAATGTTCATTTCAAGTTGAAATAAATTTTGCAAGATAATGAATTCGGTCGGATACACTAAATTTTCAATAAATTCCAAACAAAACATCTTCATTTGACCATATAATGTTTTCAATATTAACACTCTGTACAATATTGAAAGCCTACATATCCACAGAACTTCTCAAAAGAACCTTGTATTCAATTCGACGACGTGGAGCAATAGATTTATCTTCTCTGTTCTTATTTACGAGCCACACGGAAAGTGAAAGTATTATTCCTTCTGAAAAGACAGTATACAGTCAATTCATTCGATATACAAGGTATTAGTATTATTTTTTCCTCTCAAGGGGAGAGACCCAGGGATACGAGGGAAAGATATAAATCAAATGCATCGCTTCCTTTCTAGTCTACCGGTTTGAGATTTATATTCCCCCATGCCTTGTGCGGCTATTTGTCAAACGACTGATATTATTGCCAGTGCTGTTTTCTAATAGTGGGCTCTGCTTTCTCGAAATAAATAGGAAATACTACGAAAAAACATTCCTTCAGACCTTTTATGAAATGGTAAATAACAGTCATTCCCGAATTTGCTGCGATATGATTCAACCACTTACAACCTAACTTCTAGAATAAGGTGAATAAGTAAATGAACTTTTGCTGAAGTTTGGTGCCCTTTGTAATTGAAATTAACCTGGCTGAAATGTTAGATTCATGAGTTACGTTTCTTCGAGAGAGGATTATCTACTAATCTTTTTTATCACAAAATTCTTCTGGAAGTAAAAGTTTAGTTTATGGGTTACATTTATTCGATTGAGAAGTATATATCATGTGTTTATCAATCGCCTGAATGCTTTATAATATCTGAAGGTGGAACTTCGCAAGTGAGTGTGGAATACTACATTTTCTGCCTCAGACCATCATTATAACTTTTGGGGAAAATTGAAATCGATTCTATAAGCCCCTACAATGCCAAACAAGGGTTTATCGGCACATTTTTCAATAGACAATATTAATTTATGTTGAATTATTATTCCATCTCTTTACATTTATTCACATACAATTTCCTGGAAATTGCAAAATAAAGATAAACTACGAGAAGGAAACGGTAGTTAGGCATTGGAACCCGTTAGTGGCGAAGCGTGGTATACTTATTTGGCTATATCCTATAGGAAATATACCCGGCGATGACCAAATAACTATACTACGCTTTACCACGGAAAACCGTATTGAGGCACCTTCATTTTTAATCGTGTGAATAATCTTTTCAGTCTTTTTAGTTACCGTAACAAATATATAACAATAATGAGAGAGTCCTATCCTGATTGATTAGATTGCAATTGTGATAGATTGAAGTAGATAAGGATGGACTGGGAGGCCCCTTGGGTGAGTCTTTGGCACCTTGGTACTAGGATGACTCTCTCAAAGCATTTCATTGCATGAAAATATACAATATAGTACAATGATCTCAGAGATAAAACACAACTTAGGCATTCCATCTCATACCAAAGTCGACTTGTGACTCCAAATGAAGAATTTGTTCCAGATGATGTGTTACCATTCAACTGGTGCAACAAACTGTTTTGAACTCTTTGAATGAATATGAGTTTGAAGACTTCCCAAGCATTCCTCACATACCTTTGGCAGTGTTGTTATTCGGCAGCCCATAAATATCATCGTATATAAACCGAAGCCTGCTGTATAACTTTGTATATTGGTGAAGTATCAGTTTTGTACATGGTGTCTCATGAATCACAGATGACACATGCTTTGGTGATGTGCTTTAGTGCTCTAAAGGCGACACATAATAATATCAACCCTTTTTTCTTCTTCTTCTTGCTCTTTTTCATCTCCTTCTTCTTTTTCTTCTTCTTCTTCTTCTTCTTCTTCTTCTTCTTCTTCTTCTTCTTCTTCTTCTTCTTTTTCTTATTATTCGTGATCTCCTTCACCATCCACATCCATTTTGTCCGTATGATGAGTAGTGAATAGCATTTCTATAAAAGTAACTCCATAGCCAGACCACCCTCCATAAATCTCTACACGAAGTGAAAATATTGTTCACCTCTCCAGGAATTTATCAACGTCTCTCATCTTATCAACATTATCGTTGCTTTTTTAAGGGTGCAATGACCTTTCTCGACTGTCTTCTGAGACTATTGAACTGAGGAATTTGTGATTGCATATCTCTCAGTTTGAATACATTGTTACTGCTTGATGTTGGATGCAGCAAAAGAAGATCTTGCTGTTATCACAATAATCAGTTGATGTATAGCAGGATTAATTTAACGAGTCAGAAAACAGCTGATTTGGCGAACAGAAACAACTGATTTTATGCAGCTTTGACACAATAATCCAAAGGCTTAGAAGTCTTGAAGACCTTTAAAGTCTTTAAAAGACCTTTTTAAAGAAGACCTTTCAAAGAATACCTTTTTAAAAGACCTTTTCAATAATCTGCGAGATTCAGCATTTGTAGGTTGAGTATTGTGATACTGGTGGCCGAAACATATGTTTTCTGACTCGTTAAATTAATCCTGCTATAATTTCCATTGTTGTTATTGCTATTCTTGAAATGAATTGAGGTCTAATGCATGTGACAACTCTAGATTACAATGCTATTGTATCAACTCTTTGACAGTGCAGTTCATCACTATAGCATGTCAGGCGAGGTCGCCTGTATTGAAAGGCGACGTATCTTACATTGAAAGTCGTGACAAAATCTACCCACACAATATCAAACTATACATTTCACCTTTCATCAAGCGATGGTGGTGTAATGGTGAGCATAGTTGCCTTCCAAGCAGTTGGTCCGGGTTCGATTCCCGGCCATCGCACAATTTTTTTATGTGTACTTGTTATCAAAAAAACTGAATTTCTTATTTTATCATTGTTGACTAAAATTGAAATCATCTCAGTTGATTTCATCGTATACATTTTCCATTCCACTTGGGAATGAGAACTCCAAAATAATTCAAAACGTTTTTGCGTCTCAATTTTGATTAATATTACATTCAAAGCTCATTGCAAATTCTCACCAATCATTTCTATTTTGTTCATAGAGATTCATATGAAAATGCATCGTTCACCATTATTAATATTCGAAGAACCACTCCACTGATTCTCTAATCAATTGCTGAAGTACTCTACTCAGATATCTATCGCTGTGCGTTCAAGTGCATTCCAGACGGAGGAAGATTAGTAAGCTACAGCAAAGCAAGGTGTAGGCCCACATTGACCAACTAATTGATTGAGTTGAGAGAGCCTCCCGATTATAATTGACTAAGGATGTTCGTGGTGCCGCCACTGGGTGCTGGCTAACCCCGCTCTCAACCACCTAGGTGACGATTGCATTAGAACCCTCTTCATCTAAATGAATTAGTTATGGCTTCTGGTCACTGCGTCTACGTCAAAGTGTAATGGAGAAATGGTTGGCTCAAGTTTTCCCTTCTTGAGAAGTTTGGTCAGTGGTGATGGCGAGAAGGTAAGGGTTCATGCGGAAAGAGGGGAGGCTGAGATGGTTGAAATTGGTAGTCATGTTTTTAAATATGGTAGGATTCAAAAGGAAGAGAAGGTTTAGGTTGAATTTGATTCAATAAACTCTTGCATAATGACAATACTCTCGACACTAATTCCTTGCTTCATTGCAGAAGCGGATAGAATAAGTGATTTAGAAATTCGTCTTGGTATAGAAGGATTGCTTGTTGCGGTGAATGAATAATTTAGGACAAGGGAGCACCCTCGAACAGGAGTGTTTGAGACAAGAAGGGACATGTACTACAGTGTACAGTTGTGTCCTGTCCCTAAATAATTCAGGAGTTCACTACGTCAGGAGTGTTCTCGATGTTAACAGACCCGTTTAAACAGAATGTGAAGTGAGCTCCTGTTCATTCTTCCAAGAGAGTGTCACGGCACATAAAATCCTTTATTTTTAATAGAGTGCTGGAATTCTTTTCTCAGTGAATACAGGAATAGAAAACCCAAGCTGAGATTGTGAAGATGATTAAAGATGGGCAGTTGATATTTGAAAGTTGAGTTAATATTATAGAGAGTAGGCCAATTATTTTCAAACACATATTAGAATTAAACTCGTTAATCCATTAGCTAAACGATACATTTTCATAAAAAATTATGATTTAGAATTTCTTATAATAAAATTTAAATCAACTCACATTACTTTGTGATATGATAAATATCAGCACCATGACTACTTATACTCATCTTGTTATTCATTAATGTTTTGCTTCACTTCATACTAGTTCTACGTGTATTCTGTTTATTAAAGCCTTATTTCTATCTAAATAATGGTCTTCTTTATAACACTTTGATTCACAAAGCTCGTCTTTCCGTGATCAGATCTACAAGTACCTCTATAAACAAAATATTACTGGGAAAAAATCATGAGACCTTCTAATCTCCTCTATAAAGTTACAGTCCATTATAATGGTAGAAAAGCCTTTCTAATTAACTGTGGATTTCCATTGTCATCCCAATTATTATTCGGCTTTTTGTTTGTCAAAAATATTGTTTGTTTTAAATACTCGTTGATATTCGTCAAATCTAATTTTTATGTCAATTAGATTATATTATTCAGTAATGAACCATAAAATTTCGACTTCTAATTACTGAAATTCGTATTAATCCTTCCCGAATCTGGAATATAATTCTATCACCACTGTTATTTAGATAGAGTATGGTTTACTCAATTTGATTTGAGTGCTGTCTACAATTTCAACACGGGAGTATCATGTTTACACGCACGCTAGTGAATTATATCATATTCAGATGGTAAACACGAGGTGCATTTCCGGCCTCCTGGTCAGTGGGATAAATTAAACATGATCAAATGCTGGGAGGCCACTTGGCTGGTGGATGTGTAGATTTAGTGTAACCCGACAACAGAGATAGAAATTGATAAAGTGAGATGGAGAGTGGATGATAATGGGAGCCCACGAATACGGTAACACAATCAGGTAAATGGATATGTTGCGAGTAAGTTAGTGATGCTGAGCTTGGGGATGAGATATGTTTGCTTTTGGAGGGGAAGTCTGTTGAGTTAACCAACATTTATAATTGCTCATGGGTGAATTGGTATGTTGGATGAGTAAACTCGCAGAAAATTTGCATAAATATACAGTGTATGTCAATATGACTAGTTTTTAAAATAGTTTCATCACATAAGCTGGTATATTCGAAAAAATGTTTCTGATTACCATTCTAAATAATGTATTGCTATGTTGTTTTAAGGCAAATAATTTGCTTTGAATTTGTGAAGCGTTGTAATGAGGGACCCTCTCTCATAGTCTATAGATTTATCGATAAATAACTGTTTAACTATGTGAACATTGCCATGAAATTCGTAGTAAATAATCAATCGGAAGATTGAAGTAGAAACTGAATAAGGTGGAAAGAATTATGGAATATAATATTACATCAATTCCGTCGCTAAAGTAGAAACTGAATTAGGTGGAAAGAATTATGGGGTATAATATTACATCAATTCCGTTGCTATGAAATTAAATGAATTTGTAATTATTTCCAGAGCTGAAGCCGGTAATTAGAGCCGATGAGGTGATAGAAAAAAGAGGGTTATAATAACAACAAAAAAATCTTGAAAAGCGAAATTTGAATTTGAATTCGTGTTCACATACTGATTGAATTAACCGTTTAAAAAGCAATATTTCAACCTTCAAAATAGATGCTAACTATGAATAATGAGGAAGGTTTCATTTACAAATGCGAGAATAGGCAAAATATAAAATGGATTTGAAATAATGCACTTTTTAAAATGAAATAGCAGTCTAGTAGAAAGAGTAAAATATCTATAACTGAGTAAATATATGCGCTCTTGTTTGCAGATGTGTGCTTGCATGTTTATTAAAAGTCGTGATTGACTTTCAAATACTCAGTCAACTCTTCAGCTTTCATTAAGCGATGGTGGTGTAATGGTGAGCATAGTTGCCTTCCAAGCAGTTGATCCGGGTTCGATTCCCGGCCATCGCACAATTTTTTATGAGATTATTTTTAACATTGTGGATAAAGGCATACCTTGATCATAGACAACAATGTATAGTTAGTCTTTGCCTTGATTTAGATAATGAGCTGGTATATCACCGAAAGGAATATACAATTATTAGAATCAACAGTTACAGGTTTAAACAATCTAATATTTCTGTTCACTAGTCAACCCCTAATTAATTCAATATCCCAAGTAGTTTTCAAATAAATTTTTGGTTGAGATAACTTCGAATCTTTTTAGTCAATATGAATAATTACCACAATATCATCTAGAATACTACACAAAAAAATATACAGTGATTATTGAATATCAATACATTCACCATTTTTATAACAGCTAATCGTACAGAAACTTGAAAACAGTGCTGCTAGTGAAAAACCACATAAAAAGCTTGTCCAGTAAACCCTCGCATCAATCAAACTCACATCAATATGGCTATACTAATGTGAAAGGGGAACTTTTATCAACCAACTACTATCAGTACACAAAATCCTTTTCCAGAGACGGAAGCATTTGGACAGATAAAAAACGACTTGGTCTGATTATTATTTGTATCTTGGATGGAAAGAAGGGCCTGTGGTCGAGATGGGAATCCCCTGAGAGCACCTCCATATTTCCTCCAATGACGTATCGATGGTCCGACAATGTCTATATGTTTATATCCATCTATATGTCATACAGTTTGTCTCAGTCTTATCTGTACAAAACCTTCTTTCTATCTCCGAACTGTTTCTTTATTCCTTATTCCTCTGGGACAACTCTCTCTCCCGAAATATGGCAGATCATTACATCTCCAATTTTCATTCACCACTTTCACCCCCTGACCATTCTACCAGCAATCATATTTTATTCCGGATGATTTGATCAATCGTAGGGAACGATCAATTTCGTTCCCTGTTCTCTTGCCCTGTTTACCTCATATTTGTTCGCCACTTTATTGAGGCATTTCATTATCACATCAACAGATTTTACTATTGGTCTCGTACTGGAAGCAGAGTTTTATCATAATAACAATGGTCGTAAATAATTATATTGGCGAAGATTGAGACTGGCCGTCAAAAAGAGATTATATAAAGTTGATAGAAGCAGGCTGGAATATCAAAAGTCAAGAAGAGAACTTGAAAGTAATTCACGAGAATTTATCTCTATTTATTTCAAGGACAGGGGAAATAAATAAGAAAATATTTTGTTTATAATATTGTATTTAATTTAAAAATATTTATATTTTTAGTTACTATCATGTATTATTCTTTTTTCAGGAGTTGTAAGAATATTGTACATATATCATAAGATTTGTTTTATAATATAATGAGAACACAGCTAATAAATACAGAACTCCTCCCCCCCCCCTATTCACAGATGTATTGTCTTCTTAGGGGAGATTCCTGTTAACTTTTTTATTTTATAATGATATTGCCTGATTATTGAATGTAGAGGGTTATTGGAGAAATACATCACCTAATTGAAATTAATTATAAATTACTTGATTAATAATAAATTACTAGATCGAAAATCAGCAAAATTAAGAATAGCACTCATATTGATTATTTTCTTCCACTCTACCTTCTTCATAGTGATTTCTATGAGGTAGAGAGTTTTCAAAATTGGAGAAGTGCTTAAAGAAAATCACATGACTCATTTTAATCCCCATCTTTTTGCGGAAAAGGGAAACACAATATAGGGGTAGTATATTATTTGGGAAAATGAGCAATATTCAAGATGCCTGCCAAGATTATTATGTGGAAGATGTTTTTCGATAAGTGGGCACTTAATACGTTATCAAAAGAGCGGGAGTCGTATACTACACCATGCCGCTTATTTCTATTATAGGAAAAATCATGAGTGGGGATGATTTCGGGCTTCTTTTTTCCTTGATATTTCCGAAGTTCTGAATGTGGTCTTTCTCTGTTATTATTTTTATTGTTGTTGGGTGGACAATAAAAATCAAGTGGACTGGTTGGGTGGGTGGGGGGTGTGGTAGAACAAATCGTTGAGAAGCTTTGGAGGGAAAGTGTCTTTTTTCTTAGTTCGGTCTTTCTTTTCTTTTTTATCATCCCCTTAAGGAGGGTGGTGTGTATGGTGACCCCCTACGGTATCTCGCGAACAAGTCTTCTGTAATGATTTTGATCCACCCTTCACCACAGCATTATACGTCTTATCAAAACAATGCTCTGCTCCAAATCACCCCCTCTCACCCTAAATTTCTCCACCACTCCAGTGAAGCTGTCCTAGATACGGCTCGCTCTCAATGAATATTAAAGGGATTCTTGTTGATGTTTTCTTACCCTCATCTAGCATGTCTTTATTCAACCTTTTTCATCCACCCACAGGAAAAGGCGATTTGTAAAAACTTCTTTCTTTTATTCATACCCTCACCAGCAAAAAAATCAAGAGACAGTGATTTAGGAAGTGAAATTCCGAATCCCCTTCTCATTTACGTAATGTATTCCACTCATTTTCTGTTGAGTGAATGTCTAATTGTATTTTAAATTACTGTTAATTGATGTTCGTTTAGAGCAGGTTTTGCATATTTTATTGCATTCAGAAAACAATGTTAATTGTTATTTAACTGTTAATTCCTTAGAAAAAAATTAAATGTGACTTTAAAAAGAAGGGGACTAATAATATGAAAAATTAAGACATTATGGTTCGACTTCGAACTCCTGTGAGCAAATGAAACGCAGAAAAGGCAAGCTTCGGAATATTACTGTGAAAATCACATATTCATGTCACACTTATTACATGATTATTGATTATGCATAACAGATGAACACCTAACACAACTTTTCACAGATTATTAGTAACCAAAACAGTGAAAGACGTTTGAAAATCCATTCCATTGCAAATAATTAAATATTTTTTTAAATTTTAATAAAAAATTGTGCGATGGCCGGGAATCGAACCCGGATCAACTGCTTGGAAGGCAACTATGCTCACCATTACACCACCATCGCTTGTTGAGAAGTGTTGAGAGCATATTAGAACACATTTTATTCAGAGGAACTGATCTCAGTCACGACTTACCTCTCACGCTATCATAATCTTTATGTTTCAGCACATAACCATTAATATTGCAAAAATTCACATTCCATTATTCACTAATAATGGAATGGATTGACGTTTTCAACAAATTCTGCCAATCCTAAGGCATTGTTAATAGAAGATATTATTTTATGAATTTCACATTCGAACAGATATTTTGTCTGTAAGCTACTGAGTACAATTTGGAGGTATTTGTGATGATGAGAATGGATAAATTTGCAGCAAATACCAAGCGTCACTGCCAATCATAGCTGGATCATTTTGCTAAGGTTTCTTTTGCACCAGTCCGGACCAAGCCCGAATCAAAATGTTTTGACTGATGAATCATGTGTGTGATTTAGTGTGAGCAAAGACAATATTCAATTTTAGTGCTTTTCATTCTCTCAGACAAGTAGTAGACTAAGTAGTAGATTTGTCTTTGGTGTAAGTCACTGGTGTAAAAGAAGCCAAGGGTTCCTGAATGACAATTAATAATCTCATTACATCGTTTTTTATTGTTCATAAAAAATCATCCACTCCAATGCAGCCATGTTAATATTGTAAATTGTAATGAATCTCATCGACTTTGTTCATTGTACAACGCTGGTTGATGTTGTAAAGATAATAATTTATTTGCAATACAGGTGCCTTAGCAGAATAAACAACAGTTACCAAGAGTAACAGCAACTGTAACAACAGTTTCATAAATATTCACATGAAACAAACCATTTCATATAATTCGTTTTCTGCTTTTTGTAAATTCTCGTAGTGACACAGCACTTTCCTTCCACCCTAACCAACATGGAAAGCAAACGTCTGTGTTGATCAAGATCCACGCGTGCTTTGACACATGACGATTAGAGCTTTCTTGGACGCGCATTAGACAACGTAACCGTTTTATCAGTAACCATCAATCATCGAATCAAGGCGAACGGCGAGAGAAGTGGGTGCGGAAGAGGGGGGAATGCACTTTTCGAATCGACGAATTGAATTGTTAAAGTAGGATGGGCGGTGACAAGACTGTTCTGATGGATTGTTTTCCTTGCCAAGGGTGGAGTTCCGGACTTTTCGTCTTTGCGGTTTTTGTATTTATACTGAAAGCCAAGGGGAGCTAATGGTTTGCCGGAAGCTGATTTTCTCTTTTCCACACTTTGTGTTTTTGGAAAGAAATGCTCTCTTCTATAAGCTGCCAATTATGCTCGTAGCCGGTGATAGTGGGATTGTAAGGAGTGGCTTGAATTGAACAGTGAGCTTCATTAACTTGTTTGACAATGACTTGATAGATTTTCCGTATCTCTATTTTCCAAACTTATTATTTTTGGAAACAACTAATTCTACTAATCCTCTTATCTATGGGCTGCCAATTACCTACGTATCAAGTTATAGAGGGTCTATTTCCTATTAGAAGTTGTAGTGGCACTCTTTCTCTTGTTAGTACATTCAGTTTAATGTATTTTCCTTTACTTGATTCAGTCTGACTTCTCTATCAATAACTTCTGGTTTTTGGTACTTCTATAAACAACTTTGGTCCTTCATCATTTTTACTCTAATTAGAAGTGTTTATTCTTGCCTCACTATGCTATCTCCAATAGATTTTGGGATAAATCTGAGAAACCAAAATGGCTCATAAGTCTATCGGTTTTTAACACCAACCTCAATATTACTGATTCTCGCTGGAATACTTTTCGCTGTACCTGTAATACCCCAGCAAATCCCAAGCCATGATCATTCAGAGTTCTCATTATGTTTGATTTATTGGAAGCAGTTTTAAGGAGCATTGTAAAAATTATCTTTTACATTAATTTATACATCAAATAACTACTTCATCTAACTAGCTACCTGCGCCCCTTAGAAAGCCTTGCCTACATTATCCGTGAAAGAAAATTTTGACTTTAATTCTTTAGATTGTAATCATAATACCTGTGTCACAAGCGAACCTAGAGTCTCATTGTTCCAATGAATGTCTAACGAGATGCTAAAAACAATATCCAAGACTAAGAAATTCAGCCTTGTCGTCCACTAGAGCCGTTCTAGTCCGTGCGAAAACTTCTGATTGTCCGAAATGACAACATTGAATGACAATGACAATGCTAACGTTGAATTAGATTTGCTGCTTAGATTTCGAACGTTTCCGGGCAAAAACGGTTTCAGTAGACGATGAGGTTTAAGCCACGGTATTCAACACATTGATTTCATTATATCTATTTATATTAAACATTACTCTGTCTTACTGCAAACTTATCACACAACACCATGAGATGTATAAAAACTGAGACTGGTTCAAGAGATTCCTCAGGAGAATAGCTGTGACAATTCGCGTTCATTTATTTCCAAATGTTTATTCTGAGCAACGAGAAGAAAATGCGAGCTAAATTCTATTCAAGTTCCAATCTGTAACTTGTTGACAGCTTTCATCAATCAGTGGCCACCAGTGGCCCTCAATGGGAATGAAACAGAGCTACACTCCTTTTTCCTTATTTCCGGACTGCAATCAAGATTACCCTAGAAGTCCGGTTAGTTAAGCGACGTTCCTTCTGCCGGTGACTTTTTCGGTGACCGTCCGTTCGGCTAATGGTTTGCGTCCCCCACGAATAAACGAAGACCGACTTTGCTCGAGTATCATTGGACTTTTCTCTCGTTCTGATAAATGAATTGTCAGCTCCCCTTTCGTTTTTCTTTTCTCGGATCTCTTTCGTGTGTGTGTCGCTCAGAAACCTAACAACAACAACAACAAAAAGGACTCACCAAATTGATTCTGGCCCGACTGATTGTTCCAACCAAGTTAACGTATTTGAGCGACAGAGAGGGTGAGTTGTGCAACATCCTTCTCTCTGTAAAAAGTGTGTATCCTTCAAATAATAATCACATCTATTCAAATACATTTATTATAGAAATGAGAGAAACAGTTTTGATCACACCTTTTTCCTTGATAGACCTAAAACTACTTCTTTATTAATTCCTTACAACATTAAAAATACATTGAATTAAAAATTATAATAATTCATAAATCACATGGAATGTGATCACATTAAATTATTTAATCACAATTATTCCAAATAGAACTACTTGCCAAATTCACTTTTTCACTTTCTGTCACTTTGATTTAGATATTTTTCCACTGGAGGTGATGGGAGAGATAAAATATTGAAATAACTTACAGTAATTTTTGGTAGGTTTTGAACCACCAGAAAGTAATGCTGTACATCAACTGCATGCTGTTTGTAGTGCTGGCTGATGGTCATCCATAAAACATCTACGAGTACCGATTGCTCGTCATTTGCCTCATCTGAGTGATTAGATTCCATGCCAACATTAAAATTTAATTAATTTTCTTCTCCTTCAAACCTAAAATATCAGTTGCAAGAGAATTCAATTCAATTCAATAACCGTGTAAAGACGTCATTACATTGAATATTCATTCATTAGTTCTAGCTCCATAGATTCCTTACTATGACATAATTCTAAGGCAGTTAAATTCTATTGGATTCTCGTGCAACTTGCCGTAAGAAAACTAGAAATGATTGAATAGAAGTTGTAGTTCATGATGATTGTTTGCATACCAAATGTGATGAAAAATGAATACAATAAATAAAAGTTTTGAGAAAAATCATATGAATAATTCAATAGATACACTTATCACGAAGAAAATTCATAGATTTCATTATTGAGATTTTGATTCAATTAATTCTAGCTACATCCTCGTTCTCAGATATAAAAACTTGATACACAGATTTCCTCTCTTTATGGATACTATTTATTCTCCATCCCTTCCACCAACACATAGTTCCTTTCTGGGACCATTCATTGAAACCCCTCTCAACAAATTTAAATCCAGGTTCAAGATTGATCACTCTCACATCCCCCACCGGGGGAACAATGCGTCCCGTACAGCCTACAACAAACCGTTGAAGTGTGCCCGCACAGGAAGACTACAGAACCATACGCAGTTATCGATTAGCGATTTGTACATCAGCAACTACAAAAGACAGCGACACCTCCACTGTAGTCGAGAAACGCGCCACTAGATTAATGACGTAGACAAAAGGCGACTTTGACTGATGCGTCGCTTCACGGACGCCACAATGTATATAGCTATTTATTTTATATCTGTTTATCTGACGGAACACTCCGGAACCCGCGGCGTCGCCGGAAACTGACGCTCGACATTAGCAGCGTCCGTTTTCAGGGAGGGGCAAGACAGCCCCCTCAACCCCCTGTAATCATCTTGAAAAAGCGCATTACCGCCCTACTCTTCATTATGGAAATCAAAGGCAGGAAACATGTTGCACCCTAAGCTAAGCGACGACCTTGTAGCCTATCACTCACTCCTTCCACACTAGCACAAACACACGCTACAACTTACTTTTCTTTCATTTGTTCGCTCTCTCCCTCACATAGTTTTCCCACTTGTCTTCACTCTCTCATATATACAACAAACTCTTCACCAACACAACCCGAATATATGGATTGCAATATCATTTGTATTATTTGAAACTTGACATTAGTGGCGAAGCGTGGTATACTTATTTGGTCATCGCCGGGTATATTTCCTATAGGATATACACGGCGATGACCAAATAAGTATACCACGCTTCGCCAAGGCTTGACATGAAACTTGAATAATACTGGAGATTCTCATCCATAAAATGAGAATTTTTGTGAGGGTGATACTGTAAAATGAGTAGCCTAATTTATTATCAGAAACCTTTGCATTATCAGACCGGCGATAAGCCACCTCGGCTAAACAGCCACTTTATCCATTGACCATTATTATTTTTGAAACAATGTAACAAATCATTTCAACTCTATCCCCATTGAATAAGGCTAGGCGTACACCGGTTAGTCAAGACAAGACAAGACGAGATTAGTCACATTTAGTACTTCACATAGTTGCTTATGAAGCAACACACACCGATTAGTCATTGCATCGGTGTGTGCTACTTTATAAGAAGCTATGTAAATTACTGTGACTAAACGTGACTAATTTCGTCTTGTCTTGTCTTGACTAACCGGTGTACGCCTAGCCTTAGTTAAACTATCAAAGTTGAATAAACAACTTAAACCTGTAGAATAAACTCAAAACAATTTATAAACCTTCATTATAATGGTGCTTTCTCTCATTCCGTGCTCCAACAAAACACGTTCTCTCCAACGTTTATTCTAATAAACTAATGCTATCTCAACATAATACTATTTCCCTTTTTTCAAAATCATTCTCCAACCTCCCAAACTCGACACAATGTGACAAACACATTTCCAAACAATACTTTTCTCCTTCAGGCGGGAAACCAATATGATAGCGTGCATTACTCCCCCGTTAATAATAATTTATCATTTCCGCTGAATAGAAACGTCAACCACGGTTGCATCCCAGTCAATTCCAGAGCTCAACTGCACTAATGGTAGGAAGGTACTCGATATTATTCGGCTGTCACAAGCCGTGTCGATATAGATATACAATATAAAATACAGATACAAAATTCACCTATACAATGTTCATAACTACATATATATACTACTCCTATCGCAAGGCAACAATATAGAAATAGAATACACAATAATAGGTACTGAATATACTTCTACAATATTAAAATCTACATATACACTGCTCCTATCGAAATATGACAATATAGGTATACAAAACACAATATAGATAACAAATATTCATCCAGATTGCTCGTATCTACGTATATACTGTTCCTATCGCAAGGTGTCTGACCGATTACCACAGGCAATGATCGCCATTGTCAGATTTAGTGTCAGATTTTGACACTAGCAACAGCTTCTCTGACAATACATCGATCATTCACACATATCCCTTGAAACTCTATACCCACATATTCATTCCCCACCACATTTATATTATGCATGCGTTTGAATGCATCCTAGAGACAAGGCATATTAATATATTGTATGGCCACAAGCGATGGAATTGGTTGGTTGTCTAGATTCAAGAGCCGATCCACTTGTCTGTCAGTGATAGAGAGAGAGAGAGCCACCCTTCAACAGTCCCGGACAGCGTCCTTGTCTACTCATCTATTAATCTATTTACATAATCATAATGTTCACGTCAATCTGAAATTCGTAAGCGATAGATATTGTCAAAGTGGATCTGGTCCAACACTTGTCAGTATCCAACAAGAGGTGATCTCTCTCACCTAACAGAGAGTTCTCTCTCTCTATTGGACAAAGAGCTGTTGGTCTGCATGTGAAATTTTCTCTTGACTGTTATGTTCTGTTATGACTCTCTCACTTCATGATGCTCTCCAAGCTCTTTCAAGCTGTGAACTTGAAATCTGAATTATTCAATTTTCCCGAAATATATAAGTATAATTTTAATTTATAAGTATATTGTGATGAGATTCAACCGGATGATCAGACCATAACAACGAGTTCATAGCAACGCAATACACAAACATTCAAATAATTATTCAGTTTTGTATTCCTTGTTACTGCGTGTGCTACTAATATTGTAAAGCTAATAAAAGCCTTTAATTCTCAAAAGGTGTAACAGTTCATTACTCCATACTCCATATATATATTTTTCTTCCCCATTATAACATAAATTTCAGGCAATAAATCAATTCAATTCAAAAAGAAAAAATCACTACGGTAGCTGTTTTAAAAGAAGTTTTGCTATTCATTCAACCTTTCTTTTGATACGCTCCATCATAACACCTTTCTCTCTCAGATTCGCACAAGATAGAGGAGCGATCTCTATCAGAGAGAACATCACCTCGCCTTTCACCGCAAAGATGCGCTTCTCTCTCATCAAAGTCGTGATCTATTCGAGCTCCATCTAAAATACTCATACAGCACTTTCGATACTACCAAGTGCGATGGTGGTGTAATGGTCAGCATAGTTGCCTTCCAAGCAGTTGATCCGGGTTCGATTCCCGGCCATCGCACAATTTTTTTGTGTTTTGAAATTTTCGGAATCTTATGCAAAATTTGTTTAATGTTATCATTTTAAAATAATATTTAAATTACTTGTTAATTTTTCTGATTGAAATCATTAATTTTAAACCTTCCGTTTGAGTGCAGTTATTCATCTGATAATCCATGAACCAATTATCTACTGAAAACCTGGAAATTTCTTTGATTTATGAATTACAAGTACAGATATGTGAATCATTGGTAGAGAATATATATATATCACAAATAAGTTACGTTACCCTTGATTTTCAATGTAGCCTACTGTATGAATAATAATATACAAAGATAAGAAGATTTCGACATTAGCTTTTCTAAAATAAAAATTTCTACGTTATTATTAATGTGATAATACTTTATTTGAAGAATCATGAACTAAAAATACTTTGAATTTGAAAAAACTTTTTGAAATTGTCAAACTCCACTTTTATTTTTTCCATGTTTTCTATTCTGGAAAGATTCCACACCAATAAATTTATTCTTCAAATTTTATTAGGAATGTGTAGTCTATGAGTTATCGCAATCGAAATAATTTTGAATTAATTATTCACTCAAATTATTATTCACTCAAAATTATTTACTTAATTTTATCAAAATTATGCATGCACGATGAACAACACTGTCCAATTACAAAATTTCACTCGATTCCGTGGTCGAATTTCAATGTGATATCAAATATTCTGTCACGCGCCCATCATCAATAAATTATTTATGAAATACACAATCCAATCGCATCATTATTACTTTCAAATTCTTAATTGAGCTTGCAGCTGTAATTCCTTTTAATTCGTATTGAATGCTGTGAATTAAAATGAACAATGTCATTCAGCAACAAAGAGAGAAAACAGTCATCCTTATAGCCAGAAGAGAGATAGAGTGACAAAAACAAAACTAGGGGAAGTTACTGAATATTCATTTGCTTTCTGGCCGAGCCACCAAAAACAGATCATGCTCTCTTTCACTGTCCCTCTTTTCTCCCCTCTGTTACTCTTCTACCTCCATCGGATTCGTTAACAATTAAAACCGAATGAAAACAGAATCGGAAATAACTCGACTAAACACCTGGTTTTGTCCGGTAATTTATCACACAGACCGAAATGAACTTATTCACGCATTGGTCAAAATTAATACACAAACTCAATTTCATTGTTCGACATCTTTATTATTCCATTCGGCGTATGATTTATTGCTTAATAAGGCTTCCCCGATTCATGTGAATTTGCAAATTTGTTTGCCAGTTGTGCTGAATTTATTCGATTCATTTAGTACGGTACATAGTGATGAAGCCAGTTTTCAATTTTTTCTCACATTTCCCAATATTTCGTATCTCTTCCATCAAAATCGTGATCGTATTAATTCATGGATGATAGTGATTAATTATAATAATGATTCATTAATAGATCACTGTTGAATATTTTTCAGCTTTGTAATAATTCTTGACAGAATTTTATAATTATCAACTATTGAGTAATTATTTTTCGTTGTTGGATATACAATACTCCGTGCGCCGGAGGACAGCCGTCGGATATCTGCAATATCGTTTTGTAATTTTCATCAAGCTTGTTACGGCAATATAATTCACAGTTTCCAAAAATATATCGTTGTTTCTGGCCATATTACCTATAACAAGGAATGTTTAAAAGCTTTATACCTTATCTAAAACACTTTAATCAATATAATCATGTATTTCGTATTCATTTTAACTTACTTCAGTTACTTCATATAACAAAAATTCTCCTACAATTCACAAGAAAATGTATGGTTTGTGTGTCATCTGTGTGTTGGATAATAATAATAATAATTTATAATTATAATTTATCAGATGCTTTTTACCTCACCAACACAACAATCGTTATTCAGGGATAAATTATTCGTAATCTTAATAATATCTTAATACTCAACTAATACCCTTGCAATTCTCATAAACCCTCGTTTGGGATACCCGTTCGATGCTTTTCAAATCCAAGAAAGCAGAAATAGCTAAGCATTTTCTCAACATAGCTTCCTCATTAAACTCATCAGGTTGATCATTGAGCATCAACCATCATTTTTTAACATCTAACAACATGTTTTCGCTACTCTTTTAAAATAATATAATTTATTTTATTTCTTCCCTGTGTGCTCTTCCTTTATTTTCCTGCTATATCGAAAAATATTGGTGAATTGAATTATATCAAATACTTGAGAAGATAAAGCTCTCCAAAAATATTTGTGAGCTGTTATATGTGATGTAAATTGATAAATAACACAAAAATTAACAACACAACACAACTAACATTAAAGCAGCTGCCTACAATGGACTTCACCAAGACAAAAACCATGTATAGGCACGTCAAACATAATTTATTGTAGGAATTCTATAATAATAAGCTTACATATGCCTACTTAATTGGATCATTTCTCATTTCTCAATGAATGAAAACTAAACCACAGACTAGGTATAAGTCTTATATACCTAGCATAGAAATAGAGACTTGAGACTTGTCTCTTTCTCTCTTGTCTGTAACTGGACCCTTCCACGTTAGTTAACATAGGGGTTCCACTCTCATCAAACAAATTCACCTTCTTTGTGCTTGGGAGATGTTAAATCCTTGTTCTAAAGCAGGTGGTAATATTAAAAACTCGTTAAAAACATCAGTTTCCTATGTCTGTGGCGTATCGAATCTACTCAACCTCCATATTTCCCATCCTCCTCAATCATAATCTCGTCAGTCAGTGTCAAAAAGTGAACTTTAGAGCATCGCTCCCCAGTATTTTACCTTATCATCCCTTTCACTTGCCACACCCAGGGCCCTGTAATAATCACAGTCCCTTACAACCCTTAAATCCGAGTAGGTCTTACATTATATTACAAGAATTCGTTCCAGGGCTATAATCCTAAAATACATAGCGACAGTATATAGGTACACAGCGAGTGATACTCGTTAACAAATCTACTGGAACCGATTCCCGCGGGGTATTAAAATATAATTATAAATCCACCCTTTCAATCCTTCTCCTTCATTCGTTGTGAACATGGTTTTCGGGATGGCCTATTACAAGGGAAGCAAGGGGATACTTCCGTTAGTGAAGTCTTGCTTTTACAGCAATCGGGAGCCTGTTCATTACTGGTGGTGTGTATTAAGAGGGTGGTTTTCAAGTCGGATACCTATTCAAATCATACAATTTTGAAATTGAATAATCTGGCTGAGTTATTATTGACAATATTTTAATTTATCTTCATCATCTTATGGTTGTTTCATCTTGTAGTTTGAATTTTTCTGGAATCTATCAATTAAAAGTTGGAAGTAAGATGTCTAGGAAAATTTCAACTCTTCAAATATGAAAGTAAGATTTCATCTATAATAAATACATCAACAATCCTTCAACATTTACCTATTCTCTACCCACTTTGAATATTATACTGAGTGATTTTTCATAACATATTAATTTGATAGTTTTATATCTAATTCAACTACAACTCATTCTGATATTTCACTTTCCAGTTGAATGAGCTACTTCCAGTTGTTGCTTCTATGCTTATGCAGTTTCTTAAATTGAATTATAAATGAAATATAAAACATCATCATCTCCACTTCAAGAATTAGTTTTATTGTATGAGAATATAGTTACCTATTTCTTTATGGACTTTCTATTTTCATACCTTGTTTTTCATTCAGTATGCAATTAACTTTATGTAAGTTATTGTGTTGCATATCTGTGATTATTTCTACTGATGAAATCACACTGATATTATTTTTAAAAAGCTTCTGAGTAGAAAACAAATTTAACTTACATTATAGTGACGATCCTTTCGTCCTGTTGTTGAACTTCATCAGACTCAGACGTTTTGTAGGTTTCTGCATATTTTGAATTTTACCTCATTAGCAATACCTCACCACTGCAAATTCTAAAATCAATATCACTAGTTTCTGTTCATAGTTATGCAGATGCAGGGTTGTTAATTGAATTTATACCTCATTATTGAATCAACTATCGTTGTAGTTACAAATTAGCGTTGCAATAGTCATTATGTCATGTGTCCATGTAATAGTATCGTGTTTGTCCGATCGGCGGACTTAATTACTGACACAAGGGTATTAAGAAGCAGCGGGAAACCTCAGAGAGTGACAGACAGGGATATGGCAATTAATTCGGCGAAACAACTAGTCGTGGTCCCTTTGACCAATGGTGAGCTGAGCTCTTCGCTATGCCTCAACACTAATCGCTGCCAATTAGCTGGTCTAAACTAGGATCAGTCTAATCTGCGCAGGCGAACTAGGACCAACCCAGTCAGTCACCGTTAAGCCGATTGCAATTTCCCCGTGAAACTAATTGGACACGTTTGCTGGATTCAGTTTGCGAAGCTGCCAAAAGTTTTGCAAATCTGAATAATAGTGGTTCAGTGTGATTTTAGTGAAATGAAATTAGTGAGAAGATAGTGAAATGAATGGAAATTGGGCTGCTGTCACCTGTGATTGATCACCTGCCAAGTATTGATCAATAATATTTACTTTAAAAAAAAGAATACTATATTGGGAATACAAATCGAGGGAAGCGGTTGACTTCGTGCCGGCATATTAGATTAGATTCATTGTAAGAACACCTCTTGGTTCAGAAACCACATTGAGATTCATCATCATCTTCCTCATTAACCACGCACAAGATAGAGCTTGAGGCTGTGCATCAGCTTCAAAAAACTTTTTATGGTGATATTATTTAAAGTTTTACGATTTGGTTACCATCAAGCTATCAAAATGAAATACAATCACACTTTTGAGAAAAATAACGAATTCTTCATTTGAATTGGAAATTGAGTTATTATTATTTTCGAAAATATCTCCTTCCCAATGTGATATTGCGAAAAACTAATTATGTCATGTGATAGACAATACCTTTTTAAGCATGTATGCACAAAATTTCATGTATTTGCAACCAATTTTGAGATGACCTGTTCCAAAAATTTCAACTTTAGGCGCCCATATCTCACAAACTAATGAACAAAAAAAATTCTCCTACAAAATGTATTTCATTTTGATAGCTTGATAGTATCCAAATCGTAAAACTTGAAAAATATTACCATAAAAAAGTTTTTTTTTCAAGCTTATGCACAGCCTCAAGTGTGCACAATCACAGTCAAAATAAAAAAAAAGATAAATTGTAGAATAAAAATACTTCATGACAGATTTAAGAAGTAATGCGGCCATTATATAAAAATGAATAAAATTATCTATGAATTTTATTAAAAATGAAATCATTCCATCGTAAAAAAAGTGAACTCGAATGTTAATACAATGTCTTTCTTTGGTGATATAGAAAAAGGTAGACTAGAAGAAATAGTAGGCCACCAAAGTATCCTATAGAAAACAGTAAACAATAACTCACTGAGTCATAATAAATGCTAATAACATTCAATAGTCTGGACCATAGATGACTCAAGTCTTGATGCTTTCATTGACCTGCAGTGTTTGTAAACAGTGGGTCTCTGACTCACCCTGTCTTGATAGGTGACTGGAGAAAGAATCTCAGAAACATTTAGGCGCCAGAAACCTCACAGGTATACATGAGTCACCTTCCCAACCTGGCTGTGTATGTGTATCTTCACACTGTTTATGTCTCTTGATCACGTCGATAAGATATCCTATATATCTATATCTTTATCTTCTGTGGATTGATTTAATAAGTAATCGAGTGGGAAGGTGTGATAATTTATTGGAGACCCAGACCAGTTGAGATGGAGATAAAAGCAAGCAAAGGAATTTCCTGAATCATCAGAGTTCATTAATAATATTTCAATCTCGATTCTTTTTCAAAAGAATCTAGTCTGATGAACTAATAAGCAATTTTAACTGATCAAAATTTTAGATTTCTACATTTCTTTTCATAAGATTTCTACGAATAAGAACAAAATGTTCTCTAATATTTAGCGATTTAATTAGAAGGCCTGTTCAAGTGTTTAGTAGTCCTCACCATGAGTAATATCATAGAATTATAAAATATCTGGATTATTACCAGATAAATATATGGATCTGCTAATACCAAATAAATATAATATCATAAAATATAATTCTGATTGAGAAAATTGTATATTGTTCTTGTTTGTAATGTTAAAAGCAGAATGAATTGCATTTCCATTCATTTCAAACTAAGAAGTATACAATATGCACTGTATATTACAAGAAATATACAAGAAGTTTTTTTGCTGAGGATGATGCCCACATAAGCTCTAGGCTTGTGCGTGAGTAATGGGAAGGATGATGATGAGAGATGAATTATTATTATACAAGATTATTACAGTACAAGGATTACATTTTTTAGAGAGAAGGTAATGTGTATAGTTTACATACAGTCTTCATGGTTAAATGAACCACGCTATTTATCATCAATATAAGAACCAGCTTTCCTTGAAACGAGGCCATATCATTAACATGCTATTCACTCTTGTTGGCATCATCGTTAAGGAGATGCCCATGAATGAAAAGGGTTGAGCGCTTCCTTAAGTGAAACATTAATTCGTCCCGCTCATATCGTCTAGAAGGCCTTTGGCCCTTTCTAAGTAAACATTTCAAAGGAATTGCCAAGGTCCCGTTAAGTTTAATCGGTCAAGTTTCGCGCTCTTGGCGCGAGAATTCTCCCGGAAGGCGGCAAAATGTCTTGGGCGCCCCTCCCTCCCATCACTCCCCTTCCAGTCGTATCTATTGTCCTGTAAACTGTATCCTTAATTACTGTTGGGGTTCCTTGTGATTTATATTCGCCGGATTGCGTGTCTTCGGCTTCACGCTTCGATTGACAAAGGACATGTGCGAGATTGTCTTACAGTCAGCAAAGTTTCGTGCATTTTGTCCCAGAATTCTGCACTTGCGATACTCGCACGACTGCACTCTAACTTTCTGCTGATTTATTGTTCCCGGTTACGGTATTTCTTGGATGCTGCTACAAATAACCGGCTAATAAAGCATAATTTCAACATTAATCTACTTGCAGTGCACTCGTATGATACATGATTTGCATATTCTGTCCCACATAAGATCAACTTGCTATAAATAAAGTTATTTTTTTTTTAATACAGTTATTCTTAATCTCTTCTGCAATCGGTATGAGAGCAAATAAAAAATGCGAACATTTTATCAAGTATTCTTGTATAATACTTTCATCGAAATTCCCTACTGTTCATTCAAACATAGACACAAACTAAGGACTTATAAACAATTGTTTAAAAAATCTTGAATTCCTTTTGGAACTGGAATACTAGTGATTTCACTATAAGAACTGGATTAAGTTTGTATGGTTCATAACTAGGTGTTATTAATTGTATGAGTTTTTCATTAGAGAAGTCTTGATATTTATCAAAATTATGAATTCATATTTTATTGTGTAACTTTCTAGATGGAAAATAATCAAAACCCTTTCCAAAAATGCATTTTTCGCGATTTTATTGAATCAATCATCGCAGTGATATAATTTAAGATAAATTTCAACAATCGGTAAGAACTTTTTTGTATATTCTAGAAATGTTATAGTCTTATATTGCTAGTCTTTTAATACCGATATTTGTTATTTATGTTACTCTCTTTCATTATGATCTCATAATAACATTGAACAGAGCAGTGTAGAACAATATTGACTTGTCCTTATAATTTCCAGATAACAATATCCACACTGTCAAAAAATATTCTCCATAATTCACAGTCATGTTTTCTCTATGCGTTTTCTAGGTAATGAGGGGCTACAAACTCTTTATCAAATGCCCATTCCAGTTCTTCTACACTGGACATAAATCAACGGACAATCAGGCCTAATTCATCATTGGTGATTCAAATTGGACACGTTTCAAGATTCATGCTGTGACTGAAAAAAGGGTCTTCTTCCTGTTTAGGTGAAAAGTGAGACCATAAAAATAGGGAGACGACAGACACGACAAGTTTCAGAGTTTCAAAGCGAGGAAGTGGATAGAGGACAGTCACAGGACATAGTGATATATGTATATATAATTATGACAGAGCATAGTTTGTTCTATGTTGTAGGATAGCATGACTCATGCATACGTTCCGCACAGGTGTTCGTTTATGTAATCCTACTATTTATGTATACATAACCAGTATATACATACTCTATAAGCATAGTCTGAACCCACTAATAACAGCTCACTGACACTTGTGACTCATTGTGACACATATCTGCATCCTTTACTCCTCAAACGCTTCCATACTTTGAACCGATCACATTGAAAAGCCCCCTCTTTTTACTGTGGAAATAGGATAGCATTTCTATAGCACTCTTCAGGTGATAGACGGGAAGTATTCGTGATTCATTCAAGAACAAGGACTATAGAACTTGCTAAATAATAATCCGTCTAGGATTATACACTGGTAAGGTCTTGTCGTCTTTTTTAAATAATGCCTCCATGGTGGTGTGGTGAGAGATAGGTTCTCCTGTTTTTTATCGAAAGGGGACATAATTATGTGTCTCTATTCCAACATAGTAGGAAAATGCAAATAGGTGAATTGTGAATGAATAATTTCAACGAAATTAGATAAATTTTTGCATTTGGTTGAAATAGTTCATAAGGGTTTAATTTTCTCATGAAAGCACTCTAATGTATGCACCTTCATGTATTTTTTCATGGTACTGTTTTATTTTTCCTTTCGTTACTGACCCAAATTTGAAACTTTGAGACATTTCGTATCTTCTTGTGAGACATCTTATGTGAGATAATAAATAGTTTATTCATTCTACTAATGGTTTAGCACAGTTTATTTCTTCACTTCTACAGTTTCATGTGGGGCATGTTACTATTAGTCTAGGCGTAGACAAGACAAGACGAGAATAACCGATTAGTCATTGCATCGGTGTGTGTTGATAGGCCTATTAATTTAAATTTTGCTCTACTATTTATAATAACTATATGCTTGAAATAGACGAAAAGTCGAAATCTTCGTGAATTTTCAACCCTTTCCTGGGTATTCGGGATTCGTAACTTAGGCCACCCTCGCTGGACTTTGACTAAAAGGTCTCGCACCATAGCTTGTCTTAACGAGAACTCATTGGTTCCTTAAGCTCCTCATTCATTACAGCCCAGGGCTTCCCGCTAATCCTGAGGGATCTCTATGCAAATGTCTCCTTCTCTATGGGACTGTCTTGACCACTCTCTCCCCCTCCCATTACAAACCTTTCATCACCCTTGTAATGAAATTCCTACCATAACTTGAATGTGTTTATCTTGCCTGAGACTCTGTAGCCTACAGCAAATCTAGATGCTGACATCTGGCCCCAGCTTCTCTGTTGCCTTATTGAGATTGAACCTGTCCCATTATTTGTCTTCACCCTTCTCGGGCGTCTTGAGATGTCGTATCTACATGCGGCCAGACGAGGATTATCAGCATGTGGATTACCGCAAACCATACAGAGACTTCAATGTTATCTATAGGGCATGAACAAAGATGCCCATGAGAAATGAGGGTTGATTATGGGGCTTGCATTGTAATGCTGTTGTGAAGAAACAAACTTTACATTTCCTTCTGATTTCAATGAATATTCTGATAAAATTGTTGAGTTATTCACATATTCGATGTGGAATTGACACTTTATTCCTTCAAGACCTGTTTGATCTGTTTGATCACCTGTTTTCATCTGTTTGAATGAAGACCTGTTTGATCGAAAGCCTATTGTTTGATTTTGATAGTTATTCAAAAGAGCAAAGGGCGTGGCCTAGTGGCAAACATGCTATCGGTGCACCGGTCACGGGTTCGATTTCTGTTCCGTCTGGCATTTTTTCTGTTTCATCCTCCTCCTCCTCATCACTCATGCACAAATGATGCACTCAAGTGGGCTTCATCTGCAGCAGAAAAAAAATAATAATTTAATATAAATTTTGCGTTTTTATCTTTCATTTGTTAATTTATTCATTCATTTTTTAAGAACTTTTTCTTTTCAATATTCACGTTCATTCGCTCCAGTTCAAATATATTTCATTTTATGTTAACTGTGATCACTGAACAATATCCTGCGATGAATGAGGATAATACTGTAATTATTAATTCATGCAACTTCATTCCTCTTCCAATGGCTTTATCTTCGAAGAGTGGCAAGAATTATGTGTTGAAGTAAACTAGCATTCATAGCTGGCGCCAAGTGCTACATTTATATTAATTCATGCTCTAAGAATGTAGTTGTTTTTCTCCTCTGCCATCTAGAAGAGGATGATTCAAAAGAGTACATGGAAACTATCAACAAGTTTATGAATTCTAGATGGAGTAGATGGAGAATTTTATGATTTAGAGTAGTTGAAAAATGTGACTTCATCAGCACTATTAATTTGTCTTACAATTTCGAGATTTTTGAGATTGTGTGTATGCCTAATACTTTGAATTCATAAAAATGTTTACTGAAATAAAAGATTATTCCAATTAATTGCTAGGATATGTTTATTGAATGACTCGAATGAAACAAAAGATTTGATGATTAGAAAGTATTTGTAGGAGATCTATCATATTTTCTACTCAGATAAATCGTTCTACAACACCATCTTTTGTTTCCTGAACGAAGACACCTTCTTGTGGAACAATCTCATGTATGTGTACAATAATATCACAACGCAGGCCAGGATTGAAATAATTGGATGGACACAGGTGATACACTGTTGACAATGAACCGTACGTGAGCAAATGTATAGCAGGATTCTTTTAACTTGTCAGAAAACACCTGATTTAACGTTAGTAAACGAGCATACATCAATCAGCTGTTTTCTGACAATTTAAAAGAATCCTGCTATACACAGAGTGAAGCAGATAGAGTCAGCCGGTAGGTGCTGAGCCGTTCTTGATTGAAGGAATAAAGTGGCAATTTCACGTCAAACCACTGGGGCTGCTATGTTTACTTCCAAACCATGATTCCCGGCTTAGGAGAAAAGGGCTGCACTAGGGAAGGGTTGAGCTATATAGTATGTATCAACATACACAGATATAGATGTTATGTAGCACTGTGGTCAGAACCAACCAGTGAGCCTTATCTGGACAGATAACGCCAGGTCCTCTGTAACATTCGGATGAATTTTCCCGTGTACTGTGACAGGAGAAGGTGAACACACCCTCCTTCATCACCGAGCTCAGACCATCAGGGAGACAAATTCTTGTTTCGACCAATCACGGCCAAGCTGAGATGTGTTATCGTCTTGCCGTGTACCGTACATTCTTAGCTAACTGCCTGTTGTACCACTCCGTCAAATTGAATTCCATAACCGAAGTTCCCTGGAGAAATAAAGATGGTCCCTGAGGTATCTGCAGTTGGAACGAGATGTAATATGTAACCTAGCTTTTGTCATCTGTCCAGTATTAATCAAATTTGCAATCCACAATCTAATGATATATCAATTGGAGATACTCCATGTATTTGAATTGTAGGTTGATTTTCATTGCCCTATACTAAGAGCTGATTCTATTCTGAGATCTATTTACTAACACTTTTAACCTGGAAATAAGGTAGTTTTAAATTGGAGATAAGCCATGAATTTGAATTGTCGGTTGATTTTCATTGCCCTATACTTAGAGCTGATTCTATTCTGAGATCTATTTACTATAGCTTTAAACCTGAAAATAAGGTGGTTCTCTTACATATTTCGAATAATCTTGGAAATCAAGATTGTAACATAGATCAGATAGATTTTAAAATATGAATTGGTGAGATTGAACTTCTGTTCTCACTCTCTTGAAATATTCCAACCTAAATAATCAAGACCGCAGTTAAATTGGTGAGATTGAACTTCTGTTTTCACTCTCGTGAAATATTCCAATCAATTCTGCAGTTTAATTTAATGAGTTGGCCTATAGTGTATTTTTGTTAGTTTTTTTCAATGAAGGAGAAGCGGATGATCTTCTATTCATATCATTCCAAAATTACACGAATATCTTCCATTATTCTCATCACTCTGTAACTTTCAAGATTTCATCATTATTATAATTATTTCATAGAAACCCACAACTACATTGAAAGCTTTAATTCTATTCGCTGGCTTCCAAGCTGCTATATCGCTTCAAACCACGTACCACCACAAACCTTGTACATTCAAACTGGCGATTAGATGCCTTTCAGACTAAAACGACAGATATAAACCATCACATCTGTTACGCAGTTTGCAGCAGAGATAAACAGGGCAGAGAGGAGGATACGTCACCACAACGACAGTTCCATTTGATGTCAGAGAAAAGGCACAGTAAAAATGTTTTACTGCGTGAATTTCGCGGATGTGTGTGGTGTGACGAGACATTACTGTGTGAGAGTTGATGGATGGAGGGGGGGGGAGGTATAAGGTATGAGGTATAGGTATGAGCTGTTGAAGGGGGGTGTCATATAGATTACATGGTTATACAACACGGTGTATATATTACAAAGCTGTATAGATGTTTGGAGAGTATAGATATGTGAAAAGGTATGTTATATTGTGTGGTATATATAGGTATAAATCGATTGAATGTGTAGCAGGAAAGATAGAGGCGATGATATAAGGCCGTCTACGCCAGTATATAAAAAGGATACAGCCGGGAAAATGCCCATGCTCGGGAGGTACTGAAAGAACGTACGGCCGCTTCATATTTCAAAGCTATTACGCTATCTGGCTCACTCCTCACTAGCGAGTTGGTCGTATCCGGGGGTTTTGATCGCTTAATCTGAACCCCGGTTTTGATTACCGGTTGGGAAAGTATGCACCTGTGACACTTTGTGACGATGGCTCCCTCTCCACCCCCTACGATAGTCAACCTCCCTCTCCCCCCCCCCCAAACAATCGTTCAACATCGCGATTTGCCAACTCGTGAGCGCGCGGGAACCCGAGCTCTGTTTATCTGTTATGATGCCGAGATCCGAAATATTATGACCGAAAAGACTGTGATACCGAGTATTATGTTGGCGCGACTGCCGAATTTATGTGGAACTGAACACCTGTGGCCTGGCAATTTTCTAAGGTCTTACATAGCTAATGAGAGGAAATCACTGCTAGTGTTTTCCTTCTCCTGATAAGAACAGTATCAAAGAGTTCCGTTTAATTAGATTTGTGATATTATAAAACTTAATGATCACTTTAATCCTAAAATGGTTTTTCTCTTTTCGAGTAAGATAACCAAGTTCTCTCCAACGATTTCGTATTGAGTAATTGAGGGCTTTCAAAATTCTCTACCAATAATCAATCAACCAATCTTTGTGAATTGAAATCTTGAGTTCAAATAATTTGAATTCATCGTCACACGGATTAAAGCCAACTTCAGACTAGATAATCAGAACCGAAAGAATATTTCAAATGAAGTGCAAGATCCTCAATGCAAACTTTAGAATTTTGTGGAAACTAGTAATCGGTGTATAGTTATCATACGTAGAAAAAACATCGATGAGTCTTCCCACTTTGATAGGATCTTTGAAGAAGAACCAATCACTCATTCCTTACTGTACGATCACTCGTACTATTACATTCAAATGTAAAAGGAGATCTATACAAATCTTAAATTTCATTTTTCATTTCAAACTGTGATTATCAATAATTCACTTAAGGGAATGTTTATTATGACTTTTTGGTCTCTATTCTCTTTATATTCTCGTACAGTCATAGTACAGTACTAATAAAAGTGAATCATCAATCAGACTGTTATTTCTAGAATCGAGTTATTCTCAATTATAGTTATCATAAGTCAGTTTTTCTCATGATGGATGTAAAAGGATATCAAATAATCAAAATGAATCAAAAGGATATCAAAATGGAATGAATCAATAAGAATTTCTTTCAAAATACTTTATTACTAGGCTATTATAATAATTACAATGAAGTATCACTTTATTGCTCAGAAATCAATGACGGATATTTGTCAGAACCACAAAATTATCATCAACCAAGAATTTTGCACCCCTAATCGTTGCAATGGTCACCCCTTCCGCGAAACCAACAGAGTGGTGCAACAGTTTTCTAGTATGAATAATTTATTCTCTAGACAGAATGGAATGCGAGGTATGCCAAATATGCGGTCAGCTATGCCAGTTCTAATTTTTTCCAAGTTTGTAAGGGGATCAATAACTGCGTTAGTATAAAGGTAAGAGAGGTGAGTCATGAAGTTTTGAGAGAGTGGAGAAGGCGTGTTAATAACTAAGTGGAATGGATCAAGAGTCTATGCTTTATAATAAGCGGGTTGTTTGGCGCGTGGCGTGATGGAAAGAATTCGAAGTATTCGGAGAATTTCTCAAGCATGTCGTTTTCGTGATACCATTAAGATTAAGTGCAAGGAATTTATTGATCTTGCTGGAAAGAAGGGTTGAGTGACTAAGTGTGATTGTTGGAACATGCTGACACAGTTCTTATCATGCATTTTTAAGGGTAGAATCATTCATGATCCAATTGAATACATGACTAATCACGATAATCACTCAATCATGATAAAAAATGATCAACCACGATATTCAATGATTCGTGGAGTCTGAACTACATGATAATTTATTCATAAATGTTTGATGGAATCTTTACTGAATTGCTATTTTAGATCTAGATCATGTTGTGTGGATGAACGTTTTCTTTTGGCTTTCTAAACTTTTGACGTTGAAGTAGCCAGAAAAAAACAGAAACTATATGATACAAAAAAATATAGTAATTCCATAAATTGATTATGAACAAGAATAATTCTTAGTTACTGTATTTTGAAAAAAGAACATGAAGCAGTTCTGATCTATCGGGTACAATGAATGAGGAAAATTCAATGTCAGTATACGTTTTATCTAAATGTTTTATAATTTTATATTAAATTAAACAACATCCACTACTACATCCACACACAACATCCACTCTAATTTGTAGGAGCATGATTAGATGATGATGATGATGATGATGATGATGATGATGATGATGATGATGATGATGATGATGAGTATAATTAATTAAAATTAGAGGGAATAGAATAGAATATCGTTCTTTCTACTATTGAGTCGGCTATTTATTGTTTTCGAAGGATTATGAATACGGTAGAGTGAAATTATTCAGATAAAGCTACAGGAATTGACTGAAAAGCAACTACCCAATGACTCAAATACTCTACAGGTCTAACTTTCTTTATAAATGTACAGGTATAAGTACTGTTAATTTAACAAACTTGATTCTTGTCTGTACCAGTACTGAATGTAAATAGAATACAATATAAGTATTCTAATCAACTTGTTAGTGATCACGTGATTTAGGTAATTACAAAAAAAAATCACACAATAACAATACCTTGCTAGTACCTATCCACCAACGCAGCAGACTGTCAAAAAATCACCTGTTACGCGATACAAATCTCACAAAATGCGACAGTGACAGTGCAATTAGTAACGCAAATCAAAGAGATAAACTAATTGACACCTTTCACTGATAAGCCGCTTACCGAATCGAGGACCAATCTCAATTCCGAACCTAAATCAAGATGTCCACGACAAAATAAATCAAGCTGAGGATTGATCTACAGGCTGCAAATTTTCCGCAGGCTGCTCTCACCCTGGGGGAAAGCGGAAAAATTGTGACCAGCGGCTTTTCAGAGGGAGGGGGTTGGGAAAACTAGAGGGTGCGAGAGATAGAAATTAAGAGAGAGAGAGAGAGAAAGTGAACGAACCAATAATGTGCATGTTGCTTTTTTCCTGTGACAGCTGACATTCGCGTTCCGCCGCGTCAAACCAACAAGCAATTTGGTTTTCGGTTTATTGCACACATGTGCGCTGCAAATAGGAGGGCATGCAATTTATTTCTACATCGTTACAACTGGACACAATTCCTGGGCAGAGGCATTCCTGGACATTTCTCCCCGAAAAACATTTTTATCTTACTAGATTGGTATTTTAAATGAAAAATTATAAATTATCAGGTAACCCATGAGATTGTAAGGTAATTTTCGCAAGTAATAAGGAATTTATCATATATAAGCTTTATAAGCGTGGATACACGATGATACACCATACACTATGGACACGGGGACACGTGGATTCATGGACAGTATGGAAACAATGATATGAATACACCATATGATATATATACTATGATATATATATTAAGTTATATGGATAAACTATGGAGGTGCGTGCATAGAGTATACGAAATTTTATAATTCATTGCATTGCAAATGTCATACACACGATGCATAGCATGGAAATTAATTCCTTTAATGACAATTATGCTTGGAAGCATGTGAAAAAGGGGGTTTCTACTTGAAGTTTTGAATATCTAAAATATACCTCTTAATAAACAATTTCAAACCAATAAGGAATAAGCCGTTGTAAAGTTCTGATTAGACAAACCTTTCAAAAATTTATTGAACATATTTATTAATAGTGAGGCTTTTAATAGTGGGGAGACCCGAGTAGGGTTGTTCCACTTCACCAACATAACCAATCATCTCTTGATAGGGAACATAGTGTAAGTTTGTTTTCACTAGGAAAACCGACACTGTTTTAGCATTTACAAAAATCCATACATTAAAAAGCTCGAAAGAGATAATATTCAGGAAAACTCAACATTCAAAAATATTCCAGTTGCATAAATGTATTAGGAAAAATATTAACTTATTGCATAGAGTAGAAATATTTTAAAATATTTGTGTAATCCAAAGTTACTGAGATCTGTAGAATACAAATTACTGACGAAATATGTATTTTCTTTCATAACATTTCATCCCATGTAATTTTGTTCGAGATTCGAAACCTTACTATTTACTAGAAAAAGTAAATTCGAGCTATGAACATAGAAATACTTACAAATTATTGTTAGAATGTTTTTGAAATTTGATCTTCGGGTCTATAAGATATTTATTTAATGAGGGGTTTGTTAGGTAACAAATTATTGTTGCCTTGGTCATTTCTATCCCAGACTGAGCAAAAAATAACGTTTTGACAATCAACTTTGGTTCCTATCATATCTTTGTCAGGCTCTTTTAGTAGCTATTCAATCACATCATCCCGCAATAAAAGTTCAAAAGGGTTTAATGATAGGGTTCAGCCTGACTGAAGAGATTAAAAACGCATCAAGCCAGTTCGAATCATTCCTTCTGACATTCATCAAACTTTGAAATTATAGCTTACTCTTCCAAATTTAAGAGCATTCCAATATTCTCATATATTATATCCTGTAACCCAAAAAATAAAAAATAGAATAAGAGGAAGGATGAGAGTTTAAAAAGACATTAAGCATCATTAAAAGTCGTTCACAATCACGAAGGCATCATTGAGATACGGAGCGATACAACTTGGAGAATATAGTAACAAAAATAAGATCCTTCACATGAGAAAAAGTAGAAGCGAGAAAAAATGTACAACCTAACAAAGATAATCAGGCCTTGGAATTGACTTGGTGGTATTAGAGTAGGCTACCATAGCGGAGAATAATCAATAAAAACTTATTCCCGGGTTGAACATGATGATTTTAAAAAGTGATAGAAATATTCTAAAGTGATGTACTTGGTGTTTTTTTAATTTATTTAGCATAAGCACTTGAACATTGCAATAAAATTATTAAGAAGAAATTATTCTGGATGTGAACCATTAAGGACTTTGGATGGGCTATTACATAGCCAGTAGTCTACTCATAAAGATAAAAATAAATTATCGATTGAAGGATGGAAAAAATTAAGTGGAACGTATTATGGGTGAAAGAATAATACATAATACTTGATATTATCTCTTATTTAATTTCGTTTGTTTTTGTAGATATAAAATTTTCAAAATAAAATTAATAAGATAATCAGAATCAAATTAATACAAATATACAATACACAAACAAGTGGTCATGGAAACTCATTAAAAATATTGAGGCTTATTGATAATCGAGGAACGATTATACAAATATTAAGTTTCTGGGTTAAAATATTCAATGAATTGAAAAATAATTCGATTTTCCACTCAATATTAGACTTATTATTTCATTGTATGTTTTCTATTGAAGCAATAAATTTTATAATTATTATTATTTCACATTTGCTCTGTTTCTGAAACATTCTTGTCTAGTCAATAACTCAATGTACTAAAAAAACACAAGGAAGGTTAAAAATTAAAGAGTTCTGTAAAACAGTAGAAAGCGAATTCACCCTAGACTCCCAAAATTATTACGTGTTATTCAAATGTAGTGTGTATTCCTGTTTTAAGTGTCCGCTACTTCCCTGTTTTACAAGAGTCTTAAATGCTCATAAAACAGGATCCTGGACTAGTGTATTCAATATTATTGACTAGACAAAATCTGGTCAGAGATGCAGATTAGAAAACAGAGTTGGAATCTATTTCTGGTAATATCTGGTAATCAACTGAATTGAATGTTCATGAAACAGGACCCTGGATTAGTGTTTTCAATTATTGACTAGAGAAAATCTGGTCAGAGATGTTTAGTTGAAATCTATTTCTGTTTCTGTATATCAATCCTCAACTGAATTGACATCAGGGCAGATGATAAGCGTTTTCGAAAATAAGTCGAAGTCGGCGTGACAAATCAATCAGGCCACATCTCTCATGTTTCCCCTCCTTATCGATTGACAACTTTCACCCAAGGGTTGTGGTTTGGAGGGGTGGCAGTCGGGGGAAGCAAGAAGCAATCAATATGCTAATGTTACTGGGTTACCATGTCGAGGGAGATGGATTAAGAAAATGGCCGGGTTGTTTTTCGGAAGGGTGGCGCAATTGTTTAAGGGTAAAGGAAAGAAGTCGTGTGAACGGATTAGTTACGTAAACGTATCGTCAAGTTTGCCGCGTTATTTGTGCTTGTGGCTGACGTACGTTGGAATCAAAACATGGCCGCAAAAGACGGGCGTGACGTGATGTGACGTGACACTTTTGTGAGTGACGTGATCGAGCGACGTTCGCATCATCCACGCATCGCTGGTAACGTTGAGGAATTACGCAAATAATGTCAGCGCTCCTGGGAAGATTTGCTGTTTGCTAGGGTGATGTGTTATGTTATATTTGTGGGTTTACCATATTTATTGCAAACAGTGTTGCATAGTCTTCTTCTTCTGACATCCACAGTATTTTATAGGGGTACTTGCTGTTACGTACGCTTTTATCATAGCCTTTATTTTCATTTGGCCTCTCTCAATTTTGAAAGCATCTTTTGCTTCTTGATCACTTCTTTCATCTTCTAGGTTGTATTCAAGAGTTTCATGTTTCTACATCACAACCATATAAATGTTTCTTTCAACTCATATTTGAATGAAACTTGTATGTATTCTATTGTATTAATATTACTATTATTGTGAGGTTAATCTTTTGAATGATTCTTCAGACTAGCTTTGAAGAATTAATTGATATCCATTTAATTTGACGCTTGGCATTAGATAGATAAATAGATAGATAGAGAGCTATTATTTCTTTGCCATCGTCATCTACGGTCACCAGTATTGTCAAGAAATGATATCTCTCTATCTATCTATCTAATGCCAAGCATCAAATTAAATTAATGTTACTGTAGCCTACTTATATTTATCACTTACACGTTCTAAAATCTGGGTTCATGCAATCTATACGAACCAAATAAACCCAATATAATGTTGCTATGTTTGGGATTGGTTAAGATTTCGCTGAATGTTCGAAGGAGTTGAATCACATGAAACTCATCTTCGATGCTTAGAATTTGATTCTACTAACATATTATACTTTCCGATTCATCTATTCAGAAGAAGTAAACTGCATAATACAACATCCAATCTATCCCAGAGATCTGCCCAGTCATGAGGTTTCTGTGAATAAAAATAAAACTGGAATCAATGTCTGAAACAGAACTGGAAAGATGTGATCATCCATCCCTGACACAAGCACGTATTCAGAAGGGATGTAAAGGGATGATAGAATTGGAAATGACCCTATTTATATAGAACGTGACAGACTAGGATGGTTCGCGGTGTCAAAATAAACACCACACAATAGAACCAGCAATCATAAGGGTGGGAACGAATTGGAATCAAATGTATGATGTTGGTGAAAAAAGATCTAAACTTCAGGGTTTTTGGGTTGTTCTACTTGAACTGCTAAAGGAACGAACCAACAATAGATAATGTCATCCCAATACAATAATAACAATGATTAGGCATGATGTTTTGGGAAGTTTTCAACAAAGGATTGTTAGTTACCAAAAACATTCAATAATAATATAAAGTCGAATAAGAAAACTTGTTCATTTCACAGAGTATAACAAAGTAAACGCAAAATAAATATGAAACTAATAATTATCAACCCTGTATATTACGATACCAAAAAATGGATACTGTACTTCGAATATTTTTTTCTTATACTGTATAATAGAGGAATGAGCAACTGACTATGCCCACATGGGCAACTATGAAGGCAATGTTGCATACTATCTGTGCTTAGAAAAACTTGTGTTGGAAACTAAAGAGGAAATATTGACAATTCCACTTATCACAAACATTGGAATAAGTGATTGATAAGAGAACCTTTCTAAGCGATTTTTACTGCAGAAATATGTACTGATAAATATACTGCAGAAATTAATTAAATGCAGGAGAAAGTCTATGTTGAAAAGAGGATTCTATGTTCAAGGATTCATTTTCCTTTAAAATGAGGGACATTAATAATCGATTGTAAGATTAGTTAGTATTCAAATTCTCTCATAATTATAACTTAATTATGGATTTTCAATCCATCTATTTCAAACGCTTTGAAGTTCTACTGATTTTCAAAAGTCATTTGACCAAAAAACCACATTTCCTGCATTTTCATCCCAAACAAAGCCACCAAAGTTTGTTCAACATGACAAAAAGCAAGAAGCCCATGAAGATAAGAAATTTATTCAAGGTGAAAGCTCCCTTCTGTAAAGGTTTTGTGTTTGTATCCTCCATACAATGTCAATGTATTGTACGGTTAAATGCTGCACGTCTTTTAACAACAATGGGTTTGCTACCCATTATCAGCACAACCAAACCGGAGATCAATCTTCCCAGCGTCACGGGATAATTCCAATACCGACTGAAAGACAACGTGAGATGAAACAGATCAAACAGTGGAACAAACCGAAAACATATAAAGCATACAAATCGAATTGGTTTTGTGGCGACTGCGTATTCAGGTAGCTTGGAAGTTCGGAGTTTGGGGTGGAGCCGGTCAATTAGCCACGCTAAACCAAGGGTTAGTTGGTTTTCTTGAATCATTGCTTGTCGATTATTGTGACTGAAGCCGATATTGAGGGTGGAGATATCAAATTCGAGCGTGGGAACTTTCGATGAGTCCACTCAAACGCAACATTGACTGAAATAAGCGTTTGTCATTATGTGGAATAATTTCATCTTAAATTTTTATTTTTGAATAAGGAGAAATACAAGCAGCGATTTCTTCATCCACTAGACATCTCCTCTTTTTAATGATATTAGGTACTTTTACTGATTTAATTTTTCACATGATCTGTTAGTGAAACAAGTAACAAACTTTATGCGATCTTTATACTATTTATTTTCAAACTAAATTTAGCATTTTTTGCTAAATTGGATCAAGTCTTTGGTAGAAAAAGATAAACATTATAACATATTAAAAGAAAATCTATTATTATGTAATTGCTACCTACAATTACCTACTTCCTAAGTTTTGATTCAGCAGATAATTGAAAAATATCTGTCTAGACTCTAGACTATTCCACAAAAATCAAAATAGCCCGAGTTAATCTTATTATTAAAATTACAGAAATTCTGTTCTTGACCAATTGAACTGAATGGAATTTTTTCAATTACATTGAAACTATATACATATAATAACCATAACTCATATTCACATACGTCCTTTTTAAAATAATCTATTTATTTATTGTTATCCATTCTGGATCAACATTTGGACTCTAACAATAGGATAGGTGCTGGATATGCTCTAGAATACATGGGTATTTCTGATCATTACCAAGGAAATTAAGGAAAACTTCAAATTAGCTACGTACAACAAGCTACTTTTGTTATCTTCTTAACAGTGATGCACTCTCAAAAGATGAACACTGATCCATCTATTCATTGGAATCATTCGACCTCGTATTCTTCCTAGTAAACCCATTTCTATGATGCACTTCTATAACACACTAGTTGATATACTTCTTGTAACACATTTTTTCTACATTTCTCGAGTCCGCCCGCATTCGCTAAGTACAGTAGCTAATGGTTATTAATGTATTTTTGCACAATATTCAATAGCTGACATATCATGCACTCTTTCTACAATGGAAGAGAGATTCAGGAAGCATGATATCAATTACACTCGTGTGACCTGGAGTAGAAATAAATGAAGTAAGGAAAGAAAGTCGAAGCGAGGGATTGTCCACGTCCACGCTTGATCCAGACTAATGGCCAGATCCAGGTCCCCAAGGGCTGTCTCTAAGTGTTATCCGATAGCCTCGGTCTGTTCCTACAAAAATAACAACTTTTCAAGCACCCTTAACCCTCATTGAGCGGTGCACAAGGGCTAAGGATAAAATATGATAGTCTTTTCTGTACGCACACCTTTCTTGCCTTTGGACAGTACCGTCTCTGACGTCCTTATTAGGAATGATTGATCGCCGGGTCTGAGGTCAAAGGGACTGTGAAACTAAGAAAGATATCACTAATTGAACATGAATTGTCCGAATGGATTCAGGTTTCTCAGCAGAGAGGTCAAATAAGATCATGAATCGATGGTTTTGCAATGAAAGAATGGAAGTATTGATTTTTATCAATTTGAAGGGAGTAGATATTGTTTCCAACAATAAAATTTCTTGAATTAAATGATTCCCTTCCCTTAATTGGAACAAAATGTATTTCCTTCAAGTAGCCTACAATACCTTCAAAATTTGAAGTTATTTGAATGAAACTAAAGGAATATTTGAGTAATAAAGTCCTCGGCTGGTAGTGTTGACAGTCCTTATTTTTTCTACTCTTCAATTCAATGAAAATATACAATTCTGAGTATAAAGCAGAGGCTGTATCATCTGTGAATTTGTAGAGGAAAATGTTTGTAATTTCAACGTAGCTGTTGCATAGAAATAACAGATTTGGAAGGAAATTGAACCTGTATCGATCTCTTGACGAACAGCAATAATTAAATACAAGTTATTCCGGTGATAATATAGTTTGACTAATCAAATTCCATTCTACCAAAATTTAATTCTATCCAATAGTTAAGAACGATTCAATGAGGTTTTCCAAAAGTGGTTGACAACGGAGATTCGCGTTGTTTTTAGAAACTAGAATGACTCGAATTTTGAAAATATAATGCATATTTCAGTTCTCATCAATTGAATAAGAATGGGACGAATATAAGCTCAATTTTTCCATTAACATAACTGAAATCTGAATCTAATTTTTATAATCTCCCCTCCCTCCTGCCATATTCACTTCCATCAAGCTTGATCAGATATTCATGCGAATATAATTCTCATCCACCAATTATTCGACAATCGACAATACTGGTCAAAGAATCTATTAGATAGTGCGGGCTCATATCATAGCCCATATATTTTGGAGTACGCTAGATCGACAGCAGCAATCAAACAGCACAGAAAGGGTTAATCCAAGCTGCCAGTAGCAGATTTCTCTGGATGGATGTACAACTAGCTACAACAATGGTCAATCAAAACACTTTAACAAACTTTGATTGAAGTCTATTATGATGGCCGTTGTTGGTCACTTTTTCAAGTGAGGTTATGTGCGTTTTTATGGTCATGTCCTGTTGATTTAGAGCCCATCAAAAAACAACTACGGTCAACGCTACTACTATCAGCGCCCGCAGCTTATGTAGGAAATTATTGCTTTGAACGTCAGTCATTGATGCTATTCTGGGAGGATATTGATTTTTCGCCAGTTTAAAAATAACGAAAATAATTACAGATCACGGCCGGCCATCCGGGCTTACTTATTGACCGTATGCATATTTATAGATATACACATTAAACACAATTGAGAGTATATAGTCTACAGGAGTGACGACACAATATTCTAATAACAGATGAAGAATGGAGGGGCTCCCTCTTTTCAATTTAGATATGACGTCATAATGGCGATTGTTTGCAAGGGTCTAGTTCGTAGTGGACTGAAATCATCATCATGAGATTGATGTTTCTGATGAGGATGCTGCACACGATGTTTTAGCAAAGATTTCCCCCACTTGAAACTCCAAACCCCCTACGGATTTATTTTTGACTCCCATAAGACTCGTATGCAGGTATTCTCCACATACGGGCATACCCCGCTCAGCACAGGCTTATTCAACAAACCACTTTGCTCATACGTTTTGCATATTATGAACTAACATAGGGTCCCAACTTCGCCACTCCTAATGGACCGGATTATCTTTGCGAATAAATCAGGCTTCACTTTTAATTCTAATTCACAGGTCTTATCTGACTACTTGTTCCTGCATTCTATAGCGCGAAATCCCCCATGGTGATCTGGCAGGTGGCTTACTGTGAATAATTCAGTCACTCTCAGGCCAGACTTCTAAATACCCAGCTTGATGGTTGATGACTTCATTGACCGTAAAGCTGAGACTTCAGTAGAGCGGTGACTTGTTCATCAGCGAACAATGACTGGCTATTTTGCATTAGTACATAGCCTGATGTGAAATTGAGTAGAAGGGGTTTCAATCAATCAATCAATCAATCAATGTTTATGTCTAATCAATGTTTATGTTTATGATAACCATAATAATTATTAGAGTAAGAGAATAATTTTTGATAAAATCATAAAAAATCCCTAATTTTTTTACAATATTGAGATATTTTGTCCTTGAGGTTATTCAAGATCCTGATATTCTGATTTTTTGTTGAATTGTTGTACCTTTTCTATTCAATTATAGTACCTGTCAATATTGTATATTGCCTGTAATTGCTTTATTGCCTGTAATATTAATATTGATTAGAGTTTGTAAAGCGGTTATATAGTCCCTCAGATTTCATAAGATACGTACGCCGTATGCCTGTTAGTGCCGTTAGAATAGCGACCGTTTGAGTCGACTCTTGTAATTCATGAGCTAAAATCGCCTCCTGGTTGTTCGAAACTTCCCCCCCCCCTTCAAGTGTAAATCAATCCTTATTCCTCAATACATTCCTTATCATCCATCTCCTGAGCTGGGCATCACCCTAAGTAATATTGGTAAATAAGTAATTGTCAATCACTCACTTTGAAACTTCAATTCTGACAATGTGTAATTTTCTTGTAATAGTATTTTTTATTTTTATTTTTTTATGCAAGACATTTGCTCTATTAAACTGTAGAGTTTAGAATCAAAATCATAGTTTATTTCCAGTGAAATGAGATACCACCTCCAGAAGTAATAGAACCTAATCAGTGTATCATATGAAGTGGAATTGTCAGTGGGAGAGAAAAACAAAATAAGAGATCTGACAAGAATGAAAGGGAGAAAATGCTATCTAGGGGCAGTTCTCTCATTATTTTTGTCAAGATACAGGTTTTCTAATGGTGGCAGACGGGAATCTGGGATATGCGAAGCAATCAGTGTCATGTCTCTATACTGACATCTTAGCTCCTACTCCACTTTCTTTTCTCCTCTCTCTCTCTCACCCTTTCTCACTCTGTCTCTCTCTTCACTCTTCACTTTTCTCATCTCTCATCTATTTTCTCTCACCGTTCCTCCTAAAGAGCAGGCTCCCTCATTGAGGGAAACAGATATTTTAGGAACGTCTCATTCCGATCGGTATGTATTGTCAAGTATTGTCAAAACGACAGAGGTACGCCTGTCAAGGTTCCTGTTCATTTTGAGAGCTAGGAGAAATGTTCATCTCACGCTCTCTGATTTTGGATGTTTCCCTAGAAAGACACACAATCTTCGTGGTATTTGATTTGAGAAGTCAATCATGTGCAGGAGGATCTTATGTCAGGGAGAGTGTCTGAGCTATTTTCTGAGATCAACCTGAAGTTTCTGTCACTCTTCTGATTGGAAAGCTTATTTCAAGAACATTTTTTGTGTGTTTTTTCGTACATTGAACAATATATTCAATTCAATAATCTAGCATGAACTGATTTGTAAATTCATTAAATATTCTCATGCTAATAAGAAATTAATTGTTTCTCAGAAATAGGAATTTTCCAAAATTAATCATTTCTATAATCGTTTGCTTATCTCCTTGCAGTGTCTCCCAACTATTATCCTCAATTCTTTTACTAAAAAATCTAGAATTTGTATTCATCAAAATGTTAACCATTTCTAATTATATTTCTTTTCATGAGTCTCACCGGAAGCAAATTATGAAGGACATAATCACATCATGATCATTACCCCTCTTTCTATCAAATCATCAAATTGATTTTATTTATTCTATAGATCGGATAAAACTCTTCATTGAATCATTGCTAGTTAGGCAAATCATTGCCTAACTATGAAAAACCAATATTATTTATGATGAAACCCATTTTTTGATTGTTTTTCAACATGTTTTCTATGAAGATTTATACATGTTCCCAAATTTCCTAATAACCGAATTTCGAAGTGTTATGTTTGATAAATGTGAAGATTACATAGAAAATTTCAGCCAAACGCAGTCATTGTTGTCAAGGTCAGAAATATAAATAGCAACCCTCGTATAACAAGAGAATTTTCACAAAAATATATAGTGATCTCTAGTTTTGACGTCTATTAGTAGCTTCCAACTCTATTTGATGCTGTTTCAAAATAGAAGAATGTGAAATGAAAAACTATTGTGAATTGATAAGCAGATTACATGCTCTCTAATATTCATGAAAACCTTAATCACTTCGCAATTATTTTATAATACAAGTAAGAAAGTTTCTATAAATTTCAAATGAAAATTAAATCTCGTAAATTAGAAAGGTTTCATGAGGCAATAACAAGACCAGGGTGATAATCATCGAATGCACTCACACTGGCAGTGGTCGAAACTTTTTGTCGTAGCCGTAAAAAGGCGTGCAGTGAGAAGGGGGATGGTCAGTCCATTTCTGAAGGGAGCCATCGCAAACTTCACAGGCGACGTTGCGTACCTAATTAAAGTTGTAAATTAGACGGAAAGCCGGGCCGTATTAACGCACGGCAATCGATGCCCGGAGGGGATGCTGGGGCTGGTTACCCTTCTGTCCGCAATTAAAAAGTCCCGGGTTCGAGTCCTGTGCGTCGTTAGGCTATCTCGGTAGAAGGCGCTGGTCTAATGTGGACGAGTGTTAGTGGGCCGGACCCTGGTCGTTCGAGACCCGTTATCTGTAAGCGAAGTTGGAGCATAAACGCAGGGAGGGAGTGACCGGCCGGATCTGCAAACATAACCTCACTTCACCCGCCGCGTCTTTTCTAAACAGCGACACTTTCCCGCCAAAACATTTCCCGCCCATCCTCAGCCACTGCCTAAGTAATAACGTCGCCGGGCTCCGGGCACCCTTATTACTTCCGCACTTCCTTACAAGTGAGCGACAGCTGGACCTTGCAATCTCCCTCATAAACATGACTACAGCCGAATATCCTAGTCCGAGTCTATTACCGAGCTTATGTTCAGCCCTGACTTCGAGGATTGCTTCCAAAGGAAACCTGGAATGGTTACTTTATAATCCACCTCATTCCACTATCATTGGAAAGATAGAGTCTAAGGAAAGGTAGAAGTAAAGGAAATCATGTACTCAGAAGATGATATTTGAATAATAAGCACACTATTCGATTATAAAAAAATAGTTCACATTAATCAACTATCGAGTGAAGTAAAACATTTTATTATTTTCCACTGTGTTTGAAAAATTATGAGTGGACTCATGAACTATTCATAAGTTCTTCAGTAATCGAGTGAACTAGAACACGTGATTATTTTCCACTGTGTTTGAAAATTAAAAGTGGACTTATGAACTCGAAGAAAAATTCTTCAGCAATCGAGTGAACTAGAACAAGTGATTATTTTCCACTGTGTTTGAAAACGTATAGGCCTAAGTAGACGCATGAACTTGAAGGAAAATTCAGTAGCCTACACTTCTTATCTACTCGATTCCTCTACAACAATATTTCAGAAGAGAAATAAATTTTCAGGGAATATAATAAATTTATATTGTTGATCATTAATCAAATTCCTGGTCTTAGATTGTCACAAAAATGTGATTGAATATGGAGATGAGCTATTTAGGCCTATATTGCGATGAGCTTATTTGAAGATTTACGGTGAGATAATCACATAGTAATTTAAGTTCCAAAACTGATGCACAAATATACTTGTCATGTTACTAATGAAAGTATAATTGATAAATTAAGCACTAATAATAAGATCATGTGACCACAAAACAGATAATTTGAAAGATGAAAGATTCTAGGGTATTTAAAGATTCGCTATTTAAGGGGGAATAATAATAATAATGTCATTTTTCATCCGAAAATATGACATTGTTGTGAAATTGTCAATTTAAAAAAAAGTCTCAAGTGATGGAAATTTATGATGCGAAATGTGTAACGTGTGTTCAAATAATGTTAGAAATCAGTGAAATACTTCGAAAGCTTGCTGGAAACACGAAAATACTCATACCTAGGCCTACATTTCCAATATCACCACGTGTCAACCTGACTCAGCTGTCAGCTCATTAGGCACAAGAATTCACAATTGAAAAAAGGATCAAAGCTTATTGACACAGCCGCCATCAAGCAGACGGTGTTGAGATTGATTGCAACTCACTGGATCGCAACAAAGCGGACACCTTCCCTCTTGTCGCACACAATATTCCGACGGATTTGCCGAGATTGATTCCTCCATTCACTGGCATTCATTACTTTTGGACGTACGTGACTTTTGAGGAATTACGTGGGAGGGGGCTGGCAGAGATGAATCAATTGTGAACCGGTTTTTTTCTGTTATTATTTTGGGGGGAATTACAGAAGGGTTGATTTGACAGCTGAGCTTTACGAGGTGGAAAAGAGGTGTTGAAGGATTTACGCGTAGCGTGTATTATATCACAGGGATATTTATTGTTTGGCGACAGGTTCCGGAACAGGTCCTGATGGGAAGAAAAAAGTGGAACAGAGATTTTTTCTTTGTTGATGATGAGTTTCTCGACTAATGAACTGGGATTATCACCTCGAAGTCACCGGAATCTCGATTGAACAGGGGCTTCGATCCAGTCGATAAAGTCGATGGGGGGAAGCGGGGGAGGAGGCAGCTAATAAAGAGGGATTACCGGGAGAGCAGTTCTGTCTGTAGACGGTCTCTGCATATGCAAATTTCTGCTCGGGACTGTTTCCCGGCCTGGGGTGACGTAACGGCACTATCAACGCCTGGTGTTTTCCGTGCCATTTGGAAACAATGGATTCCCGGCAGCATCCATACTCCGACACCATAGCCATTGTCAATCTGACAGCCGTCGATAACTTATGTCCCTCTTGCTCTTCACCCCCGCCAACAGCTACTCTCTGTCACACTAGTGTTCTCTTCCGGGGGCTGTTACTGTTTTAACGCCTTGACCCCTTCTGTCTGCCGCTAAGATCGATCCTCTGTTTCCGCCAAGTTCATGTTGGCGATGAGGATCGAAGAAAAAGATGAATCGAAATTCATTTCTGACAAGAGATAAAGTGTTCATTTAAAGTTAACTAGTAGAAATTAATAAACTTGCTTTAGACTTTTCTGAGCTCCATTCACTATTTCCGCTAAGTCGATATTGATGATGGAGAAACATTTAAATGAGAGAGAAAGATATACGAAATTCATTTCCAATGAGAGATATAGATTTAATTTCTAATTTATTAGCTAAGATTAATGTACATCATCATGAGAACAAATGTGATCATTTTAGTGAAGACAATTTGTTTCTGTTCCCGTTTCAGAAACAATGAGAGAGAATAAGAGATAGAGAAAATTTGTGCCAACCACAAAAAAATGATACCTTAATAGTTCCTTGTCATTATCTCTTGAAACTTAAACTATACGAATAATTGGTAAAAATTCTTCAATGATTCATAATTCATACTAAATTCAAATTATAATGAATATTCCAATACATAGAATTGTATATTATGTTAATTTTCACCTTAAATTTGATTGAATTGAACATTGATTCAATTGAAGCCTCTCAATCAAGCCATCTGTTACTCCAGGTGGGTCTGATTGCCTGTCTGATTACCAAAAGGTTTTCATTCTTGTTATCAGTATCAGCAAATAATAAAATTTTCCAACAAAAAACTTCAAATATACCAACAGTTTTCATAAGTTTATTCATTTCATTGATTGATATCAATTAAATATGGAATAGAATAATACCAATATTAAAAAGTACTTGACAAACCCTACCCTACCCCAAAAAATATAAATTTAATTTTCAATCGCACGTCATATTTTTGAAGTGAGAACCCATTTGCGGATTTCAGGCCTCATCACTCGCTTGTCATTATTATTAATTAATCCGAGCGAGGGGCATCCGAATAGGCTATCAAAACCATTAAACCGGTACGTCTCTCTAATATGCTCGACCCATCACGGTCTCCAATAAGAAGGGTAATACGGTGCGGCGCCGCTATATGGGTCCGCAGAGCACATATCCATTCTTGTCATCATAGTCCCTTTCCAGTTTTAATCCTGCGTTTTCAATTAGAAAACAGACGCACGCTTTTTACACCCTGCTAATCGCAGTAAAGAAAATTGCGTAAGATTATTTTCCCGGCGAAGGGAAACTCATAGCCGCTGGTAATGGATTCGTGAAAATTGTTTCGTGAAAATGACCAGTCATTAGATGAACGTCATTTCAGTCACGTGACTGCGTGAAAAAGGGTGGTGAGGTGATGAGCCGACTGACTATACTTTTCGTTGAAGGGGGAATTCGGATGGAAGAGTGCGAGTGGTTCGACTCTCCGGTAGAAAAGCATTAATAAACACTGACAACTGGTCATTTTCAACCTCCGTTCGACCGCATTAATTGCCTATTACACTCCATGTGGGATCATGATTGAAAATTCTCTAACATATTGCTAGTATAAATTGCAAAAAGTATAAACTGTAAAAAGGTTACTTTCATTTCAGTTGGTTCAATCACAGACTAAGTTTATCTAGGTTTGTTGTATAGTATAGGTTATTCATTCTTCTATTGTCTGAGATTGAACTAAGGCTAGGCGTACACCGGTTAGTCAAGACAAGACAAGACGACATTAGTCACGTTTAGTCACAGTAATTCACATAGCTGCTTATGAAGCACACACCGATGCAATGACTAATCGGTGTGTGCTGCTTCATAAGCAACTATGTGAAGCACTGTGACTAAACGTGACTAATCTCGTCTTGTCTTGTCTTGGCTAACCGGTGTACGCCTAGCCTTAAGGAGTTTCTAATGTATGAACTAAGAAGTTTACTACCCTGAATGTTATTTAATCAAGCTCTCAAATCCCATGACACGATTCTAATTGAGGTTTGAGCTTGGTCTTTACAGTGGATAGGATCGTCATAAATCTCTCAATGAAAGGTTTATTGTATTCTCATCATAAAATTTTCGAAGAACTATTATGAATTTTGTTCCAGTGGAAGATTATCAATAATATACAATCACATAGCTAGTAATTCCGTTGTTTTTCCAGGAATTTTGAGATAATTTAGAACTTTCTAATAGTGAATCCTCTGTGATTAAGCTACCGTATAAATTACATTAGCATATACGAATAGATTCGAAAGATTCGATACGAAAGATCATTTGTTGACGTGATATAAATAATGACAATCTATCTAGATTGATACCTTAAAAATGTGGAAAATTGATTGAATTTTAATGTTGGAGATATGACATACTAGTGGATTGTAAATAATTTGCATTGTCATGATGAAATAGAAGGACATCAAGCAAGCTGCATATCATTGAGATTAAAATACATTAGTGAATGATGGACGGGCGGGAGATTCAAGTGACATTGATGAACCAATTCCATTGAGCTGTGGAAAATTCCAGTTGGTAGGCCTGCGTTTAAGTGGCGGGAATAATTTTGGCGGGAGCCGTTGTGATAGTGAGTAGTTGAGGGTGTATACCGGAGTCAGTAATCAGGCATTCCTATTCGTACACTCCACCTCTTGCTCTGAGTTCGACTGAAGTGAATGGGTACACAGAAGTGCACCCTACAATTGTGTTAGGCATGCACTTGGCACTGACGGCTCTTGACGGCCTGAGATAAGAGAAATTGATAAGAGATGCCATGTATGCATGGCTGTGACTACGCCCCACAAGATGACAACTCACGATTGTTGCGATGTTTGCAGGACAGTGTGTGGAGTACTATTATAGTGTAGCCTACAGTGTATATTATACAGTACTATACTGTGTTGTGATGTTTGAGATACTAGCATATGAGGGGGATTGGAGGGGTTAGATTAAAAAATATAAGGGATAAGAGACAGTTTTAAGAGACAATTTTAAATAATTTCTCATTTGTGTTGAGAAATTTTCAATATTCTGAATATGATGCCCATTATATATACCCAACTTTCAGAAACTCGTACATTGCAAACATCTTTGAAATGTTCGGCCAAAACATGAATCAGAAATGTGTTTGTTCTATACTTCAACTTTGTATTGTGATTATTTTTGAAGAATAAACTCTTGATTTTTTTAAAGAGAAAACTGTTCATGTTCTCCACTTTAATCGACTCTTTACTGAATAAAGTATGTTCTTCACAATGATAACAAATTGGACAAGCAATGCTATCAAAAGTTAATAATCGGAATGAACATAATAATAACTTCCAAGCATCATCACCATTCTCTACAGACATTTTACAATTTTCGCTCTGAATTATTTGTCAAGAGTGAATAATATAACAAGTCACACCATCATTCTTCCCAGACATTTGTCAATTTTCACTTTGAAACTGACATGAGCGTTGTGACAAAATTTGTCAAGCATCAACCCCATCCTTCAACAGCATCCAGAATTTACATTTTCGCCTACAAATTGCTCGCAAATAAACGCGACAGGCCAGGAATCATGTTATAATTTAGTGCGAGAAGTTTCGACGGCTCGTAGAGCGTACTGCAAACGTTTAATGAAGCGATCACTGCCGATGCTCACGTGACTGGGGGGAAGAAGCGGGAATTTAAATACGCCTATTTGGACGCAACAGCCCGGGAAAGGAGTTGTTGTCGTACTACTGCGTTTCCTACGTCTTTCCTCCGCCAGATCCGGAGTGGCGCGACTTCGGAGAGGGAGTGGCGCTACTTCAGGGGAAGCGTCGATGCTGAAATTATGCAAACGCGCCACTTCAGCTGCGGCTTGCCGGAAGATCGTTAGCAGATCTGTTGTAGCGCCACTAGAATAGACACCCTGCTAAGGAAAACTGATAACAATCCCTCCCCCTCCCCCCACTCGTCCTGTGTTGTCTTGAGCATGACGACCACTTCACGTCAAACCGCAGGTTTAATTAAAGACTGAGCAGGAGCAAATATTGTCCGAAACCCTGCTGTGATGCCAAATGTAATTCCTGTTGAGCAGCCAAATGCTGTTACACTACAAAGAATTTTTAATAATGCGGCAGGAATAAATTATCAAAATCGTTCCATATTTGAAGTAGACTGTATTCAGTTGATAATCTTCAGGTATTCGCATAGCTGGTTTGTGCATATATTTCTCTCAAATTTAAGTTCTTTCTTAATTAAGTTTCTTGGAGATCTCCCACCATCAAGGTTGAGCTCGCTTGAGCGCAGAATCAACCATGTTTGATGAAAACAAAGAGTTTTAATACTTCTCCCTATTTTTCCATAATATACAAAAATCCGTAGCAAAAAAAAGTACGAGGTTTTTCAATAATTCGGGGGTTCATAACATCAAGTTAACAATTTTATTCTAATATAATCAATCTATTGTTCTTATTTCAGACGTCCAAACTTGGAATTGAGTATTAGTTCTATAGCACAGTACAAATTGAGATTAAAATATGCAAAATAATCTTAATAGTACTGTAAGTTTATTTACGAATGAATGCTAGTTAATCAATTACTTGAATGTAATGATTCAAATTTGTGATTAAATCATTTGAAGAGTCATGTGGTAAATAATGGTGACAACGATTTCCTTCATGATAAATCAATAAAAAAGAACAAAAAATCCTTGAATGTGTCTTTTCATTACAAAAGTGGTAAGGATCATCATATTGACTCATACATGATCAACTCACAAGATTGAAGAGTTGAAAAGTCTTATCTATACAAAAATATTAAGGATCCCTGACTCATACACAACACTCTCACAGCAACCTCAGCCCTCAGCAACTCAGTCCAATAACTTCACACATCTCCGCTACCAACAATACAGAAAAATTCATGCAGATGCGATTGAGACGGAGCTCGGGGATGTTATGAAATGAGAGAGAGGAAATAAAAAAGGAAATTTATGCCCCTTATCAGTGGGGCCGGTGTAAATTGAAGGGTGTAGGCATCAGATAGGAGTGCTGAGAGGGTGCAGGCTTGGGCGCGTCAATTTGAAAGAATCTGAATCGGGTTTCGGGGTGGTTGGGAGTCAAGACCAGGCGAGCTCCTTATCCTTGCGATTAGAGAATGGCCTGGGTTGTGTCCGACTATGGTGTGGGAGAACACGCAGTAAATTTGGCATTTGATGGGTGCATGACTGTCGGATTTGACTAGCATCATACCCCCCACCCCCCCCCCCCTTACACTCCTTATGTGGTGCAGCATGTGTCGCCATGTCCCTAGCTGCCGTAAAGGGTCATACCCGCACAGTCGTAAAACAGAGCTCGAGATTTACATGCGCGAATTGGCCCGAATTGGACGCATCTGCTGGAGCCCGTCTTTATTGCCTTCAAGCTAAAGCTCTGGGACAAGTCATTCCACTTTTGTCGATTCTTGCATTCTGCTGCAAGATTGAGAAATTCCTGGCCTCTATTGTCTTTGTACGGTGTTAACTTGAGGTATTACGGATGCTTTGTGTGAGTGATACATTATCAGAGATACGATGGTAGTATCCAAAAAAGTACAGATATGTGAAGCTGAAGCACCCATATTGAAGAATGATGTGAAAATATCTTAAAAAAGAGTGAGTCTACTTTTCAAGAAAATAATGTACTAGAGAATTATGTCGTAAATGTAATAATATGGAAATAATACTCTTCAATTTTGTTTTCCATGACGAACTGCATTCTAATGAATCACTTTGAACTGGTTTTTCATACAATAAGTTAGACTGCTAAATTGTATAAAAACCAGTTCAAAGTGATTGAAATAATATCACATTTCTCCAAGGAGTCATTTCTTACCAATCATATTCATCCAAACAATCACAATAAGTTCTAAAATCAAAAGGCTATGGTGTTTTTGATCTTTTCAGTGTTACAGTATATTCATTTTAAGAGAAAAGAAAAAAAATTTAAACATAATATGTGATTCACGATTATTGTGGGCTAAATGAACTAACGCTCATCACTTGAAAAACACTGAATAAACAAGATATTAAATTTTCCCCCAAAAGAGACATTAACCATGTTTAAACTTGATTTAACATCCACAGGAATGATAAAGAAGTGGGAGTATTTTTTAAATAATAAATGAATGAGAGAAGAAAATCACAGAGAACGGACTTAGTAAGAATTATACTAGAAAGAATTGCTTATCTATGATAAAATACTCCATAATAATTCAATATTATATAAAAAACTCTCATTAATCATAAAAAACTAGAAAATACTCCGTAATTATTCAATATTATTATAGTAGAAACTCTCAAAAAACACAATAAACAATCATTATATAAACAATTCGATACTCACCGTTATTTATCTGAAAGTAGAGTGATGTGCGATATTGTGCTAACACACTGGGATTACAAAGGCCCCTCAGTAACAACAGAAAATTCCAACTAAATTCTACCAAAAATAGCTCCTGTCAATAAAACATCCTTACGATGTAGATACTGACCATCACAGGGGCAGTTCATTCAAACTCAACCCCCAACATCAATTTGAATCGCGCCTCCAGCGATCGAGGCCTGGTTTATTATCAAACAATCGTCTATTTTATGATGATTAAATCGTGGCGGTTATGGGACTGAGGACTTGAGGCGATTGCCACCAAACACCAATGTCATGAGTACTGGGTTCGACTCCCGTGATGGCTCTGCTGCCCGCAACTGAGCTCCACCATTAACCGGAAAAGCCATAACCGTATCAAATGTTACTACAGTCGTATAAACTACAATAGCACCACGATGCTATTGGTGTATGCTGTGAGAGAGGATGATGACTTCAAGTGGAATGAATGTGATAATGGTGATGAGTAGAATACATCAGCATAAGTAATTAATGGCCTTATCGCGGTATTTATTATTCATCTTATGACCCATAACATTGCACTTGTACAACTACAATGGGTCAACATTTTTGTGGTGGAAAAATATTGTAGGGTGAAAATGTTTGAGGTAGTAGATTAATAGAGTATTCATGGAGTAGTAGGCTTCCATGTTAGGTTTATAGGTGTCCCAATAAAATAGTGACACCAGTTCCAACAGGGAACAACATATTCCACAAGCTGCAAAAACAGAAAATGTCGATTTCTCCTTAGACATTTCTCCTTAGACGATTTCTCCTTAGTTCTTTGTAATCCTCCATGTTACTTTTGTATGGTTTGCATCATACCTTGTAAATGAATCAGCATTTTTCCATCAAACTTTGTAGGCCCACTAAAAACTGACAATCTAGTCTACATAATGGTGAAATTTAATATTTCCAATTTCTGAATTTTTCAAAATTGCGGCCTATTGAACTTTTCATTTTATAGTTTAGGCTACTGGAGAAATTATGGGTATTACAAAAATGTAGAGCTTCCCCTTTTTAATAATAGCTGATTTTTTTAAATCTAATAATTAATAAAATCTGATAGAGTGATTTCTTCCAAGTTCTCGCTATTTCATGCAAAATAATCCAGTACTTAGAAGACTGGTGATTCCGATAGTCACATAACTGGGACCCTAGAAATCAGTCAAGAGAGTTGATTCCCATTCCTGAGATTTCTCGTCTTTTGTTAACTTTTATTCAATTACTCACGCGCAGGTCATTGTAATGGAAGTGAGATAATAAAAAGGAGAAAATTTCAACTGGAACACTCTAAACTTGATACAATTCAGAACATACTTGGGAAGTTATAAGCTTAGGACAACATTAGACAATAACACTACAGAAAAATTCTCCAAGATAGAACAAGAAGTGTGTAGAATATAGCACATGAAGTCAGTAGAAAAGATAGGAGCTCATGTTTCTACATAATGGTGATGGAGATAGATGATAGTGATAGGTGATGAAAAGGGGAGGGGAAGCTAAAGTTATCATTATTCTCAGGATATCTATGTTGAAGACATAATGTAGACATGTCGCAAGACTTCTATGTTGAGCTGTATTATACCATAGATAAACGATAGGAGTTCTAATTTGTTATCTATGATTATACTCTGTGTTATAACTGTGTTCTTTGAATTAATTTTGGAATTATGGATGTGCTACAGTAACTGAAAATTTATAAGAACGTAGGTACTCAGGTACTACTTCCTATTGTGTATTCTTCACCTGTAAATTGATCATCAAAATGTTCAATTATCTCTAAGGATGGCGAGATTAAGATGTTCATCCATGCCATTACATTTCATCTGAAAGGTAATCTAGCTGGAACATTCACAGGCTACTGGAGCTGAAGCACATTATTAAAACAAATGTGGAGCCGACAGACCGTGTTATTATGGCGCTAAGCTTTACAGTCGTTATTAATGATAACACATTATTGCTATTAATATAAGCATTAATTGCTTATGCTTTCCCCTTTCTTCTTATTACGACTGCCTATTCCTATTCTGGAGTTCAATCTTGCTCTCCCCTTCCGTAATATGTCTGGCCTTTATTATAAAAGATAATTACTAGATAATCCTTACTGTGATCCTATATCTTAACCTGATTCAAACCTTTGTTATTTCTCTCCTTTATAAAGTATTATTATGATGAAACACGTAATTATCAAGGATGGAGAGAGATATTGTTAAAATTATGGTTGTTTCTCATATGCAATAAAGTTTTGATTATTTCAAATTACATTTATAAATATTTGTTTATAACTACTAGTACACTGTATTCAATAAAATCTCTGAAAACGATTCAAATCATCTTCCACTCATCGGAACTAACGATCTAATTTCGTTTATAAAATGTTTCTTATTTCAAGTTTTGTATTGATATTTCTACTCGCATTATTTCAAAAACCATCTATTTCCATTGACTTGATTCCATCTTTCTATTGACTTCTCTCTATTTTTCCATGTTAATTTCTTTTTCAACAATTCTACTTGATTTCACAATCTTCCAATCATCCTGTTTTCTCAAACTATTCCTATGCAAAAAGATAGAGTAGTCTGCATGGATTAAATACCTGTCTGCGGAATGTATTCGGTATTGAAGTATCAATGATCTTGTCTATTGATGAAGGATGGATCGAATTGATAGACTCACAGATACATATAGAAAGAAGGATTGAAAATATTTATTTGCAAAATAGGTTAGCCGCAGATGTTTTCTCATTGAAATCTTCATTTGGGTTGGCAGCATGTTACAGTATAAGGCTAGGCGTACACCGGTTAGTCAAGACAAGACAAGACGAGATTAGTCACGTTTAGTCACAGTAATTCACATAGTTGCTTATGAAGCACACACCGATGCAATGACTAATCGGTGTGTGTTGCTTCATAAGCAACTATGTGAATTACTGTGACTAAACGTGACTAATCTCGTCTTGTCTTGTCTTGACTAACCGGTGTACGCCTAGCCTTATGAAGCAGCACACACTGATGCAATGACTAATCGGTGTGTGTTGCTTCATAAGCAACTATGTGAAGTACTGTGACTAAACGTGACTAATCTCGTCTTGTCTTGTCTTGACTAACCGGTGTACGCCTACCCTAAGTAGGACGAACGACATCGTTTTCATATTATTTTATTGATAGCAAAAGTTCCACAGATGCTCTAAAAGCGATGTTTCTCATTGAAAACTTTATTTAAATTGACACCATGCTATAAGTTGAATGAACCCTACATCTGACCAAGTACTGCCCGTATCAAAGTCCAGTGCCTGGACATCATCGAAGACCCCAAAATAAAATTATGAGTTTCAATTGCACACGTGTCTTTAAAACCGCTAAGCATTGGATGTATGACTCATGAACAAGCTGGAACTCAGTTCACTCCGCATACCAATGGTAAATAGACGGTGAGGGTTGAAGGTGAATGAGGGTTGTAGTATATACTTCCGTATTTCGACTAAGAACTGAATTAATCCATTAAGAAAAATAAGTCAGGTGTTCAGGAGGACCACCACCCACCCTCATTACAAGCAATTTGTAGAGTCCGGCAGGCGACCATTCTTACAAGAAACACTGGAGTATAATAAAGCACCTGCTTGTTTCGGAAGTATGTGCACCTTGAGTCCAATAAGAATGCGGGTAAATTCCTTACAATTTCGCAAAACAATTCGTGACCACGTGTCCCTTCCACACACTCCAATATTAACATCTGCGAAATTTATTTGATGAAAAATCAGGTTCCAGGGTATCAAGTGTTTTTTCTTTTCTGTTGTTTATTAAAGCAATTTGTTCTTATAATTTATTTATAGTTTATTCACCTAATTTAGAGGAAAGAGTTACTATGTGTACAACATTTTACAGTTTTTAGTTTTCAATTTCTTCATAGTTTACACCTTATTTGAAGCAGTGTTTTACAGTGATTTTTGCGGTATGAGAGTCAATTTTTATTTATGGATATGGCGAAGTTGGATATGTTGATTCTACATTATTTTCATTAAATCTACGAACATAATGTCACATGTCTCTTTGGCAGTTTAAAATTTTAAGAAATGGATGGAAACCTGAATAAACGAATTTGACGAGTTTTGATCAATGAAAACCATTAAATTTCCTGCAAAAATTTATTTTCAGATAAGACTTTTTCATAAGCCTATACTCACCTACTCTACTTATGACTTGAGTTTTCATTTACAAATTGTTAATTAATTTTTTTTATATTATTCAATTGTCATTTGTTGACGAATTCTATCCATTCGTAGTATTTTATGGAATTTGTTCATCCAATTTGAAGCACCTGTCATTCTTTCAAATTCCATAAAACTTGCCAAGTTTTTCACGAACTCTCAAAAATATTTTACAAATTTATACCAATTCAACAGATAATAATTTTGCTGAATTACAATGGCAGAAGCATACTGTGTATAGCAGAGCCTTGTATATTGTATAAGATATACTATCTACTGTAAGAGATAAGATTTTTCACAATGATTAATATCTTTGTATTCCGTTAAAATCAAATTGACGAGAAAAAAGTAGTGAAGTGTGCTTTGGTACTTACTAAATAAAGTGTGCTATGTGGAGTACGCCCCACTCAGACTTACTATTCATTGTTCAACATTAGTAGCAGTAATTAGAGGAAAGCAGTTTTTGATAAAGGAACTGGGGGAAAACGAGCGGCAAACATCAAAGCAAAAAATATTGAATAATGGACTCTCAATAGCAGTCGGCACCATCCTTGGGTCTCAATTCCGATCTACTCGAGATTTTTGATTCTGTAAGGGTTGAAAGAAGTGGTAGCGAATGCTATACGCGTGTCCATGGCGAGGGAATCTTGAGAGTTGCTCTTTTTGCTTCCCCCAACTTAAAATTGTTCAAAAAGAATGAAAAGACTGTTTTTAAAACATTGGGCTTCCCCTTGAACTAACCCCTGCCCCATATGCTTTGCTACAGTACTTCTTTACCGCTTTTTTCAGCGCCTGTGGAATCATCCATTGTCTCATTCTACTCTTGTTTTTGAGTATCTTTCCACCCTACACTATGTCACCCTTGAATTGTAATCCTTTTATCCCTAGACGCGGCGTTGGCGGTGAATCTCCTTTGATGTTGCCACCTTTACAGCAAGAACAGACGTCTAATGGTGCTTTTAATTTTGTTACACAAATGAATAAGCTACTGCCATTGTTCTACGGCGAAATAATTCTCTGATGAAGTGGTCTCAAGTTTTAGAATGTTTTCGAGAGCTCGCCTCGAGAGGAACTTTGAGTACTCTGGAGTTCGGCTTTTCACACTTTGCACACATGAATTGACAGCTGGTTATCATACACTCATGGAGATGTTGGTGAATAGAATGTCTTATTTATTCCGCAGTAACAACACCTGGTTTTGAGTGCCCGGTTTGGATGTCGATAGAGCGTATTTTCATTCATTTCCAAGATTTTATTCGATTCTATTTCCAGAATTTTATTCGATTTTATTCCCACGATACATTCGTGCTCAATACACCGTGGTATCCATGTATAGTGTCCCTACCTTTTTCCTGTAAAAAGTGTCTTATAAATCTTATGAGACAAGTTCCAGAACACTTCTCAAAATTTCCTTTGTAGGCTATATTGAGTATTTTTCAACGGTAAGATTGAACAGTGATTAATATTTCTATCTATATTATTAATTTTATATTTAAAAAATTATCATTTTAATACAGTTATAAAAACGTTAATCAATGAAGAGTAAATCATAATGAAAAACCAACAAGATATTGTCAATTATCACGATTTTTAATAATTGAAATATTAAAAATAATTGACAATATCTTGTTGTTTTTTCATTGAGTAAGTCAAAAAAAAAGTCAAAAATGAGGTTTTATTTTCACACACTAATATTGTAATAGAAATCACAAAAGTATCACTACATCTCACCAGACACTGTGTCAGAAGTTAAGAGTAAATCAACTTTAATTACAATACATTGAACTATTGAGAGAGTCTTAGGCTCTCGAACTATATAGAGCTCTTGAACTATAGAGCCTGTAAAACCATGTTGAATTCTAATAAATTCATGATTAATGTTTTTCTAAAAAAAACATTAATCATTATACGTCATAGCCATGTAGAGTCATAGTATTTTGAATGATCATTCCTCTACAAACTATATCTACTGGAAAATTGAATAAACCGGAATTAGAATGATCAAAAGCGTAATAAACAAGAGTTTTTTCAGGAAAATCGTGACTGGCTCATGCTCCAATGCTTCACTGTATACATAAAATTGACCCTAAACCTTGACTCCGAACAATGTACACATCTATTTCAGTAAAGAACACTCTTTTTGATGAAAGTCATAGCAACACGTGTTCACTAATAGTCATTTTTCTGGACAGAAGATTTCAGAAGGTGGATCTAATCGGAGCATTTAACTCGTCTTCTTGAACACGGAAAACCGGTAATTTGCTCCCTTCTTCTGTAACTTACCAGCCACTCGCCACAGAACGTAACTTTCCTCTCTCACGTGGACAAATTTGATAGTAGGAGAAAGTAGAGTATAATGTGAGAAGAGAGAGAGAGAGAAAAAAAAGAGAGAGCGTTAGGTGATAGGAAAGGTAGAGCGGTAGAGAAGCGTGGTTTGAGGGGTAATTTTAAACGACTTTAATGTTGTCAGGTGTTCACAGGTGTACATTGAGTGAAGTGAATTACAAATTCACGCTTCAAACGTGAAGTCCACCACCGTATAATTCACGTCTTCCGTTGATCTCAATGGAAATTAATTCAGTTGAATCGTATTACTACAATACAATAACTTTGATTACCGCTACGTGAAGTGTGATGCACCCTTTGATGGTCAATATTCAGAATGATAGCTTTATTGTTTGAGCAGATCTTAAGAATCAATTTCATACATTTGATCGATGTATTTCGACTACCGCTTATTTAGTGGCGAGGTTGGAATGTATTCTTAATCTTAGTACTGTAGATCGTCAATATGCGTGTTTCTCGGTTATGACGTCAAATATTCGTGAGTTTTTCCTGCTGCAACAATAGTTTGTGACGTAAGCAACACGAATTCGCGAGAATCCCGGGTCAAAGTCCACTACTAGAAGACAAAATTGGTGTTTTTCTCAATTATAACGGTACTTTTTGAAGAAATCTGCGTGTTTCTCGGTTATGACGTCAAATATTCGAGAGTTTTTCCTGCTGTAACGGTAGTTTGTGACGTAAGCAACACGAATTCGCGAGAATCCCGGGTCAAAGTCCACTACAACAAGACAAAACTGGTGTTTTTCTCGATTGTAACGGTACTTTTTGAAGAAATCTGCGTGTTTCTCGGCTATGACGTCAAATATTCGAGAGTTTTTCCTGCTGTAACGGTAGTTTGTGACGTAAGCAACACGAATTCGCGAGAATCCCGGGTCAAAGTCCACTACAACAAGACAAAATTGGTGTTTTTCTCGATTGTAACGGTACTTTTTGAAGAAATCTGCGTGTTTCTCGGCTATGACGTCAAATATTCGAGAGTTTTCCTGCTGTAACGGTAGTTTGTGACGTAAGCAACACGAATTCGCGAGAATCCCGGGTCAAAGTCCACTACTAGAAGACAAAATTGGTGTTTTTCTCAATTATAACGGTACTTTTTGAAGAAATCTGCGTGTTTCTCGGCTATGACGTCAAATATTCGAGAGTTTTTCCTGCTGTAACGGTAGTTTGTGACGTAAGCAACACGAATTCGCGAGAATCCCGGGTCAAAGTCCACTACTAGAAGACAAAATTGGTGTTTTTCTCAATTATAACGGTACTTTGTGAAGAAATCTGCGTGTTTCTCGGCTATGACGTCAAATATTCGAGAGTTTTCCTGCTGTAACGGTAGTTTGTGACGTAAGCAACACGAATTCGAGAATCCCGGGTCAAAGTCCACTACTAGAAGACAAAATTGGTGTTTTCTCAATTGTAACGGTACTTTTTGATGAAATCTGCGTGTTTCTCTGTTATGACGTCAAATATTCGAGAGTTTTCCTGCTGTAACGGTAGTTTGTGACGTAAGCAACACGAATTCGCGAGAATCCCGGGTCAAAGTCCACTACTAGAAGACAAAATTGGTGTTTTTCTCAATTATAACGGTACTTTTTGAAGAAATCTGCGTGTTTCTCGGCTATGACGTCAAATATTCGAGAGTTTTTCCTGCTGTAACGGTAGTTTGTGACGTAAGCAACACGAATTCGCGAGAATCCCGGGTCAAAGTCCACTACAACAAGACAAAACTGGTGTTTTTCTCGATTGTAACGGTACTTTTTTAAGAAATCTGCGTGTTTCTCGGCTATGACGTCAAATATTCGAGAGTTTTTCCTGCTGTAACGGTAGTTTGTGACGTAAGCAACACGAATTCGCGAGAATCCCGGGTCAAAGTCCACTACTAGAAGACAAAATTGGTGTTTTTCTCAATTATAACGGTACTTTTTGAAGAAATCTGCGTGTTTCTCGGTTATGACGTCAAATATTCGTGAGTTTTCCTTCTGTAACAATAGTTTGTGACGTAAGCAACACGAATACGCAAAAATCACGGGTCGAAGTCCACTACTAGAAGACAAAATTGGTGTTTTTCCTTGATTATAACGGTACTTTTTGAAGAAAGTTTTCATTTGTTGGTCGTAGATGAAAGAATGTGTATGGAATGGTTGTGCTTCAGCCTTTACACGACTCTTGAAATAGTAACTCCTGGCGGTGTCGCTTGTATCTTGGTATCTCACTCATCGTTCAAAGGCTCTTACAATACAACCATCGCAGAAACTATCATATTGGATGCTACATAAACCAAGCAGAATGAACTAATCTGAAATGGATGAGTTGATCCAGGATGAGTACAGGTCAATAACAATGTCTGATTAAGATGGAGAATTGAATATAACATGGACTTTTGAATTGTTATTCATATTATAAAGATACTGCAATTGATATACTTCGCTATACTTTTCTCTAGTAAACCTGGAGAAGATTGCACAATCTCTGTGCATCGTGACTCATACTCCTTTCACTCTAATCAGTTCAAAACTTTCAAGTGTATTTTGTCTCTTCATGAAGCGATGGTGGTGTAATGGTGAGCATAGTTGCCTTACAAGCAGTTGATCTGGGTTCGATTCCCGGCCATCGCAGAATTTTTTTCTATTAGATGTTAATTTTGCAAAGTTCAGTTTTGAGTACCACCAGAAAATACGGAATAAAGATATGACTATATTTCGAAAGAAATTGAAAATATAAAGGAACTTCCAATAAAATTAATTTTATGTTTCATGTTTGGTGACAGCTCCTATGCAAAGAGAATGAATGTATTCTTCTTTTATACTCTTAACCTTCAAGCAGGCGTACCTCGTAACTTTTTTCTCAAGAAATATCACGCTCTATGGAAGTGTGGAATTCAACTTATTCGAACATTACTTTGCTCAAGTTTGTTTAAACATTATTATTGAATAAATATAATCTTAACGATTTTTCAAAGACGTTGTAGTGTTTAACTACTAACTTGGTAAATTTCAGATTTTTATGAAAAAACTGCACTAAAATGTTAACATGAAACACGTTTATCAGCTCAACACAATAGATATATGTAGTAGGTGGTGTTTTCCAAAAGAATTCGGAATACATCAAGTAGTCTGACACTCAGTGTGTGGCTTTCATTGAACTCAGCGTGTTGTTACTCGAAGTAGGAGGTTCCCTTATAGCAAAAGACAGTGCCAGAGGTTCAAAACTATATCGGTTGGTGGAGTGACGCCGGCTGGTCATGTGTAAAATATATCTATTTATATAAAATATATAGGTGTTGTGTGTATGCTGATTATATCTATATATTGCAGTATATAAGTGGGGTGTGTCCAATTAGAAGGCTGATTTACAGCCTGCTCATACACCATTGATTGGCCGCTAATTCTTCGAGCTCTTGTGTGTCACCTCGGCAGGGGGCACCGTTGATTGATTTCAACCCAACAAGATTTACAGTGACTTTCTTCACTCCCTTTCTCCTAGCTGCCACCAAATTGGAAACTATCCACCACACATGCCTGGTCGGTTTCAAGAGAAGAAATTCTTTTCTTTATCTTTCCAGACCACCCCAAAACTACAAAGACGTCCGATCAGCTTTGAAGTATTGTCACCAAAACAAGATCACAGTAAACTTGAAAACCTCTTTGTTATTTGTCAAATCATACGAGCCGTATCAAAGCTTCCATGAGCCAGATGGTTTTTGCAAGTGGATTTTGGGAGATTCTTTTTTTGGGATGGAATCATCGTATCCCATACGATATTTATCAAACAATTATTTCAAACCAGCACCAATATTTGAAATTCATAATCCTCCTTCATAAAAAAATACTCATAATTGAGTGCTACAGAAGGTGCAAAGCGTTGCCTTGAGCTCATTCTATTGTTTTGAGGCCTTTATCCCATCATTTTGAATAATCTATAATATAGTAGGCTACATTGTTAGTTACAGAAATGTCATCAATGGTATTGATATTTATCTATCTTTGTATTTTGAATGAACTGCTATTCTTATCGAGCTTGAGCCTTGAACATCATGAGCATCGATTTAGGAAAAAGTAAAAATAATGTTCAAGGAATTTGAGAGAGATTTTGGTTTAAAATCAATCTGGGGATGCAGAGCTGTAGAATGCGATCAGAATGGAATTATTCAATAATATTATTCTCATATTCTTCAAATTTTATGTCTTATTGGTTGTATTTTGATTCTTATGTGCATCGCAATTCCTCAATGAGTAAATATAATTAATTGGATATTCAATATACTGTATTCGATCTTGGAACCTTTGGATTATCAGACAGGCGCTTATTGCCCTCGGCTGCGAACCACTCCAAGTATTAGTAAATAATTTAAATAGCATTAAGTATTCTTATATCTAGAGTCACTTCAAATATATTCATTCCAATGTAATTGAATTATATCATGAAGAACTTTCTTTCATCACTTCATTCTTTCTCTGCTCTTTATTGCTTCTTCTGTCTCTCTGAAGAGAGAGAGTCAAGGGAGGCCAAGTCAATTACAGTGTGTTGAACTGTTGAAACCAGAATTAGTCGAAGTCTGATCTAAGATTTTTAGAATTATTGATGTGAATGACTAATACAGAGACAGAGTGCTGAAAAAATAACTACAACAACGAAGTTATTAGTTCAAGTCCACTACATCGATCATAAATTTCACTGGAATCAGACTGACCACTGGAGACTATTCAAAATTTTCGGGATAGTTATTTTATTCTGTCCGTGACGTTTTTATGGTCAGCAGTGAAGTTCACCCTTCTAATATCATAATATATTCTAGAATAATGCGATGCACTCCGATTGAAAGGGTCCGAATTTCCCTCAAAGAAAGTCATAAACAAAATTCAGTTCATCGATTTGTACAGGAGTGGTCATACATTTGAATGTTGTACACGTATCGTACTATAATTTTCGAGTTACCCCTCTGTTTTTTCCCGCCAGATGTAGTGCCTAATGTGCTTTTGCAGAAATAATACAGGGGAATAAATCTCCGGCAGGGAAATTTATTTACAGGAAAATCATCGAATATAATCCACTTTGCATGGCAGTGAAAGGACCCCTGGTAATGCAAGCTAAACATGCTTCGGTGACCTTGAAGAAGCAGGGATGCTAATGCACTGCGGTGCTATGCCCATATAACTATATACATGGATATATTTCTATGAATATGCCATGCCGTGTCTGGCTTGTGTTTTGCCTTTGAAGGGCCAACTTCACCCAAAAGGTCCAGAACTGCCCTATACTTGAAGAAGGGTCAGCTCCCCGGCTACGCAGCAGACCGTATCCTGATACAATTTAGAATGCGACACCAAGGCATTGCACTGCTCTACTTGCTTTGCACGCCACGTTATCAATGGATAGGGTTGGAGGATGGTGTTAGGTTGTGAAAATTGAATAAAGCATAATGTGAAATATGGAGGCATTCGGTTGATTGATGTGAATAAACAATGGTGATGAAGTGAGTAAAACATTGTGAGTTGACCATCGTTACAGCGATCTAATAACAATAAATTTGAAGTGGAGAATGAATGTTTGAATGTTGGAGAATTCCAACGTTCAACATCCATGGAGAATGTTGTTTGAAAATGGAGAATTTGAATGTTAAAAATACATCTATAATACAGATACATTTGGTTATTGTGATGTGCATGAGGTAGGATGATACCGTAGCAGCCCAATTTACATTTTTCATGAATCTGTACTTTTAGAACTCATATACAAGTGTTTAAATTTCTGAGGAATCATTATTTATGAATATGTTAGAGGAATAGAATTTAGATTTCATCGGAGTCCTGAAAAGTGAAATGTGAATGAAAATATCAAAGCTTTTCAAATAGTACGTGTGAACTTATTGGAAGGAGTAGGCTATGGAGAAAAATGACACTGAAAAATTATAGACCTACTGAAGAAATACTAAAGGAAAATTTTATCGAGCTACAGGAGAAATAAGAACGGAAAATTTTAGAACTTTGGAAAAATAGCGAAGGAAAATTACACAGAGCTAAGAAATACATAGAAACGGAAAATCACAGAACTACGGAAAAGTACTTACAGTGAAAAACACAAAGCAAAAGAAAAAATAATAACAGAAAGTTACAGAACTAATGAGAAGTACTGAAAGGAAACTTCATAGAGCTAAGAATAACAATGGGAAGTTACAAGACTACTGAAAAGTACACAGAAAATAACGGAAAATTACAGAAATACAGAAGAATACCTTGACACCACTGTCCTGTCAAAACTACCATTGACTGAATTATGAAGGCAATCCAGTACAAAAATTACCGATTTAATTCAAAAACAACTAAGACACAATATTTTTTCTTGTTACTTCGTACTTTTGTGATTATTATCACTAGTGTTGCAATAAAAATCATTATATTTTATGTGTAATCATAATTCGAAAGGAAAATAGATTAGAGCATTGACATAATGTTAAGAAAAAGCGAGATTCGTATGAAGCTATCTATTGAAATGAACTATCAAATTCTCACAATCCAAACCAATCTCAAACAACTATCTTTAAATATAAAAATCAAATGAAAGCAATTTAAGCAAAACCTATGAACTCACACGCGTTCATCGCGAACCTCCCTCAACTTAGCAATTGAACTGTGAATTTATGCCACACAAGGGAATACTTTCATCACCCCTAATTCATTTTTTCAAGTTTCTTTTCTCGCAAAAAGGGGGACAAGATAAAGCGACGTTTTCCGTGTCAAAAATCGTACAATCTTATACTTCCTATTGTCACGCAAAACCCTGAAAGGTATTGTGGTTGAATCTTGAGTATAAATTATAGCATACATTATCTAAGATCGCGCCTCATACAATTATTATTACTATCATCTTTTTTCTCGTTTCACAAAATACATATTTCAAGTTCTCAGTTCCCTTTCCGAATGTCTTTCCCTCACCCACCCTAGACACTCTCCCAATATTCTCTTTTCACTTTTTGTATTCTTCTCCTGGATCAGTAATCATTGTAGACAGAAATCGCTTCAACTTGCGCGGAAAAAAGGTTCAGTACAGAAAAGTACAGTATCTGCGTAATTGCAGCTGCTTCTTTATTGGCCCTTCCTTCCTGCCTCAAATTTGGAGTAATCGGATACCATCATCTAATAGGATTTTCTCGTTTTTTCTTTGCACCCTCCAGAAAAAAAGCAAGCGGGAAGCAGTTACTGTTATGAGATCTTTCCCATTGCATTTTTAATCTCGACATGCGTGCTTTTTTATACACAAAACATGATCTGGGTGGAAAGCGCTGCTTGAAATTACGCCCAAAGAGAATGAAAGGTTCACGTTACTCGGGCCCGGTAATTGGACTGTTTTCCTGATTTTTATCAAACATGAACTGATTCACTTTGTCTATCCAATTGAAGAGTAATTGGGAATATCCTAGAAAATACTTACTGAATGGAGGGGATGAGAATGATAATAAGGAGAACATTAATACTGCTCATTCAATATCAAATTTTACAATTAAACTCTTGAATGTGGTAGAGTATTAAAATAAAGAGGTAATTTCAACTTTCAGACCCTGAATTTTGTTAAATAATTCATCCATATATTCATTGAGAATACATGTATGTATAAGTTATAGTTCTATTATGAATAATGATGTAACAACCAAAACGAATATCCCGATATTTAAATAAATTCGTGGTTGTGCCAATTTCGAGTCAATCTCAAAAAAATTAAAAATTAATGAAAAATGTTATTTATTAAACCTGTTGATCAACCTAGTTAATAGTTGAAAGTTTGTATAATAATGGATGCTTGAAGAAGTTGTGGGGTCAACAAAACTAGTAAAACCAAGCTCGAGAAACGGAGACGACCATTACATGGTATTGATCACCTCGTAAAACTGACCAGACATGATTGTTCTCAGCTCAGTACCCAGTTCCTACATTTTTCGCACACAAAGCACACGAGTTTAGAGAGCATCTCAAGTGGATATAACTCCAACACCAAACTGTCAACCCTCAGATAAACTGTTATGGTGTTTATAATTCATGACCTCATTGGCATTCATACTATTGGTGGATGGAATTAGCGCACTGCTATGGAGAAAACGTTAACCAAAATGTGAATAATTCTCCAGTGTGTATAAATTATTCGACAACCCTTTTGTCATTGATTTTCGCAGTTATTATTCAAAGCAAACCCATAAATTTTAATCAAATAAGAGTTGTCGCGGGGGAGGGGGTGGTTATAAATAATGTGTAGAAAAAGGGTTAACGCCGATGTTGGCAGTAAGGTGGTTCATATTTTCGGTTGATGGTGATCGCGGGTAATAGAAAGATCGTCTATCGCGGTAAACGGAGGCCCTGAGGCTCTTAAAACCCCTAAAACACTGCATCGGGGGGTCGTACTTGTTGTTTATGGGCCGAGCGAGTGATATGTGACCTCCACAAGTGTGAACATCCCTCTCAACAAACCCCTCCTCACCATACCCCTATCTGCAACACACATCTCTTCACCTACAAGACGTTTACAGCTTTTTGAATTCTTCCCTTTCTTTCCTCAAGCCCACTCCAATACTATTTCGGTTTGTTTTAATGGGTTAGAAACGCAGTTATTAACTGCCGCATTAACTACTATCGATCGCTGCGACGACTTGCCTGATTTATTGTAACTTTTCTTGTCGTCTCGGCGTTATTGCTCGGTTTTAATGGTTTCAAAATTAAACCTGAGGTTTTTCGTGAGCCTATAAATCTGAGGTGACAGATAGCCGTGCTTGAGTTATTGCGACAGATGGTGCTCGGTTTGGGACGCATCAACTATAAACAATTATTGTTCTGATTCACTCATGTGATGTTTTACATTTCTTATAATACTCCTGTTTATTTTGTAATAATAGATTCAACTGATTGATTATGTACTCTACTGGGAAATATTAGAGGTGTAAATGCATTTGTAAACTTGTAATACACTCTTTCAATATTCTAAAACAAGCCATCAATTTATATTTATTTAAACAACCTTGTGTATATCAGGATTATTCCATTTTGAAATTTTAGAATTGGGAAGTGCCAATTGGAAGTGCCAATAGTTTGAATTGGATCATTCTCATACTCTGGGAAAGTGAGGTTTATTATTTATGAGGTTTAATAAGTGCAATTTTTTTCACTTTGAAGTCCTCATTATTTTTGAGGTTTCCAGGGTTCTGGAAACCCCTGTTTATTTTGTAATAATAGGTTCAACTGATTGATAATGTACTTTACTGCGAAATATTAAAATTATATTCATTTGCATACTTGTAATACAATCTTTCAATCTCCTCAATCAAGCTATATTTATTGAAACAATCTAATGGATATGAAGATTATTGCATATTGAAATAGGAAGGTGACAACATACTCATACTCTGGAAAAGTGAGGAAAAACATGAATTTCTTAATTAACCATTTGAATACTTCTCTAGATCTCATGATAGCTTTTTTTTTAATGGACATCTTCATACTATCTACTAAAGGTAGATTTCATTGTTTATTTTTATTCATTAAAGATAGCGCTAGTTTGGCATCGTGTTTATTTTAAAAAATGCAACATGTATTGATTATGAACTGAAAATTCAAGTCGTCTGTTTTCTGTGTGCTCTGAACTTTCGCCTACAAATATCTCAGTAGGCAACTAGCACAACAGGACAACTCATTCCGGAAGGCTATGCAGTATGCTCAACATAGAACCCAGTTGAAGAATCGGAATTGAATTTATTAGCCTTCATGTTGCTTATAGATCATGTAGCTTATGATAATGTTTTGTGTTGAAAAAATGGTATTGATGCCTGTGAATTTGTCAAATTATTCTCAATAATTATAGTCAATACATATATAACTATATTTTTCCAATATTTTCCATACATCATAGAAAAATCCTGGTCATGGATAAACTCAAGGAATCGTGTACAAACCCAACAAGAGACCTTCAATGAATTCAAGATCAACATCAATCTCACAGAATAACACGGATCACTAACTTCTCTCCCATAACAGAAATGTTATAGGTAGAAGAAGTGGTAAGGAACGCGTAGAGGAAATGGAAAAAATGACGAAAAAAGGAAAATATCAAAAGATAAGGGTAGAAAGAGGGGAAAGTGGGAAAAACAGGCGTAAACAGTAGAAAAATGGTTTTCTCTTTATTGTCAAGAACTTCCCATTTCTTAGACCCTCGTTCGTCTCACCGCGTTTGACTGAGGAAGACAGCTCTCAACGGCCGTATGTCAATTTTTTATTGCAAATAGGTCGAATTTACGACTCAGCCAGAATTGAACATCGATACTAGCGCTATCAGCGGGAAGGAAAGTGGTCAAAATCACGTTAAATTGCTTTTTTACGCACTGCTTCAGTTTTTTCGAAGTTTACGATATCGTATAATATAAAGTTACTGCCTTTTTTCGAGAATAGCGTGTCGAGTCCAAAGTCCAGTTGAAAATGAGGTTCGCGTACTTGTTTGGTACCGTATCATGCCTTGTCAATCAGAATGTGTTTCGTGTTCTTAAAAGCAGATCAAATGGCAAAAAATCTTCATGAGTTTCAAATTTTCCATCTTCAACATGTAAGGTAGGAATTATAATTATTGTACATCTACTTTAGATGTATCTCTTGGAGAAAAAATATATCAAGTAGCCAATAGATAACTTGAGTGAGAGATATTGAGTAAAAATTTATATATTCTGAGCATCCCATGAAATCATGAAACATAAGGAGTATAATTTCAAGATTCATTATCTTAATAGAGCTTGGAAAAAATGGATGCTGTGTATAGATATTTATTCAGAAAAATTGAAAGAAAATTTAAATGTTGATAGAGGTGTCATACAATAAAGTGGAGCTTTTCGAATTACTTAACATGAGGAGCTTCCTTGCCGAGCTCAATATTCAGATACAGGGGCCTCCAAGTCTAGAGAAATGCTGAAATTGTAGTGATTGAGGTTTCTGGGGAGCATTTATTCTATTACAATCAATCGTTAAATGGAGAAAGAATATCTTACATCACAGACTATCTTTGTCAATTTTTTGAACAAATGAATTCCTTATTCATCGAGCCTTAATATAATTTGATTTAAATAATAAATTCATTTATATAATACTCGTATATTATAGTCTCTCCAATTAATCTCAAATGACAATGTTGCCTACTCATTTCATCATCACATGTATCCATCACAAATATGTTATGATTTCTTATACGTTCAAGGAACGTATTCATCAAGAAAATAATAATGCTTCATGAGCAAGATTCTCCCACACAGTAGGAGACAAATACAAGCAATAACCTTCAAGCAGATTCGTTGACGCAGAGTAAGTAAAAGCGATAACCACGACATAGCAACCACAAAAAGCGTCACAAACTGGGACAAATGAAGACATAAAATCGGACAGTAAAGCGGCATATTAGTTTGTACCACGTCACACAAGACAAATCTTCACGAAAGCCCTCATGAGGTTGGGGATCAGGCAGGCTCTGAGATATGAACTGTACTGACCATTATATCAGCCCCTCAACCTCAACTGATATCACCGTGACAGCAATCTTTTTGTTTATGACCAAACGGTCCAAATATATTGGACCGCGCACGCACGCGGAATAGTGCGTGATTATTGAGACAGTTTTCTTGGGAATATCCGGCATATCCGATTCATGAACGATCCTTGGGTATGATGAATCATCTATAGGTATGAGATCTATTTAAGGTCATTTATATTTTTGATAGTCTGCAAAGTCTGGACTTAGAAAAAGAACTCGAAAGCTATCCATTTGATATGATGGTTACTATAGTCTGGCAACAAACAAAAGAACCTTCGCGCATCGTATCACTGAAGTGATACAGTATCACATAGTACCACTACTCTAGTGAGCGAGTGAGATAAACTGCTGCATTGCATAACGTGCGCTCTCTCTGCGCAGTAGAATTCTTTTTTTTTGAAGGTTCTTTTGTCAGTGGTCGGATTATAGATGATTTATTCTTCACTTACTTTACTTTTCATAATCTATTTTACACTTTCATAACAAAATTTATGCTGCCCATTGAATATTATGTCGGTTGTAAGTTGTAATGTTCAATTTCGGATGTAAATTTTTAGAAATCTGTTGTATTCAATATTCTTAACTACAGCATTTAAGGCCATTTGTAAAACAAATATACATAATATTGAAATACTACTTTATAATCGATCATGACACCGTACTACTCAAAAAGGTTTTATGTAAAATGTATGTCAAAGTGAGTAATTTCTACATGGTACTATATAATATTTGAAATAATATTTGACATTTTCATCTGTACAATTTTTATTGATGACATGAGCCATAAAAGTAGCAACTAAGTTATATGTCGGAACAGTGCCTCAACGGGTTTTCATGGTTGACGATTCCACTAGGAATTTTAGAAAATTCGGCGCTTTGCGCTGCACGGGGTGAACTCTTAAAGGACTAAAAAACTAAATTTTAGGATGTATTCCTTGTGGTAACATATGCAACCAGTATTACACAAAATACACATGTGTTATGAGAATGTGTTATGTGATGAGAATAAATAATCAGCACATGTGTTGATGAATGTTGGAAAGCCTACTGGATTACATGGGCGCACGTAGGCCGTGGTTTACGACCTATAAAAAGAAGAGAGAAAGAATGATCACGATGTACAAAATAAATGCGGATAGAGATAAAGAGATGTGTGAGCCAAATGTGAAGACTGATTCGTTCCTATTCGATTAAATCATAAAACCGTTTTTACGAGCCGAGTTGAGGATTTGTCTTTCCATTCTTCCCCAAAACGTGATAATCACGATTCAAGGAAGAATTGGAGAGGGTGATGAGGGAAGAGATAGAGTAGGAATGTCTTGGGAAAGAAGAAGATTCAATAATAAACTTGTCACTTGTACGTTTCTGTAGTTTTAGTTGAAAACGTTTGGAAAACGTCCTTTCTTCTGTTTTGTAGTGTGCTGAAAAAGAGTGATTAGAGGTGAATGAGGATATGGAGTAGAAAAGAAGTAGGAGCTGATAATGGTGGAGGTTGTTGAAGAGGAGGAATAGAAGGAGGAGGACAGGAGGAGGAGAGGAGGAGGAGGAGGAGAAGAGAAGAAGAAGAATAAGAAAAGAAGAATAAAGAAAATATGGGAGAACGAGGAAAACGAGGAAAAGGAGGAAGAAGGAGGAGGAGGAAAAGAGGGAGGAGAAGGAGGAGGAGAAGAAGGAGGAGAGGAGGAGAAGGAGGGAGGAGGAGGAGGAGAAGGAGGAGGAGAGGAGAAGGAGGAGGAGGGAGGAGGAGAAGAAGGAGGAGGAGGAGGAGGAGGAGGAGGCTTAGAATAAGGAGGAAACGGTAGTGGAGAAGGAGGACAAAAGAGGTGAGTAGGAGGTGGAGGAATAGGAGGAGAAGGAGGAGGAGGAGGAGGAAGGAGGAGAGGAGGAGAAGAGGAGGAGGAGAGGAGGAGAAGAGGATAGAAGGGGGAGAAAGAGAAGGAGGATGAGGTTAAGGAGTAGGAAGAGAAGGAGGAGGAGAAGGAGGAAGAAGTGAAGGATAAGGATAAGGGAGAGGAGGAGGAATAGAAGGATGAGGAGAAGGATGAGGAGAAGGATGTTGACACGTAGGAGGAGGGGAAGTAGAAGAAAAATAAGGGAGAGCAAACTCATAAATAACCGACTAATCTGAGGTCGATGCTGAGAATCCGTAAAATCCAAAATTATCGTGCTTTATGTTTCGTTTACTCTAAAGTCGTCTTACTTAATATCGAAGATGTGACGCTGAGCACTGCAAGTTGTGCTTTACTGCATTTACGAGTTATAAACTTATACAAACTCTTGTAAGAGTCGTAATTGTGTCTTGGATTTAATACACCTAGAAGCTCTAGAAAATTTACTACAATCTCATGTTAATAAGACGGGATATTAAATTTAATTGACAATTTGCAAAAATGACCATAATAAACTCACGTTCTAAACGTGTATTGTTGATTCATGATAAGTGTGTGTGTTTATATTATCAATAAATTTACTGTTGAACTGAACAAAGCTGACTAGATTTAATGATGGAGCTATCTTATTCATAAAATTAAGCTCATTGATAAATTGCTCCACTAAATCAGCTTCATTAGAGCTAATATTATTCATATCTTGTTAGTTTATTATTACATATATTATATCCTATATTCAACTAGTAATTTTTCACGATTCATGATACGATTTCATGATTCATGTACGGAGGGAAAGAGCTTCTCAGTTATATGTGACAACTCGATTTATCAATACATTTTTACAGGATACAATAACCATTTCCAATGAACTCAATGAGATTAGAGTGTGTAAAAAACAACGAGATAATGTGTAAAAATTCTCACCTCCCATGAGTGTTAAAATGTAAAAACCTTGATAAATTTTTCAACCATACAGCATTAGAATCAAAGGACATTAAATTTTGAACGTTAATCGTGTGAAAAATTCAGGGCAATCCATCACAAATATACTGCTACGAGTATTCAACATCTGAATTATTAAACCAAAGCGAGTTTGAAGCTGGGAAAAATTCGGATTACGCAACTAATCAGGCACAATAAATACAGCAATTAGCGAGTATCAGCGCTTTTAAACATTTCGTAAATTTCCTTTTCCGGTTTTAATGGGGAGAGCAGTTTATTTGAAAGGGATCGGTTCTAATTCGGACTTTAATGGACTGGTATTACTCCATGTTTGTAAACACAGTTGGTGAAAAATCGTCGAGATTTGCGACCAATTAAATCGTTTGTATTTTTACATGTGGTTATTGATTCCGAATCAATTCAGCTGTGTGTCACCGTGATTGCTGTCCATTCATCCTTTCATAAATCTGCACGTATAATTATCGATGCACTTGCAGTATTACCACTGTCAAAATGAGGGATGCAGTTTTGCATTAGTCGTGTGTGGTTCCCTCCCATGACGCGTGTGTCCAAATGATGTTGGTGTGTGTGTGTGTCCACATTCTGTGGGCTCATTAATTGCTTGCCAAGAACCACACATACGCGCGTGTGCGGGTATATTGTTTGACATAACCGAGTACATGGCTTGTCCGAGTTTAAAAGGTTTCACTTATTTACCACTGGCCTTCAAGTTCCAAACTCGTTTTCCGCCGACAAGCATTAATCATAAGCCCTGGGGACACAGGATGCACATTATGCAGTGCGGTGCATGTGAGTGTGTGTGCACTGTGTTAATAATAATAATAATACTGATGCCTCGAATCTGTTGCATTGTGCATCCGCTATTATTCAGACTCACCCCTTTTTCGCCAACCTTTATGCACATTTCGCATGCAGTCTTCGGCATACAATGCAAATCGAGGTGACTGTTGACACTTACCTCTCTCTCACACACTCTCTTTCTCTCTCTCTTTCTCTCTTAAACTCACCAACTCTCTTACCCTTATTACCACTCACACCCTCTCTTCCTCAATTTCTTTCTCTTGCACACTCTCTCTCCAACACACCAACTCTCTCACCCTTACCATCTTCCCTTATTCTCTTCAACCGCATAACTCTCACTCTTCCACCCTCTCTTTTCCTCCCTATACTGTCTCACTCCCTATCCCCTATTCTCACCAATCTTTCCATCTCTATCCCTCTAGAAATTGCATCCTGCAGATTGACCAGTGAATGAGTCATTGTGTAATTTAAGGATTTTCAGTTTTTGATGTAATGTTTGATCAATGGGAGAATTATATCTTCTACATGAAACAGATTCATTTTCCATGGATAAGTTACAATCGAGCATGCCTTTAATGCTTGCGTAAGATGTATCATTTTTCAATTCGTCATTTGAAGATGATTCGATTTGAAAATTAAATTTGTTCATTTTCTCTTCAAGTTTTTTACACTCGAATCATGTTATTGTTGATTTTGTTTGGTGATATTGTTTCTAATGGACATCTGCTGAGAAGCCTTAGCAAGGTTTAGCAAGACCCTGGGTTATTCATAAAATGATAATAAAGTTGAGTGATTATTTAATCTGTCATTTCAATCATAACATCAAGCTTTAGGTAAAATGAAGTAGGAATGATTTATGATGATCATTAAGAATCAGAATAAAGAATACTTGAAGATTTTTGAAAAAAAAGTTCTCTAAAGAAAATTGAATTTGCTGGATTACAGATATTAATACGAAATTGAAAGTAGTTTTATGAATCTTGGCTTATTATTATTTATTACAAAAATAATACTCCTACTCAGCAAAGTTGTCAAGGATTAGTTTTCAAGAAATTAGCCGCCATGTATCAAGCTCTGCTTTTATCCTCTGTCAATTTGCAAATAAACGAAGCGAAGCAATTGATAAAAAAAGGTGGTTGAAGCGGAGGGAAGAAATCGAGAAGCGTAAGAAAGCATCACAGTCATCATCGGCGCTGTGCAATCAGTGGCATCAATGTAGGGTGAGAGAGCCTGCAAAAGGGCATAAACTTCCAGAGAGAGAGGGGGGAATTGGTGAGAGATGGTGAAGTAGTAGAAGGAGCTTGTTATTACCTCCCTAGCAATATTTCGGGGACAAAACAATTGAACCACAAAAGCCGAAGTCTCGAGCATCTTCCCCTTCTTCTTCTTCTACTTCTTCTTCTTCTTCTTCTTCTTCTTCTTCTTCTTCTTCTTCTTCTTCTTCTTCTTCTTCTTCTTCTTCTTCTTCTTCTTCTTCTTCTTCTTCTTCTTCTTCTTCTTCTTCTTCTTCTTCTTCTTCTTCTTCTTCTTCTTCTTCTTCTTCTTCTTCTTCTTCTTCTTCTTCTTCTTCTTCTTCTTCTTCTTCTTCTTCTTCTTCTTCTTCTTCTTCTTCTCTTCTTCTTCTTCTTCTTCTTCTTCTTCTTCTTCTTCTTCTTCTTCTCTTCTTCTTCTTCTTCTTCTTCTTCTTCTTCTTCTTCTTCTTCTTCTTCTTCTTCTTCTTCTTCTTCTTCTTCTTCTTCTTCTTCTTCTTCTTTCTTCTTCTTCTTCTTCTTCTTCTTCTTTCTTCTTCCATAACCACACAACTTAACAGTGCCCTTCCCCCGCACAAAACACATCCACCAATCAAAATGACAAACTACTCAGACGTAATGAATCGCATTCAAAACTTTATTAAATCACATTCAGGGATTGCCTCCTGTCTTATGTCATTAGCTTGGGCTCACCCTGAATCACCCCATTTATATTAGTGGTGATTGGGTTGGAAGAGAAATTGGTGGAGATATGGAAGAAATTTTGGTGGGTTAAACTGGGAAGTATTCCACATTGAGTCTTCAATATGGCATTGCAGGAGGAAAGATAGGGTGGAAGGAACTTTAGTACAATGTTTTCTCACTTTGAGAAGACATGTCAGAGAAGGAAAGCAATATATTATTTTTTAATCAGAGATTTAAATGAAAATTGTGAGTAAACAATAATAATCATTTATTGGATCGAAACAAGTTTTTCAAATCGAAGTTAATGTGATCTTGAAAATGAAAATTTTCAAAGAGATTTGAATAGATTTCAGAATGAAAATTGTGGGTGAACAATAATGAATAGCATATATTATGAAGAATGAATTCTTTGACTGATTAGATAAAAATGTGCTTTTATTCAACTGCAATAATTGATGCCCAATCATAATAGAACCACAGAGAACATACAGTAACTAGATTGTATTGCTTCTCTATGTTAGAACTAATTATACTGGCGTCCACAAAAAAAGGCAGCTGAGACATTTAGAACTTTTATCATGTCCTGCCAGTTGACTACTCAAATTATGTAGGGGAATCGAAAAAACAACACAGCGTTGCCGATTTTTGATTAGGAGCAAGCAGTTTTTGACTTTCCCTCGCTTTAACTGTGCCATATCTGACAAAAGCGCTCAATCTTTCAACCGCCTAATTTCGTGGCCGTCATTACAGTTTACTGACTTACTTTACTCAAGTACTTGAAGTTAGAGTCTATAAATGATAACAAAGACCCAAATGCATTGTTATTAATGAGGCCCTGGCTGAACAAAACCCTAAGGCTAGGCGTACACCGATTAGTCAAGACAAGACAAGACGAGATGAGTCATGTTTAGTCACAGTACTTCACATAGTTGCTTATGAAGCAACACACACCGATTAGTCATTGCATCAGTGTGTACTGCTTCATAAGCAACTATGTGAAGTACTGTGACTAAACGTGACTAATCTCGTCTTGTCTTGTCTTGACTAACCGGTGTACGCCTAGCCTTAGGTACATGCAGTCGATTACAACTCACTTCTACGACATCATGTACACGTCACTTTCTCTGAACAAATACTTCAACTCAAAACACAGAATCTCCAGCACAAGATAGCACATAGGGAGGCGTCACCACCCCAACCTCTTGTCCATCCCTTATCGTCGCACAATGTCTGTCCAGCAGATAATTGAATACCAAATGACGTTGGATTGAATTGCAATTCAATGCCAGTTTGAAGAGCAGAGATATTGCGTTGGACTGATCAGAACCACTTCTGACCATGACTGTACTGCACTGAGTCGCCTTATCCTCAATCTACTCCTTCATACCCCTCTTCATCAAGCACTCCATCCCTGATCGGTTCATATCCGATCATGCTTCCTCCCAAACATGTCTCTACACATGCTTCTGCCATTTGATTGCTGTGGCTTGCGAAGGAATCGATACTCCACCTGCTGAATGTACTCGCTCCCTAACAGACAGTCCTCTCTGACATTGGCACCTCTCTCAGCTCAAACCTCTCTCCTAACACGTCTGCTGAGTATGACTGCTTGAGACCATTGCAAACACCACTGTCCTATCCCAAGTGTCGGAAGCGCGCCAATCTGCTGGGACACATATTCTGTATTGAGACTATTGACACTTATGCAGATTGCAGATACTGTTCTGTATTGAGACATCATTATTGACACTTATGCAGATTACGGTTTGCGAATTCAATGTAGCCACTTAGATAACATGCGTTGGATTCAATTGTCATAAGGAAACGTTTCTAGTCTGTCAGCCTGAAACTAGATTACGTGATAAGTTAGATAACTTGAGTTGGACTGAATTCTCAAATGGGAGCATATCGAAACTATTGGAAGTGAGCTCAGATAACGTTAAATTGAATTCTCACATGAAAACATATCAAGTTGAGTGTTATTCTCATTCAGTAATAGAACCAGGTATTGTGAAATGTGGATCATTCAATTTCAGTATATACAGAACAGGTGTACTTGAGTTTATTAGAATAGAGGTATGGTGCTATCTAGGTACTGTGTGTACTCTAGGTCTGTACAATATAAGCTAACCAAATATACATTGACAATATTGATCACTTATATGGATCAATTAATTAATCAAGTATAAATTATCTCTGACTGTATTGTAGGTAAGGAATCGTAGGAATTGTAGGTAAGTCTTGGAGTGGTCCGTAGCCGAGGGTGATAAGCGCCGGTCTGATAATCCAAAGGTTCGAAGATCAAATACAGAATACACTCTTGATCACGTGAGTATAATCTCTTTATCATAAAACTTAATAAGTATATATAGTTGATACAAATGTACTTTGTATCAGTTCACAGTACTTTGATAAAAGTTTGATGAAAATGTTATCCCTACATTGAGTTTTATTTAAGATTATTATTAAAAAATTTGAAAACTGAACTATATCTAGTAGAAAAGTTAGCATCATTTTTTTTCTTTGATTGGTGAAAATATAATTATCACATTGAAGATATTTATCTGAGCAATTTCTGCTCTGAGTAGAAATTATTCAACCATTGATTCTTATTTCTCAATATTGATAGTTGTGAGAACGGAACTGTTGCTCCGCAAAGATATTAAATTGAAGTTGATAGTTCACTTGAATATCGATTATCTTGGAAACAAAGCAATAGTTTCACAAAACAATAAAACCGGAGTTACGATGGTATTTGAATTTGCAATAATGTAGTTTTGTCTATTGATATTATACAGAGTGTATTATGATTCGATAACAAAGAGTTTGACTCAACAGCGCTGATACTCAGAAGAAGTCATAACATCAACGTCAGATCTTCTCCACAATTTTTATTCAACCAAAACACAAGCTTCCCAGAAAAAAACACATCATCCCTATCATTTCCAACGTCACTACAGTAAAAATGATAGAAATCAGCCAGCAATGATACTGTTGAAGAGAAGTCACGGATTTTTATCGTCGTTTAGAGTTCTTCACTGTGCCATTTGAGAGATATAAAATGTTGCCCGCTGTAGAAAAAAACATGGATTGGATCTTGAGAGCTGTATAAAGCTCGTTGTCCTCTCTCATACATAGAAAATTATTTCCACTGCGAAAATTTGTTTCAATATCCGAGATGAACTTGAAATTTTATTATCGCTGAGTGCAGTATAGAGAATTTTATAGCGTATATTAGCTTTTTATTATTTCAGATGTCTCGTCTGCAAACGCTAGTTCCGTGTGTTTTTCTAGAGGCTGGTGCATTCGTACGAGTCGACCACCGTCCTGAATGATGCAATAAAATCGCTCTCTGCAATGGATGAAGTTACTACATGTGACAACATTTTACGAGCGATATGATTTATTCTGCCTCTCAGCTCGCACCCTCTCTCTCTCAGACTCTGTCTACTTTCTCATCTCCAGTCGTGAACAACATTTACAGTAATTATATAACTTGATTCAATTTCTTTGCAAGGAAATTATGGGGAGTAATTTGGATAATTTGTCTGCTGAACAAATTATGGTTAGGAAAAAAATTAAGAAGTTCAACGACCAATGAGATATTGAAACAGTGATTGATGGCTGAACATAGTGAAAAGCAAATGGTATTTTCTCGAGTTTCTTTAATACGGCTACTGACTTTCCAGTCTTCAAGTGTATTAAACTCTTACGAAGAGACTAGCTTTGACAATGCTCTTCAAATGCAATAGTCTGGCGAACAAATACGAAGCTATGGCTGTATGATGTATTTGAATAGAATTGATAATGATCAAGAAACAGTTTTATGAAGATCATCACTCTTTCATCATTAATATACTGATATTCTTAGGGGACAGTTAATTATTTATAGGTGACAGGGTGAAAATTTAGCTCTGCTTTCCGCATTTCACCATTAGGCTAGGCGTACACCGGTTAGTCAAGACAAGATTACAAGATAGTCACGTTTAAACACAGTAATTCACATAGTTGCTTATGAAGCAGCACACACCGATACAATGATTAATCGGCATATGTTGCTTCATAAGCAACTATGTAATACTGTGACTTGAATTAACATTTGAAAACTTTCTCCCAAATTCTCATTTATTTAAAAATAATTTATTCATCTTCCTTATTTTAATGAATGTTTCCTTTGTAAGAAAAGTGCACGGTTGCGATACTGATGCTCTGACTTAAGCGAGGGTTGTTTGAGCATTTATGATGACAGGATCCATATCTTCAAGCTGCAACTCTTTGAACACTAAATTAGTAAGATAATGCATTTTCCTTTGAAGAACAGACCTAATCAATTATTCACGCGTTAATCCAAGTGTTAATACAACAAAACAATATTTCAAGAAAAATTATTATAAAGAGGGAGGATAAGTAGGCAAGGGTTTCTACTTTAGGGTAGATAACTACTTGGCTGGATTCGATGATTTTATATCCCTAAGGTGTGGTTTCAAAGGAACCAACCTCTACTTGTATAAAAGGAATCGATTACGGTTTAATTGAGCGAGTAAGAAGTTTGTGCTTGTATAGTAGTGTTTCTGTTCTTTGCTTGGGGACAGAGAGGCACATAAAGGATGAAGGGAGAAAGAAGAGTGAGGGAAAAGGAGGAATGAGGAAGAAGGAGATGTAAGGAAGATGGAGAAATAAGGAAGGAAATTATAGATATAAGGAGAAAAAGAGTTCAGAATAGAAACTTAAAAGGAAGAGAAATAAAGAGAGTTGCTGTGACAAAATATCACAAAAGTTTATCAATAAGAACTTTCAAAAACAGGCATAGGAGAATAATTAAGTTACAAAAATGAAGAGTTTAGTAAGAAGAGTAAGGAATAGAAAAAACTAGTTAGAATACAAAAATTAGGAAATGGGAAAGAAGGAGAAGAAAAAGAATAGGAAAACCTTCGCAATAAGAGAAGTAGGTTGAGAATGCGAGGAAGGAGATGAAGGAGGATGAGAAGCATCAACAGCAGCAAGCAGCAATCAATTGAATTCACCGAGGGTTGGTGAAATTAGCGGTAAAAGGTAGTGATTATTAATAGGAGTCGCTTGGTTGAAAGCCTTGAGGCGCCCTGCTAAGGACACAGCTCTCCTTTCGGGGTACGCGGCAATCCTTCTCCTCCTGGATAAGGAGCCGTAGGACGGGATAAGGAACACGGCCTCCTTAGCTTATGCATTATTAATACAATCAGAAGTGCCTGCGCCCATCATCAAAGCTCTGTCAGCAGTCATCCACTCGGGTTTGCCCTCTCCATAAATAACTCTCAGATCCTCACTGACATAACTACAGATAGCTGCAGATCCATGGTGAGGTGTAATGCTAGATGCTACCTTGCCAGATTGGAATAAGCTGCAAGATGAGTCTTAATGCAAAGTGATCAGAATAGACCAATAGCCCAGGGGCCGGCAGTTATCTCTGTTTACAAAGCTGCTGGTCTAAACAGAAGACATCCTTCGTAAATTATCTGCAATACGACACTTTAACTAATCACAATAGAAGACTTCCTAGTTACATTTTGGCTGTTTCATGCAAGATGATACTCCAACAAGATGTTCGTTGTGGAGGCATTGTTTATTGAAGATGAATGAGAATTGAATTTGGTGCTATTGTTGGAGGTGTGTTGCTGGTTGTCAATAATACAATGTTACTTATGTTAACTGATACTCCAGTGTTAATTAAGGTGAAAATGTATTGTTAATCCCTGATGAATCGAATCTCCTTGAAGACGTTCAATTCTGTTGTCTTGAAACCTGTCAAAATAGCAGTGGATGAAACATGGTAATTATAATTACTCCAATATCCTATAGTTTTGAATTCAACATGCAAATTCATTTCAAAAATAGTGGTTCCTTCAAAGGATTACATTGGAGACGCTTGGTAAGATAGCAAATTCAGTTCTGCTTTTGAAAGCATTCATTAAGAAACTATATTTTTCAAAATCATCAGAGATGGCAATAGAACATCTATTATTTATGATAGCGAAAATAAATAAATAGAGAATAATTCCATAGGAATGAAGTAATTTCAGCTTATAGAAATCTATCGGAAATTTCCAATCAATCATAATATTATGCACCTTTCAACAATCAATTCAAGAATTAAATGAAATTAAACATGGAATCAAGGAATTGAAAATAATAATTCGAGAACAATATAGTTATTGACAAATAATATCTTATTGACAACTCAATTTCGTGTGAATATCAATAAATGGATTTCCTGTTTGAAATTGAGCACTGAATAAAAAGATAAACTTGAATAGTTTTAAAATTGGAACATAACTTTGTGAAGAATAATTTATGCACTGAAAAATATTTTTTCTCAGAGATATAAATTCATGTCTGTTTGAATCTCAAAATGCAGTATTTTCGTTTACAAACTTTTCAGCGACATAAATATGACACAAAAGTAAGATACAGTATTTTCGTTAACAAACTTTTCAACGACAAAAATATCACACAAAACCGTTACTGTGAAAATTTTCAAAATATTATGTGAACATGATATTTTCAAAAATAATCTCCCTTTTCTTGTGAATGCAGCGGATAAAAGCCGCCCAAGTTTCAAATGTATGTAAATAGAGCAGAAATAAAAAACCGAATCCTTTCCCCCTCTAGAGCAAAAAGTAACCCCATGTTTATACAAATCATCAACCCTTTTGCCTTTTGCCTGAGCTGAGGCCGAGGTCTATTTGCATAGCAATATGATTAACCACCGATATGAACGCCTCAATTCGACCAGAATGAGGCAAACGCAAGATCCCTTTTTGAAATTTATACACCGTTTACTAACACGTCTATTTAGAGAGCGCAGCCTTTGATCATGTGACCGTGATACGATTTCCATACCAGAGGGATATAGCATTGCTATGCATATCAATCCACTATTTTCACTTGAGATTGGGATTAGTCTTATATCATATATCTATCAATATTTTTTCAGGAATATACTGGGGACGACTGATATTTAACTACGAAATATAACTACAAGGCGTTATTTGTGAAATACCCAAGAAATTGTAATAGAATCAGTTAAAAAAATTGAATATATATACTCGTATATGATAATTATTGGAAGAATAAAAGTAGAATAAAAGTAATTAATTTTTGTGAAAGGTATAATTTATTTAAAGAATGAATGTGAATAATAGGAAATATCAAGAAATTACTTATATGATTCCCATTATATTCTTTATGAATGGAATAGTTAAAATAGGCCTTACAAGAGAGAAGTAAGCTTGTGATAAACATTCAAGAAGAAGTTCGCCTTACGGTTTTAAACGACTTCTTCCAAAATGCTAGATACTTTTTTCGATATTTGCCATTCGTATTCGACGAGAATATTCAAATGGGCATCACTAGATAAAAATGAATTTCTGATAACAATTCAAAAAAGAAGTTGACGAGTAGTCAAATTGGCCTCAGAAGATGAAAATAAATTTGTGATAGAAATAAAAAAAGTTGGTCATCGTATTGTTTCAAACGTCTTATTTCAAAATACAATATGAGCCATCCTTTTTCTGCTTGGAAAACACAGAATTCTTAGTCATTCATGAACAGGAAACAAATCTACTAATTGTTTTCCTCAAGACGCCCCCTAGAAAATCACTGATGTTTAACGGAGTGAACGATGATTATTAAAACCTCTTCCGAACCAGAATCGACACAATTAGTGCCCAGGTGATTCGAAATTATGCAACCCGCAACTGTGCGATGTTATCATTCATCACAGTCTTGTTGAAAATTTCACGGTCACGTAGCTCCTTTTACAAGAAAAAACGTATATCTTACCCGGAAAGGATATTATTCTAGTTTGTGATAATAGTGCAGCCAGGAAAACAAAAGGAAAAAGATTGAAACCACCCATTTCGAACGTGCTAAATGCAAAAAGTATGAAAAAAGAATGCAAGTTAGCTGGAAAATGAGGCAAGGAAAAGTACTGGTGCATTATGTCCTTGAATTCTAGGTATACATTATCATATAGCAAAATACTGACCTTGACCAAGTGCACGAGAATCGAGGCTGCTAATTTCATTATCTACCTGTCTATTTCATATTCATAATTGCGAATGCATCGCAAATTATCTGCCTCTAACTAACAGCTATTGGTATAGGATTACTAATAATATTGTTTGATAGTGTAGTGGGTGAAGAAATCAGTTATATCTGTGTTCCTTCACTTCTATAATATTGAAAAACATCATGAATTATTATCATAGAATTGCTCTTGACTTCTATCATTGAAGAAAATTATTGATTACTATCACAGATAAGACATTCTATTTGATTTTATAGTCTATGTTATTATCGATCATTCAATAACCGCAACATTGAGATTTGTTGGTAATTTAAAATTATTTAAATCATGTTAATCAGCATCATCACATTTTAGATTACTAATATTGTATTACAGTAGGCCTACCATAATATTGTTTGGAGGTGTAGTGAGAGAAGAAAACATTAGAGAGCTCTTCCTATTATTGAAAAACATAATTGATTACCATCACAGATAAAAAGTTCTATCTGATTTTATACTCTATGTTATTATAGATCATTCGATAACAATATCATTGAGATCGATTAAAAGTTTAACATGATTTGAGTCGTGTTAATCAGCATCACCAAATGTTGAGAACAGTATAATTGGGATTTTCTGGAAATTTATCATGATTCTAATAATTTTCAATCAGCATATTACATCTTGCACAACATATTCACATATATAGCAGGATTCTTTTAAATTGTCAGAAAACAGCTGATTGATGTACGCTCGTTTACTGACGTTAAATCAGCTGTTCTCTGACAAGTTAAAAAAATCCTGCTATACTTATTAGAGAATCCTTCAAGTATGAAAAATCCTTGTTCATCCTCGATGCAACATTGATATTTCGGGAGGAGGTCACAGCCGATCCGTTTCACAGAGGTACTAATCGAATGTTAGTCCCTTTGTTAATACTTTGGGGGTGTTCCGTGCGTGGAGTCGTATTGCTGCCACAGGGGAGATGATGTTGATGTGTCGATTGAATAGGAAATGCTGCAGAAAAGAGCGTGAAATGTCAAAATCTTTTACCAGCAGATAATAAAGTGGAAGGTCCGCTTCGGTCAAGGTTATAGCGGTGGGGGGTTGCCCGAAAGAAAGATCTTATAAAAAGGCCGAGCACTTCTTCAACAGGGGTGGTCGCTGACAACTTATTCTCATTACATCCCCTTTCCTTTCTCTTTGCTCTTTCTCTCTCTTGGTCGGTCATCGTGGCGTCAAACAGCTACTAGATTTATCACCCTCCCCATTCCTCTTATCGACAGTTTAATCACGCGAATAGAAAAGCCAACCCTGACTTCGTCTTGACATTGTTGTATGACCTTTCGTTCCATCTGTCTTATCCATCTCTGATCCTGTCTCCACAGGAAACACACGTGCTGTTGTCTTCCCTCAACAGCAGTTGCTCCGCGCTACCCCAAATTGTTTTCGGCATTTTCTACAAAAGGGTACCCGGCACTTTCAAAATTCACCACGTCTTTTCAGGGAGCGGTACTCGGTTTTCAACTGTTTCCCGACAAACGCAAAACGGAACACCCATCGAGAACAACATTGCTGTTGTCCAGGGTTGTCTTCTGTGCGTCTTTGTATCGTATGCCTTCTTTGCATTGACAAGTCTTTTCGGAATTTTTCCCATGTTCAAAGTAGCTGGCGCGGCTCAGTGAGTGATCTTCCCATCCATTGAAAGTGTATTTGTGTGTAGTTTGTTGAGTGACAACACTTTTCAAAGATTGAAGTCATTTTCTATTTTGAAAGTGAGCCGACAAGGCTCTGTATTTGATCTTTCTGCTAATAAAAAGTGCAGTTTTTGCATAGTTTTCGCAGTGAGTCATGGAGCTCTTGGACTCATGTGGAGATTTGGATCAGTCTTTGAAGTAACCGCTGTCAACGTTTGCTGCTTGAGTAGGCTATTTGCTTGATTTACAACATTAACCTTGAGAACTTATAACTAAACTAAACGCCACACATTGAGTACTTTATGTTTCTCATCGCCCTGAGAAAAATACTCTTTGTTCAAATGTTTGTGCTTTTGCTTGTTCTTCCTATCTTCGTAAATTCGAGAGACCAACTCATCACTCAGAGAGAATTATTGGATGAGAGGTTTTCACAAGCAATCTCTAATAGGGTTTTCATCTCAAAACCCGTAATTATTCCAGAAGTCACTCATTTATTTGATAAGGGAATTTTTGGTGGACAAACTGATAGAACTGATGTCTCTATTTGATTTCTTGAACTGTAACTTTTATTTCCTTTGTAGGGCATAGCTCTCTTCTACTCAGTAATCTGAATTATACATAACTCAAAAACAACTGTAAAACCAAACAACATGCAAGGGCCAATAACTGAAACAGAGAGAATCCAAAGATCTAATGGAAATTAAGGAAGATAATAATACAAAGAAATCAACATTGATCGAAAATTTAGAAACTTATTCCATCATATCAATTATCTGGAATTGATGTTTCCTTCTGAATAAGCTCGTGAAATCCTATTAATTCTTATATTCATTAATCAGATAATACCATTTATTCAGTTATTATATTATTTTTAATTTTTTTGTTTGTATTTGATTCATCATTTTAAATAATTTCAATTTTGTAATTATATTATAATCTAATTGTAATTAATTTTCTTCATTTTTTGCTGATAATGCCTCGCAAAAGTCGGTTTTGAAAACACAACATAATTATATTATATACATCATATCATACAAACTGAACAAAAAACTGATTTACATAAAATCAATAATTAAAAGTTGGAACTCTTAATTCCACGATCCATACATTATTCCACTGAAAAGCCATCTTAGGCAGTGCTGGTGAATCGATTATCAGATCAGTCAGAAAGAAATTGCATCATTTCCCAACAAACCAAACTGCACTGCACTATTGGCGCATGGATCATAACGTGGCGGCAGGCGATACAAATCAGGCCATTATTCTGACTTTGAGCGGCGTAATTGTAATGCCTAGTCACCAACTCTTCACAGGTTATAATCAAGTAAATTGGTATGATTCATTGAAGCATGACAGTGAGTCGGTGTCAGTTAGCAATAATGCTCTTGAAGCACTTGAAGCGGTTCATTACAAACTACAAACCTACAGCGTAAACTATCCAAAACGATCAGTACTTTGCTTTTCAATAACGATACTTTCACTTGATTCTTTTTCCGTCTCGAACTCGAGTACTTAGCTCCTCCATTCAAGCCCAAATCGTTGTACTTTACTACTAAGTAATTCATGTACTAACAATTAGCCTTGAAGTTGGTAGGAAGTTGATATTCATCCACCTAAATTACCTGTGACCTTCAATGCATATTATAGCAAGTTTTCCAATGTCAAGAGTACTCTGATGGAAAGTGAGGGCGAATCAATAGAGTTAGTAGGCCTAAGTAATTTACTAATAGAAGGGCAAAGAAATAATAATTTTAGGTCTGCCATGTTCCTCCATAGGAAGGCCTAAAAGGCGAGCAGGAGGTAAGTAATGACTTGTTTAAACATACATTTTTTACAATCGTACATTCGATGCCTCATAGGCTACATTTTGAAGAAACATTTTGAACTTTTTGAGTAAATTGGAAGAGGAAGGGCATAAGCCTGGGTTTAAGCACAAACCTTTTGTACTCCCCTATTTAAGCGATTGAATGATTGAATAAATGGTTAAACGATTATTTTTTGTGGATTAGTGAGTGTTTCTACTTATTATTTTAACACAGTTGCATATTACTCAACTGTGATTGAGTTTTTGATGTTTTTCAGGCTACATTTGCACCTCATTTCAGTGGTAGGAAGTTATAAGATGTATTATTTTATTGAATTCAAGTAATTAATTTTATCTGACCACTAGCTTTCTCAGGAGAATACAATAATATGTGCATTGTCAGTGCTGCATCCTGATAACCATTTACATCAGTTATGGTTATTCAACAGAATGTCTTATTGTTAAATTGTGTATCTGATTGAATGTACAGTTAAGATAGTCTTTTCATTTATAAGAGTTTCAACGTTTTATTTCTAAATGGAAATAAATTTCTAAATGAGTGATCATTATACGAGCAGACCTCTTCACTCTCCAAACCATTATCACAGAAGTCAGTAACTTCAATGTAACCAGAGAATTCAAAATTAGGAAGAATTTAGAAGCTGGATGATCTCCATCAACTTTAAATTAACAGCCTACGTCAAGTAGCCGCGAAGAGAAATTGAAAACTATTTTTCATAGTGCAGCCTAAACTGCAGGTGGTCACATAGTACAATGGAGAAGAGTTACTTTGTGCCTTAATTGGTTCAGTTGTGTCTCTTGCGCCTTCCAGTGACTATCAATCACTTGCACTATATTTTACTTCTCTGGTACTGTCTCACTCTATTTTCCAACTCTGTTTCTCACACTTAACATCGAAAAAATCAGGATAACGCTTGAGAATGTTATTGGTTACGTCAAATCTATCACATCACGTTTCTAACACAGAGAACAGATTAGTAAGATAGTAGGCTATAGTTTAGCTAGAGAGTATAGCTTCTCAAAGTTTCTACTTAGAAGCTGTGTCGATTATACATTAACGGTCGTTTCTCAGTATTTGAGGTACCTCGATTGCCCAAGTCTTCATGGAATATGTAGTACAATATTTAAGAATTTGTAGCATTTATAAAGCTTTGAAAAAGGAATTATTCGACCAGTGCCTGTCTAAATAAATTTGATTCACAGAATTATGCCGTCCAACCTCATGACGGCAACAACAACGCATGTGTGTATACTATTTTGCCTAACCTGTGGCGTTCTTACCAGCACGAGAAAATTGAAAAGATTGAGAGATGGTTAAAAGAACTATTTTTGCTCACTTTCTGCCAGATCATTTTAAACCTTCAATGTTTATAATGTTCAATTGTTTGAGTGTGTTGAAAACTATTATTTTCAGAAATAATTCACTCCGATCCAACTGAATTTTGGAGTTTTCTTTCGCTTCTTGTTATTTCCATGAACTTCTTGTAATTACTACAACCTCTTGTTTCAACTCTACTGTTTCAACTCTTTCCAAACCGTTTCCACTCTAACTCCATCTCAATTAGAACGACGGGCTAGATTCAATGTCATGATCTGAAGGTGTGGTTTCCACTACCCTCACCACGCTATTCTGTTTCTACTTGTCTCTTTTTACTCCTTCCCACTCACACACACTCACTCCCTCTCACTCCAACACTTTTCCTTTCTCACTACTCCTCACACTTATTACTCTTTTCACTTCACTTACCAACTCACTCCCTCTCTCTCATACACACACACACTCCCTTCCTCACAACTCCTCACACTCTATCACTCTTTTTTCACTTCACTACCTCTCTCTCAGTCTCTCTTACTCACTACCTCTCTCTCTGTAGTACACTTATTACTGTTTTCACTACACACTCTCCCTTACAATTCATTTCTACAGCAATTCTCTTACTCTTTCTTTCCATAATTCTTTCTCTATCTCACTCACTTTTTATTCTTTTTTCAACAGCGATTCTCCCTCTCACTTGAACCAGTGTTGTTGTCTCTGTTCTGCAGCAAACGACCCGCATCTGTGCAGAGGCCAAGGTTGAGTGGAGCACGATACTTGCACATACGAGAATAATTGTGACCTCGCAACTATTATAAAACTACTAGTGTATACTACTAGTAGTAGAGACTCTCTGTTTGTAAACAATGATTGCTTATGTGACGTATTGGTTAGCGTGAAATAATATTTTTGAATTTGTTTTTGTATAAATATGCAGTGGCATAACTACCTTCTGAGACGGGGTTTCGAGTCTGGTTGAAAATTTTAACCCAACATTTTTGGCTCTGGGGGGGTTAATACCCAAATCCCCCCCCCCCTCGGTTGCGCCACTGTAATAATATGTTCTTCACCTCAAAACATGAAGAAATCATATTTGTTCTCAGAGGTTCAGAACACTTGATTATTTAACAAGTGAAGCGCATTAACACTAAGTTTTGAAACAAATGTTGAAAAATTCCTTTGATACAAAAATATAGAACAGATTCAACTATGAACAGATTTAGATCAGAAGTTTCAAATCTTCTATTTCAAGGGTTGAACACTATAGGCTATTACAGTCTTCTACAGTATATCACTTCAGCAGTAACTTTTGAACTGTCAACAAGCTGAAGTTCGCAGAAATGTATTCCAATTATTCTACAACATTCAAACTCATAATAATTGACATATTCCAATTCCATTTCCATTTTCAAATTTCATAATAATCAAAATTCGGATGGGAAACAAAATTAGATGAACCTTTTACCTCTCCTAAATAATATTCTTATGACTCATACCTTTATCACTGTATGAATTAATAAATATTTTTCAACTGATTAAATGTTAGAATATTCTTTACAAAAGAAGGATTTAGACCTCATTGGCGTACATTATTCAAGACAAGACATTCACGTTTAGTCACAGTAGTTGCTTTCCAACACACACTAATTAGTCATTGCATCGGTGTGTGCTGCTTCATAAGCAACTATGTGAATTACTGTGACTAAACGTGACTAATCTCGTCTTGTCTTGTCTTGAATAACCGGTGTACGCCTAGCCTAAGAGGTGAAAAGGTCGATGCAACTATCATGTTGGCAGTGCATTGACGTGATTTTTTCTAGTAATTGATGTAGTACACGCGTGCAACTAGACAACACTTGCATGTAAGTCAAAATGCCAGCTAGATCTTGAGTTAGCGCCTTTATCTGGCCGGAGGCTGTATGCAGTATACCTTCAACTCCACGTCTTTTAAACGTTTGATGCTGGACACGCAATCTCTATGGAAGTGCCACTAGTAGACAGGGAAACAGGGGCTAACAAGTAAACCATCCATCTACCCAGCAATAAGTATTGTTCATGAAATCTAATATTTCATTCTAGAAGAGTTCTGTTTGAAAAATTCACTAATATTTTGGAAATAAATTCATAAATTCACACTCCTATTACTCTCACGTAAGTTGAAGACTAAGGGCCGGTTCATGAGTTCGGGATTTAGCCAAGTCCTAGACTAAAACGGGTGGCTACCGTAGCATCGACAAACGTTTGTCTCGACAGGTTAGTGGGTTAGCAGCATAGAGAGCCCTTAGTACATAGTGTCGAGGCTCACGTTTGTCGATGCTACGGTGGCCACCCGTTTTAGTCTAGGACTTAGCTAAATCTCGAGCTCATGAACCGGCCCTTAGTTTCTTTATAACGTTACATTCGTCTTCAATTTATTATTTGATGATAATATAAATATAATTATGAGGAATTATGGAATTGAATTTATCATAAATACTACAAATGGAACTGCTTACTTTGTTAGCAGTTGAAGCATGAGTGTTTTAAAATGCTGTCAAATTGATTAAACATACACAATCCCATAATAAATTAATGGAAATGTATAAACTATCCTGCAACATAAACTGATGAAAAACCATAAAACTATCTATTAATTCGAAAACATAGCAGGAACAACTTGGTATAAAAAATCATAAAAGATTTCATCACTTGAATATCGATAAAAGGCTTGATGATAAATCACTTTCGGGATTGAATGTCTTATAAGAATTTATAGGATATGAGATATAGGATAGGATATAAGAATTTATTAAGAATATATAGGCTGTGAATACAGCCTATATAAATAATTATCTGTCCTCAGAATTATGGTTCATCATGTATCAAGTATTCAAGTACTTGTTTTTTCATAAAAAGGAAATACATTCGAATCAATGTTTATTAATGAGGTGCTTATTCTTTCCCTTTATTATCATCTGACATTCACAAGTATATCAACACATAATCCGATAAAGTATAACCGATGAAATCTGGCCAACACCTTATCTGATCAGACATTAAATCTACAGCGATATCATTTCTAGTAATGAGTCTATTCTATACATTTTTTCCAACAAGTATACTACTCTTATAAAACCTTCACTTTACATATAGAGCCCTCGTGGCTGATTAAATTACAGTCATAAATTCACTTACATTGTTGCGAAATACATATATGGAGTGACATTTGAAGCCAGTTCTCACCTTTTGAATATAAAAAAGGCGTACGTTGACAAAGTTACTTGAAGAATAGTAATGTTACAGAAGGTGGTGAGTTTGAGGCTACAGTAATAATAGTAACAATTCAACAAGGAAATATCAATTCTCGTGCGCAGCAGTAGCAGACCAATTAGTTACTGTATATACTTGTGCAGTAGATTATAAATAATTGGTTATCATTGCCACCATCTTGGTGAAACTTCAATACAACTGGCTGAGTTATAGGCAACTGCCTACTATGTTGTACTCCCACCAAGTATAGGTATACGGATAGAAATAAAATATTAGGTTCTAGAGTATGAGCCTAGAGTGCCTAGAAGAGTAACTCGCCTTACAGGGCTCATACTAAACAACAAACACTATATACAATAAGTACAGTACTGTATTTACAATGCAATGCATATATGTATTTCTGCCAAGACAAATTCTGAATGTCAAGGATCAGACTTGAAGAAAAAATAAAAATGAAGTTAACAGATGTCGCTGTTATAACTGCCTACAGTATGGAACTGTTCTGATATTATTTTCTATGTCAGTCCTGAAAGGCGATTGCATTGGGAGGATTAACAACTCAGATTTGCATGTTGACATCTGGAAATTAGTCCTATTGTGAAATGTGTCTATTCTAGCTGCGATTCCGTGGCCTAATCTAGCTGTTTGATCTATGTTGTCATTGTTATTGTCTTATTGTTTATTGTGTTGCTAGATATGAGATTGAGCTGCAGATGCAAAGATGAAAAATGATAGAAATGGTTCAAGCAGCCTACTACAGTATTATGCAGATGTTTTGTGCTAACATGGAAAATCATGGAGGTATTTTTCGGAGTAAATTTGAATCTGAAATTAATGAAATGCTTTCAATATTAGCATATACAACAGCAACAGATCCCAAATTGATGTACCATTGAAATCAAACATTAAATTTATTCTTTCTAGCGAAATCAAATATCGATACGATTTTATCATTTTAAAAGATGACATTTTTAAATAAAATTTAAACAGGCTTAAAAAGTTTTATCATTGCTCAGCATTATACTCAATATGTCTTCACTTGTCATTGATGACTGTTGTCTGTTTGACTAGAGTCTTTGTTGACTAATAGAGCCTATATTTCTTTTTGGATTGTTTGTTTCTATTTGTAATTGAAATATTAAATTTATATATGAATATTGAAATAAATATCAAATAAATATTTCGGGGTCTTTTGAGAAGACTCTGTCCATATTATGTATTCAACACAGTTATTTGTAATTGAGTTATTTGTGATTATTATGAGTATTGATACTTCTTCATGTAATTGTATTTTTGTGAAATGAGTTGAATTTTAAATGATTTTATCAATAATGATCTTTATTGAAAGTGTATCGCTTCAGTCTGTGAGAATGCATTTTTTTCATTTCAACTATATGATTATGTTGGACTCTCCAAATTTTTCCTACAGCATCCCGATTCGCCATCTACAACACAAATTATACTTGGTACAGACAGGACCTTTGGAAGTGCAATTGTTATAATAAAAGTGCAACAGCAAAAAAAGCAGAAGGAGTAAACGTAAAGGCTGTTGACTCGCTTCTCTCCAGGACACGAAACAGGAAGGCTGAAGGAAGTGGAAAAGGATGGAGAGAAAAACAAGACAGAGACAAAATAAATTACAGCTGTGAGCAGAGACTAAATAGGACGGGACGAGGAAAATAAAACGTGACGATGTAACTATAGTTCTACACCTGCGTTGAACAGTCAACCTAATTTGAGAGTAAATAATAGTCTACAGTGCAATCGCTCCGTTGCTGGCTTTCTCTATTAACAACGGCAACACTCCGAAAACATTGTTAACAACAATAAAAACAGGAAAACACTACAAGAGCAGCACGAACAAAAAACTACAGCAAGAAAACAGATTCAATCTGTTAACTATTGTGAGGACAATTGTGAGGAGGATACGTTTGTTACTGGGATTGTAGCTGAAGGTGGTGTACTTAGAGAGACAACACCACTAGATGATAATAATAGAAGTAATAAGTTTGGATAAAGTGGTGAGAAAGTTGGAGCTAAAGTTGACTTTTCACCAGAGTTCCACGAACTATAATTAATTATATAGTAATTATTCATTTATTTATTCAGTAATGTACAATATTTGATGTACATTAGTTGACTTTTCATCACGAGTTCCACGAATTATAATTATTTATATAGTAATTAATCATTTATTTAGTAATGTACAATATTTGATACTTAATTGAAGGTCCAACAGGCTTACGCACAAAACTGTTCCTTTCCAATTCATGAAAACAGTCCAAATCTAGGTTGTGTGAGATTTATCACAAATTTTCCCTCCAAGAACAAACACAAACAAAATTTAACATAATGTTAATATTATTATTTCGTAATTTAATTGAAAAATAATCAATGAGGATTGTATTTAATACCTTTCAAACAGTCAAATACATTTGACGGACCACTCCAATTGTTTTGCTCATTTTTTTATTAATAATTTTTAATCTTATTAATCTTCTAGATGATAAGGCACAAAAATAGGCTTCTCATCTTGTCTTCTTGTCTAGGTCTAGCACCCTTTTAAAAGCCATACGATAAATAATAATAATTTAGATGATATATTTCATTACTCTCACGATTGCAAAAATTAACATTAGATTTGGCTTGTATTCTAACTCACTCTACATGATTTATTCACCAATCGTGAGCAGATCAATCCCAAAGGAAAAGAACCAGATTAATTAGAGCTGATATAATCATGATCTGCATCCTATCATGAAATCAGATAGCTGTTAGTACAGCTAATAATTGAGTCGATGCACTCTGAAAGTAGAGGAACCCATTACAAAGACCACTCCCTCATAAGAATTGACAATATTATAAAAGTACAAAGGGCTCTTGCTGCACCGGAAATGCAGTCATGCACTCCAGTGCAATGCTGTGATGCACTTCAGTGCAATGATATGCAAACCTTGGCGAGGCCTCTTCACTTTTTCAAGCTCCCTGCTGCTGCAGTACTGGAACAAAGACAAGTAAGCAGGAGCTCACAAGGTTAAAACATTCTGCAAACAGTGCTGTGATGGATCCTAAGTAGAAAAAATGAAGAAAAATGCATTATACTAGAACAAACTCATCAAACCTAGATAAACATTGCAGATCAAAAGCTTTTTTGCATTCATTTCAAGCTTGGAAGTTCTGATCATGATTTAGTAATTTGGATGAATGTTTTTTTTGCAGGAGACTCTTCAAGACTTAGTGATTCTTAGTCTCTACAATACAAGAGTAAAATTGAAATGCTTAGTATGAATTAACCATAATAATATAAAATAAATAAGCTCAGTCCTTACTTGTGGGAATAATTTGGAAGAGTTTAATAATATAATATAAGAGGAATAGAAAATACTCTTTGAAATTGTCAAACTCCACTTTTATTTTAATAAACACAAATATGAAGTGGAGTTTGACTATTTCAGGAAGTTTTTTCTATTACGGAAAGATTCCACAAGATCTATATTAGTTATACAAATTCTATCGATTTGATAAGAGGCTTTTGAGATTTTAGTAAATTACGTACAGAACTTCTTGAAAAAAATAGTAGTCACTGTGAAGGAACCCTACAGATACAACATCGAAGATTCTCTAGGACAGTCAAATTAAAGATTCATGGAATGAAAATCACCTGTCAGGATGAAACTTCTCTGCTGTATTTCGTGATCACATATCAACGTCTCATTGATCATTCTGTTCAAGAATTTTGTAGTAGATGGGTGAGTGACAGTTTGTTTGCTTTGAAAACTGGAAGACATTTTGGATGGGTGGATTATGGCTTGAGACTAACATATTGAGAGTAAAAAGAGTTTTAGATTTTCTAGCAGTGTAAATTATTTATTTTTATTCCAAATCTATATTTTGTTTGTTGTTATTTTGTTCGGTAATATTCAATAATTCCTACCATTTGTGTTATTTTCTTTTCTATTTTCATAATACTTTTTCACAATTCGCAAAGACAAATTGAAAAACTCTCACTTCAAATTAATCGTTGCATTGGTTCCGTCAGATGACTTCATTTTATGACGATTAAACTCATTTAACTATCGTCCAACTGGCCAAATCTCTTCTGTCTCTTTTGCCAAATCTCCATTCTCTCTTCCCCATGTTCTTTCTCAAACACTCTTCCTTTCCTCCTCTATTTGTATATTCTTCTCTCACTCTTATCACTTTCCTCTCTCTTTCTTATAGGTACTCTAATTCTTCTCTTTTCTCTATCTTTCTCATCCTATCTACTCCTTCACACTCACAATCACTGTTTCTCATCCTCGTTTCTCTCTCTTTTCTTTCCCTCTTTTCTGTTCGAAAAACTTCTCTCACTGATTTAATCTTCTCGATTTTCTCTTTCTCTGTTTCCTACTCGATTACTTCCTCTCCTTTTCCTTCACGTTTTACTCCCGACATGTTTCTCATTTCTTCTCATACTACTACTCACAACTCTCACACTCTCTCTTTTTCTCGGTTCTCTCTAAATCATCTCTCTCACTCACTCCTCTCGCTTCCACTCACACAACCTTCTCACCATCCCCCTCCACGAACTCTCCACGGTTGTTCCTCTACTTGGTGGAAAATAAAAAACTGATCCTCGATAGGAGTGTCTCTCTCTTCGTGTTCTCCTCCTTGTCTGCTGCCAGCCAGCTGGTGTTTCGTTGGAGTAAAAATGACCTTGAAGAGTAGTAGTAATCTATGACCACGTGCTACAAGTCGTGACGTCACTACCAGACTTGCTACTGGTCTTTGCTTGGATGCGTTGTGGCCTCCTCTCTCCCTCCATCTATCTCTTTCTACTGTTGCAGAGACGTGCAGCTTCATCTTTTTTCTTCCTGATCCTGCTTGTAATCTTCCAGCCTCCGTCCACCTCATCTCGTTGTACTCGCTCTGTGCCCCAGGCTGAATCTGTTTTGGTTTTTTCTCTTCCACTGTCATGATTTTCGTTTTGTCTTCTGTCTCTGTTGCTCTCAGCACGACTCCAGCTCCAGAGTCTCTCTACAGCCTCAGCGTCTTCAATATACAACACGATTCTTTGCTTTTCAGAGCTACTAGAGTTCTTCTAGAACCTCCTCACAACTGAAATTATCTCTGAACTTCGATAGGTTGAGGTCATGTTTTTTATTCAGTTTATAAACTAATGCTCCACGTAACATGACAAATTCAGTATCAAACAGATATAAAACAGACTTTTCCAATACTGAAGCTTTCTAATTTGTTCCATCCATGATCGGTAACAGATTTATGTATTTCTACATAATTTATACTCGTATTTTTGTGTTAAAATTCGAGAGAAAATGATGCTTGTTGTTCCCCTAACAATCATAGTAATAATTTGTGGTCAATATTTGGATAAGTCTATAAAATTAAATAATCTTGAGATATGCAATAACTCCATAGTTGAGGCGAGAACAATGATAATTCTAAATGTCTTTTCTCTATAAAATTTTCTAATTCAGTGACAAGGCCTTCCATAGAAAGGCGTTCTATTGGAAGTTTATTTATTTATATAGTACATTGGTTGACAAATATCACAAGCATCACAAACTCTTTACTCGTAACATGTATTCGTGGAATAATTAGTACTACATAATTATGATGGCTTTCAAGATCGCCGATTACAAATTGAGTTTTATAAGAATATTACCTATACACCATCAACTCAGGTATAAATACAGTACAGGTACATGTATGAGGAGAGGACATGCATGAGAATGTGTATCCTTCTGGAATAATAATAATATGGAATAATGATGAAAAACAATAAAAATAATGGAATAGAAAATGGAACAATGTTAGTGCATTTTCGATATTCACTCCAATCTGATTGTGAGGGAAGTTGATTGGAAAATTATCTTATGTTGAGCTTTTTGAAATCGTACAACAATAATAGAAAAATATTTCCATATTTTTATGGAATATTGGGGTATTCCATATTGAATGTTATATGTTCACTAGAGTTCAATGTCCGAAGTCAACTTGGTATGATATGGGCTTTTCGCACTCAGGCACTTATGAATCAGTGCGCTTGCTTGCACTTGTACAATTATTAATATCCTCATTTCTCTCTTCGACTCCAATAGAACTTTGTAAACTAGTGCTTGCACAGATCGTGGATGTGCTTTACGTGGGCTTACAGGCCAACTCTAATGTTAATTTCAAGGCCAAAAAAGCTGCACCATGCTGGCTGCCAAGCCAGGCTTCTTCGTCTCTTTCTCTTTCTCCTTCTTCTTTTTCTTCTTCTTCTTCTTCTTCTTCTCCTCTTCCTCCTTCTTCCTTCTTCTTCTTCTTCTTCTTCTTCTTCTTCATCTTCATCTTCATCTTCATCTCCATTTTCATCTTCATCTTCATCTTCATCTCCATTTTCATCTTCGTCTTCATCTTCATCTTCATCTGAAAAATGTTTGGAGTTTTTCAAAAAATTTCATTACTGGATTTTTCCATGATAAAAAATGACATATCTCACCTTCCCTAGATTATCTTTATATTATATTCTTTTACCACAACTCTTTTTGGATAATTATTATCTTTCTATTTCAAAGAAACATCAACGATGATCACAAATTAATTGACAGTCGACAGATGGAAAAGTCTATCCTAACCTATGCTATCTTCTTTCTCTTCTTTTTCTTCTTTTCATTTCCTTTTTTCTTTCCTTTATTTCTACTCTTTCTCCATTTTTTCCTTCTTTTCTCCTTTTGTATTCTTGCTTCTTCTTTTACTCCTCCCTTTTCTCCTCCACCTTTCCCAGTGCCTCTTCCTCCTCCTCCTCCTCCACTTCTTCGTTTCTTCTTCTTCTTCTTCTTTCTTCTTCTTTCTTCTTCTTTCTTCTTCTTCCTCTTCTTCTTCTTCTTCTTCTCCTTCTTCTTCTTCTCTATCTTCTCCTTGTGCTTCTTCTTCTTCTCCTTCTTCTCCTTCTCCTCCTCCTCTTCTTCTTCTTCTTCTTCTTCTTCTTTTCTTCTTTCTTCTTCTTCTTCTTATTCTTTTTCTTCTTCTCCTTCTTCCTCACCCTCTTCTTCCCAATTTTATCACAACTCGTTTTTCTTTTCCCCTTCTTTTGCACTGTTATATTCTAGTTATTTCTCTTTCTCTTACTACCTCTCTTCTTTCTCTTCCCCACCTTTCCAACAGCCTCCAGCCTTCTTTTTCTCCTGAAGACCATTCCCGACCAGATGGAAGCAATCCCATCCACAGCACGGGACACGTGCGGAGAGTCCAATCTCTCTTCTCTTACTCTTACTCTCTTCTTGATTCTCTCTTTCTCTCTGCTTCTTACTCCCGACCTTTACCGCGCCACCTCGTACACAACACACCACTCCCGCTTCTGTGATTCTCTTTCCTTCTTTTCTTTCTTTTTTTCGACAATTGCATCAAGTGGTTATTGACCCGTGTCTGTGCAGCTCCCTTCTCCTCTCTCTCCCACCTTCTTCTTAGCTGCTCTCTTTCCTCTTCTCCTTCTGATAAAGATCTATCCTACGCTACTGGCTGTTAATGTGGGCGAACTGCTTATTATGATGATCCTGCCATTTTAATATCGGCTTGACGATTTTTTTCTCTTATACTGTACCATCTACTGCTCATCTTTTATCCTATCTGCACGTGAGCTTCAATCAAATAGAACTTGTTTTTGTGTTTTATTCGCTCTATGTTATTATCTTTGCATCTACACTAACCAGTATTGGACTGTCCAGTATCTTACAATTTTTGAAACTTGTATACCGTATAATCTAATAATGCTTCGTTCCATTTCAAGTGAAATATTTTAATCTGCTTTACACAAAATTCTAAAAAAATCACAAAAGTCTATTTTAGTAATATAATTCAGCATGAGTATTAAAAATACTATGAGTATCTCTTGTGAGTTAATGATGTATTAACTGATGATCTGATTGGTCATGGTATGATTGTTATTGGTCTGATCTGATTGCTGTCTTCTAATTTTATTTGTTGAGTCATAGAAGATATACCACTTAGTTTCTGTTTACTAGTTTACTGTTTACTAGTTTACTGTTTACTAGTTTACTGTTTAATAGTTTACTGTTTACTAGTTTACTGCTTACTAGTTTACTGTTTACTGGTTTACTACTCAGGTATTACATCGATTTGCAAAATATGACTGCTGCTCTATGATATATCGACTTTCAGGGTTGGATACATTCTTAAAATTTATTTTATTTATTAGTTTGAATTATGTGGTCACTGATTTAAAATACCGTACTGATATTATTCCATATTCCATATCATCATACTGTGTACGATACTGTAGAAAAGCGTTATTACGATGATAAAATACTATTTTTCTTAATATTATGCATAGACTAACCAAATATGGTTTATAGAATGAATTATCTATGTCTCTATGATATTACGAAAAATAAGCGGTTCAATTCCATTTGAAATATAGGGGACAAACTTAAAGAGATTTATCATCACCAAAACTCGAACTCAAATACGATTTGCTTTATATTATGAACTGTTATCTCCGGGTCAGTAATTTGGGCCTTTGAAAAATTATTATCAGTTAATGTACAAATTTTCCTAAAACTTCTCAGCATAATCATAATCATCAGATCAGTTGTATGTGTCTGTACATCATCAGACGATTTTCTGTTTACAATAATTTTCTGACAGTTGATTTGTTTCTTATCTAAAAATGATAAGTCGCGTCAAGGTCAAATCGATGACCTCTCCACAACGTTTAAGCCGATATTGGAGGATCAGGGAATGTGAGATAGGTAAAGAGTGTGGGTGTGTATGAGAGAGAGAGAGTGAGGAAGACAAAATAGGATGGAGATAGTATAAGGATGAGGGTGGGACGAGAATGGAGAAGTGTGACAGATTTAATGAAGTAGTGGAGAATAAAAGAGAAAAATATATTTTGAAAACTTCAGATAAAGAATAAAAGAAGAATTTGGTAGGAGAGAAGATAAAGGAATAATTGATTTTTTCCAATTAGCGATTGAGACAATTCAATATTCCATATTACCTTTTTTTATTATCTGTAAAAAAGCTAATAGAGTCAAATTTTTAGAAGATGAATGCCAAAATTCAAAAAACTGAGGAAAATAGTGATGGAGCACAATGGTTATCAGAGAAAAAGACACACATGGATGAAGCAAGAAGCAGAGAAATTGAGCGCCGTGGCGAAGCGTGGTATGCTTATTTGGTCATCGAAAAAGAAAAGAGCGGTAACAAAAAAGAGTGACAGATAAAAGTATTTTTCATCTCTTACAACATAATACCATACACTAATCAAATGGAGAATGTATTGTCTCTGATAATACTGAGAAGAAATTAATGAACTTCTAATCATTGGATGCCCTTTAAAAATTAATGTCAGAAATTTTAAGTGAGAGTTTCGATAGTTATTGTGTTTTCAAAACAATTCTAACATTGAAATTCGAATCATTTCATAAGATTTAAGCGTTGAAGAAGATAAAAAGAAAATAAAAACCATAATACTATTGATAAGCACGTGCCGCTACTGAGTCAATTGAGTTCAGAAAATTACGCATCGCATTTTATTAAATCAACTTGAGGTCAATGTCATTCGTATCTCAAAGTTGAGATGATAGTATAATTATTTGATTAGGTTCTGTCACTAAAACTATTTTAATAGAGAAACGTATCTTATCTGTGTATTGACACTTTTATTTTTCAAAAAATGATTTAGTGCCCAATTAGTCAGCAAAAATCTCATGGGTCATATTGTGTGACTTACAATGGAATAGTTACTTCGACAAATTGATTCTAGTATTGGAATCAATAAATAAAGCATGATAATTATTCGTTTGTATCAAATGTTCATGATAAATGGTCTCATTGAATTAAAGAGAACATTAAAGTTGAAATAAAGGCATATAGATAAAGACAGTGCTCTAATTTAGGCAGAATTAGAACTGGCAGATCCTTCAACTCTAGTCTTTAGTTATAGCCCAAACCAAGGTTAATAAAAAAGAATTGTAATCTATACACCTTTGCTCAAACTAACAAAAATATATTCAAATACTCACACTAGAAAATTTGAAATCTAGAATCTCATTATAAAATATCGTAAATATTTGAGTGATTCCACTGAAATGAGTTGAATGAGTATCGAATTTAATTCTTTTCAAAGGAAATATTAATGATTTATTTCTCAAATTTACGCAATGAATCTTGTATGAGAAATAATATATAAATTTGAAATAAGCAATGGTTTTTGTTTATTTCAGCAACCTTTCAGCGAGTAAATTGAAAATGATGTCAACTGTAAGTTTTTGTACAGATCAAGTTCATAAAGAGCATGAACATTATCTCTTCAACATTTAATTATGAATTCGTTCGCATTCAATTCAATTTATTTATAATAACATATTTTATGATATGATTTTAATTAGCAATAAATATAGATAAAAGTTATATTTCATGATAAAATATGGATATAAATGAGACTAATAATGTGTAGATTACAACAGATAGTGCGGTTGGGAGATATAAGCTTGTTTCATGCCATATAAAGAAGTGGTACAAGAAAAAAGATTAATCAAACTGTATGCAATTACACTAGTATCCAAAGTGCCGCGCAATTTAAAAACCGTTTATCATTTTCTGCCTAGAATAAATTGATTTATTTCCGGGTTGAGCTTGAAAAATTGACGCTATGACATAACGTGAGTTGTAGTATGGCCTTGAAATATTGTGGTTCGATTTTTCATGGCAGGATTACACACCATGCCAAGTCTTCATAATCGAAATCATCATCATCAAGACTATCATCATTACCATCATCATCAAGAGTAATAAATGTCTATCTCACTGATATACTCAGCTGTCCTTTTCTCTAATAATTGCGTTGCATTCAGATGCACAACCATTCATACACGATGCATTGCATATGCGATACGATGCATATGAGTAACCTTTTGCTTGCATCCCCCGAAAATGCAGTTTTCCTTTTTTTCCAAGTTTCATTATTATTGTTACATACAGTTTCATTAGAATTCAAGGAAAAGCATTTGTTGGGATGTCATTTCATTGCCTTCGAAGATAATCTTTATTCGTGGATAATAATTGCAGAATATGAAAGTATAGAGGTGATCTATTTGAAAAAAATAATAAATGTGTTCTAAAAAATTATGAAAATTGAAATACAGTAGCTCAAATTGTGGCATACAGATGCCATAATGCATCTCCCATCTGGCCTGGCGTCGATTGTACAGCATATTGCAAATCGATTTAACTGAAACAAACAATTCAATTTCTCTGAAACAAACAATTACAATTTTGAAAATAATCAATCTTTATCGTCCTCCATGGCAGAGTGCCGTCAGGAGGAGTTGGCGAACTCGTGAATAATGGGAATATTTTAAATTTATAAAAATAAGTATTTAAATTTCGGTCTGTTAAAAGTATTGTAATTGCTCCTGCTATTTATCAATCAATATTATCAAGTACTAACTATCCAAGTTCGTGAAGTTAATAATGAAGTCTTCTTGAAGAATAGACAAGCTAAATCAGAAAAGTAACCAAACATGAATCTATACAATATCCATATCGACTCCATACCAAATAATAATTGAAAGAAATCATAAAAATCTTCTTTTATAATGTGTTATTGAAATTTTCACAAATATCAAATCCCATACTGTTAAATACCCTCGTATACTTTGTGCACGATTCATCAGAGTTTAGACATTCGAGAATCTCTACAATAATAACGGTGTTAAAACATAACAATTCAATCTGAGCAGAAAAAGAAAGTTCTATTACAGAATTATCAATAGATTTTGGTCAATAAAATATTGATCTATGATTTATCACCTAGTTTAATTACCAGCTCATTCAACGGTGGTCTCTGCAACCTATAATATATACAACCTATAATATTATTATGGGGACATAAAATATTATTAATTTTGTAATGATAAGTTCAGGCATGGAAACTGTTCCAGCATAACAACCTATATCTCAGTATGATGAGTTGAGAAAATGGAATAAAAGTTGCTGATGTCACTGATGCTCATGATGGTGAAGCATTTTGATGACGATAATGATGATTGTAGAAAGCACCATTGAGAGAGAGTGAAAGAGGGTGAGAGAGAGAGAGAGAGAAAGAAGGTGAGCGAGCAGACAGCAAGGAGATGATTGACCTCAAAACTGGGAAGGATAGATAGGTGCGGGGTTGCCCATTTATCAAGCCTCCCCCTATACCAGCTATAAGCTCAGTCCTCGGTTTTTTCCCTACATCATCGTAGATGCAGTCATCTTATTATAATCAGTATCATCAACATCATCGTCTTCAAGAGTCTCTTTACAGAACACCACACTCAACGAAATTGGTGCGCGCCCAGAGGTTTATTGTTCTTATTCTTGCGTTCTTGTATTTGTTCTTGTTCTTGTATTTGTTCTTGTTCTTGTTCTTGTTCTTGTTCTTGTTCTTGTTCTTGTTCTTGTTCTTGTTCTTGTTCTTGTTCTTGTTCTTGTTCTTGTTCTTGTTCTTGTTCTTGTTCTTCTTGTTCTTGTTCTTGTTCTTGTTCTTCAAAATGACTCCATCGTCTCCATCATCACTAATAAATCAATTAATGCATTCAGATTAAGCTCTTTTTAGAATACCAGGAAATGTTATCTCACATTTCCACCTGTTCTTGCTATTCCTAATAATTTTATTCTGATATTTTCGCCCAAATGAGTTCGTAACACTGATAATATTAAATCAAAAATACTCGTAATTGATCAGATGATAAATTCAAAACTGTTGTTTGGTAAAATCAAAAATGTTAAGGTAACCTTGATTTGCACTGATTGTTGAGATGCAGGTGAAACCGTGGCGAAGCGTGGTATACTTATTTGGTCATCGCCGGGTATATTTCCTATAGGAAATAAGTATACCACACCACTCTTCGCCACTAAGGTGAAACTAGGTTAGTAAAATACTCATTCATTGTTTTTCTCCAACCAACTAATGGTTTAAAATAATAATTTGATAAAATAACTAACTTATAATTATTTGTGAATCAATACATTCAAGTTTATTTCTGGATACGAATATGAAAAACATTAACGGTCCCAGAGCCCCTGAAAAACTTCTTCAGATAACCTATTCAATTTTCATTCGCAAATCAACTTTATCTTCATTTAATTTTTCCCGAAATATAAATCCAATCCTCATTGTCTCCGTATTTCATAGTACATCAAGAAATTCTAATTACCTATACGAATACACTGTCCTGTAGCAATGAAAGGATCTTCCCTGATAATGAAGCTGGCAGCCTTGCTCTTGAACTCAGGTGCGATCAGCTGAGAGCGCGGCGTTGCCAAGTTGTGCTCGCCACATCATATCATTACTCACGAACTGCTACTGTCACGTACGGTTCAAACTGGGTTAACCACTGTTATCTCATTCTCTCTTTCTTTTCCACTCATCCTTTTTTCTTTTCTTTCCCATCTGCAGCCTCCTCCTCCGCAACTTGAAGGTTCACCTTGCTTGCTTGCAGCACACTATCTACTGCTCATATTGTAGACATATGTATAAATGAATAATACGTATTAAATTATCAATATATTTATGTAATATAAAATAATTATCTATTTCTCTGCAAGAGCAAAGTACAATACTACAAAAACAAATTATAACAGAGTGAAATATTATTCAAAATCTGTAATAAGGATTATGTTCTAATATAACTTCTACAAGAAAACATGGTATATAGGTATAGTACTCCGTTTAAAGCCAGGTCCGAACGATGTCCATCGATGCAGGCCATCGATGTTGCGTCCAAACGCAACAATCTTTTGCCACAATTTTCATTGAAAATTGGCAATGCCACCTAGATGACGTTGGAATTTGGGGGTTCATAAAACACAGAAAGCAGAAAATAAACATTAAAAACCTTTTTTTATAGTATTTTAGTAATAAAAGTTACAGTTTTGCTATTCATTGGTTAATTTTTTAAACAAAGTTTCCTGAGCATACGATTCAATTGTAATATTTTAAAAATATTCAACACATTTTAGGAGTAATGTCCAAAAAAAGAGATTCTTGATTGAAATTTTTATTTATTTAATTTCCCTGGTATTTGAATTCTACACTAAAAATCCGACAATCTCCAAAACAATCACGAGTAAGCATGTTCCAATTTATCGGTTCAAACACGCCAGATTTATCAACTTTTCGTTCAACCAGCCAACTGCGACATATCGCAGCAGTCCCTCGTTCAAACGCTTCAATCATCGACACAATCTGGTTGGTTCAATCGGTTGGACCTGGCTTAAGATAATATCTTAATATATTATATAAAATATCAGGTGGCTTCGAGGTGGCTTAAGATATATATGGCTTCCGAGGTAATTTTATTTTCAAATAGAATAAATGCATCGATTTAATAGAGCAGACAATATTTGAAGAAAAAATAAAAACTAATTTGTTTCAGGACAAAAAAAAAGAATCAAGTATAGAGGATCCTGTTATAACTTGTCCAGAAACATATGTTTACTCAAAATACAATACTTATAAATGTGAATTCACAGATTATTGAAATCTTTATAGGTTATTCTTTGAAAGGTCTTTAAAGGTCTTTTAAAGACTTTATATCTTTAAGACTTTAAGCCTTTTGATTATTGTGTCGAAATCACTTTTTAATTATTACCGAAACAGCTGATTTATGAAAAGTTAAAAGGATCCTGCTATAGGTAATACTGTAATAAACAAACAGAAAATAGTGATTCGATTTAAATATCTCTCAAATTGTATGTTTATTATGTTCAATTTTTTATACTATCTATTATTTGCACTGTATATGTTTACTTCCACTCTACACTCATATACTGAACAAGAATACTCTAGTCTATTACATTATTCCATTATTCACAAGACCCATTGTACTATCCGAAGTATTTGTATTGTATGAAATAGGACCGAACCTGGATGATCTTTCAAGTCTTGACTCGTTTCAATACAATAGTGAAGTGAACTCTTGATGTTCAGTGAAATTATGACGGCAGAGCCTTTCAATTAGGAAACGAAGATGTATTCCGATTACAACAGTGGATTGTATTGGAGGATATTATAGGAAAAGTCGTGAGTTCAGGATTATAAGGTATTAGAGATGTTGTTGTATCATATATTCTCATTCCCATAGTATCACTTGCCGTGCTAATGATAGAGTACGTGAGAAAGGATGCTCTTCACTTCCATGGTTATTATGACCAGAAAATCCTATTTGATTCATCGATCTTTCATTGTTGTTGTATGTGTAATAGATGAGATCTTGATGGAAAAAGTAATCAATAGAAATGATATTTTCTCGAGCAGTAGGGACCATTTGAAGCAAACTTGATATTTGAGATTTTTCGTTTCCATTTTTCGATGTGATTGATTGATTGATTGACTAAGTCAATGAATTTATACTCAGTCCTGATCGATCATAACAAGTTGATTTTTTCTTCATTCCAGAAAATTCGATCGATTGTACATACTTCAATAAGATTCTACAATTTTTCTTATAATTGATAATAATCTACAATTCAATTATACTTTTTTTATAAATTTATCCACCTATATTGCTATCTGTAAAATTCTAGATAAAATTCTCATTGACGTGTGAGCAACCGGTTCAATTTTTCACAAGTTAACAGTCCTTCATTTTCAGCACAGAATATATAGGTAATATATAATATAATATATTTTCAGCACAGGTATATATAGGCGTAGCATATTGTTGCTCCGCAGATAATATGGTAGCTCAGATTGTATCCATCGATGGAACAACGCCTTTCTGGAGGAAGCAGCGTGATGGCAGAGCAGAGTTGGGTGCCTCAGGGATGATGCAGACATGCAGACGGCTTGACTAGTTGGAGCTGGCTACCCGATCTTCCCAATTTAGCCTGCGGACATTTATCAGTGAGGCCCTTCTGAATAATACGAGAAAGATCTAATCTAGAGCTTGGCTGTACTTTCCTCGGGATACGGCAGTTAGCAGAGCTGTAATTAACAGGTCAGACTACTGGTCTCATACGGGTACGGTAGCAACTACCGTTCATGGTCAAGTTCATCCTATATCTATACAACGTATATGCATCATATATACATGTATGTTACATATGTTAAACCACTGAAAAGGAGAGGAGTCTGAATTATCTCTGTATATACCCATAATAGCCGGTCTTAGGCCGAGGCATTAAATTAATTTTGGTCAACAAATATGGAGGATAAAGGAGGGGTGTCCATGAATGGCTTGGTGTTCTCCACAGGCAGCAAATGGGATCTAGTGAATCCAATTAATAACTGAGAAAGACGCTGTAAACAACGGACACTGACTCTAATCGCTCTCTTATTTCTACCTCCATCGGAGAGCAAAGTCGGGAAATTTGTGTACTGCACCTCTTGTAACTTACATATGGGGAAAAGTAATTTGAATAAGCATGATTCTGCTCGTATGTTGTTTCCGAAAAATAATATTCCACAGGATTTATAAATCAGTAAATCTTAATTAAACATACTGTGTATTATTGCAGATATATTCTATATTTGTGATAAGATGAATTTTATCAAAATATTATACATTTTCATTCAAATACATTTATTTTTTCAATGTTTGTCCATTCATGTTATAGTCAATTCAAATTCATGAGTCGAAAGTTACTTGTATAGTAATAGATTAGTTATTTTAAGTATTAAATCATACTACACAAGATTCATTCCTATCATACTCAATAATTCAAATTCACGGGTCAAATAAGAAAAATATCAGCTACTTGTATAAGTACTGCAAATAATATTCAATTATTTATCATGTTTCAAAAGGATTTGGAGAAATTCATAATTCAAAACTCTACTAAATATCAATTACCTTTCTTTACTACGTTAGTTGTTTGAACCGCCATTGCTGTGATGTTTGTGGAAACCGCCCATTGTGGGAGGAGCTTATCTAGGCCAATGGCAGTCGTTCACCTTGATAGGCCATTCAACTGCCAATCACAGCGCTCGGTCACTAGTATAAATTCTGCTTCACTTTACTTTAGTTTACCAGAGATTGATAATGGTGTAACAACCGAAACTGCAGTATCTCGTTGTTTTATTAAATATGTGGTTTTGACAACATCAAGTCTTCTTATTCAGCTTTGAAATGTCTTAACTTCGATAGGTAGGCCTACTACAGTCATAAAATAGCATGTAGTAAATGGGGCTCTCTATCATTGAATTTCGAGACACTTATTAGGATACATACGTCAGATTCCAGATAATTGGATATGAACGGCAGGTTTTGGGGCAAAACTTGACTAAGAAGAGAAACAGGGAATTATCCTCTCTGGTGAAGGGATGATAATGGCTGCCCATTAGTAGAATGCCGGTTGAAAGAGAAAAGTGCACATCTAACAGATCTACTTTAATCTTTTATAAAAGCGCTGTTCTCTCTCGGAGAGAAAAAAGGCCAAACGGAGCGGGAGAAATGAGCAGAGGGTTGGTCCAATATCTGAGAGGGGACGAATAATTATCGTGGTCCAAAAATCACGCTCGGATACACACACAGTCAAGAAGACCTGAGTACAATTGCTGCCATAATTACAGCTAACCCGGCTTATTACGAAAGACAAGGACATTATTTTCGGCAAAGGCTTATTTACTTCTCTGTCTCGCTCGTCTTTTTCAAATAATCCCGTACTTTATTCCTCTCGCAATTATTTGAATGGCCCTTGTCAGCCCAGATCGTATACAAAGTCATGTATTCCAGTGGATTAGTAACAAGTGAAATGACTTTTAACTATCTGAACTCGAGTGTTCCGAAATGAGAATGAAGATTTTCCTCTCATTCAGCATTCAGAGTTTTATCCATTACACAACAACAAGGAATTCAGTTCCGATATAGAGAGCATCTGAAAAATCTTATATAGGATAATGCTTAGAGTGGACTTATCTAATAGCAATATTGATTGTAGTGGTTGGCTGGTTGCAGTTGAAATTCATTCTTGAAAGCTATGTAGTGATCGTTTCTATTTCCTCTTTCAAATTTTTAACAGTTTTGATACGGTTAATCTTACCGTAACTAGAAAGATTTTCAATAATCTTTCATCTTTTTTAGATTCAAGACTTGGTAATTGGATGAACTGGATCATAGAATATGGAAGGTTTCTATCACTATCAAGAATACAGTGATATATCAGAAATCAATCACAGAATCCATAACACATAATGGATGTCCAGAAAAATTCTAAGCCGATAGAATAAATAGAAAGAATGAAAAGATAGAAATGATGCTTCAAACTACTCCAGAATCTTCTCTGGGTTGTTTACATGTATACGAACAATATCCCTATTGATATCATTATTGTTGATTCTCTATAATTATATATGATCAACCTGATGAGATTTGGTTCCTATCTCCACGAATATCATCATTGATATCGAATAAGAACGAGATTAGGCCGAAATATTATTGAACAAAGGTTACTTCTTTCACTCGTGATTTTCCAATCTCAATTTGTAGAGAGAAGGAAGTAGCACAGGTTGAAATTAAGAGAAAGAACATTACAGTCGAAACGGTAGGCCGTGAATCATTGTAAATGTGGAAGCTGTCCCGAGGCGATAGGAGAAAACTACTTGTCTGTACCGTACGTGGCTTGTCAAGTTTACTAGAGTAGTTTCGTGGATGAACATCAGTATAGTAGTAGCGCACGTTTGTTTCGACCACTCCTATCGGGAATAGTAGAAATCATAAGCAAAAACAAACGCAGGTAGTCCGTATTTCGTTTAGATTTTGATTACCCACTTGTGGACTTCAGACATGCGTCTGACGCAGTGCGTGTGTGTTTGTGTGAGTGTGTATTACGAGCGTATACACAGTAGGAGCGCAATCAAAATAAATTACAACCGTAATAACTAGAATTACAGTGACCTGTTCGTCTTGGCTTCTGCGGAGAAGCGTACCAGGAAGACAAGGCGGGTGTAACCCAGGGATCACTCCTGGCACTAGTCTTAATCCAGCATCTACCAAGTAGCTTCTACTCGTCTTCTACGTGCGCTACTGTTCAGGTCTATCGTAGATGAGCCACAAACATGATAGCAGCAGGTCTATGATGAAAATGGGTGGTGAAAATGAAATGTAACATCATCAACTGCTCCAATGCAGAGATTAGTTTGCAGCATCCACGCAGTTGCACTCGAAAAAAATTGTAGTTTCTGATCTAGTGCTTCTTGATTGCGATAGCTGTGTAATGAACAGCGAGTACTACAAGGTAGGCCTACCATACCATTCCTAATAGTCTGTACAGTGTCTGCTCTTCACTCTGTCTATAATCATGTCATATAGGCCTAATACTAGATCCAAGAAAGGAAAATGTGACAAAAGGAAAGGAGTATGTTATTCATGCTTACTACTGTTGAAAAAATACGTGGAATGAATTTCGTTGAACGTGGATATCAATGTATTCAAATAATCGTTCATATTATTTCCTCAAATGTGTAAGAGTATTTTGAGGCTTCATCGAGAAATAGGAATATGAGTCAAGTTTGGAATTTGAGTGTTATTTAGTTTGGAATATGAGTAGTAATGAATCACTCAAAACTAGACATGATCGTTTCTTCTTCAAAGCTTTCTTCAAACCCAAACAATATTAATATTATTTGAATCGATTCGACAGTATTTACTTTCTTCGACAGTAGTGTTTAAAACACTACTTTATACTCTCTACTTACCATAATCTCTTAAAGAGTCATCGTAAGCAAACCTTTATCGAGCAATAAAAACTGTTACAACTTTAAACAAAGTGCTTATGACTAACAAGTGACAAGTTCTCACATCTATCCTCAATTAATTTTTTTAATTAAATTTTTTTTGGAGTGTTCTAGTTTTCTAGTCTATGTTATTTCATGCATAAACCCAGCGATAAATTAATCTAGATATCCATGTGAGGTAATTTCTATAATTTTCACGTTTCTACTACCACTTGAGAGTATTTAGGACATAAAATCAGACTTTTAGTAGTAACAGGTGTCATTTCAGTATAAGAAACGTTCAGGTTTCAATTTAGTAAATGAAAACCATACGAAATGATACTGAATAATATTCTACAAACAGCTTCGGCCTCTTACTTATGTGCCATAAGTCCTTCACTTCTAGGTAAGCACTGGTTCACCATATACTGACCAGAGTACTACAATATAATAGAGTCGTAGTCATAAAACAGGAAATTATTTACGCTGGACTCGTAATAAACATTTTCTACTTACACCAGCGTCATGGTCCACTGAGTACGGATTTCAGCCTCTCTATTCAGGGTCCAAGTATTTATGGACTAGTTTTCAATGTACCTTGACACAAGATCTTACTCTCTGATGCGGTTTTCCATATCATTTACCAGCAAAAGTTACTACACACTTTGAATACTGAATTCATCATTATTATTAATTTCATTACTTTTATTGGTGTGTTGCAGCACTGAATATGTCAAGTGGGTCAGGCCAAGGACAAGACGATAATACAGATTTGAGTTGGCTTACATTTAGCAAGCTATCCAACTGTAGAAGAAATGCATTCAAAACGGGGGATACAGGAGTTTGTTGAATTAAGAATAACTTCTCTACTTACAATATTCTACTTTTCTTGTAATGCTTCACTTACTTGTCATTCTTACTGATCCTAATTCTAAATCCATTCTTCTATTTTCATGTGTAATTTATTATAAAAAGATAAAAAAGACTGCAAGTATGCAAGTAGTCTGCTTGTTAAAATATATGGATGTAGAAGCAATGATATTTGGAGCTTCGACGAGTCTGAAGGAGTAATAAGCGAGAAAAATAACCATGGAAAATTACAGAACTGTGGAAAAATACTGATGTCAAGTTACACAGAGCAAAGGAGAAATTAACAACGGAAGAGCTATGAAAAATACGTTAGAGCTAATAACAATGGAAAATTACAGAACTATGGAAACATACCGACAGTAAGTTACACAGAGCTAAGAAGAAAATAACAATGGAAAATTACAGAACTGTGGAAAAATACTGATGTCAAGTTACACAGAGCAAAGGAGAAGTTAACAACGGAAAATTACAGAACTGTGGAAAAATACTTACATTAATTTACACATGGCAAAGGAGAAAGAAACTTTGGAAAAGTACAGAACTATGGAAAAATACTGACGTTAAGTTACACAGAGCTAAGAAGAAAATAACTATGGAAAATTACAGAACTGTGGAAAAATACTGATGTCAAGTTACACAGAGCAAAGGAGAAATTAACAACGGAAAATTACAGAACTATGGAAAAATACCGACATTAAGTTACACAGAGCTAAGAAGAAAATAACAATGGAAAATTACAGAACTATGGAAAAATACTGACGTTAAGTTACACAGAGCTAAGGAGAAAATAACAATGGAAAATTACAGAACTGTGGAAAAATACTGACGTTAAGTTACACAGAGCTAAGGAGAAAATAACGGAAAATTACAGAACTACAAAAAATTACTGACGGAAAGTAACATTTACAGCTGAGGAAGAAAATAAGTAAGGATGAAATTGAATATGAAAGTTTTTCAAAATTGATTGGACTTTCACAGGACAACATATTATTTCCATGCAGCATGGTTATTCTCAATTGCAAGAAGCAACAATAACATTGAATTCTCATCAAATCTCAGTTTCGCACACATATCTAATGGAAAACGGTTTAAAAGGAAAATTAAGAAGGAAATCGAAGAAGGGATTTAATACCTGTATTTTGAATGGTGTATCGATGTAGGCCTACAATAATTGTATATTACAATAATCAAATAATGTATTGTCAGATTTCGATTTAGTTTACCGACCTTAGTGTACTTAGTCTTTACTGATTAAACTGATATTAAACTGACTTACTCCGTACTAAAAGGGTACTAATTAGAGTTTCTTTCCCCAGTTCCAGTTTATCTCTTGAAGTTTATTCCTGAATGGTTTATTCATTTTTTTCCACAGGAGAAGAATAGTACCAAATTTATTCATTACTCTCTATGCTCAAAAGTTTGAACACGCTGTGCAAAAATGTGATGATTTCTGATTTTCTGAATTATTCTGGGTGTAATACTGTTTTTCTATAATGTTCATTTTAGGATTCAAACATACTTTCTTCTTCGAATCTCAAACAAAATTCTAACAACAGTACGGTACAGTACAATACAGTACGGTAGTTTTCACACCTTCCTAAAAAATCACTAATAGTCTAAAGAACCACAACAGTAATAATGTATGGAATGAAATTCCTAATTAATAATATTTCTTTTCTAATTTTCCTTTTAAACCGTTTCCCATTAGATATCAATGTAAAACTGAGATTTGATAGGAATTTGATGTTATTGATGGTTGTTGAAATTGAGAATAACTATGCTGCATGAAAATAATATTTTATTGCATTATTAGGGCCCTAACACACGGGGCCTATTGTAAGGCGCAATTTGTAACACGATCTAATTAGGAATTAGATTAATTAGGAATTGGATTATTTAGGAATTTCGTTCAATTAATTATTATGATTTAAAAAGCAATTGAATAGTTGCAATATCCCATCTCCTTCTATCTTCAACCACAATAGTCTTCTGGTTCCAGTGCATCTGAAGTAACCAGTGGGTGTATTGTTTACATCCACAAAGGAGCATCTCAACAAACACTATCGAACATCGTATGATGAGGCACAGGTGCAGAATGACCTTGTTGATGACGCAATGCCTATCTTCACCGCAACAGCTGCAAGCGTTGTTGCATTTCCTTGCAACTGCATTATTTCGCCTTGCAACTCGACTGCATTTCGCGCTTGCTTCCACACCTCTCATGATCCTAATCCTTAGAAATAAAAATACGATCGCGTGTTATTCGCCTATTTTTCCACGTACTCACTCATTAATTCTGCCAGTTAACGTTTTCTTGATAACCTGCTATCTGGTTAACTGGCTTGCTCTTAGTATTTGCGCATTACGTTTTCATCATTACTCCATAAAAGTGAAAGATTTATCTACTTCATGAGATAGAAAATCTGAAAGTATATTTGTAATTGACAAATGATTTATTCATACCTCAGTATACTATTTATATCAGCCTACACTTCAGAGACTGCATGTATTAGGCTTATGGCCTACCTCAACAACACCTGGTTCATTTTACTAATTTTATTTGGTTCATTTTATAATGCACAAATGGACTTACCGTTTTTTAAGGCTAGGCGTACACCGGTTAGTCAAGACAAGACAAGACGAGATTAGTCACGTTTAGTCACAGTAATTCACATAGTTGATTATGAAGCAGCACACACCGATGCAATGACTAATCGGTGTGTGTTGCTTTATAAGCAACTATGTGTAGTACTGTGACTAAACGTGACTAATCTCGTCTTGTCTTGTCTTGACTAACCGGTGTACGCCTAGCCTAAGTGTGCAAAGTGTGAAGTAGTTTATTTACCCAATCATCCACATCCATTCAATGAAGCCATGTTGATATTGTTGATATTATATAGATTATAGTGGATGATATCTTACACCTTGGGCATTCTAAAAAGTCGTAAATAATTCATTTTCAATCCAGCTCTACTTCCGTTGACGTCGCTAACGTCTCGCAATGTTCTCAAACAGATCCACTGGTTACTTATCAAAAACATTAATTCTGAGATAATGATCATATATCAATCATTCTCCAGATATCGATTTTTTGATTAATATATGATAATTTATGATGTATTGATAAAAGAATCCCAAAATCTATAGTGAGGATTGTTGATTTCCTATTCCAATTGCGCTGCGCACATACATCTTGGTAGAAATAGATTATCGATTATCTATTGATCACTACATTAAAAAAAGATATGACTCAACATTAACATTATTATCAGTTGATATTCAACCCAAACTCAAAATTCTAACTAATTTTAAAGTTATCTAAATAATTATCTGAAATTTCCTTTTACTGAAGAAGGTTGTAATGTAAGAAAATAACTACTCTAAACACAAACTGCGTGCAAAAAAACTCGTAGAATATCATTAATATCACTTCAAATATGAACGGACGTCTGTACTCGTTGAGGTATCGGATCTTTGTTCAGGGGAAGAGATATAACGAAGGGCGATTCCTTTGATGCCAACATTGGACAAATACATGAGACGCTTCAGTCCCCGAGTAGAATGTTTTCTTTCCATTAGATCAGTATTCTTTTCAATCGGACCAAGAATATGTCCCTGACACAAATCCCTTTCAACTGGAGATTAAGTTTATAGACTGTGTCTGGACTTTGACATCTCCGAAATAAAAAATAGAATATTATTTTGATAGAGTGCCTTGAAGCTATACTTTTCCCCTACACACTTCATCCACAATCACGGCTACACATTTCCCCGCTTTCTATTTTTTATCTGCGGTTGCTCATTGTCGTGACACAAAAACCGATAGAGATCTTAATCTCTGGAGGAAAAATAAAGAAAAAGTTTGTTCATCAATACGACCAGATCAGATGTCCTTTATGTCGTCATAGCAGAAAAACTTGGCCTCAAGTGGATTCTACCCTTCCTTCCTTCACAGCCTCAAGTAAGTATCTTCGAATGTTGTGTTATTTAGCTGCCTCATACAGAAAAAGTGTGGAATGCTTTTGTAGTGCACTGTCTGAAGATCTTATCATTATCTTGGTCCTTCTGATTACTTCAATAAGAAGAATGTTGAATATCAATAACCTGTTTGATGACTAACAAGGAAATTGAGTACCATTGCTAATATTCACATAATATGATCTCTTGAAAAGTATGCATACATCTTCATTATTCAGGAGTGGTTGATTCCGAGTGTTGGAATCAGTGATAATTTTTTCATTGAAGACGAATGCAACATCTATAGGTGCGTACAAAATTTGTATAATTAGTTTGATGGTTCAATCAATTAATGAACCTATTTAAAGATGATGCCGGTGAATCATAACAACAATACTTCCAATTTTATGTGTGGAGGATATTATAATTTTCTGTGATAAAGATCAATTTGTGATAGATCAATAATATTGTTTTTCTGATGTTATATTCGCTATTCATCATCTGCATAAAGGTGATAATTTTTTTCCGGTGATAATTCGGGAAACTGGTCTATTCTAGTAAAAGTACAGGTGGCTTGAATTATTGAGTACCTGAATTCAGCAGATTATTCACCTCAATAACCACCCTCTTTATATTCCACTGATGGATACTTTCTCCTACTTAGGCCCAGCTGACCACATAAAGCAACCCCATTTCAGCAAGTCTCCGTCAAAAATGATCCATCGGATTATGATGAATGGAAATAAATACTGTAATTGATTGACTTAGACTGGATGAATACATCGGTGTGATGCATTCCATCGATTTATGTATGGTTTATTCACATACACTTTTCACGATTAGAAATTTATTTGCAACAAATTTGGATCATACTAACGAAATATTCCACATCATTAGCAAAAGAAAATAACACCATAACTATAATAATTTCCTTCGTCCAACACTCTATTTCCAGCCATACTTATTAGTGGCGAAGCGTGGTATACTTATTTGGTCATAATAAGTATACCACGCTTCGCCACGGATACTTATTGTATCCAGTCAATATCGAGCATTTACCAATAAAATGTACGATATCTTCTGTTTCCCGCTATAAACTTGGAACAAGCAATCTCTTTCTCTCCTTGCAGACTATTATTCGATGAAATTAATTTCCCTCTTGTCCTAAATATACAGTCACTGTTTATGAAATGTGTGTTTTGAAATTTGGACGTCTCTAATCCATACAATCTGGGTAGTATAGTTTAATTGCACAGATGTACTCACTACTCATATTTTATAGAATGGATTACTATATTATAAAAAGAAGGTATTACCATAGATAACAGATTCACTCCTATCTCTTCTCTATGGTATTAGCTACCATTTTCAACATGAATAATTTTCGTTGCAATTTGTTCTAGGTTGAACCATTTTGAGCTAATATTAAACGCACTAGTGTTTGTCCATTAGCGTAGTACGTTAGTGTAGTCCATAGATATATAAGCAGATAGATCAATTGAAAAATACACCTCACAATTGTACGTTAGTGTAGTTCGTAGATAGATAAGCAGATAGATTAATTGAAAAAAAAACCTCACAAGTGTTATATAGTTAAAAAAAGTACATACTGTTTGTTAGTTTGTAGTCTGTAAACTCAATGGAGAATGTAGTAGCATCATCAACCAAACACCACCAATTAAATTTGAAACATGGATTGGTCCAGTGGGCAGACAGAGACCCCAAATTAATAAATCCGTTCTGAACGATTCAGTCGAACGTGCAGAGTTTAAAAAAAAGCGGGACGTGCAAACAGATGTTGGCTACCGTGTTTTGCCAATGTAAAAGAACACAGTAGCAGTAGCAATGATGTTACAGAACGGAGGGAATGATTTATGATTATTACAGAGTAAATGCAGGTGGACTACATCCCCTCTTCTGGGTGCTTGAAAACTGAAAAGACTCAGACCAGAAGAGAAGCTCTCTTTCTCACTCTTTCTCTCAATACTCTCCCTCTCACCCTTTTGACCAGCAACTGATAGGCTTACCTCGATTCGGTTCGATAGCCGTTTATAAAAGAAGGATGATAACCTGTAACCTAATTTTCATAATGCTACGATGGGATAAACAAACGAAAAGAGAGTACGCTTAGAGAGGTGGAGAGTACTCTGGAGTGCCCAAACACAACAGGGACTAAGCACTGTGCTCTTTCGGATTTGAAAGCTCACCAGGTTCGTTTAATAGACGAAATGATGAGTTGTCAGATTGGAGACCATATGTGGCCACAGTAGTCTATGAATTGATGCTATTGATTCTCTTCACCACTCAAAACCTACAGGCAAGTGATGGATTCGAATCATCAATAATTAAAATTTAGGAGAGTCAAAAAAATGCAACCACTGTAAAATGACGATATTCCACGGAGCTCAATCCGGGGTTCCGTTGCATTGATTTACTCATGTTGGGTTGCACCAAGCAAGATCAATTTTGATCCAGGATCAGTACAATGCTAATTAAATAATGGGATCAGCTGATTCAAAATAGTTGATCTCGGTTGTCGCAACCCAACATTAGATAATGAGATTCTAAGCCGGATGAATTTACTTCCGTGAAATCGGCCGTAATATAATAAAATAATATTATTAATAAAGGCAACAATTTATTTTTATGCGTTGCAGTTCATTGGTTGCATTTTATTATCTAAAGACACACGTTTTATGATCAACCTTGAAGCATTATAAAATGAGCATTAAGGATCATCAAATGAAATCTGTGATTTGAATATTGGATTAATATTGAATTATGGAGTGTTCAGAAAAAAAGTAAAATATTCAATGGGCTGATCCAAAAAGTTGTGATTTGATATTAATATTTATTATTTGATCAATATTGTTTCATCTAACTTATTGTTATACCTAAATCAGTTACATCTGATTTATTGTTACTGTAATCTATTTGTTTACGATACTTATAGCTTCTAAAGGTGCTGCTTGCTTGTTTACAAAAAATCATCAATTAATATCATGATAACAGATTATAATACCTGTGCCTAGTAACTTGCCTGAGAAGAACTCGTCATCTCTCAACATTACCCTCTCATTACCCACGCACAAGACCCAAAGCTCATGTGGTATCAACCTCACAAAAAAACTAATAATTCTGTGAAATTGACGGTTGTACGTATAGTAATGCTCTAAAATTCACAATGTACAGATTTGAATTGTTTGTTTTTTCAGATTGGTTTCTACTTGTTCGCAGATTTGACGTCTAGTGGGATCAGTCTCCCCAGATAATTTTTAATCATTCAATTTCAATAATGGAGCCATATTTTGATTACAGATTGATGGGTAGTTGGCTGACCAAGAAGGACCACTAGCAGACGTATGCTAGCCTGGTCGATTCTCATTTGTCCTTGACCGTGCGCCTTTCAAAGCCTGGTAGGCTACCCAGTTCACTCGCACACCAGTAACAACTTCCACCGGGAGCCTAGAAGCCGGAGGCACAAGCAAACAATGGCAGATGAGCTTATTTATGATCCAGTTGAACTTTGGACGTACCAATGCAGCTCGTCTGCTTCTGTTCAGATCATTAACTTAGTATTGCCTCGTCACATCAACACCCAGTTAAAATGTATAGCTATATAACGATGCAACGTTAAAAATATAGTAGGCCTTCATGCCGCCAAGTCGTGCGCTAAAATACGTGGACGTCCTCTCTTCTCACAACTTCTGGTACAGAACAAGCTCAGATAAGACAATTTTGGTTAGTCTGTGATACAAGAAAATAGAAGAGCTGTCTCATATTGATCTTCAATAAAAACATTGGAAAATTAAGATAGAAGTTCCTTAAAAATGAATGTTGTGTTCCTGATAAATTTATAACTCTGTTATATTAGACTTGATCCAATATGTCATCGAATGCTAGCTAATATAGAATGTAATTGAAAATTCAGGGAAATATTCATAAAGCCAAGTTTCTGTTAGTAGAATATTAGTGGTTGAGAATATTATTATACTGCTGGGCGAGTACTAACTGTTTTGTTGACTTTTCCAATGAAAACATACATGGAAGAGTAGAGTAAAAAGTAGCACAATGGTAAATTTACACTACACTACTTTTGAGTAGTGCCATCTATTCTACCTCCAGTAATTCTACTCATGAAAACCAGGCCTTGGAGTCAATACGAATTTTTAGACAAACTTTTAGACAATCACAAACTTTTTATAGCAGAGATTTTGCATGACACGATGAAGATGAATAACACCATTTAAATAACAACACACTATATCCATGTGTTGAATATTGTGTTCTAAATTCTCTCGAATAAAGGAAAACATGTGAATACATTTTCTCATAGTATAATAATAATATCATTATTATATTCATTCTCATAAATTATTATTATTATTCTCATAGTATTGAATGAGTGTTTAACATTCTTTTGGAGGAAACATGATGATAAGATGAGAAAGTTTTGTAGCTGATGATGGAGTATTTGATGCAGTTGTAGCCTAAACAAGTGAATTGACAGTCAATACCTTTCTAAAAGATAATTAATTTTCATAATTCATCTTTCTTCTTAATGTTCTACTCATAGTTTCTCTCAGCTTCTGAAAAATTAAATTTCGCAAAAATAAATTCTATTATAATCCTAGTGTTAATCGCTATAAGCAAGTTCACTTATTATTTCAATTCTATCACATTGTAATATGTCTATAATATCTCCATCATACTGTATTTCACTCTTTGAGTAGTTGTGAAGGTGATATTGTGGTAGTTATCCATAATAAATGAAAAGACAAGATGTTGTCAAACCACTGATTTATTAGAAAATCGAGGTACCGGTTTCGGTTGTTACACCATTATCAATCTCTGGTAAACTGAAAATTTAACGTACAGAGCAGCAGTATTTATACTAACGGTAAAGCACCGCTATTGGTAGACGCTCTAGCCAATGACCGTGAACGGCTGCCATTGGCCTAGACAAGCTCCTCCCCGATTAGCGGTTCATTCAAACATTACAAAATGGCGATTCAAACAGAAAACACAATTGAAGAACAAAAAATAGCTACAATAACCTAAGAAATAAATGAAACAGTATTACGGAAGAATAAGAAAAACAAAGGAATAAACTAATACCGTAATATCTGCCTGACAAATTATGATAAAATGAGATTTGTGGTGTTGTATTGATTGAAATGAATTTGGTCATTCAAACTCAACTGTCTTTTCATTGTCTTTTCATTTATACTGTATTTCATTTATATCAATGAATTAATCCAATTAACTTTCTGTGTAGTAGTAATTTTTTATTTCGAATTGTTTAGTTCGAATTTCCTTACTAGCTATTAATCTGTTGTCAATATTGCAAATAGCAAAGTCTTCAGAATATTATATGGCATTAATTAGGAATTTCGTTCAATTAATTATTATAGTAATTTTTTAATTCAGTAATCCTATCTTATCTCTTCCCACAACTCTCCATACTTCTACTGGGCTCGTGATTTTACTATCATGCATGAACCTCTCCCGTTCAGTAGCAATATCAACCGTTTCCAACAACCTTCACCAGCATAACATCACATCAGAAAAGCCTTCTCCACAACTCATTTGGTGGCATAAGCGTATCGCGTGGCAAGCCAGCTCCCGTCAAGATGGCGTGCTCCTCTGATGCAGCATCCATCAACAACCAGCAGCTCCCGGTGTCTCTATCCTCGCCGCCAATGGCCGGTAAATTGGTCTCACCAGATGCGTCAATTACGCCAGCGTCACGTTCAACGCTACGGCTGCCGCACGACCACAAATGCATCTTCTTCTTCTTCTTCTTCTTCTTCTTCTTCTTCTTCTTCTTCTTTTCTTCTTCTTCCTTCTTCTTCTTCTTCTTCTTCTTCTTCTTCTTCTTCTTCTTCTTCTTCTTCTTCTTCTTCTTCTTCTTCTTCTTCTTCTTCTTCTTCTTTTCTTCTTCTTCTTCTTTATTTCTTCTTCTTCTTCTTCTTCTTCTTCTTCTTCTTCTTCTTCTTCTTCTTCTTCTTCTTCTTCTTCTTCTTCTTCTTCTTCTTCTTCTTCTTCTTCTTCTTCTTCTTCTTCTTCTTCTTCTTCTTCTTCTTCTTCTTCTTCTTCTCCTTCTTCTTCTCTTCTCCTCTCCTCTTCCTTCTTCTCCTCTTATCCTCTTCTTCTTCTTCTTCTTCTTCTTCTTCTTCTTCTTCTTCTTCTTCTCCTCTCCTTCTTCTTCTTCTTCTTCTTCTTCTTCTCCTCTTCTTCTTCTTCCTTCTTCTTCTTCTTCTTCTCTTCTTCTTCTTCTTCTTCTTCTTCTTCTTCTTCTTCTTCTTCTTCTTCTTCTTCTTCTCTAATACGTATATATATTGTGATAAATCTATATATTCTCACTATGTTGTGATAATTCTATACATTCATACTATGTTGTGATATTTCTATGTATTCTCACTATATAGAGCGCTGTTCCAGCTGTTTCGCTACCGTATTTCGTTTTTTTTTCAGACGGCAAATAAAAAACGACTCTGAGACACGCCCAACAATATTAGCGCAATAATCTACTGGAACAGTAGCTCATAAACACTGCTCCAGTGTGTCGTGAAGAACAATCTACTCGTATATTTTCGGGTGAATGTCCATGCATTTGGAGCTACCTGAGTTTTTTGACGTGTTGTGTCTTGTTCAGATGTGGTATACTAGAACGAGCAAAGAGAGAATTTTGAGATCTAGAGAGAAATATTGATTAATCAGGAATGAAATTGAATGAGAATATTCTTTATTATGCAGAATTGGGACTAGTAAAGTCTTTTCTACCACTCAGCCTTGTATTGAATAAGTAGGATTAGTAAAACTTGAATAATTAAAACTTTTGATATTATTTTTATATTTTCTCTCTCTCTCACACACTTTTTTCTCTCTCTCTCCCTACTGATGAATCCGATACTGTAATTACTATTTTTAAATGACGTTCATTGTAATAACTATCATGAATTTATTTAGATTTCATATTTGTTATCTACATGAATAAAGTGAATAAATCTATTCTAAATTCCATCTCTTTCTCTCTTATAATCAGTCATGTCCACTTTTTTTCTGGAGAGAGGATTTTACAATAATACAAAACACAAGATTAAAACTGGAATTGTTTTACAAGGGTGGGAAAATTGATATAAAGAAGAGATTTCGAAGGGTACGAAACAAGAGATTGAAACTGAAATTGTTAAGCAATTGTAAGAAAGTTAATGTAAAATTCTGGATAAGTCCATGGAACATAACAAAAGACTTCAAATAGGAACTTACCATTAGAACTAAGTTGCAAAGGGTATAATAATAATATAATGAACCAGGTTTAACACACATCCAGTTGAAGCTTATTATTATCAAACCTCTAACCATTACGGTGTGAGTTACTAGCTTAAGTACACCTCTCTCAAGGCCAACACCCTTTAATAGTCTATTAAGTGTATCTTTTTAAAACATTGCAGAAACAGCATGAGGCTTATAAACGTTAGTGGTGTTTCAATGCTTTCCATAACCATTGCAATGAATCGTGTGGAGACCATTATGTTCCTCTTATTAACTTGGACCTCCATAAGTGTTTAGAATCTCCATTTCCTATCAGCAACCTGAAGGTATGGGAGTCGTGACACCATTATTGACGCACTTTAAACAAGGATTGACCACTGAAAAGTTGCATTGTTGCATGCAAATGCATTTCTAGTTGAAGCGAGGAATTAAATTGACAATTTAACCAATGCTATAATTGAAAATAACACATTAGAAGACTGTAGATGTGGTACTTCCAGCAATTTAGGATAATGAGGTGATAATTTCTCAGTGGGTGCAGTTTAAATTGGTTGTAGAACCACGTTAATGATGATGAGAGGTTTTCTAACTACCTGCAGTTGATGTTTTTGTATGAAGTAATAAGATGTCTATAACAAATATTGATTCGTCATGGAGTGATTATAGTGATTGATATTAGCTTATTATCACATAATTATTAGATTATTATCATCATCATTATTATCATTCCAAGTTACATCTTAACGTCATCTTAAAATTGTCATCTTTATTATTATTATCAACATCATAATTATCTTATTTATAATTATTCATCTTATTTAACGTCTTCCTCATTTATATCTCTAGGATTATTAGGCTATAACTCAGCTTGATTTATTATCTCTTAGAGAATTGAACAGAGGAATAATTATGAAATTTTCAATTCAATTCAATGTTTCTCACTTTTTTCTATTTAGAGATTGTGTGTTTTGTAGATGTGATTCAAAATTATTGCACTTTTTTTTCATTGTATGGCTTTTATTGGTGGGGAGACTTTTACGGGTAGGTTCCACCTCGCCTCATTGCACAATTTTTTGTTTCTTATTTGTGTCGATCATCCGAGAGCGGTCTTGAATGTTTGTTACTTGACCACATGATTACACTTTGAGTAGGTTATAATCTTTGTATGGACTGAAAAGTAGCATGGAGCTTCAAATACTGGAGTCTCAAAGAAATAAGTAAATAAAAAAGCAGAATAGAAAAGAGGAGGTAAACTTCAATGGAATTTTCAAGCAATTATTTAAATTGAAGAACAAGAATTTTGCATCTTTACTGATACTAATAATATGAAATATGGCCGTCTTTGTACTGCTTACCAGATTCCCAGAAACTGGGTTTCCTTTAAAAACGAAATTATTATTGCTTGAGGCTAGTTCAATACATGAGAATATTATGAAGCAATAATAGTGAGAAGAAGTAATGGGCTTCATCATTTGGGAAATCAGGATCACAGTTATCAACAAACAAGCAGTGGTTGTAGAAAAATTGATTAATTCGTTTCCAGTTGATCTATTCTCCGAACTTATATGAATCCTGTTCAATTCTTTCTCAAGTCTACCAATTTTTTCGATTAATATTTTTCCCCTTATTTCTCAGGTGAACCCTTGCACCTCTTATCCAAGCAGGCCTGTAATTATTCAACGTATTGATCAAAATGTAGCAGTGAATCTCTACACCAAAAATGATTATTTCCATAACTAATTAGAGTATCAGATATTAATATTGTGGCGTAATTTAATCCTCAAGTCCTCTTATACACCTGTGACAGCCAAGGCCAATTTCAGCTTTTTTGCTCGTTCTGCCACAAAATCATCCTCTAATCCTGTTACTTGGCTGTTACGAAAAAACAACAGACTTTTTTCTCTCATCATCTGACCGCAACTGATACTGTACTATGATGACCATGCTCTTAGCACACGTACAATTTTACTACTACTACTACTTCCACCACTACGACAGCGTAAGTTTACTACGAGGCTGGTAGAGGCTGCTCCTCTGCCACCTTCTTCTTCAACTTCTTCTTTTTTTCTTCTTCTTGTTCTTCTTCTTCTTCTTCTTCTTCTTCTTCTTCTTCTTCTTCTTCTTCTTCTCTTCCTCTTCTCCTTCCCTTCATCTTGTTCCTCTTCTTCTTTTTTCGTCTTCTTCTTCTTCTTCTTCTTCTTCTTCTTCTTCTTCTTTACTTCCATCTTGTTCTCTTCTCTTCTTCTTCTTCTTCTTCTTCTTCTCTCTTCCTCTTCTTCTTCTTCTTCTTCTCTTCTTCTTCTTCTTCTTCTTCTTCTTCTTCTTCTTCTTCTTCTTCTTCTTCTTCTTCTTCTTCTTCTTCTTCTTCTTCTTCTTCTTCTTCTTCTTCTTCTTCTTCTTCTTCTTCTTCTACTCCTCCTCCTTCTTCCTCCTCTCTTCTCCTTCCTCTTCATCTTGTTTCTCTTCTTCTTCTTCTTCTTCTTCTTCTTCTTCTTCTCCCTCTCTTCTTCGTGTTTCTCCTCTTCTTCTTCTTCTTCTTCTTCCTCTTCTTCTTCTTCTTCTTCTTCTTCTCCTCCTTCTTCTTCTTCTTCTACTCCTTCTCCTCATCCTTTTCCGCCTCTTTCACCACCACCACCTCCTTCTCCTCCTCCTCCTCCTCCTCCTCCTCCTCCTCCTCCTCCTCCTCCTCCTCCTCCTCTTCCTCCACCACCTCCTCCTCCGCCACCACCTCGAACTTTATCTCCTTTTTTTCTCTGCATCCTAAAACACCATTATCTCCTCTTCTTCAAACTCACTTGTTCCTTTTTCCCCACCCTTCCCCTTGAGCTCTCTCGTAGCGGGTGAACAAGATACTACAACTCGGTTGTAGGCTACGGTCATCGAACCCCGAGGATTCACTTTCAGTGGCTTCAGGCCTCTCCACACCTGCATCTATACCGCAAACCGAGCGCGAGCCATCAGCCACAAACCGGACTCTTGGGACGCATTTACTCCCGTCTCAGTCAACTCACTCGCTCTCCAGTCTCACTCAGTGTCTGTCTCTTTACCAGTTATTGGTGTTGCCTGACGAAAAAAGAGCGAGAAATGAAGACTCCAATTTTTCATCCTATTTGAGGAGAATTAAATTTTTTATAATAATCTGATTTTTTTCAATTTCACCGGTTATTCGTGTTGAATAAGAACGGGAAATGTCAAGTTGAACACTTCAATTTCTCATTTTTTTCAGAAGAATTACATTGTAGATTGAAAATTTCTTGAATAATAAATTAACTAATTTCAGAGACTTCACTTCCATCAAATTTAAGTAGTTTTCATAAAATATTTTTATTTCAATACTTTTAAATGAATAATGGTAATCAATTCAATTTGAAAATAATATCACATTTCAATATTGTAAAGTGATTTATTATTTTTTGAATGTAGTATTTTCTTGAAGAAAACTGAATTGTTGGTGGGAAATTTTCGAAATTGTCTGCTTTATTTCAGTTGGAGACTTCACTTTTTCCATCTAATTTGAAAATCCAATTATTTTTTCAAATAATTATTCATTTTATTGAATAATTCAATCCGTTTCAGTTGAAGTAACTTGTTGTATGATCATTCGTTTGAGCAAATTGCTCTTGTGCATTAGATTATATTGCATGTACAGTTCTTTAGAATCTTTAAAAATTTATATTCTCTTGCATTATAGTTAAGCTACTCATTCATAAGTGCAGAATATAAGTGATTGGAATAAAGGTGGTGTGGATTTCAAGTAACAAAGTATACTTATTTTACATTGATATGAGTTCCTACTATAGTTGAGACATGTAAGAGTCTCATTATTATCGGCTCATTTTATTTTTCTTCAACAAACATTCGGAAAAATCTTTCACACAGTTCACGCTCAAAATGATCCGATGTAATCCCAAAGTGTTGCATGATTTTAATCAGTTTACATCGAAAATTATTCTATGATAAATTTCGCTCAAGAGGAATTTACATTCACCTCTGATCATGTGAATCTGATATCCTGTGAATGAGGATATCATTAAGCAGTACATAAATTATATAATTATTATGTCATTCGGAAGTGATAAATAGAGTTTTATCCTACCAATGTTAAAATATTCACACTTTGGAAACCCGACACAAGTTTGAGTGACACCTTTTAATAACGTTTACTGGAAGTTTAAGACCACCTACTGTTTGACAGATCACTTAGTTTCGAATAAATCACTGTCAAATTGTTGTTATGGGGTGTTTTCTAAATAAACATTGAGTCAATCGAGAACACTTATTAGCATAAGACATTTCACACGTCGAGTAGAAATGTTCCTTTTGATCTCAGGAATGGTTCTGGCTATTGTGGGCTCCGAACCCTTCTTAGTCACAACCCTTTCTGAAGATGTCAGAAGACATTCTTTATTCGTCTGATAAATGATGTGTAATATGTATGACGTGTTTATGTGTGGGCTTCAATTTTGGTATTGGAAAAAGTGAGATTCTTGATCTAAAATTCTAGAATTTAGAATTTGAATCAAATTAGAATCAAATTTAGAATCAAATTCTAGATTCTAGAATTTGTCAAAATTTTAGTATTACCCAAAGTAGGCTAATTAGAATCCCGGGAATAGAAAAATTAAGGGGTGGTTTATGAGCTCGGGTTTATCTCAATTCCGAGACTAAATACCGGATTTTGCGCCGAGTATTAAAAATCGGGTTTATAAGCTCGAGATTAGCAAGTCCCAGGCGTAAAAGAGCAATATTATCGTAGGGAAAATCCCGAATTTGGTTTATGAGTCCAACAACAGATCTCGAGTCTAAAAGATAAACTAGGTGGACTAGTAAATCCCGAGCTCATAAACCCACCCTAAGTGAACTTAGCAAGTAGCTTTCAAAATCTAGGAATTTTTAGAAGTCCTCATACTTCTAGATAAAAATAAAGATAGATGTTATTATTATATGGATTTTGGTAAAACTAATCAGTAATAAATTTTGATTTTCAATTTACTGTTGATGAACTAGGACAATACTATTTGACTCATATTGACCTCATTAGATTCCTCTTACTCATCTCACATTTGAATCGCAAGTAAACCCATAGAAATTCATATAGTAGGTGTTTCCTACCTTGATACATCTGTTTACATCCCGAATAAACTTCAAATCCGTTGACCAGCAACGATATCACTTATGAGATTAAATCTTCAACGGTCGTAGAGGTTGAAAGACCTTTCCACAAGTTGGCCATAAAATATCACAATCTCGGCTTCCAGTGTTTATGCTCTTCCCCGTTGAGCTGAAAAAGGTGTTTGCATATCAGTTGATCAAAAACCAGCAGTATTTTAAAAATAACTTTCCGGTTTTTAGGCTGGCTGTCACGGCTGTGTTGTTCGTCCATCGATCTTGGATCCTCTAGTGGGCGAAGTCCAACCAACTATATTCACACCTAGGATCGTAATTTATGCATCTGTTGTTGAGAGACAAAATCAAGTCCTGCTTTAATGGGTCACAAAAGATTTGTTGGCTCCAAAATGTTCACCATTATTTGTTTACTCCTCGTGTAGCCTTACGTAATAAATTATATTCCCAAACACAGAATTTCTGTTGACCTAGTAAATCTGCAGTGTGAGCACTAATAAAGATTCACCAAGTAATTTTGAGGAAAATTAATCGGTAATATCATCAAACTAGATATTATTAAAATAATCTTAAATAATAATTCAACCAATATTATTCGTCATTAAAAATTAAAATCAAAGTTCGAACCTTTCAAAACTGTAGGTCCATTTATTTCTTATTGTACATAAAGTTGGATAATTCTGTATGAATTTTTAAAATTCATGTAATAATGAGCAGAAGTAGTTTGCAATTAACACGAATCAAGTAAATAATCGGAGTAAAAATCATCATCATTCTTATGAGGGCTCATGCGAGCATCTTGTTCAATGAAAATGAAATTATGCATGGACCTATAAAAATGCCATCAATATAAAAATATTGTGGTGTATGAAAAATGTACAGAGCGATTCACGTCAAGAACTCAGCATTGTTTAAATGAGAAGGATTGTTGCCAAGTTTCTTGTGGTAATCACTAAACAGATCATCAATCACCAGATCTCAATAAATAATTATTCTATTATTTATTATCTTATGCAAAGAAAAATTTCAAAACTGTATGTCAATCCTTGTTTCTTATCAGTATCCAATAAAGCTACAGTTTCTGCCTCGAACAAGTAGTGTGCTGTGTATCTTTTTTATCTTATGCAAAATAAAAAAATTGATTGTTTTATCCTTTTTCTTATCAGTATCCAAACAAAGCTACAGTTTTATCACTTCTCGAACAACTAATTGATAAACAGCACAAGGTCATTGAATACCAAGTTTGGGCAGAGTAACCTTTTCACCACTCAAACTTCAGTTACCTGCAGCTCCAATTGTTTGTAGGTGTTACGACTATGCAAATCAATCCATTGTTTCCTTGCGGTAAACTCATTGTTCTCGGAGATTAACGAGAGATTTCCATTTTGTAACAAGTGGTTCTGAGCACGTGGCTCCAGCACGTGCCAGTAGCTAAGCGGATCGCTTTAAAATGACATTTTTTTTCAAACAACCACTGTGTTGGATTCGACCTCAGGTAGCACCTGAATAACTAATCAAAGCAACAGGGATAAAATTTGAGAAGTTTGAGTTGTCGAAACCTCGTTCAAATGTTTAGAGGTCACAAGTCATTACTCTTCTGAATTGAATTTTCTCTTGCTATCAGTGAAGAGAAGCGTGATCAATGCCAAAAACAATTATTATAATTGATTTCTTGATGTTTGTTTTTTGTTTCCAATTTTTATTTATACTATTCCATTGTAAAATTCATTTTAATTCCGTTTATATTCTATATTTTCCATTAATTTTTTCACTTTTCATCTATTCATTCTTCTTTTTCAATTCTCATTCATTTATTATTTATTTTTCATCTCTTATTTTTTCCAATTTCCTCTCGTTTATTTTCATCTTTATTATCACTCATCTTTTTCATTTCTATTTACTATCCTTTAGTTCTTCTAAAAATATTCTTAAGCACATGAACATATCTGTTTAGTACGATATGAAATAATTCTTGATAATTTTCTCCTGTATTAAACATTGCAGATGATATCCAATCAAAAGATCCCATCACAATACACACCTTATTCAGCTCCAAGTTATCCCAGAAATATAATTCATACACCTCTCCCAAATTTCATATCATTTCCAAGTTTCATCTTGGTAGAATAAAAGGAGAATAAAATTGGTTTTGATATATTACTCTGCATGATCACAGTGCCATCGTGGGCTAATAATTAACAATGGATCGCATCAAATCCCATCCTTCCAGCATCTCTTGACCATTCCACGGTTTCCATTCCCCCACCCAGCTCAACAATGACTCCAACCAAGTTATAATGCAAAAATTCGAGTTCAAAAATATTATTTGCATCCACTGACCGGATGGCTTTGTTATCTGATACCCCTGAAGGGTAGCAAGCACATCTTTTTGCAGGATGTAAAAGTGGTACCAGTTTTTCGTAGGGAGTTCAATTGAAAACCATCAGTACAAGCCCAATTATAGACGGGGAACTGATAACGCTCGTACTACAGTGTGCTCTCTCTCTCTCTCTCTCTCTCTCTCTCTCTCTCACTCTCTCTCTCACTTGAAACAAATCCAGTGTTACTCTTTTTCTTCCTCTATCTCTCTTATTTCACTACAAATCTATTATCTTCCTCTTTATCTGTCCCTTTTTTTAGGCACTGATCCACAATCAGCTTTCGTAGATTGTCGCAGTGGATTGTCTCTCTGCTTCTCCGGCGACTGGTCCATGAATACATATTGTTTTAGAAAACTCTCCACTTTGCTACCCACCCCCTATCACACCACACACACACACGGCCTCCCAAATCAAATTACAACGCATCTGCATGGAGCGCCCGGGTTTTCAGTTTGAGTTTGCCTCCACCACCCTTTTTTCAAACCTATCAGGGATCTTTCCGGGTTTTTTCAACACCCGCGGGGGACACGGAACACATACGTCGTGCCAATAATGTAGGCTATCCTCTCCTCTGTGACGAGGCGAGCGGAGTTCCCTCCAATCTTTTTTCAATTTCCCCCGGACCCAAATCTCACCCCCACTCCCATGTCTTCTCTTCATTCGTCTCAATTCAAATCATTCTCAGAGCGTGCCGTAATAAAGGCCATACGAATTTATTCGACCTGCCTTTTCTCTTCCAGTCAGCTTTTTATTACCCTATCTCATTATTTCGTATGGGCACTCTATTGTTTGATACCCTCTTTCAACGCTTGGCTATTTTGGGCCTGGTGTACGTGGTACTTAGGAAGTACTCACTCTTGCTTTTCTTGATTTAATTATCCATTCATTCCATTGATCAACTCAAACTTATACTGACTACCTTATTTCAGTGTTACCAGGCTTCTAATTATTTTTAGAAAAAAATCGTGTAATGAAACTATGATGAAAACTCAATTAAATTTACGATTACAATGACAAAATGATAAGTCTGGAAAAAATGTTTGCTCACATGCAGTTCTATGCTTGTTTTCATAATTCATGCTATTGATCTTTTTACACTAGTTGTTCATCGTGTATCGCTAACATATTCTCTGCTCATTTGGTTGTTTTTTCCAAAAAGGTTATCCGTCCCATCTCATATTATAAGTAGAATCTGTAATTTCAAATAAAAATCTTATTCAATCTTAAAATAAGAACTTATCTTGATCTCATTTTATTCATACTCATAATTTTGATAAATGAATGGTTAAAACAAACTTCCATTGTTCTAAACTAATCAATATTGGAGAAAAGCTTTTGTGAATGGGGAATAGCAATTGCAGTTGACAAGAAAATTATCCGATGATTCACTCGAATCTATTTTTCCGCTTGCAGCAAGTCCATAATTATTACAAGAGTTACCTGAAATCTAATCAACGTTATACCTTTTTTCCAACTCATCTTTTCAATAATCACACCTTTCGTAACAGTGCTTCAATCGCTCTGTTCCTTTATCCAGTTTCTTTTTCATCCGTTTACACCCGGTATTCTTCCGTATGATGATATTCTTCGTTTTCGCATTTCTTTTTTCATCGGTTCTTCGCCCAACCGAGGAACTGGTTTTCTTACAAACTTGCTACTCACTGCGTAGGCTCTGCTTGGGACCGGTTTCGTACCATGGTACCGTGGAGGATTTATTGATGATTGAACCTGAATGTCCACTGCTCAACGTATGACAGTGTAACTCAATTACTTTCGACGATTGGAGAAATAATCGCTCCGTTTTCGGTGACCTTATTGCATGACCCAAGTGAATATCCAATTAGGTAACAAGAATAGAATATTTTGCACCTAGGGCGGAAAATGTTTGCCGGCTTGAAATCGCAGTTTTCAAGTTTGAGACGTGAGTGAATTCATAGCTGATGATATCTGATGAAGAAGGACTTCTTCAACTATACAAATTTTCAATGACTAAAATATTTCAATGAATAAGAAATCCGGACCCTGGTATAAATAAATAATATTTATAAATGATTTAATTGATTGATTTACATTTGAATGATCCACCATATAAACAACAACTATAATATCTGGACAACTTATAACTTCCAGTTAAGTATAGAAGTCCAACATAAGTTCAGCTCTTACAACATAAAACGCAAGTAATGACTCGAAGAACAATGGAAATGTGTCGGCACGTTATTAAAACGTGCGCTAATGTCAAGTCGAATAGTGTATCTTTTAGTTGTCGAAAACAGCTGATTCAACAAAAGTGAGCGTACATAAAGCGATTTACCGTTTCATCCTTATCGGTGTTTAGTGATGACAAAAAATCGTTGCTTTTCAACATCGATTCTCTAGAATGTAAAGCAAAAATCTGGATATTTTTTTCTTGTTAGATAATGACAAGCTGTTTTCAGAGATTTCAAGATTTTGACACCGATACATCGATGTTTCAGGGTGACACATCGATTTTTTCAGTGAAAATTATTGTTCTTTGGTGCCAATATCTTCCACCATCAATGTTCACTGTTCAGTACATCGATATATCGAAACATCGATGTTTTTTGCAATCTCCACTGTTGTTGAGTACCACTTGTACAGTTCATTGCTGAGGTCAAGTCAACCACGCTGTGTCGTGACAAAAAGATGTGCAATTATTGTTAACAGTCGCGTGACCCAACTAACAATTTCACAGAATCTGCTAACGAGTGGTTAACAACTATTTCGAAGCTTAAATTCAATTATTGATACCACTGAAAGGGATAATTATTAGTGTGAGCTACTAGACAAAAATGATTGGGAACGTTTGGATGCTGCTTCAAGAGAGCGTTGACCGATGATTCTGAGATAGTCCCCTCACTATCAGCAACATAACTATTACTAATAGCACTGAATACAGAACACTTCTGAAGTGTTCTGTATTCAGTGCTAATAGTCTCTTGAGGGCTAATAACATAAGGCTACTTACTACTATCAAGCTAATCTCTTGTAGAGCTGAAGAATGGACAATTTTTCTTTCAAAGTAAAAATTAGTTGTAGTTGTTCAAGTTAAACATCAGAGTCAAGATACATACTGTAATTGGTTATGTAGGAAATATCGGCTGATCCTTTCAATAGAATCTTGTTCTACAGAAATATAATTTTATTTTAAGACTACAGCTCAGATGAAAATCTATTTCAATATCAGTTCATCAGCATCACCTAATCTCCCTTGTTTTCAGTGATTCTTGTTCTATAGTCACATTTTATTATTCATAATTATACGCGCTCACCCTTTTCTAAAGTTCTTAGTTCTCAATAGCTGCTACTGGCAACTGATATCTGCATAAATAACTGATATATGATAACTGATAAATATCTGCCTGCAACTGACAGTAGCTCAGCTATACCAATGAATTCATTCCTCGTACAGTGATTACTGGTCACTGTACTACTTTCAGCTTCTAAGCTCTATCTATGGGCAATTTAACAAACTAAACTCAGTACTAATAACTTAGTACATTTTAACGCCAACAGATGGTTTTTTGTTTTCATTATTTTTCTCCCATTTAAAATGCTTATTTTTTAAAAACAAATAGAGCCTGCAGAAATTCCATTTTTCATCTTTCTTTTGGCGCAAACCGCATCAAAATCGGTCCACTCAAACTTCTCCACGAACTTTCCAAAATCTACTCTTCACGAGCACCAAAAGCTTTTAGAATAATAGATTGTTCTGCAGAATAGCATTAAAAGACAATTTCAAGCTCTGCCAACTTGACAAGATTGGTCGAGAATTGGGAATATCTGAACGGTTAACTCTATAGGTGTAAAATCTTCATGAAATTTTACTTGGAGCCAATTTGACCAAGATCAAGCATAAATTGGCGATTCCAACAAAAATGTTTGTTCAGCAAATTCATTGAGAGTACTGCAATATTATTGCGATATTGTCATTACAGCTTATTATCAACATTATTTCTTCTAAAATCAGATTTCTTGAGAGGATATTTCACAACTGGTCGACCACTGAAGTGCACTCCAAGAATTGCGTGTCTACGTTGTCACCCTAGCAAGTTCATCAAACCTTCAGCATTGTCATTATCTTTTGTTGTGCAATTAAATTTTCAAACGCAACTGGAAGTATTTGTCAGAAATCGCCAGACACGTAAACGACGTTTCTTAGGAAAAGCAGGTCATTACGATTTTCGCGTTTCCAGTCTCGAGTCTAGACGTCTGTTATCAATAAGTGCCCTCATTGAAATTATTTAGATGGTCATTGGCCGCCAATTGTTTTTACAAGATCACCCCATCGGATGAAAAGCGCCCCGAAAGGTCACATTGTCTCGCTGAAGAATACAGGCCAAAAAGTCAACGACTGTCTACGGTCATCTGTTCTGCCTGTTCAAAAATAAAACAGACGGCTGTATCGATCTGATTCGTGGGCTAAAAATATAATATAATTTTCTAGACGCTAGGGGTGAGTCGATGTTCAACTTCAACCATTGACGGTGCTTTATAGTCTTGTATTATACAAGTGAATAAAATCTAGTAAAGGAAGAGAGTCCAGTAAAATTAACATCATGAATAAATAATGAAAAGATGAATTTATTATAGTTATGATCAAATACATAATACAATATGTATATGTAACTCAGGTTATTACTGGTCTTCAAGTAAATTACCAGTGTAACGATGTATATGACTGTAGCCGTTGGTCCTTGCCGAGCAATCATTTAATCATCTCTCTTTTAGCCCTTAACTAAAATACATTCGACAAAACATTGAACTATCCTCATGTGTGTCGAAAAATTATTTTACGAAGTATATTAATCATCTCTCTTTAATTACATTAAGTACTAGCCTAGATCTCATGTGGACATCATCCTCGAAAAATTGAATAGAATAGAATAGATGTTCTGTAATAATTGTTACTAAAGGTAATTCCACAGTTCATTGGGTGCCGATTATTTGTTTCAAACTAAGCAAATCATATTATTAGCATAACTAGCATTTCCGGGCTCAGATGTTTTCTTTGCGGATGCTTTTCTTCCAAATTGTAATATGTTTTATTTCTCTGTCTATATAATTATGTACTGTTGATTGGAGAATAAAATTTAAATAAGAAATTTGAAGCAACAATCTATGAAACTCAGCTGACATTTTTATCTGAATGAGATTTTTATTGAATGAGAACTGTAGAGCTACTATCTGTATCTTTTCTCTATGTTCCACCCAGTCATTTCAAAGTCCAAGCAAGGAGAAAATAATATTTAGATGATGGCCTTGACATTAAAATCAATCCTTACGCCTTACAACTCCTGACAACTGTCTTCTGCTGTTAGTACTGTTACTGTTTTGTTGTCTATTCGTTCCGACCTGATCTCAAACTTTGATATCATCAAAGACTACAATATGGTTTATGGTTATGTATATGGTTTATATTTGTTGAATACCTTAATATTCATACAGTATTTTAAATTGAAAAAAATTAAAAGTTTTTCCTTTTATTAGGACAAAGTGAAAACTGCATTGGAATCTTGTTGCATCTGCAGGTTACAGCTTCGTACCTGATCAAATGAAATGAGCTATTCTATAAGAAAACTGTCATTATGAGAAAAGTATTTATGAATCAGCTTTTTAGCCACATTCATAGATTAAAAATTGTTATTTATCTCATGGATTTCATTTACCAGATATGGGTTGAACATGATCTTAGAAGTGATCTCTTACAATTATTACGGAATGTATCTAGATATACAATCTATTCACTTCACTTGAACACTGATGAGAATAAACTGGGTGGATTCTTAATTTATATCAATTTTTCGAAAGGAAATCTAAGAAAGGTACGCTAAAACAATCACAGCTGTGATAAAACCACTTGAGGGAAAATTACCATGAGACACAAACCAAAATACAGACAATTTGGAAAAATAATTGGTCTCAAAACAAACATCGGCCCATAAACTGATCCATAGAGCTTGGTTCTTTGGTCTGAATCATTGTTCCGTGTCTTATAAATAACTTAAACAGTCACAAAACAATAATTATTATCGTCTGGACTCGGTAGGATGTTAAAGAACGGTTACATCTTGTAATTTTGAGCCTGCGTGAGGTTCCAGACACAACTTTATTAAACTTTCATCATTCACCTCCACATTAATGTGTAATAGAGTACGCAAAAGCCTATTTTCATGGGAAATCACATGAATATTTCAATGACAAAGGAACGCGTGGGGAGTTCATCTATTTTGGCCAGGTGATGGATTCACAAGAATTTTTATTTTGACCTCAAAATAGTAGACTTGGCCTCAAAGTACTGTACCTCTTCCCTATGATTGGTTCACAATATTGACAAGATATTTCCCAAGCTAGACATGAGAAGTAGCCATTTTAATTGCTGGAGTAGGGTAATTGATTGAATTGACGTGAATCTTAATTCAAATTGATGGTTGAAATAATTTTTAATTCAATGAATGCGTGAGAACAGAGTAATTGTCACCATATTTGAAATTGGAAAATTCTTATTTTCCAGTTTTCAGGTTCTATTATGTAGTATTGCTATAAAGCTACAATTTTGTGGAGTTTCATGCAATTAGAACGTTTTACATATTCACAATTTCTTGCTTAAAACAAGATTACTCTATAGGAATAATTATTGCTTCTGTAATTCAGAAACGAACTATTTAATTGAATGGTATCCACCTACTGACAATTAGCGGACTCTATTCAACTCATAATATTGGATATTATAAGATATTGTTCTCAAGGTAAAAAGAAGAAATATCTATGTGAATATTCTAACTTATCTTGGCACATTGAAGAAAATTACAATATTAAAAAATGAATGTTAATTTAAGTGAATCATATACTGTAGAGAGTTGTATTTATCAATTTATCATATAAATTGGAAATAGCAAGCAATTGTGGACTTTTGAAAAGAAATGTGTCTATCTTATTTTCGTTTTCCAAGAAAAAAATGAAATAGTCATAATCAACTTTATTTCATAGTTATCAGAAATATTCATAGTTAATATTGACCATCAATTAATTCCTAAATAAAAAGAATAATCCAAACATTCATTATTTCTTTTAATGTGGACCCATGACAAACAATCTATGAATGTAGATCAGCGCAACGCGTTTTCCTCAATACAGTATATAGATTATTAATAAATTGAATATCAATAAATAAGAAAAGAATAGTCATAAATCGAAAATTTATTATTGGAAAAATGAGGAGTTTTTGAATCTAGATTACATTCTTATTTTATCAGCATCTCTGAACCTGTCCTTCAAGTTCTGCATGGCTTATCACTATTCTGATTTAATTTAAAATCACATAAACACACTGGGACCAAAAGCTCACAAAATAACTCGTTAGACACACACTCACGTTGATGGAAAGTGAAAAAACACAAAACCATTGTTATGCAAATTTCTATCAGTTACGCTGCCGTACTCCCATCATCAGATGAACGATAACCATCGACCGATGACAGAATGGAGTTGAATTGTTTGTACAATTCGAAGGAAAAAATTGTTGCCAATAATGAAGATGACATGATGAGAGTGAGAGAGAGAGAGGCATCACTGATTGTTTTCCCAAGTAGGCTGGCTGTCTGATCGGAAGTCCCATCAGAGAGAAAAAATGCGAGCAATATAAAAAAGCAACGAAAACGCTTCCTGAACGTCAGGTTCCTGCAGGGTTCCACTAGATGGCGAACATAGATAAAAAGCATTTTTATTAGAATATGAAAGGGACGCACTTTTCAACGCTGTCACTCAAAAACTATGGCCAACGTTCATTCCGGAAGCCCCGCTGAGTTTTCTCCCTTCTTTTTATCAAGACACTCTCCCAGGGCGAGTGAAGCATTTCACAAGTGCGATATTGTGTCATCATTGGCTAAGTAGAGCTTTCCTGTCTGATTTTGGCGTCAATAGTCCATTCTGAAGATACTGTCACTAGAGGTCTTCTATTGTTCTATGGTCTTGTATTGAATAGTTATATCCACCAGAAAATATCTGATTCAATTTCATATTACTGAGGTCATAAATTAATATTGTTATCTGTATAATTACAATAGGATAAGGTAGCAATTGGTGAATAGTAAATACAAATGTGGTGAATAATTATTGTTTTCTGTATCATTCCAATAGGATAAGGAAATAATACTTCCCTTTTAGATACTTCGTTTACTGCAAAGATTAATAGAATTTCAATTCAATTTAAATTTAAATTTATTCATTTCACACAAACAACATTACATCAACATTACATAGGCTACATCAAGCAATACAATAACATGAAAAGTTAATAAAACAATAGAAAGAAGGATAATAATTGATAGAAGATTAATAGAATAAAAGATAACTTCTTGCTATAGTACTTGAGACGCGTTTCGAACAATGGTGCTCTTCCTCGGCGCTTTCAGCTACGACAGCTACAATCGTAGATCAAAGCGCCGAGGATAAGCACCAGTGTTCGAAACGCGTCCGCAACTCAAGTAGTGTGAGTACTGTATAGAAATAAGTTATCTTTTATTCTATTCTACTTCTCTTTTGTTGATGATAAGCAAGATACGATCATAGAGTGAAGTGTTATGAGTCTGTGATTTTAATATTTGAAAATTATAAGCTATAAGCTAAATTATAAACCATGAGTTCCATCTCATTGACTGATTGATCAAGATTTATAAATATCTGGTACTATATTGATGTAACCAATATGCAGTATTGATATTGTTTCTACTGCTTCTTCCATTATTACCTGTTGTCTCCATAAATAAATCAACCGATACAACGGAGTTTTCAAAGACCCGATATTGTAGTGTACAGATTAACAGAAAAAACAGGACAGTACTTTCAAGCATCGCTCAAGTAGTAAACATAGTAGCTATTTTCTGCAATTGGGAGAAACGTTTTAAAATTTGGATTACTTTCATAGAATTAGAATTTCGATACAATCAAATCAATAGCTCATCTCGTAGTGTGTATGATTGTAAACACTTCAACCACAGATTAATCATCAAACATCAATGTTTACCAATACATCACGAATCGAATAATAGATAGCAGAAACGAGGAAGACAGAGAAAGCAACTGACAAAGTGTCCGAGGGGTCGTAATTAAACACGTGTCACCATCACCGCGAGTGTGCGTGCGTGTGTTGTGTGGGCCTGACCAGGAGGCCGTTTTTCCAACAGAGGAAGGCGATTTTCTAAATGCAGTTACGTCATGCTGTCGCTATCTTTTGTTTGATGACCCTTGAGGGGAGGCAGAAGGGTGGGAGGAAGATAGGTTTAGGAGGGGAGGGAAAAAGTGTAGAGAGGAGGGTTGGAGAAGATAATGTAAGATGAAAGAGGAATAAAGAAAGAGAATAAACAGACAAAGAAAAGAGACCGAGAAAATGAGAGAAGAAAGGAGAATCTCATGAAGTTGAGGTAAGGATAGGTTGGTTGAGTTCAGGAAGGAAGAAGTTGAAGAGTGGAAATAGAGAATATTCAAATAACTATTTATAACTAACAAACCATTATGAAGTTAGCATTAATAGTTATGAACAACCATTCTTAACTGTTCATAAGAATAGTTATAAAATTATTTACTAAACAATTTTTTCTATACAATACATTATATTCATACAGTATAACAATGTAACTAGTTTTTGGAATAACTATGTTATGGATAGAATGAAAGAAATGGAAATCCAAGAACAAACACTGAGGTCAAAATTGAGGTGTAAATGCAATTACTTGAATTATGATTGTTCAATAGATTTTATCAATGTGCAAGGTTTCAAAACTCTTATTGCATAATACTGAATATGATTGTAATATTACATATCATTAAGTGTTATCACATTAGATAATATTCATACAGTATAACAATATAACTACTTCTAGGAATAACTATGTTGAGGATAAAATGAAAAAAACAAATAAGGAAATGAAAATCCAAGAACAAACACTGAGGTAAAATTGAGGTGTAAATGCAATTACTTTACAATAATTACAATTGGAAAATATTCTTCCTTGATTATTTTTGAAAAACTATGTATTCAGCTTAAGTCTTCATGGAATATAATGTATATCTATATTATAGAAAATACAAAACCTTAATTTCAAGGCAAAATAAAATTATGGAGATTCTTATAATATAAATATGTCTAACAGAAGGATGTGCATTGTGCATGGTTATGAGTAAAACAGGGACAGATTTGGATTATGATTGAGAGTAGACTAAAATATAATTTCAGAATCATCGTAAGAGACGAGAGGGTGGAGACAGGGGGTTGAATGACGTAGGAGTCATTGGTTTGAGGGACAGAATGACCCTGTGAGGGGTGTGATTGAGGGGGTGTAGAGCGAGATGGAAACATCCCTGATGGACGGGTCATTGCTCATCGCAGTCTGAAGAGAAGTCCAGGGATGATTGACAGCGGTCCACTCTACCGAAACGCCTCTGACTGAAGCCCTCGTGATGGACTTTATTGAAATAGACCATGTCCTTCGTCGCAGCGTGATATTACAAGTTCCCCAGCGAAATATTACTGTTTTCCGCCTCCTCCGCAAGGCCCAAATCTGCTAGTCAAAGGGGAAATGTGGTCACATAATGTGGTCGCCTGGCCGGGATGGTCATAAGGGTGAGAAAGCCAGGTCATAAATTCGTCAATGAGAATTCTGACAGTTAGAGGGTGAAGTCGACATGACTATCAGTACAACTGAACGTGTCCGCCAGTAAGAATACAAGCAAATGAGTTCTTCCTGTTGAGCAGAAAGTGGAGTACTCTTCTTGAGAGTGCTTGATTATTTAAGATTCAGAATGTCCACTCCCAAGAATAGGCCTACAATTTATACAGAAAATTTCCGTGATCAACAGTGATTCTTCAAGTTTTTAATTAAAATGATGAGATCAAGAAGATTTTAGAGTCAAGTTGAACTCAAGGCTGGGCGTACACCGGTTAGTCAAGACAAGACAAGACGAGATTAGTCACGTTTAGTCACAGTAATTCACATAGCTGCTTATGAAGCAGCACACACCGATGCAATGACTAATCGGTGTGTGTTGCTTCATAAGCAACTATGTGAATTACTGTGACTAAACGTGACTAATCTTGTCTTGTCTTGTCTTGACTAACCGGTGTATGCCTAGCCTTAGAATTCTTTACAAATGTGAATTCGAATTTGATCTAGTGATATGGATTCAGGAGAAAAATGTTCTAGTGAGCAGGTTCATGGGATCAATAATCTGGCAAAAATGATCAAGGAAGATTTGTTTGTTAATTATTTATTCATTTTAATTTTTATTGTATACTTGATATTTCGTGGAAACTTTGAGTTTTACCTACTTTTCTCTTTTGTTTTAGAAATAAGTTTTAATTATCTAACAAATTTACAACTAAAAAGAGTTTTAATTTTTCTCTAGATGTAGAAAAGTCCTGTTATCTCAGAATGTAGACACAACAGTACATGATACTATCAGTTTTAATTCTCAGTTGATTTGAGTGCAAACATTACATTATTATTTCACAAGTTAGAGATACCTGAAATCATGAGCGTCATTTTGAATTTGAATGTTCATAAACAGTGGTCTAACTTATATAGGCTATATAAGTCATAAACTGCTAAAGGGTGTAGAATGTGAAGAATGAATTAATTTTCTTATATTTTGACAACAATTACGCTCTTAAATCAAACCCTTTTTCATGTTATTTTTTCAGCTATAAATAGAGGAAATCTAAAATACCCATCAAATAGTGTATTGAATTTTGTTGATTACCGGTTTGAAGGTTTTCAAAGTGATGTTGAGTGAGAGGTATGAATATTCATTTTTGATTTGTCGACGGTTCAAAGCGTATCTGATTCTAAATTCCGCCGGTAGGTGGCAGCAGTTACTAGGTGATGTTATTATTATTGTTCAAAATGGTTTCCAATAGACACGCCTCTTTGCTCCGCCTACTCTCTCTTCTGATTGGTCGATAGTTAAAAGCGTATCCAATTCTAAATTCCGCCGGTAGGTGGCAGCAGTTACTGGGTGATGTTATTATTCTTGTTTAAAATGGTTTCCAATAGACACGCCTCTTTGCTCCGCCTACTTTCTCTTCTGATTGGTCGATAGTTAAAGGCGTATCTAATTCTAAATTCCGCCGGTAGGTTGCAGCAGTTACTGGGTGATGTTGTTATTCTTGTTTAAAATGGTTTCCAATAGACACGCCTCTTTAAACTGTAATTTTTCACTTGTTTGCAAATAACTGAAATTATTACTGCTTAATTACTACTGATAATACGATTTTTGGGGTAGCGAAAAAATGGGTTTGGGAGTTCTGGGGTGGCAACTGCCACCCCTTGCCACCCCCGAATGACGCCTATGCCTGAAATTGTTGATAATAACAGAGACAATTGAAACTAAAAGTACCAATTAGTACTCCAATTGTCTCTGATAATAAGCAGGTGGACAACACAAACGCTTTCTTGAAGAAGTGTAATGTATAGAATATTATTATTTATTCCAATATGACTCATAAAGAAGTATATAATCTTGCTAGATTTCCTTGTGCTAAATCACAAAGAACTATTAAAAATAATCAGTTAATTGAACTTATGCGGGTGGTCAGTTTACTAACACAGATTATTCTGTGAATGATAACCAAAACATAGCGTTCCGGTACATATATTATTAACAATTGTTGGAGCATGAAATATTCAAGGCTGCATCCTTAATAAAAAGCATTGACAAATTTGTTCTTTGTCATATTTTCAAGAGTGATAATAGGAAATATTAAAATATCAAAACTTATGTAAAACTTGGTTTAACATTATCCTACAATCCTACCAAGGCGATTATTAACTAGTAATCTATTAAACAAAGTGCTTGCTTGGAAAGGGAGGATTTCAACGATACATATCCATTAGTCTTTCAGAAAATTTATTTGTACTGTGCTTAATTTGTCAAATATGTCTTCCTGACCGAATTTGATTAATTATTATTCGTAGATATACAGATATATTACCTGTATTTTTACTGTAAACGTGCAAAATGTGCAATTTTCTGCTACATTTTTTGAGTTCTATATTTTTGTATTAAAGTGGTGCATGTTTTCCTTTATCTATTCAATATAGAATTCCTTTTTCTAAATTACAATAACTATAAGAATACTTCATATATTTACTAAACTGTATGTTTAGATACGGGAACTGAGTCACCTACGGAGTTTATGGAGCATCGCCCAAATAAGATTCTGGAATAACATTTATGAACTTTTTGTTATTATTTTCATTATTTTTTTTTGTATTTGATGCTGTTTGAAAAAGGTTCAATATTACTTCAACGTACATTTTACAATAGCTTTAGCTGTCAAACATCGTTCTTAAATTAAAAGAAAATATGATAGTCAGAGAACTCGAGACTTGGATTGTCTTTGTATTCAGCTTGATACAATAAAAACCCATAAGCACTCGAAGAAGGTTACTATTTGTACGAAGTGACATACAGCCTCATGAATGTGACACAAATTGCCGTGAGCCGTATAAAATTGACAGTGGTCCATAAATCACAAGTATCAAGAAATTACTGTTTGGCAAGCATCCAGGAAGAGAACTTTATTTGTGTTTATTTTAAGACGTTTTATGTATTATCATAAGCAGTATTCAGTACTTATTGCCTTTTATAGAACGGCCTGAATAGAATAATGAACCATTCGTTTGCAAAGTCGATAATAGATTTTATTTCATCGTAGTATCAGTTTCTGCATAACTGACCTACAGTTCTTCATCTTTGTTTTGGTCGTACAGTATATCTTTCTCTTTTTCACCTCTTTCTTCCTCTTACTGTCCTTTATAAGCTGTATTTAGATAAGAACGGAACGCATGCATGATTTAATACAGCAATTAAATTTCCTCTGATTCTAGACAATCTGTTACGGTGGAGCTTCATGAATATTTAGAATTCGATTTGCATATACATGTAAACATGACGAACGCATGTTAGCTCAGTTCCAAAGATTGGTCGGATCCTTGCCAGGAATATGAGAGATTCGGATATCCAGTTCTCTTCAACAATTCCAATGAATAAGTTTCATTGCCAATCCATTGATCGAGTGATTTAATTCTTAGTTGTTATAAAAAGTGGTCCATACTTAAATTCTGTCAAACTTCTTAGCAGTTTTCGAGGTCCATGAATTTTAACCAATTGAAATAATGATTATCAATGGAGAATCGAAAGAAATTCATAATTTTTATATTGCAGATGCAATAAAAACCGGTTTCTCTTGAGAGTAACAACAATCAATAAATTATTTCTTCTTGGGAATTAACTAACTATTCTTACTATGATGCGGTAGAATTCAATGATAAAAGATTATTCTCCCGTCTTGAAACTCAATATTCGAGAATAATTTGTCATAACAGAATACCGACCGATAGCCATTAAAACGGTAGTATTTGTGGTTTTTTTCCAAGAGTTGAGAGAACCTTTTTTATATAATCATAAATACATAATTTTTGCTTTCCCCTTCATTATCAAACTATCACCTTTTCACAACGCTTTTTGAAAAAAAGCAAATACTAGAAAGGATTAATCATGATATGCTTCTCAAAATATGGAAATTTGATATCTATCAGGATATAATATAAATATCGTTAAAGTGAGATTGTACGTGTAGATGAATTGAACAAATAATCATTTCAATAGAATGATAACCTTCTAACCTTTCAAGGAAACAAAGGATGCTTGGTCTATTTTTGTACTGTGTAATTTTGTCAATAAAATTTCTGATTTATAATTTCTATTCGACATATTGTGAGGCCAGCAAATACAATCTTAGATCTACAGTTTCAACTTGATTCTAACTATGTTTTGTTAGGCTAGGCGTACACCGGTTAGTCAAGACAAGACAAGACGAGATTAGTCACGTTTAGTCACAGTACTTCACATAGTTGCTTATGAAGCAACACACACCGATTAGTCATTGCATGGGTGTGTGCTGCTTCATAAGCAGCTATGTGAATTACTGTGACTAATCTCGTCTTGTCTTGTCTTGACTAACCGGTGTACGCCTAGCCTTCAAGCGACTTTAAAAGGGATACATACGTGTCTCGGGACAAAACACCGAGGATATATTAACTTCATTGACTTTAGCTTCTTATAATCTTGATTTTCTAGAAAACATTTCATTCCTTATTACGCCTGGTGAGCTTGAATCCAACCGTCACCAAGGCTACGTTATCAGGATACTAATTCACACCAGTTGGAGATAATCCGCGGCTGATGTGTGGGGGTCTGAATACGTTTCCGTTGTTTGGATGGAACTGCACAGTCGTTTGGGTACCAGGAGGTCGTTCAGAGTTACTGATAAAAGGGAGAGGAAAAAAGACGTTTAGACGTTTTCGGAGAAGCTGTCAATCATTGCGTATGGTGGAAGGAGGGGAATTGTTGTCTAAAGGTTTGTTCAACGTTTCGAATCCAAAGCAGAATAGGATAGGATAGCCACATTTGCCGCTGACATGACTTTCCTCTACCATTTCCCCAGCCTCCGCCTTTTCTTATTAGCACTATCGCTACAGTCCATGTACCACCATAAGACTTCTGACGAGCATTTCCTCTCCTCAATGGTGAATCTCAACCATTGCGTTTTATTTGCGCTTTCCTTTCTAAATTTTCGTCCCAGCTCCACCCTTTGCTAATGGTGTCTTTCTTGCCCCACCACCCTTCATGATTCGCATTTTCCTCCAGACCATTGAGAGCCAATGTTTTTATCGTTCGTCCGACTAGAAGGCTTTTTCTTCTACCAACTTCCGGTGGCAGAAGAAGGCGAGTCGCCTGCAACGCTTTTTCATAAATAAATATCTTCGGCTAGACAAATTCTTGGGGCTCTTCATTGCAGTGGTGGAGCCATTTAATTTTATATATTTTTTATTATTCATCAGGACATATATTTTTGTTGACTACTCCCTCCTATGTCGAATCAAGTTCAGTTCAGTTTCAAGTTTTAATACTTAAACTCAAGGTGAGTTAAAAGTTCAAGTTATGGATGATGCTTGATACTAAAGCAAGAAAATTGTTGAAATTAAAATTGCTTTTGATAACGGTTCACTGAAATGAGATAGATAACATAGTCAATACTGAGTGAAATTTATAGGCTTTTGAACCATTCCAGTTTTGAATCCAAGCTGTTATAGTGGGGACTGATTCAGGTGCAATCAATTCTATTGATAATAATAATAATTGATAATTTGTTCATGTGATTTTTCAGCATGTGAATACATGTTAGACAAATAAGTGTGAAAGACAAAATAAAAAGCAATGAGATAAAGAAAATACAGACTGAAAAATCAAATAGCAACTTTCCAACCAAGATGAATTATTCTTAGTTATTAAGAAAAATAAAGATGCAATATGAAAAGAAATGAAAATTTTTCATAAGTAAATACTATTGTTATTATCAATCGTATGGGCTGCGATTTACAACAAGTAGAATTTGAAACCAGCAATACGTTACAGTGAAATATTCACATGAACTATCAAGAATGAAACAAATCAGTCATGCATCGGTGTGCTATATTAAGCAGCTACTAATAATTAACTGAATTGAAATCATATTCTTGTCTTGACTAACAGGTGTACGCCTAGCCTTATGTTATAGGTTCCAATATATTAATTCCTCTTCTCGAGCAATGTTCATTTGAATCTAGTTCATCGTACAGTTCCAACTTCACGAGAAGATTTTCATAATTTCCTTGAAGTAGTAACAATCAAAACAGCAGATTTGTTCGAAGAGTACAATAAAAATTTTTAAAGATAATTACAAGAGCTGAAAATAATAAATTGGGCGTCAGTTTATTGTACCAGCTGAACCAATATGATACTATTTCCACCCTTTCAGGAAATCATACTTCCCGTCATAAATTGAGCTTCATACAACCATTCTTATCTTCAACAAATCTTTACTCGATCGTGATTTTCTTGGAAACAGTATGCTGGACGGAGACATAAGAGCTCTGTATAAGCTATCAGTGCTCTGTATGATCTCGTGTAGTTTTTTCAAACTTGAATCAATACACAATTGGAAAACATGGTTCCATGGTCCTTAAAAAAAATTCAACCGTTGCATGGAAATAATGAATTATTATTGAGTTTATGAATTGTCCAATCATTTGAAATAAATAAATATTAAATATTCCAATTGATATAATAATAAACTTATTGATATAATCTCTACAATCATTAGATCACATATGGTTTGTCTTGAAAGTATAATACATTTTTTTAAAGCAATTCAACAGCTTAAGTTAAGTTTGAAAACATTATAATACTCTACAAGCTACTGTTGAGTATCATCACAAGATTATCTCTCATCATCTTGTGTTGCAGCTTTTCAATATTATACCTATAACGAAATGCTTTGTTCGCAGATTGAACTATGAGCCAGTCAGCCAGTGCCTGAGCCTGAGTGATCTTGGTAAATCAACATCAAACTAAGGTAGCTTGTAGTTTCTGTATCAAAGTGATGAAACCGTTAAGCAATAAATCAGCAATAAAATTTCAAAATGCCATAAATTATAATTCAACGTTTTTATTGGAATAGATCTCTCTATTGAACTTCTGCACTGTAATCAACTCAAAACAATAAAACCATTGAACGCAGATAATCATAAAAAATATCAGCATCGATGCTTACCATAATTTGTTCATTAACAATTATAGAATAATTTCTTCCCAACAATTTATTGTTAATCGATTCATGTTTTTATTTCATTCGTTCACTTTATCCCTTAGTCAATTATTCATGAAGTTTCCTGATATCAATTTATGAAACATTTTGACATTATACTACCTTATATTTCATATTTGGCCTTAATAACTGAATCAACAAAATTCTTCTTCGGTTAATATATTAACAAACATCATTGGTTTTCATTTCATGACTCCTCTTAATTGGTTTCTGTTGTAATTTAACGGCATAATTCTATTCACTCATCAATAATACTCAAGTGAAGGGAAAAAGCAGAGAAAATAGAGTACCGTAGGTTGTTCATCAACAATGCTGCGCAGTGAGCGAACTTTCATAAAAAGTTTGTATTATTCACCTATTCCTATCAAGTGTAAAACACTCAGAATGGATTTTAATGGATGGTTTTAAACGTTTCAATGATCATATTTCATATTTCGAAGAGATAAAACAACTTAAAGTGCATTCCAGAAAGCTAATGTACCCGATACATGACCTTATAACGTTTTGAAGTGCAGAAAAGTGCAGTGCTAATACTTGAAAATGCAGGACTAGGGATTTATGAACAGGGAAGTGATATTTCTTGGTTCAATGTACTCGAAGAGATTACTGTGCTAGGATGATTGTAAAAAATATCGACGTTCAATGATGAGATCCGCTTCAAGCAGTAAAAATAAAATGAAATACAGGTGCTTACACGTTTCATAAGGTCATCTTTTAAACACCGGTCTTGGAACACAACTAAGCTATTAAGTGCTCGCAAATGATAAGAATAAGCCTGAAAAGCTTGCCAAAGAAGACACAGTACTCTGCTCTAGCACCTGAAGTAATAGCACTATAACTGTATGGTAGTCTTAGCCTAGGAAATGATGCTCCTATATCTTCTACGCACGTTTTACTTGCTAAAGTGGAATTTGTCTATGTGTGAAAATCTCTTTTGCACTCAAAAGGTTCAAAGTACCCTATCACGGTTCCCCCTGTTACAGAAAAGGAATGTAGCCTATACTTCGAGTACATCATACATTCGTTTCCGACAGATATAAAAGAGAATCTGTTTCAAGTAAACATAGATTATACTGATTATTAATATTGATGTTCAACTTGAAGAGTGATTGAACCTTTCAATATTCAACTGATATTTCCTCGAATTGACTTTAAAAGAAGTGTGTGGTCCACGTTTCTACTGCATATCAAGTGAGAATAATCTCTTTTCAAGAGTTTATCATGAGATATGTGTGATAACTTGAGAGTTGATATAAAATATTAACGGTCCCTGAAACGCACTTTGAAAATTATTTTTCTATTTATTATTGAATCTCTCTGGAAATACACTTCCAGTTAGTAAAACATTGAAGAGCTGAATGTCAAAAGTTTTGGAGAAAAATTAAAATCCAATCAATGGTCAACTATTCAGTACCTTGAATTTCATTTCCAGAATTCATAATACTCTCACATATTTTGCCCATGGAGATAATCATTCAAACCCTTGCATGGATAAAGTTATTCTTGCACAAATATTGTAACAATATTGTATAATAATATTTACAATATTATATTGTAACAATTGCACTTAGTAACAATCAAATAATGGTATTATTGACATTATTAACAACATGGTATTAGTCTCATTTACCAATAGAAACAGAACTCTTCTTTCTTCATCAAATTCTCTTCATGAGCGTTTGATGAAACTGCACATACGACCATACAAAGATGGAAACTGTTTATGATTCCAGAAAATAATATTTTCTAGAATGTGACCGTGGTCTTTATCTTCTTCCACTCAAAAAAAGCATGATTTTTTCCTATTAAAGTTCACATTTTATACTCGATTGGACCCTTTGACTCTGAACTGACCACCCAGATCTCTTTATTAGGAAATTGTCCCTCACCCTTGTTTGACAACATGATCCACACCTTTATTTTGAATTCAGTCGCCTCACTCTTCCGCCCTTCTAAATCATGTCACATCCCTTCTCATTTTCCTCTCTTCTCTCTCTCTCCTCAATACTTCTCTCTTTTCCCTCTTCTCTCTCTCTCTCTTCCTTCTCTTTGGCTCGCGCCAGATGTGTCCACTCCAGATGCAAATCAAGTGACCAGGTTAATTAAATTTTCATGGCGGATCTGGCCTCCCGATTTCAATTAGAGCAAGCAAACTTCGCTCCCACCCATGCCCAAATTTGTTAGTGATCAACAAATTGAAAAAAGTAATCAAGATGTCTTTTTGGTTGATTTGCAGGGGCAGTATTGATCAATAATCAAAATTTTACAACAATTTATTGTTGATGAGAGTTCATCGACATCTTCCCAACAATATTACTGTAATTGAAGAGATGATTTCTTTCAATCCCAAAATCACTCTCACTTCCCTCTTATCTAGTACAGTAATATTCATCCTCATAGATCCCTCTATCTTCTTTACATTTACTGCACTTTCTTAGAAATTATCTCTCTTATTCAGAGAATCATTCTTTGTTTCTACCGTTCTGGTACAGTAATATTAATTATTCTTTCACGATTAAATTATTGTACTGTATTGTGTAAAGCATTCTTTACCACATTTGCCATCAATAAACAGTTGCCTATATGAATAATACGAGAGATTACTTCAATCAATGAACTTTCAAAAATTAAAAATTTCTCATAAGAGCCTATCGTAAATCTTATTAGTAATATATGTTATAAGTTATGTCCAAAGTCCAGTATGATAAGTTTGGGGAGACTGAATTTAAGAGCTGTACAGTATTACCGAAATCTTTCCGTTGTAACCAAAACAAGGAGTCTGTCATTGTTTTAATTTCACCTAGCATTTGGATCCACAGCTAATATGGGAACTCTCCATCGCCCCACTACCACACTGCAGACATCCTAATGACAAAGGAATCACACTCAATTTTTCAAGGCGTCATCATCATTAAACACGATGAAGCAGCCCAATTAACATTGTCTAAATCAAAATGAAGGGTAGCGTACAACATTTTATGCAAGATGTTAGTTTGTTTTTCATCAACAATCCATTGAAACAGAACAGAGTGAATAATGGGCCACTTCATGCAGCTGAATACTGCAATTCTAGAACAATTAATCAAGGATATTCAGTTGGAGAGTATCATTTAGTTTTTCTGAGTTGATTCTCATTGGATATAATATTATCATCCAGCTGAATACCACAATTTTAGAACAATCAATCAAGACTATTTATTAGGGGAGAATAATTTAGTTTTTCTGAGTTGATTCTCATTGGAAATAATATTTTCATCCAGCTGAATACCACAATAATTCTAGAACAATCAATCAAAACTATTTAAGTGGAGAGTATACTTCAGTTTTTCTGTGATGGTTTTCATTGAAATTAATATTTCTTTCAATTTTTTGCTCGGTTTGATTGTTGACGAAGGTCAGTTGAATGCAGAGACGGGACCGTGGGGCCTTGCAGAGGGTGTCTATGCTGTCTAAATCTGGTTTCCGTTGAGTTGGGAGTCTGGAGCAGGTGCTGGCCACATGCAAATCAGCTCTAAGCCCCTTCCTAGTTAGCAAAAGTGTACGCGGTGCGCGGATGAGCCACGTTTATCCGCTCATTACTTATGCATGCGCGGCGAGATTGATAGCGGCTATGATTATTGCTATCTACCCGATGATTTCAATGATGGTTTCGATGTTGCTTCCTATGATGATGATTATGATGCTGCAATGATGATGATGATGATTGTCGGTGATGACGAAATACGTTCACCAGGTGTGCATCGATGCAGCGGCTAATTATTGTTATGACCACTTCCAGTGAGGTAATTTTATATATATATCACGTGTACTTCCAATTTCATGCCATTGATTATTAGTTGGAGAGTAGGAAAATATTCTGTAACTTGATTTGATTTGAGAGCCTTCACTGTGTATTAAGTCAAAGAAGTTCTTTTTTGTTGGGGCATGAACTAAAATGTCTCATCTGTGGTTATGACAATTGCTATTATTCATCTAGAATAAAGGAGTAATAATGTCAAAGAGAGCTTAAAAGATTGTAAAAAATTCCAATTATGTGATACCAAATACCTTCACGCTAGATCTCAATTATTATGATTTCTATTTGGAAAGGGTTCTGGCGATTTTGGAAATTCAGTGGCTAGATAGGGACCTGTGGCGAAGCGTGGTATACGGTCATCGCCGGGTATATTTCCTACAGGACATATACCCGGGGATGACTGGTTAAGTATACCACGCTTCGCCAGTTTTGATCGAGTACTTGAATATTGTATGAGAAGAATTCTGTAATGAATAATACTTTGGATTGAAGGAAATGATGCTCAACATCAAATTTCAAATCCGTGAGATGAAGCTCTAGGAATTCCCTATCAACAATTAAATTTTGTGACAAATCCATGAGTGGAAGCTCTAGGAATTCCCTACCAACAATTAAATTTTGTGACATCCAAGACTTCCTTTGCAGCACCCTTTATCAATTCCAATAATCTTGCATTCATAAGCGAAAGGGTTATAACACCCTTGTTAATAACTTTTCACACTAATTTGTAAGGGTGTTATTCGGTCAAGTCTTTGAGATCAAAGGGTTGATATCCAGCGAATATATGGATGACACTTACAAAGTAGAAGCAACAGATTGGTGGTATTAATTTAATCCCCATAAAGATATTTCAGACGCAGTATTCTGTATTTGCATGTAAGGCTTCTTATGTGTGGTGTGTCTGTCTTTTGTCAGTCTCTCGAGTACTCGCTCACCCTCTCTCTCTTTCTCTCATGCGCACAGACTCTCTTTCTCTCTTCATCCCTTGTCACAGTGGGGGTTCAGGGCTAATTAGAGCTGAGTGAAGAATTTTTCCATCCGTTCTGCTTTGGGGGCGAGTTAGTAATTAAGGGAGTCAGTAGAGCGCAAAGTATGAGTCTTTCTTCGAAAAGATACTCCCCCCTTCCTTCCCCACAGACACCACCATCTTGGCTGCAAGATTCAAGAGGATGAGCACTGGTAATTAGGAATTATACGCATCACAAAGAGAGCTGAGAAAAGAAATGGAAAAAGAGAGGAAGAAAAATAATTAGCAACTGTTAAGAGGGTGAAGTCAGAAGAACCAAGGTGGCGCGAAAAAGCTGATTACATTGTTTCCCTGTTGCGGATTATACCGAATTTAAAAAGCAAGTTTGCCACCCCTTCAATGACTATTTCATCCCTTATTTCCAACCCTGTACATCCGATTGATTAGGTTTTTCTAATCAGAATGCAAGAATTCTTGGATTAAAAAATTAGTCTATGGATTATGGATTTCTTCTGTTCTTTCCTCAATTTTTCAAGAGATTAAGAGGTTTTGATGACTGATTAGTTTTCTCCAAGTTGAGATGCTCTTAAAGACAGTCAAAATGAGTTTGATGATGGTGACTGTCTTGAGTCTTTATTAGATTTCTGACTTAGATTAGACTGTCCTATGATTCAGTATGAGTCTTTCATACTGAATTGTAATTTGTAAATACAGTATTTTGAATTATCTTGATAGTCAAGATGTAGTTGAAGTTGTTGTAATGAAGTTGTTCGAAGAAGAAAATCTATAATAAGAGTAAAACATGATTTATATTTGCAACATTGATTATACTACAGATGAATGATTCACGGTCAATAGTTCATAATGCAATTGAAGATACTATACAATAATTGAATAAAGAGTTCTCAATTCTATGAAGTTCTGCTTAATTTCTCGTCTGATAAATACAGAATGTAAAGTAATGGATGATTCATCCATCTCATTTTATGCTTGTAATGAATTAGAACATGAAATTCTAGTTAACTGGAATGTCACTGAAAAACCAATCATATTATCTGTGATAGTGGTAAGCAGTTAAAATATAGGTAGTAAGATATGAAGAAAATTATAAATGAAAAGACAAGATGTTGTCAAACCACTGATTTATTAGAAAATCGAGATACCGGTTTCGGTTGTTACACCATCATCAATCTCTGGTAAACTGAAAATTTAACGTACAGAGCAGCAGTATTTATACTAACGGTAAAGCACCGCTATTGGTAGACGCTCTAGCCAATGACCGTGAACGGCTGCCATTGGCCTAGACAAGCTCCTCCCCGATTAGCGTTTCATTCAAACATTACAAAATGGCGATTCAAACAGAAAACACAATTGAAGAACAATAAATAGCTACAATAACCTAAGAAATAAATGAAACAGTATTACGGAAGAATAAGAAAAACAAAGGAATAAACTAATACCGTAATATCTGCCTAACAAATTATGATAAAATGAGATTTGTGGTGTTGTATTGATTGAAATGAATTTGGTCATTCAAACTCAACTTTACTGTTGATCATCTTTTGTTACCCTAGTTATTTCTAGAGCTTCCAGTATGTTGAGAATTCTGCCCTTGTTATTAAAATGTAGAAACTCAACATTCTCCTCGGCCTTGAACTTATGATTATTTGTTATCAAATGTTCAGCAAAGTTTGAATCTCCATTACACTTATTCCAATCCTTTATATGTTCTTTTACCCTGATTTTGAAACTTCTACCAGTTTGACCAACATAGGTCGCATTACAATCCCCACATTTAAGCCTATATACCCCACTTCTATCCCATACATCAATTTTATCTTTACTGTAGCTTGAGTAGCCTGAGTTTACCAGAGATTGATGATGGTGTAACAACCGAAACCGGTATCTCGATTTTCTAATAAATCAGTGGTTTGACAACATCTTGTCTTTTCATTTATTATGGATAACTACCACAATATCACCTTCACAACTACTCAAAGAGTGTATGAAGAAAATCATAGTAATGTGATGAATGTAAACCTTCTTCTTTGGTTGAAAATGCTAGACACCATATTACTTCATACATGCGTTAGATTGGTATTCTAGGAGAATAATCTAGCACCAAAAGAATATAAAATATAAATAAATTTAAATTTTCATTCACTTTCCATTCAAAAGAATAATCTAGCACCAAAAAAATGTATAAAATAAATGAATTCAAATTTTCATCCACTCTCGATTCCATGAAGATTTTTTACTTTTATTTTGACCACGTGTTCCCTTTTCAGAGCAGTATCTCTCGAGCACCAAACAACCATTAACTTGCCGTAGGAATCAGCCGTAAGTGGAAGTGAGGGGGCACTGAACAAGCTCGCCTGTGCTCCGAATGTGTTTATTACATAAGTTATGGACTCAGAATGAAGATTTTTATCATCACGCCACTTCGTTAGCTGAAGAAATGTTCCGAGGAAGATGCTGCTACTTCAGAAGCTACGCTAGTCAGACCAGGCCCAGAGAGAATAGAAGTAAAATCTATCTCTCTTTCTATACTCTCTGACCAGGCCAGGCCAGGCCAACTACACATCTGTGGGACTAATAACATTTTAAGAGGTTAATACCAGTAGCTGACGGGTGCATGTTGATAGCGATGATTACAGTCAGGATGATGAAGATGATGATGCTGATGAGGATGCTCCTGCTGATACTACTGCTTCTTCTGCTGCTGCTGCTGTAGCTCTTTCTGCTGCCACTACTGCTGCTGATTTTGATGATGTTGATGGTAGTGATTTCTGGACCAAAGAACTTCTCTTCAGGTTTACATCCCACTTGTCCTTAAACTGAACATGCGGTTCATGACGGTTCTTTTCAATGTTAATTCTGTATCTTCACTCACACTTTTTCATCTCTTCATCTTTTTTTCTCTCCAATCCTTCTGCCTGTTCCAGAACTGAAGATGCATCCCTACTCTCACGCGATCCTCTTTAGATATAGTAAGTTACATCAAAGACAATTAGAATACTTATATACTAATATTAGAATACTAATAGTTTCTTATCGTCTTGTCTTTCTCAATTACTTGGTTATTCATGAATAACAATACTCCTGAATAACAATATGAACATGACGGAATATGAGTAAAAGTGTGTGTACACGATCAAATTGTTCATAAAATTGAGATGCTTTAAATCTTCTTCAATACTTGACAAGACTTAAAAGGAATTTAAACACACTTCAAAAGTCTTGCCAAATCTTGTCCAAGATCTAAGACACAACTTCGAGGGTCGACTGAAAGACTTTTCATAATTTTTGAAGTAAAATATTACGAAGTCTTGTCAAATATTGAAAAATTTAAGACTGTTTTACTAAATAGTTCGAAATTTTGAATGAAATCTAGATTGTTTAAAACGCCTCAAGGAATTAATGAGATAAGATGAGGATAATTCAATGTTGATATTTCTTTATTATCGAACAAAAAATCCATTCATTGAAAGATTAATCAATTTATCGAATAATCTCCTCATTCAGCTTTAATCTCTATAAAAGGCACAATCTTTTTATTTAATTAACGTATTAACCACATTATTCAACTACTCAATACTGTCTATCAGAGAACCGGCTTATGTCAATCATTATAGGTATTTTGGTTTCAATTAACAGTTCTCAGAACTCTGCACCATGCTCTCTGAAATCCACAGGAAGTTGAAAAAGTCTGCAGTCAACAGACGTCGACCGCTGCATTGGATCAAATCGACTGTTGAAGTATTCCAGGCTCCTCTCAACCAAACATGGTAACAAGATCGTAAATTGACAGTTTTTTCCACGCGAGCGAATTGCGTTACAGGTAACAGCTTTATAAATATATTTGTGAGTGTATACTGCAAATAAGGTAACAGCTTTTCCGGTGTAGATGCAGATGCATTTTTAACGAGCTGCATTTCTTCGTCATTAAACGAATTAAGAATGTTTTATCTAGATGGCTTCAGTCTGGACAGGGGGTTCTGTCGCACTTTTTTATAGGCACTATCTGATTCGTTTTCGAGAAAATAAAAATGTATTTTTCTTCTGGTAACGTTGCCGGTAGCTGCAGTAAGATATCAGTCTCTAATTGGATTCTCAGATTGGATTACCAACACCGAACTAAATTACTCTTATAAAATGTGAGTTTAACTTCATGTTGTGTTAAGACGTGGTAGGCTAGTTTTTTGTACTAGTTTTGTGTTTGCATCGTCAAGCTGGATTGGTGTATAGATTTAATTTCTCAATAATTAATTGAACTAAATTCCTAATTAATAACGCTATATAATACTCTGAAGACTTCCGCTACTGCGAATATTGACAACAGAACAATAGCTAGTAAGGAAATTCGATGAATCCTGCTGTACAAAAAACTTTTGCCCGGGCGGGAATCGAACCCAGCACCTCTTATTTGCCGGACAATTGGCCTTAATTCAATTTAACTTGATTTAATTAAGTGACAGAATCAAATTCTCTTTTTGATCAATGATTATGATTATTTTTAAATCTGATTCCATATTCTTTCTTCAGAAAGAGTAGGTTATATATCTCATTCAAAACAAATCATAGATAGATTATTATGAAGTCTTTAGTAAATATTGAACACTAATATTCAAAAAATATAATCATCACATTAATTTCTAATTTTAAAATAGTTTAATTTACATTCTAAACTATACTTCCAAATTTTGGGGGAAACTTGTTTTTTACAATTTTACAAGTTTAATTCAACAACGTTTTTGTACATTTTCAGTAGTTTAACATGAGTAGTATTACATGTTTACTGAATAAATGTTTTTACTAAATTGTTATTGGATGATGTATTACTGAATTCTGCAGTTCATTTTGAATACTGACATTCATTTACTGAAAAATGTATAAGAAACTCTGTTCATCTGGATTTTGTTATAAAATATATACTATAATATATATTTTTCAAATTATATTCAATCGATTCCAAGAGGCACCTAAATTAAAAAGTGGTACAATTACGAGAGATTCTGAAACTTCTCATTGTCTTGTCAAAATCAAAGTAAAATATTGATGACTCGTCAACTCTTCCGTGTTTCCATTATCCGAATCAAATCAGTAGTGAACAGTAACCCTTTAACCGTTCCGTTACAGGAAACATGGGCGTAAATTTGGCACACCCAATTTAATCAAGATAAAAAGCCGAAACGTTTTTTTCCGAAATCAGCAAACAATAGACATTAGCGAAAGAGTATTACACACCATTTGATGCGACCGGTACACCACAAATTTATATTTGTGTTATTAGTAAGTTATGTTTGCTAATGTTACATGAATGGGTTGTGTGGTATATAAAGAAAAATAATAGAAAACCTTTCACCCGTTAAACTAAGTGAATTAGGAGTTGTCAACAATGGGAAAAGAGGGGTGGATAACAGTAATAGGGGTAGCTTGTTACACAGTACCATTTATTGTCACCCATAATAAGTAACATAGTACTGAACCAGCTTCCTAATTCCTTTTTTCACAAACTGTAAATATTGTTGGTCAGGTAAGTTCTCTGAGGGGTTGACATACACCTGTTAGTTGTACACCAGAAATTTCTAAAGCACCCCAGGGTTTTGCTTTATCTGATCTCAGAAAGCGTCTATTGTTGGTAACCACACAAAGCTTCAGATTAGTTTTTCACTACGAATGGAACCTTGTTTGATCACGGTAATCTTGAAATCTCTTTTTCTAAGCCTTCTGTTGGTGTATCGATAGTAAAGAATTGCCAAATTGAAATATAAATTATTTCCACAATTATGATTTACAGATAGGTCCTACCTACATTGATTGGTTTCTATTGGAATAAAATCTGTTAAATTCAACTTATTACGTAGTTTCTTTCTCACTCTCACTCACTACCTCTTTCGGACCTACATTCGGTTTTCTCTTTCTCAACTGTTTATATTGAAAGGTTGCAATTGGGCTCAACGGTATTCTTTTAAATGGTATTCTGGTTGAGAGGTTTCATTTATTTTGAGAATATAATTTAGTTAAAATGTATATTTATATTGCTAAACTAGTGTTTCAAGTTTTAGTTATTAACTTTCTGTGTAGTTATTTTCTGTATCGAAAGTTCTTTTCCGAGGATAAAGAATAATCGACTTATCAAATTAACAAGTCCTTAGAATCGGATTTTCTGTTAGGTCTCAATTTTTTAATTTTATTGTTTGTTCACGATTTAGGGTAAATAGAATTTTATTATCAAGAGAATAATAAAATCATCAAAATTCAATCAGTTTCAATATAAATTTCTACGATATTTTGTTTTGTGTTTTTTATCAACTGCAGGTTTTATGTACAGGTTTTATGTATTTAATCTTATACTCGTTATTTTCCATCATGGTTTTGAATTTAATTCAAATTTTACAGGTTTTTTATTTTAGGTTGTTATCTCAGATTTCACGGTGAACATTTTTGATCATAATTTGTGGTGACACGGTATCAATAGCTGCCAGCAATAAATAAATAATCGATCAATCAAATTGACTGTGAGAAAATCAGAAACAACAAAATGCATCAATACAATCAACGCGGCTCATCCACTATTCACCCCATCACTTGAAAACTTCCAATCAAATCAGCATGCATGTTATTAGAGGCTATGGGAACACCAAACTAAATATAACAGGTGTTGGTTACAATGGATCTCCTATGTGACCAAATCTTCAGCACTTGAACGACAAAAAATCTCCATTAATAGTTGATAGGAAAGATCACAATAAGCTTCCTGATTTAACTACGCGAAAATCATTAATATTGAATGGTGTTCATTGTATAACTACCCTTCCTGACTGAGCCTACTCCTTATTACCAGACTTCCGCTCTGTTAATATCCGGATAGCTCTAGTCGATAATTACCAGGTATTGTAATGGAGAAATTAAGGTGCTTTTGTGTACAAACATAGTAGGCTATTCAAATCAGGTGGTCTTGATTGTTGGATTAGTAGGGGGGGAAATGTTTCTAAAGTCAACACTGTATTGGATTCTTCACTAGTCACTAAAATGACGCCTAGAAAAAATTCGAACATTAGGATCATTATGTTGGGTTGCACCAACCGGGATCAACTACTTTTAATCAGCTTATCCCATTTGATTAACAATGTGTTGATCCTGGATCAAAATTGGTGCAACCCAATATAAAATGGAATGAACCACATGAATTTTAAACAAGGAGAAATAGTTCTAACTAGTACAGTTTTAAATAGAGACTATCTCTTGGTGATAAGGGGTAAAGAAACTAGCCATAGAACGCAGAAAAGAAAGCAGAACTAGCCATACTTCATAAGCTTAATATTGATTTATTAATATTATTAGTATAATATTTTATTCACATCGATGATTGTGTTATCGAATTTTCGGTTTATTTCCTGGAAAAAATCCAAAATATTTTATTAGTTCACAATAATTCACAAAATTCACTAAGAGCATGAACAAAAGCAAGAACATTTTTCATCTTCATCAAGCAGCATTTCTTGGGACCTCATTGTTTGAACTCTGGTTCAATATGACTTAATAATATTGAAGACATTATTGACAATAAATTGGAGAATTATTCAATTTCCTAAACGTTTCCTCACCTCCATAAGTTATCATCTACACTTCACCATCTCTATAATATCAACATACAAAAATTAAATTGTTCATTACTTCAAACAAGAAATGGATGTGGAATTATTCACAATCAAGGGGATTTAATCGCTATAATTTTCTTATGCCCGGTTTTTCAGTCGCTCAATAGACAGTTTATGGATCCAATAGCACTATTGAATCAATAACCATGTGTTTTCAAATGCAAAAAAAAGTTATTGATTCAATAAGTTTATTGAACGACTGAAAAACCGGGCATTAATGTTATATTATATTATTTTTCCTATTATATTATTTAATGTTTGATATTGGAATTGCAATTATACTGCCCATGAATAATATTAAGTTTTTCTCTGTAATCAGTGAATATGGATCATCAAGCTCCTGAAGCCCTGCAACTAAAAGGGCTGTGTAGCATTCATTATACCACAGAAAATCGTACTGTCACAAGATTTATGAAGCCAAACTATACGTTCCCAGAGTCAGTCGATCCTCGGATAATAATTATTTCAAACCATATCGAGACGAGCAAAACCACTCTTCTCCCAGAATCGTCATTTCGTGTCTGCTATCTACCAGTCATAAAAATGCACGTGCAACAAACATATTTCCGGAAAACATTAGAGAGCATCAGTCCACTATATTACTGCAGGGAAACACCTTCGAAGGAAATTATTTCATTATAACCAACACCCGTAGTCTAGAACCACATCGTGTTATAGCAGGATTATTTTAACTTGTCATAAAACAGCTGATTTAACGTCAGTAAACGAGCGTACATCAATCAGCTGTTTTCTGACAATTTAAAATAATCCTGCTGTACATTAATCTGTTTCGTTAATTCGAGTTTCTTGTAGGCGTTCCGCTCTGTTACGATTGGCCACAGGGGGTGGTGCGACCAGAAATCATCCCCTTTAATGTTCTTGTTCTCACGATTCCACCCCTAGCCAACTATGACAATGACCGTGATCTCATTAATTAATAGACGCGTGTAATGAATAGTGGGTTACGTTAATAGAGTGTGCACCTACGTTAAAGTGAACCTCGGGATATTAATCATTTATCACTTTCGGATAAACCTTATACCAACTTCATAGCAGCTAATGATAGCTTTTTAACGAAACATACAATTTTCGACTCACATAATGGCGTGATTTTGAATTGATGAGTTAAAATGCATTTATTCACTACTTTCACTATTTTCAAGTTCACTATTTTATGGAATTATTCGAAATTGTACTTCCAAAGATTGTGAAAAATGAAATAGCAATCATTTCCAAGTCATATAATACAGGAAATAAAATCAGTAGAGTTGATGTTCATATTGTGAAATCTATCCATAATTAGAACAAAGAATCAATTTTTCGAATTTCTTTCTATTAATTTACACTGTTACATCAGCTCAAATTTCACTTTATTAATTTACACTTGTGTTACAGCAACTTGATTTACTGTAACTCAAGTGCAAATTAATAAAGTGAAATTTGACAAAATCGTTTCTTTGTTCTAACTAAATCATACAGAAAATTTCATCATTTGCGTCATCTCTGTGTAAAAAATGCAAATTTACCAACTCTAACTACAGTATAACTTTTTTTCAAACACATAATATTCATTCACTCACGATCCAAAACGCAGATTCGAATCATTTTAGTCAATGTGTCAGAATATTAAGATTTCGTGACAGTGTTGAATTTCTCAATTTTGCTTCCTTTTATTACTAGTTAGTTACCAGAACATTTTTCCAACTGACAGGTCTTATTGAACCAGAAAAACTTGGTGCTTCAATATTTGAGCAGTGTCTCTACTAATTCCCCCCAATGCCTTATAATTTGTCATCGATCAGTCTTGTCTACAGTATCGTACGACTTTTCCGAAATTAATGTCACCGATTATCCCCCTATCCGTAAAATGGAATGTTAGAAAACTCTCCAGCAATTTTCCTCTTTTTTCATCTGCGATGACTTGAGAGACAAATTATTCAACAATCTTTCGAAATAATTACATACCGTACTGCTTTTTCAGCAGACGTCTCGCAGATAATATGCAACCGCAATATGGGGCCAATCACACAATTATTGCTCGAAAATGATTTTTGTTTTTAACACGCCCCGATCTGAATAATTCAAATCAAGATTGGTTGGGCTGGAATATTTGGCTAAGGAGTGTTCCATTTTTCCTACTATAACAAAACAATGATTGCTTTTCTCCTAGTGATCTGAAGATTCCAGTTATTATTAAATGTTCTCTATATATAGTTTATATCAGTTTAAATTTTTATTTTCAAATAATTTGAATGTCTATAAGAAATAAGAGTAAAAATTTCATGATTAGTCCAAGTGACTAGTTTTAATAAAATAACTGAAAAAAATAATAATTTGAATGTAAGAGAGAAACAATCCTTTTAACCGTTCGACTTACAGGAGAAGGACAGATTTCAGAAGCACCATTGTAGTTGCATAATACAAATAAAAGTATCTGGTTGTAAACAAATTAGAATGTCACTTCAACAGCTCTTTATCCAAGCTAAAAGTTCATTATTTGAAACACTTATAAGTTTTCTGACCTTTCTAAAGGAACTGTGTTAAGTTTACTCTCTACAATGTATAAACAACAGTAACCTTCAGCAAACGAATATTTCGTTTTCTACACCATCTAGATTACTATAAAGCAAAAGCAATTAGTACAAGATGTAGGATAAAAGAGTTTTCATGTATTACCAGCTTTACGGAGATTCGTTAACGCATAATCGTAGAATTCCGCTCGCTAGAGATTCCAAAGATAAAAGAGCTCAAGGCGAAGTTAACATTTCCGACATTCAACCGCTTTTTATAAGAGACTCACATTATGTCACATGTTGCGGGCAAAATCCGAATAACTCTGGGCACATGCTACCTGAGGCTTGACAAGAATTTGTATTTAGATATAATAATAATTATCATCCAGGGATTTTGTGTAATTGGCTAATGTTTCGTGGAAACTCGTATCCTGTTTTGAAGGTTACTTAAACAATCTTTTGTAATACTCACATACTCTGGTATCACATATTTTTCTAATATTTTACACAAAATCTCAATCTATTCCAGTGAATGTCTTCTCAGTTGATTGCATTTGAATGTTTGTTTTTTCAAGCCCCTTTGATTGGTTCGAAATCTTCTTTCATTATTTAGTAGCTGTTTTAATCAAATTGAGAATTATTAATTTTTATTACAGCTTTTATACATGCCACCTTTCTATTTCCAAGTACGTCATGAGTATTTTCATTAATATTATCACAATAAATGACTTTCACTTTCATGTAGCGGATGTTCCTCATAAGATGATGGAAAATAGAAGGGACCAAGTGCATGTTTTCACCCAGTTAGGTACTCAAAAAAGAGGTGTTCAACCACACGATGCGTTTCGGGCATTCAGAAAAACGATCACGCAAAATCCAGTGTTGGCGGAATAGGAAAGGAGAAGGAGAAGAATAAGATGGTGAATGATAGAATGAATAACAAGAAGAATAAGATTAAGAGAAGAGAAGACAAAGAAGAAAGAAGAGGAAAAGAAGAGGGGAAAAGTAGAAAGAGGAGCAAGAGTAGAAGAGGAAGAAGAAGAAGAAGAAGAAGAAGAAGAAGAAGAAGAAGAAGAAAGAATAAGAAAAAGAAGAAGAAGAAGAAGAAGAAAAGAAGAAGAAGAAGAAGAAGAAGAAGAAGAAGAAGAAGAAGAAGAAGAAGAAGAAGAAGAAGAAGAAGAAGAAAAGAAGAAGAAGAAGAAGAAGAAGGAAGATGAAGAAGATGAAGAAGAAGAAGAAACCAAGAGAGTGTGAAGATACAAGTATTGAGAGGTACAAGCGTGAAATGATCACCTGGAAAACTTTCATGTAGCGAATGTTCCTCATAAGATGATGGAAAATAGGAGGGACCAAGTGCATGTTTTCACCCAGTTAGGTACTCAAAAAAGAGGTGTTCAACTACACGATGCGTTTCGGGCATTGAGAAAAACGATCACGCAAAATCAAGTGTTTGCGGAATAGGAAAGGAGAAGGAGAAGAATAAGATGGAGAATGATAGGAAGAATAACAAGGAAAATAGGGCGAAGGAGAAGAGAAAGAAGAAAAAGGAGGGAAAAGAAGAGGGAGAGGAAAAGTAGAAAGAGGAGCAAGAGTAGAAGAAGAAGAAGAAGAAGAAGAAGAAGAAGAAGAAGAAGAAGAAGAAGAAGAAGAAGGAGGAGAAGAAGAAGAAGAAGAAGGAGAAGAAGAAGAAGATAAATAGAAAAAGAAGCAAGGAGAAGGAGCAGGAGCAGGAGGAGAAGAAGGAGAAGACGAGAATCACACAGAAAAAGGGGAAGAAGAGGAAAAGAAAGAGTTTCCCTTTTAGGCGAATCGCTCATCCCAATTTACGAGAGACGTAAATCAGGTATTCATGGAAGTAAAGCAGTAGTAGCATCAGATGAGTTTAGAAAGGCCTTGATCGAGTTGAAGCCATTAACCGGAAGCTGTCCAAAGGGAAGCGATTTTATGACGTCCATCAAGGGAAAGAGGAAGAGGAAAAATAAGAAGAAGAAGCAGAGGGCATGTTATGCTTGCCCTTTAGTAGGCGGTACAGCCCAGAAGAAATAGGGTTAAAGACACTGCGTTATAAAGTGCATGGGAGCTGGCACTATTTGATCCCTGTAGGGAAACTGGGCATTGGACAGCATTTTCGGCTGCAAGACCGTATTTCTTCTCTGGCGCCTTGCACGCTCGTAAAATCTCAAGACGCTGAGTGGATTTTCAGCTGATAGCCAGAAGTGTGCGTGATGTCTTATCTGCTTTTGCACCTGTTGAATTATATGGTGATGTAAATGAGTGATTTGATGGTGGTGCACCACGACCAGAGCTTGTTTCTTGTGATTTGTACTCATTTTCGGGCAAATATTGACATGTGATGTGTAAGAAATTCTTTATAGCACCCGTAAAACGGAGAAAGTATCTTCACTCATGGTCGATATTCAGTAGATTCATAGTTCTTTTTTTTGTCTTCAAAGCTACTGGAAAAATGGTCCCACATCCACTTACGCCTTGTTTACATATTGTCACTAGCATATCAAATGGAAACTTGCCAGTGCTTGATGTATGAATTTTTAGGTGCGGTAACGCTAATTTATTCTTATAACTGGTATTGGAGTATTATGATATTATAACATTTTTGTAATCAATATTGAATTGATTATTCATGTATTCTTGAAAATAATTCGACTGGAAACCACAACAGTCGACTTAATCGTTGAAATTTATGAATTACCGACTAAATCCAATAAATAACTAAATTTATGAATTTACTATTTGAATAATAAATTTATTCAAATTTATGAATTTATAGACTATTAGTCGTAGTAAACTACTTATTTGTGACAATTTATCAATAATAATTCATACGAGTAAATGTAATTGATAATACCATAATACTTCAATAACACTTCGATTACAACAACACGATTTCATTAATAATAATAAATGAACGTTCCAAAACCTTGAAGTTTAGAAATTTAGCACTGGCAACTTTTGACTGACCAGCTAGTCGACTGGAAACGTGTAAACAAGGCATTACAGTATGAGAATACTGCAAAGTAAATTAGTAAATTGACTCCTTTTTGAGTTTACAATCATTATAATTGTCTATTATAAGTGCTGATTTTCCGTTGAACAGAGTTCTCGATTCCCAGCCTGATATATCAGTGACTCCTCAACGTGGGAATAGTGTGAGCCAGCTAATCTTAATAAAAAAACAATTTGACAACTGACACTCATCCACGTCTGACTTTGGTGTTAATAAGCAACCAAACGTTAACGCATTACATTAGTCCAATGAAACATTTAACAAAGTTATTGATGAAGCATTGAAGGAGCCTCAGCTGTGAAGTTGAAGGGTAGGTGAAAAGACTGACAACCCACCGAACTGGAAAACAGACCTTCTCTTACCCACGGCTACCTTTCAGCGCTGGCATTACCATTCTTTTTCCATTATTGCTGTTTATTATACCCATTGTCACTGTGGTAAAGACCACATTCATTTCTTTCACTGAAAAAATTCTACATCCATTCAGCACATATCTACCCCTCATTCACAAATGACTAGAGCGTATATTTTTCAAGAAATCAATTGAGCGGCATAATAACCCCTTTCATAAACGCAACCCTAATCGACCACACTATCATTGGATTTTTATTAATTTTTTCTCAACTCCGGGTTCAGTTTCTACTTGTGAGACAGATGAGTGTGACAAAATATTTGCGTTTCAAAGCCACTCAAGAATGTCAACGAGTTGGCAGTTGTATAATGTGGGCAATAAGTCACCTTAAATGAAATTCTATTTCTTTAGTGATTTGTTCGATGCTCATATAGCTTATAAGGGAGCTTTGGCAAAGCTGTGCCATGTGGCGGAGCCTTTAAATTTCTCCCAAATTTTAAAGAATTGTTCCAGAAGATATGCTGAGTGAATGAATAATGATAATAATGGTAATTTCCATGATAGAGGTCCAATTTCGATGGATTATAACGTCATAACTTATAACTCTCATGATTGAGTTTGAGGAATTGAGGTTGCTGGTGTTTATTGAATCAAAGCATAAATGTGTGATATTTTCAATCATTCTGTGAAAGTAGAATATTGAAGCATTTTTCCAATTCTATTTATGATTGAATTGAGTTTCTAATGTATTTGAAAGTTATATCTTATTCAAATATCACTCTATATTATCTCTTGTGGCCTTCAGATGAAATGAATCAAAATGAAAAATATTTTCAATGTTCCCAGAGTTCCATCTTTCAAGCTCTCTAAGTTAAAATTTTGTAGTCAAATGGCGCAGGATTATTCAAGTAATTCCTCTTTCAACATAATCAACATAGGCTGAATCAATGAGAGAATGGGGAGCGCTCGATATCGATGAATTCTATCTAACTATAGAAAATGCAATGACAAAAATATGTTTTCCTCTGCTTTTTGTAATCACTTGACCATTCTGCGTGGGAAAATGTTAAAAATTATTTCACAATAATCACAGAATTCAGAAGAGGAAATTGGGAAGATTTCGCATGCAACCTGACATGCAAGTCATTCATATCCTCTCATAACATCCTTCCATTCAATCTCTCCTGCTCAGGAAATGACGATTTCTCAATTATTGTCCAAAACCCTGAGAGATTCGTGACAGACACAGTCATCACTTCTATGTTAATCAACACATAATAGAGTAGTTAAGAACCGATTCGGTTACAGATTTTATGTTTATTTCGAATCATTACTGTCATTATCCCCTATCAGCTTATGATATAATTTGATGGCTGCTATAACCTTCATTGATATGATGGCCTCACCAGTGTTGTGTGTTTTAGAGGTGGCAAGTGTTTATGGTTGGATATGGTCGGTTACCCTAACAACCAGTGATTATCTAGACTAGATTCTCGCCTAATATGATACTGGTCATCCTCCAATGCTTACCACACTAACAGCTAGCCTGTATTACCACTATGCTATATGGGTTAACTTTGAAGGGAGTTAGTACAGTATCAAATACTGTTTTCATAAGCCAATAGTGGATTTAGTTGAGGCTTATTACTACGCTGGAAATATTTAACCAATTTCAATTCACAAAATCGGTTATGAGGTTCAGAATTGAAGGATGTTACAAAGAAAAATATCAATTCAATGTTTTTAGATGAATTCTTCTAGAATAACAAACAATTTTTATTATACTAATGTCAGACAATTTTACCAATAGTGTGAATATCGGTTGACTCGTTAAAAACACTGCAAAAAAAACAAAACAAAGAATATTCTTTGTTCTTCATTGATTTAGAGCTTCACAATAAATATCTCCACAATTGAATTCAGGTGATTTCAATACTGTAACATATTTTATGGTAAAGTTTCAAGGAAAAACTGTCAAAATGCAATGAAAATGTCAAAATTTACTAATATTCGTAGAGGTGGTTTTGACTTGGAATCTCTTCAAATTTAAATAAGTGACTGAAATTTTTTCTTTAGTGAAATTTGATTCCGATTTTATTTGGTGAACTATGAGTAACACTTCACGTTCTTACTTCTGGAGTCAAGTCACTTATTTATATGTAAGAAATAAGTTGGTTAACAACTTAATATATGTAGGCCTAGGTAAGTACCATATACTATAGTACCAATACTACTAATACTTATAGTACCAAACTACTTATAGTTCTCTATCATTTTTACCTATAGAACCTACAGCTATCTATCAATAACTTACCAATGATAAATTACTTATAACTCTACTATCTTATTAGTCAAGTTATGATTGGAAAACAAATGAAACTGTAGAGGAATTCATATCCACGAATGAATATCATGAACGCTCAAGAAGTCTTCTCAGTAATCTCTTGGCAGAATCGAATCATCTTGAAAGCCTCAGCATATAAACAACAAAGCCGGGGCTAAGGAAACTGTCTACTGTCTAAGGAAACTGTCTAATGCCTGAGGAAACTGTCTAATCTAGCAAATAACTCGATACGCGTTCATACAGGATGCAGTTGCTTGGGCTTTTCTCGAAGAAAAGCTGAAGCTCGGGAAATCCTTTGGGGAAAATGCAAGCAGAACAATAAGGATGAGTAGTACGGTATACCGTGGTAATGCGACCTTAGTCGCTTCCATATAAACAAACACACCCCACTTTTCAGACAACCATATGAGTCGCAAACGAACATTTGTATGTAGACGTGACGATGGTCCTTCTCAGACAGGCGGGAATTGAACTGAACGTCTTGGCCAAATTGAAATTTCTATCGTTGAAACTTCCCTGGGGCCTAACTGAGCAGATGCCTTTCTATCTTATTGAATAGATTACACGGGCGCAGAAAGGGAGTCTCATCGCCCGTCGAGTTGATCCTCAAATCGCGGAAGGTATAAATTTATCGGAATGCTCTCAGTAGACTATTTAGCTGAACTTCCTTGCGAGAATAATGCTACCTCGTGTGAGGATGTGCATTGCTTTCACTTTCACGTTGAGACTTGCTTGAAATGGGTTGTTAACTTGAATACCTGATTGGGTTAATCGATTAGATTGAATATTGTTTATTGAATTCGCATCTTTAGATTCTAGGTGATGATAGAATAAAAGGTGATTAAATTGATGATAGTAGGCCACTATGCATCATCTTTATTTAAACTAAGTTCAACTAAACGAAACTGAAACTCATTTAACCCTAGAAGGGTATTGTACATAAAATTGACATGTGAAGGGTATTAAGCTATTTCCATACTTTTCGCCCACTGTATACATATATATTTTTTTACTCAAAGATACATGTATAGTATGCAAACGGTATTTATACAATAGGTATTTTCTCAATTATATGACTAAGAAAAATAAATTATAAATACAATGAGATTGGAAGGAATTTTCCATTACACAAGTGAACGAAATTTTCAGATACATCACAAAATGAACGTTAAGAATCACACCATGTATGACAATAACATATATTTGAATCCGGAAACACAAACTTTGACAGGCACATTCATTTGTACCTATTGCTTTAGGTTTTTTAAAAATTAGGATAATTTTTTTTTGGTAGAGATAGTAAGTATTCAAGGGTAGATCTATCATTGATATACACTGTTATTATAGTCTACGTCTACGGTACTAACACAGATATTCAATTGGGTCTAACCATTACATGACTTTTTGTTATCACACTAGTGATATGACTAAAGCCATAGTTTCGCTAAATTTCAAATTACAGTAGTTGAAACAGAGCATGAAAGTGATTATCCGATATTATTACAAATTCAGCGAAATCCAATTGTAGTAAAGATACAAAACATAGTTTTCAAAAGATAACTATAGGATTGTTTCAATAATTTTCTATGGTTCTAGGAAGTTGAAGTTCATTTTGAAGCTTAGAAATCTTATTAGGTGACTAATTTTACAAATAGTCTCTTTCTTAGTCCTTCCTTCTCTTTCTGTTACTCACTCTTTCTCTCCTGAGTTTCTCTTTCTACCGGCGACTACCGAAATAATTAAGCTGGCATCTGGCGTCAAAGCAAATAGTAATCATTTTTCTGTTTGCTAGGTGTAGAAAGAGTTCACGGCCATAGATTAAGGCACAATTCTCAGTCATTAGTCATGCCGAAAAGTGTGATGTCATTGCAAACGACAATAATAATAATTATAGGCTGCCTCTTTGCCTTGAGGCTTGTGTATCAGGTTGTTGGAAAGTATAAGACGCATGTCGACTAATTATCCTGAACTTGGATGGACAAATTAATGTCAACTACAACGATAAATCATATTGATTTGTAGGTATTGCTTTAATTGGATGAGCAATCAGAAGTTCAATTTCCACGAGTTTATCTCCATTTCCTAAACATTCTAAGTTCTCATATCTATGATGAATCATAAGTTACATTTGGATTCGTTTATATTCATATGAAGACATTTGTTCACTGTTGATGAACATAATGCAACAAACTAGGGGTTCACGAACGTCATTGGGATTTAGGACATTGAGATTCAGGGATTTTGTAATATATCATACAATCCAGCAACTATACATTAAAATTTTTCAATCTTAGCTTATGCTGATAAAATCCGAAATATTCTCCGATCTAGAATTCTAAATAAAAACATTATTTTGTTTTGGAACTTTACTATTTGACAATCGAAAATTATTAACGGATGAGGATCTCACTAATTATTGAGAACCATTATTAAAATCTCAGGTAAATCATTATCGTGAGAGTACAAATAGTCAAGAAAGCCATGAATGGCATTTTATGAGCAATGGAAGAGGTTCCATGATTTTCATTCTAGTGACACATCAGATGACTATCGATCTGTAATTAAGTTATCAGATATAAGTTTTCCTAATGAACTGATTTGATTGGACAGCCTTAATCGAGAAGATTGCATTTGGGAGATTCATAGAAAGTGGTGGTTGAAATCGCTAAATAAGCGGTCTTTACTTACATCTCACATCATCACTCTTCCCATTACCCACGCACAAGCCTAAATCTTATGTGGCATCATCCTAAATAAAGAAGAAGTTATTGACACAAGCCCACGCACATCATCACCCTCCCCATACCCCCACGCACAAGCCTAGTGCTCATGTGGTCATCACCCTAAAAAAAGAAAAAGTTCTTCAATATTGAAGATTATTTCTTTTTTCCTATATGCCTATTAAAAGTGATTCAACAAACGGATGGTTGAACCACAGACAACATAGTATAGTTAGTCTATGATTGAACAATGTGAAACATTTAAACATGATTCAATGAACTGATAGATGAAAGATGTGAAACTCTTGAACACTTCAGAATGCCTGTACTAGTGTGTTGGGGTAAAATGATTACCAGACAATAAATTATTCAATCTTTCAAAGTGATATCGTTATATCCGATTTCGACACGTCTGAGCCACCTGGCCACTTCGTCACGGAGACCGATTATGGCGAACATCGATTTTGTATGAAGTTTCAATATGCGGTCGGCACTCCCTCGGCTCCCAAGTTTTTTCAACAACTGAAGAGTGCTTAGACGATGTAATCAAAACCTCGTGAAAATCTCGGTTATACCGGTTGTTGTCCATACACGTACCGTGAAGATGATACCTACTAACAGTAGGCCTACTTTGGGTGATACATGATATTGTCTATAGATATAATGAGGATACAAGATGCTAAAGATAGGATAGTGTGATTGTGTATAAAGTATAAACTATATGGGTATATAGTATATTATCTGGGTATAGGTACAGTACTTTTGAAAGTGTTTCGACAACCTGGACGGAGCGAGTGTATACTGCTCTAGTGAGTAGTTGCTAGTTGAGCGATAAACGTAAATGATACCGATCCTTTTTTCTGAATGCATCCACAGTTGAGAAATTTCGAGAGTCCTTGATCTGTTCATGGATGAAGTGTGAGGGGAAATCCGACCAATCACATTACGTCTGGCCACCTGTCTGGTTAATACCCCCTCCCCCTGCCTATATCATCCACCCACGTATGGTATTGGGTCATCGAATTTTGTTTAGATGATTCAGAATGAAACCTTTTCATACTGCTAAACCATAGTCTGCTAGCTATCATAAAATAATGAAGCATGTACATAACATGATCAATAGTGTGTTGTACTAGTATACACTAGTAATAGTAGTAACTAGTAGTAAATAGTAGTAATAGTAGTATACTAGTAACTAGTATACACTAGTAATACTGTGTTTATACCTGTATACTTGCATTATCGTACATTTTTACCCATTCATAAATATTGAGAACTAGCTGTATAGACTATAGACAATTTGAAACAGGTGAGAGATTGGTTTTGGTAAAATTTGTATTGAACATCAAATTGTATTATTGTCATTTTTGTATGATTTGCTTGAAGAAATAAAGTTCATTATTTAATTTCATTGTATACAACAATATTGTATAAATGTTTTAAAAAGTTTGTAATCAATGTTGTATTCCGATTCCGAGCTAATGCAAAACCCCTGAAATTATTCTATCTAACACTGGTTTATATGTTTGTATTGTAACAAATTTATGAATTCTTTAAAATCGCTTCTCGGCTAGTTTCCTAGGACCAAAGTACGAAAGTTAGTAAATCTAAGATGAGGAACTCCATAATATAATTATGGATTAGTGATTCATATTTCATCTGAAATTAATAATTGTATTTTTTTAAAGAGCTGTAACATTGTTTATTACTCCAAAAACATTAGTTTTGGAGTTACATTAAACATTGGTTTCACCTTCTGAAACTGAACATTGCATTCCGTGTATTCTTATTTGGTTATTTCCTATAGGAAATATACCCGGCGATGAACAAATAAGTATACCACGCTTCGCCACTAATTACATTTTTGTATTATTTCTTGCAATACTACATAGAAGTAGACGAGAACAAACGCTTTTTCAAATACAACGCATCGTATTCCGTGTAAATCCTTGTTAGCATCTCGATTGCTACCGAAATAAAAAACAACCCTTCACTCAGCCAGTCAATTCAGTTGAGACTCTCTATCTCGCTCCACAAGACTATAAAAAGGAACAAAACAAATTACCTTTGGCGTTTGTAAAGAGAATGAGACCTATAAAAACTACCTCTCAGTCTGCGCTTTCTGTTCTGTTTTTTATTAACAATCACTAGGGTCGGCTACAATTTGGGGATTCTTTTTTCTCGAGAAGCGGGTCTGATTTGCATGGGAGCTTAGCAACAAGTAATGCCACAACGTGTGGCCCACCCCACCAAAATAAGGGGTGCAGGGGGTTGCGAAAGAAAAAACTTCCTCGACCATTGTTGTTGCCGGGCCTACAACAATTTGGCAACGAATGCCGATAAGCAATTTGTAAGCACACAATATTCAAGCCTGTCGACTATTTATTTATACGAATAGTGGGAAACCCTTTCACCCCGAGTCACAACACCACTACAAAGAACACATCCACTTAAAACCGTCATTTCTTAATTCACTCAGCTTCAAAGTGTTTTAGCAAAGTAATTTCTCTCCCTCTTTTTATTCGAATCTCTCTCGAGAACGGGTTATCTTTTTACAACCCTTCATCCTCAAAACTCAAGTCCAAAATAAGGGTAGCAAGGTAAAAAGGCTATGAAACCCCCCCTCCCACAGTTCAGAGCTCCAATTAAGTGCTCGAATGTTAAAAAATTAACTCTTTAATCAGTCCAAAAAGAAACAGAGGAGTTTCTTTGAGTGCAATTCGAGAGACTTTACAGACATTGAAGAGCCCAGACCAAATCTTGAAAGCGTTTCATGACTTGATAGCCCCCTGGAGATATAGTCTCCTAGTCTCATGTTCTCAGAAATTAACTTAGTAAACAAATAAGATTCAAGGAAAAAAGAGGAACAGTCAAACTATGAAACAGAGTCAAACTGTTCAACTGCACAGACTGATGATGTCCAACACCAGGATGAAACGATCATCTGATTTCTACTTGAAAGTGCTTTTTGAACATTAATAATTACCAGTAGTAAAAAGTATGGATACAACTTAGTATTTGGGAGATCCCAAATATAGACTAATAAAAAAGAGTTGTTTTTTCTGAAATGGCACGGCACTCATTCACTCTCTATAAGTAAACAACTAGACGAAATGCGTTAAAAGTAAAATGCATTTATTGAAAATTGGAAACACGTATGCACTTCAAAAAATGGAAAAAGATTTTCCCTCTCTATGAAGTCAACGTTCCTTCTCAACCTAAGAATAAAATATGTGAAGAAAAACCAAGCAATGAGTAGACAATAAAATGGGCTTGTTCTGAAATTGGATTTCAAATAGAAGTCTCCAGGAAAAACAGTTGATTTTTGATCTTATTGAATTATAAAAAGCTTGAATTTAAAAGCTCTACTCATTTGGTACAAGAACGATAAGATTTCATAAGATATTCTTCTTCAAATAATGCTCAGGCATTACTCCAAGTCTATACAGAGCTACATCCGTTCCCTTTAAGCACTGTCTACATAATAGAGATGATGAAGAAGAACAAATTTTATAATCCTTTTACATTTCTTTCGAACATACTCCTTATAAGAAATGTTGAACTGTATTTTTATAAAAGCAATTGACCAGCGTACGCATGTATCGTTCACTCCATACGTATAATTGCTAAGAGGCAGCACGTGCTAGTTTTTTAGTACATCAACAAAAAAGGTAAAAAATTGTAAAAAATAAAAGCAGTCAAGAACTCGAGTAGCTATTATATAATTCTACAAGAGCTACTGAGGTTATATACGGTAGCAATAATTACGGTAGCTACTAAAAACGTACGGAGCAGGTATAGACATGGCTCGTCGACATCGACTAAAATTTTAGTTCGCTCAAAGCGCAAAACCGCAATTAAAGTTCTACTACTCCAGTGTTTTATTGCTTTAAAGAAACGAGATTAAATTTCTGTATAAATTAGGAGGTTATGGTCTTACTCGTGTGTTTTTTCTACATCTACTAATTTTTCACATTCAATTAATTATTGGTAGCTAAGAATTGCGTTACAGTTATTTCGTATTTTTATTATTAAATTTGAAATTTATTGCCAGATTCTTTTTTTTCAACAGTTTTGGAGTTCACTTCAACAAAACAATCAATTCTGAATAAAAAGACTTGAAGTTGTCAAAACCACATATTTAATAAAACAACGAGATACCGGTTTCGGTTGTTACACCATTATCAATCTCTGGTAGACTGAAACTAAAATACAGTGCAGCAGAATTTATACTCGTGACCGAGCGCTGTGATTGGGAGTTGAACGGCCTATCAAGGTGAACGCCTGCCATTGGCCTAGATATAAGCTCCTCCCACAATGGGCGGTTTCTGCAAACGTCATAGCAATGGCGGTTCAAACAAGTAACAAAGCAAAGAAAGGCAATAGATATTTACAAGACACAAATGAAATAAATAAGAATGCTTGGAGAGAACATTGTGGAATAAAAAAGAGCAAGAAAATTCATCTACAAATAAACTTAGACCTATGATAAAACTAGATTTGTGGTGTTGTACTGGTTGAAATGAATCTGGTCATTTAAACTGTAATTTGGATCATTCCTAGTTACCCTGGTTATTTCCAAAACCTCCAGGATGTCCAATTGTCTGCCTTTGCTATTCAAATGCAGAAACTCATTCAGTAATGATGATTTAGCAAACTCATTTAGAAGATTGATGAGAATCATCAAAGTAGAAAAGTACAAAAATTAGGAATGCCCATAAGGAATAAAACATTCAAATAGCACTTATTCATAAATTGCCTGTCAAATTTCTTTGTTTACTTGAACAAATAAATAGAAAGTACATAGTTATTTAAATCGTATACATTTTTTTCCATGAAATGCCTCCTAGTTCTTGCGCCTTCTAATAAACCCAGAGACAAGTAGCTATATATTCACTAGTGGCGAAGCGTGGTATACTTAATTATTCACTCTCTTTGAACTCAACGCCGCCAATCCCACAGATTATTTCCACAATTAGCGTACAATTTAAATTGTGATTGAATGCAGTGTTTAATGTTCATAGCGCTAATTACAGAGAGAAACAAGCAGTTGGGCGGAAAGTAGAATTTTTCATTAATTTCAATCAAAAACTGATGCAAATGCCTGTCATGGATGTTTGACGTTGAGATAGGTACGATAATTTGAAAGAAGTTTCCTAGATTGGCGCCGTGAAGGTGTCCAGGAGATTCTACTAGTGAAAAACGTCAGATATTCGCGTCTCTGAATATTCACGCCAACCAGAGAAAAGTGCCTCTGGAAACCAGCTTAATTACAGGCCGTAATAAAAGGATAGAATCCGCATAATGTAGGAAATGTATTTATGTTCGGGTAATAGCTGAGGAGAACCCAGCTTCAATAAACAAGACGGCCTGTTAGATTCAATTAGACTGTTATCCTCTCAGAGCTGACCTTTCGGAAATCTCCTTACTCCCATCTTGTTCTGTCGTCTTCAGTGGACCATATTCCATCTTCTTTCCTCTTTTTTCTTATACGAGCGTTCGAATCAACTGAGAAGGCTACTGGAAAAAAGTGTCATTAAAATACGAAGGATCGTTTCTTCGAGCGGTATCATCACATGAGCGAACATGTCCCATGGGACAGTTTGAGCAAACCGTTATTCCATACATATATATTCCTGATTTAAGCCGTTAAAAATATGATAATAGAGCCTTGCAGAATGAAATTTGGCGTATTTTCTATAAGCTAACTCAACCGAGCTATTTGCATTGGAATTACAATTCATAAAGATATTATGATATGAAAAATATGTAAACGTTCAATTACGAATTAATGCAACAAATTACGGAATATTGTTTGATAACTGATCACCACTGTTATTATTACGTGTAGTTGAAATATATTATTTTACCAGAGTGACTTGCTCCACATGTCCATGTGGTAAACAATCATACTGGGTCCGTTACCATTAAATCGTTTGCCCTGAGTAGACGTAATGAACCAAGGATGACAGCCTTTCTGCATTTGACCTGCGAGTGTAGTAGCAGCTCTCTCACAGGCTGGAATGGTTTTAAGGTTGACCAAAAACGAGGGTCTCTATGCCACCCAAAACTCCCTATAATCAACACCACCATTCTCATACATCACCATTCTTATTATTATTATTATTATTATTATTATTATTATTATTATTATTATTATTCTACTTTCGTAGATTAGAAGTCGATTATTGACTTCAATATTGACTGTATTGAGTATGATTTTTGATCAAGTAATTAATGAATGATTTGAACTTACTTTCATGACTACTTGGTTTAGCCCTCTATAATCTTCTTTCTAGTCAGTCGAAATTAATATGGAAAAACTCTCATGGAAACTGAATCCTTATCTTGTTTTGTTTCTCTGATTGGATTACGATCCATGAAAAATATCAACTTTTCTAAAATGGAAGTACACGTTTAGCTAATTTTCTTATTATTATTTTTATAATTTATTCAATTTATATTATTTTTATTGTATATGTGTCAAGTTTTTTTTCTAAACACATCCAGTCTTATGCAGGATCTCTTTTTATCCAGGAAAACTTCTTAATCCACCCATTTAGTCTTGATGTACCATTCAACTACTTATCCAGTCAGACAAGAACAATCTCGCGTGTGGTTAATTCCAAAAACTGTCAGATTCATTGTTCATCAAATGAGAGTGTTCTAACAAGTATGAGTTTGAGTTGTAACAAGAAAGTTGTAATAACATGCAGACCACTTGTTCAATTATTAGCTCGCGTTTGACTGCGAAAATTATTTTGAAATTTCATCCCACTTCAGTGAACGTCATTTCGAACTCGAGCCACGAGATAAGTGCACGTTTATATTAATGAATTCAAAACGGGAGCCTCGTAACACGTAAGCCTAGAAGTTGTACAATCATCTCTTTCAATTCTTACTCTTTCTTCTCTCTCACTCACCCCCTCTCTCTCTTCCTTCTCTTCTTCTCTCAACATCTTATGATAGTACCCCGCAGCTTTTTAGCATCACTTGCAACGGTAGCCTCTAGAGATCTTCCAAACGAATCATTTTCAAATTATAAACATGCCAAGATAGCCGGCGCTCAAAATTTAGTTGCATTCTCATTACAATCAAATGCGAAATGCCCTGATATATTCTCGTCCAGAATGATAATTCCAAATCCATCGGATGATTTACGATCAACAAGCCTGTTCTCTCCTAATTCTTCATTTTATTAACCGCAGCCAACTCATCCACCTTTAGTAATATTGCAAACTTGATGCTCTCATTCGGAATGGAGTGAAAAAGAGTGTTTTTTTTTCAATTTCTACTGTAGAGTAGCCAAAACGATATTGCATAAATAAACACACAAAACAACTCGGGAAAATGTGGAGAATATTTATTGATGAAATAAATCTTCCTCAGATAAGTATCTCTCAGCAACATTGGACTGGTTTCTGAATCCCGAGCAACTGTTTTTAGGAAATGACTCGCCAAAACAAGAAGAATAATTTTTGAGCAACAGCTACTGACTTTTGAAGAATCTAAGAAGTATCCAAGTCCCATTAAATTTCGAAGCTGATGATGACTACCTTCCAAGTTCAATACTGTAACAGTAATATTAGTAAATAAATTTATGCTAAATACATCAATTTCGTAACCATAATACGATAAAACTAAGATGAAACTGAAAACAGTATTACATTTTTTATAACAGTATACTGATAACTGATTTATTTATTCACTGATACAGAGATAAATGTAGTTTCAATTATTATTCGAGAGAAAGAAAAAACAACTTCAGAACTAACTGTTCCTTATCCGAATTTTGGTGAATAATGTAGACCAAAATGGATTATTAAATGAGTCAATATTCAATAAAAATGAAAAATTCATGCTATCAATATATGCTAGCATATCAATCAATGCTATCAACAGAATTCATCACCATATTTATATCACTGTGGTTCAATAAAATTGAATTTATTTCAAAAAAACATTACAGTAAATCAAAACATAGCATACAATATCAATAATACAAAGAAATGTGAAAGCAAAGAATACATATCCAACATACAATATTTTGAAATGAAAATAAAACAAACCCAACAGATTTCAAAAAATCCCATTATAGGGTTTGCCATAGGAAAAAACATATGTTAGTAATGAGTCCTGAATACAATCTAAATACAAATATTTATTTAGTTCTCCATGAAAAGTGTATTGTAACAATATTTAGTTAGCCTAGACCTAGCCTTAGCCTAGACAATTTTAGTTAGGGGCCTATTAATTAATTGGGCACACTTTATAATAGATAACCGTAGTAGCTAATAAAGATAATTCAGTTACTCAAATAATAATAATAATTTGAATTTGATATTAAATAACAATATACTGTGACAGTGTTATGAAGAAAACACGTTCATCCCATGAGAAATGCCGTTGGTGTTCAGAGAATCAAGCAAGCGCTTCAAACGAAAATCAAAAGACGTTATTTGCTCACTGTGACCGAAGGAATATACAGTGAATATGACCTTGGCATATATAGTGACTGTACACCTTGATTGCGTCCACCCACTGAAGATCCATGGGAAGCACCGTTGAACCAGAAGCAGAAACTTGGCAGAACTTTACGCCTAGTTAACCAGCAATTGATGTGGTACCGTTTTTGTCACTACAGATAAAGTTGTGAAATTGTTTTGCAGACGCATTCATATTCGATAGTTTACTTTTGTGGGGGGAGTTTGGTTGATATCCGAGGATGAATCGCATCCGAAGGGCTGTCAAAGGTCGACACGCTGGTGAAGTTAGGGCGGAGAAGGGAACCTACAAGCACCTGTCGTCCCTTTGTATGTTGTTGCTTAATCCACCCTCATGTAGACCCTTCGGTGAGTCCTTCGATCTCTATGCAGAAGGGCTGACTGGCGAATCACCTTGGTGAAATAATAGGCAACGTACTGGGATACTACCAGAGAATTGTACATCCACAACTATATCACTATATCTATTACTACAACAGACTAGTTATATATTTATTCTTCTATTGTCTGTCCTATTACTGTATATCTATAGTTACACAAATCCTTCACAGGATCTACTATTTTTGTCTGCTAGAAAATAGAGTCTGTTCCCCGTCTGGGTCCTACAAAAAAGAACAGGGATAAATGGACAGTTATCATCATCATCATGATCATCAGCATCTGTTGCACCTGTGGTCCGCAAACCACCCCTGTCCTTGAAACGTTGGGGGTTTAACGCGGTGCAGACCGATTTTGTAATCTGTAGGCTGGCCAGGTCATGGTCTTCTCTCGACCCCCTATTATTCACAATGTGAAGACTTTCTTTGTAGCTGGTGAAATATTGTCTAAGCCCACAACCGCGATAGATTGCGGGTTATCGGTTATGGAGGATAAGGCTGAAGATAAGTTTTGTATCTAGGTTATGTTTATGAGAAAAACATGTTTACAATACACAATATGTTTGTGACATTTTTGAATAGGTTTGTAGATGGGTTGGTGAGAGATATCACCAATAAATTCTTATAAATACAATTGAATAATTTCCAAATAATATTTGAGTTTTCATTAAGCTTGGAACTATCATTCATAATAACTTATGATTGTATTAGATAATCTTGTGTAATGGGTTGGTGAGAGATGTCACCAATATATCTTATAAATACAATTGAATAATTTCCAAATAATATTTGAGTTTTCATTAAGCTTGGAACTATCATTCATAATAACTTATGATGTATTCCATGATCTTGTGTGATAATTCTTATAAGATTATATTGTGTGACATTTTAAAATAATATGCAACTAATTCACAATTTCTAACTATCCATTTGTCAAGAAGTTTGCATAACCGACCTCTGAATAGGAAATTAATTAAGCGCGCCATCTTGCCTCATAGACCAAGGTCGTGACACAATAATTGACAGTTATCTGAAATGTCATGAACTGTTGGGCAAATATTACTAACTCCAGTGTATCTAAGCTTCAAGATATATTGGCAACCATAATCACCATCTCACTCGCTACATTGTCAGCTTTTCCATATGATTCATTTTCATTGAACTTTATCAAACAGTCATAAATTAGAATGTCCGGCTTCCTTGAGTAACAATCGAATGACATTTATGCTGCTGTTTATGCTACTTGCAATGTTGCTGCTTGATCATTTTATTTCATATCTCCAGACATTATTAATTAGGTGGACTCATAAGTAGGTCAGTTTAATCTGTGCAAATGTAGAAGAAATCTTGAAAATAGATAGTTAGATAATTGGGATTTTATCAAGTTAGAAGGGAAATGTTATTTTGATGTAAGAGAATATTAATTTCTAAATTTGGACTTTCCTGGAATACAGTACTAGGAAAATACTAAAAATACTTCAATACTTCAATAGAAATATTGGAACGTCTTTTCACCATGAGGATGTTGTTGAACCAAAAAAATATTTACAGTATGAAAATACAGTATAAATATTGAGTACTTATGGTGGAATGGTGAAAACGATATCGAGAATAGAGAACTTAATCGAACTTAAAAAAACAAAACCTTTTATCTGAATCGAAATTATGCAAATCTGTGTCAGTTGAGGCATTCACAAACAAAATATGATACAGTTTTATCAAAGAGTATGTACCGATATAAGTTTACTTGCACTTGGCATTTAATTTTGATATACACTTTACACTTATTCAATGCTCACAACTGTGCACAAAATACAATTCTTGTATCTTGTAAATTCTTCATAATAATTATAACTTGCATAATTGCGAAGTTGAATGGAGCTTTCTAATATTCTAGTTAGTTACTATAGTTATAATAGTATATTTTTATCTAGTAGAAGTCACAGTCACGATTTCATTTCAATATTTATAAGTATTGTATCATTATTTTATAGCATTGTAATACAATATGTAAGCAACACTATAATAATAGGATAAAAATCAAAAACATTGATTGTTTATTGACAACATTGAATTCAGTGGAATGAAAAAGATGGACTATTTAAAAATAATGACTACTTTTATTTTCTAATAGTCCGTTTTTTGCAAACTACAGTACATGTTTGAGTAGCGTGTTTCTCCTTGCATCTATCCTTCATTACACTTCTTGTACAAGTGTTCTCTTTCACTGTTTCCTTTCCACTCATTTCGTCTCTTTTCTATTCCTTCCTTTCTTAATCAATCCTTCTCCTCTCCTACTAACTATCAATATATTTCCGTCTTTAATCCTCTCCCTCTCCTCTACCTCCCTCTACCATCTATCACCCTCTCCGGGACGGTCTCTCTTCTTTTTTTGCTATCCGTCCTCTCTCTCTTATTCCCTCAGGTTCTTGTCGTTTGTTTATTTGTTTGCTAGTCGAGTCGATGTCGGTTCAACGAACCCCACCCCCTCTCTCACCATTCGCTCGATCCACCGTGTCTGTTTTCTTAGAAAAAGTTTTCAATTTCAGTACCACTCAAAACAACAACAAACCTGTACCTGGTCAGGTGCAATCGATTTCGACCTCCGTCGATTTATAAGAGAATAAATAACGTGAAAAATAAACGTTCTGCTCAAATACATCAAAATAGGAAAAAAATAATCAATACTAACAACAAATTAATGTAATCTAGGTCCTATCATGTTTTGAGGTAGCCGAGAAATTCCCGTTTTGCAATTTGTTTTATTTGTTCTCATTTATGAAAATTATATAGTTCAATTCAAGTATTGTCCAAACTTCACATTATTTCATGGAACTGAGATCACGGATCACAAGGAACTGAAGGGTGGTCTGTTTGTCTCTACTTTATTCTATTTTTCTCACTAACAAATCAATTGAATGTATTCATATCCAATAAATGGATCCATTTAGGTATCTCTCTATTCTTCCTAGTTCTAGTTATACTATTTTTGAAAAGGGAACAACAACAGAGCATTACTTAGTTCTGTTTTCTTCAAGATTTCAAATAATTCATGGATTTAGTTTACTTCCTAATTTAGCAATTGAAAAACTGACATTTGATTAATTTTTTCCGAAAAATATATATTAACTGGACACAAGATCATCAACCAATCAATAATAAACCATAAACCATTATATAGTTAATATATTACATATATGAACTATAGTTCGTATATATATTACCATATTATATTATATAGAGTTCAGAGTATCCTCAAAACAAATAATTATTGCAACAAAACCAATAGACGATTGTTATGTGGAGGCTTGTTATTGAACTTGATATTTCTTGATACAAGGCACTACGAGCCTTGGAGTAATAATTAAAAGAAAAAAAACAGTCTCGTAGTAAACGAGTTGAAGCGAGAGGGAAGAAGACGAAAATCGCCAGATGAACGACACTAGGTCCAAGGTTATTAACCTCCAGAAACTGGTTACGAGCAGCTAGATTGGAAAGGGGGAACGGGGGGATTTAGTAAGGGGGGTTGTTAGTGACAAGGGCCGGGGAAGGGGAGCTTGCTTACCGCTATATACGTGCACAACGTTATTAAACATTGAATAATAATAAGAAAAGAAAGAACAACAAACAACAACTTGAGGCTTGGTACCTCGCTGACCAATCACAGCGCTTCCCGCCAACGTATTATTGTTGACTAGTCGTCTGACTTGTGTATTTGTCCAAGTGGAAAAAAGTTGTGATATTAGCGGACACTGGTTGCAAGATATGGCTTAGTTGAAACTATTATCGAAAGTAATTATTACAGATTTACTTTGTGCGTCTAAATAAAAATAGTTAAAAAATGATGCAATAAAAGCGGCAAATGTCTTGTGAAGTCTCTCTTCGTTTGAGGTTGAGGATTCTTATTCTGGCACAGAGAGAATAGAAGTAAATATGAATAGACATTCATGAAAATTCATAGAATAAAAAACCTCATATTTCACATAAATATCCTGGGATGTACGTATTATTGGTTGTACGTATATTCAAATTCAAATTGCAATTGTTTTATTGCAAAAGTTGAAATACAAATTTATCACAATTTGGAAACACTAGTAGACAATAATATACTTATCCTAGAATCAGTAAATTAATAAAGATTGGCTTAGTTTATTTTTATTTAATATTCAACAAGTTCACACATACCAATTAAAAGAAAAAAAAATCGAAATAAATTATTTTCAAATAACAATCAGTAAATGCTTACTCACTAACAGACTTCTGTTTTGCAGGAAGCTAAAATCTTCAAAAGAGATCTTTTAATTTTCTATCTTGTAGAAATTCATAATATTTCACTCCAATGAGGTGTGGTAATTAGTATTCTGTAAGCTCGCTAATGTATTGATTGCATCAATCAATGCTTGAGTAATTCTCCATTATCAGTGATGAATCCTTTTGGTTTTGAACTGTCACTTTATAAAACGGCAGAGAAACTTATCACACTCAACTTTCTCTTATCTATCCACACTTGGCCTACTTTCTGGATCTATTTTGAGATATTAGTCATTGACCCAATAGGCCAAACCTAATAAAATATTACTCGTATGCACTCTGTAACCAAACGGTATTTTAGCTGGAAATAATTAACTCCTCGGCAACAGACACTCAACTTGTTAGAAGCTTTTTGTAAATGTTGATTTAGGTCATTGAATTGCGTAGCTGACACCAATTAAATAATACTATAAAAAAATAATAGGAAACGCTTCTAGCTGGAATAAATAAATAACTGTTCTGATTTTAAAGCCAATAATTACGAAGTGAGTTGATAGGACGACTAGCAGCTATTCAAACAAATAAACAAACACTAGTGCTATGTGATAGCACTTGTTCTACGACTCTGTAAATGGAGCCTCTTTTATCTCTTTTATGCTATTAGTTGCAGCAATACTGTAACTATGTATTTTTTACTGGTTTCTCAAACTAGTTCCACCCTAGTTTTTAGGCTTTTTCTATATATTTGTCTTCTATTCTCAAATACCTTACTCGTTATTCGAGCCCTTCCAATTATTTAAATAAAATAATGTTTTGATATTATTTTTCACAGATGCTAATTTTGTTTCATTAAGAAGTATGAAGTAAGAAGTTCAATTTGATAAAATACATTCCAATACTCATGATTTCTATTTTCTAAGCGGTGATTCATATAATCCAGTTTAAAAACATAAGTCGAGGCCACTACTTTCATGGATATTATACATTGTCTTACAATATTATACATTGAATACTACTTTAAGAGATATTTTATAATTATATTATATTTATATTAGGATAATAATGATTATTGTTCATATCAGTTATACTGTTTATGATTTTAGCTGCTAAAGTGGAAGTTATGACCACCAGAGATCATAATTTGTGTTGATAATACAAAAATGAATAACTTGTTGAGCTACAGATTAATCTCTGTAAACAATACAAGTAGTGGAGAGAAAATAATTTTTGAACCTGTAAACATTACAAAAAATAAATAAAACAAGCTATCTGTCACAAAATACTGTACTCGATTTCAGCAGTTTAGTATTATAAAACACCACACCACTACTTCCTTATAATACGGTATTCAGCTTATTCGCACAACATGCTAAGGCAGGATATTCCAAAGTACCGTACAATTACTTGCAAGGAAGTACATCAACCTCCTAGCAAGGCACATAACCTCTAAACGATCTCATTGATAGATTACAAAATAAACGCAATTGGGGTCAATAACATGAGGGCAACATGTTTTTGCCGGTTTTTTCTTCAAATTATTGTGTAAAGGCATTAAAAACTTCGGTTGTTTATAGTTATTTGTTGAATTTCAACATCGGAAGTCGGAAGCTCAATCATGCGGGTATCTTATATTATGAAGAACATAGACCCTGATGAATCCAATGCGAGGAGGCTTAGCTAGACACCTGTGTCGAGGAAAAATAAAACTAAATATAAATAATGTCGGTGGTGTTTTGTCACCTGCACAGTTAAGGGTAGCTGACCCCGCCGGGAACCTTTTCGAAAATTATTTTGAAAAAACAAACAACTGTTTAGAAGCGACTGGATACTCAGTAACCGCCACGCATTAATTACACAACTTATCCTAGAATGAATATAAAGAAGGATCAGATGTAGCTTGGGAATTTATTACTGCTGTCATCAGGACTCACAGTTATTTATCTAATCAATTCACACCGTTTACTAAAATATGTCCCTTCTATGGTACCCTCCGTATCCTTACCTACCTTACCTTACTATTTTACCTACAACTATAACTAACTCACCTTACCTTACCTTACTAAATTTTTTAAATAATATTATTCATAAACACATACCGAGAATATGATAATTTTTATTTCTGATATCGAGGATGACTGATACGAATAGAATTTGCCAAATGTAGTAATAATAATAATAGTCGTATAAAAATAATCATGTAATATAATATAATAATCATATGATATAATCATATAATGTAATAATAATAGTCATGGAGAATGGAGCATGAACCCATACTAATAAAAGTTGCTACCCATATTAAACAATAATCAACAGTTTATCTATAACATTACCATGTATGTGATAATGTACTAATAATAAATCGTCCAGTGTGAAGCTAGAATTTCGATTTCAGATTTTCTGGTTTATTGACGTATGTCGTTTGATGTATGACTTCCAAATGGTACGCAAAAAGTGTGTCTCATTCAAAAAATAATCGGTCAATTGCTCCTTGAGGGCAGTTTCGAGGTCATAGCCATTGTTGGCAACACACAATTCGCTGGTTGCTGGACACTGGATTTTCAGATTTTCAGAGCTCACGAAAAAGTGAGCGTTAGTAGATTCACTTCTTTCAGAACCACTGGACCAATAACTGAAGCAGGAAATTGAAGCTTTTTAAATTTTAAACTTATCATAATTCATCCAAGTCAACAACATTTCCATGTGGAATCTGGATCTTGAATGTCTGATTTATGGGAATTTTATTTAGAAAGGTGATATTCTACAGATTTCAAAGAGTTATGGTAGGTAACATTAACAGATTTCAAGCCAGAGATGCTTCTCATGCGGTGAAATAAATAACCATTTTCCAAACACAAAGTTTCTGGATGTTGGGCAATATTACTCAATCTTTTCACACGTGTTTCGGTTTTTTCCGTAATCAACCGTTGATATTTTAACGTAACATCCGTTAATAACTGGTTCATTGATCCCTGTTAACATAGTTATTCACCCAGGTGTTTGAACTCGTGTATGAGCGAATATTATCCAATAAATAACTGATATTCGAAGGTCATCTGGGTCCAGATGGTCGAAGTTGACGAATATTGAGATTGAACACGAGAAAAGGAACACAAAAAGAGAAACCAAGGAAGAAGAGGAGATGGAAACGTGGGCAAGTCTTCTAAAAATAGAGGTGACTGCATTTAGTTTGCAAATTTTTCCTTATCCTCTTTTTACTCTCTCCTTCATTCCGCACTCTCTCCTTTATCTAGTTCTCCTCTCTTTCTTTACCATCCAAATATCCTTGCCAATCTCTCCTGGTTTTACCGTTATCGTCAGAGATCATAATAGAATGTAGCTAGTATGAATGTCACACGCTTTAGGAAGATCGTTTGACGTATGACTTCTAAAAGGTGCGCAAAAAGTGTGTCTCATTCAAAAAATAATCGGTCAATAGCTCCTTGTGGGCAGTCTCGAGGTCGTAGTCATTGTTGGCAACACACAACTCGCTGGTAGCTGGACACAGGATGAATCTGAACATCAATCATGAAATTTATGAAGGAAATTGGAATTCTCAATTCTTGTATCTGCCTTATCAAACATATGAATAAATCTTGTATGATTTGCATTTTGACTTGATAAAATGTATTCCAAAAAATATTATGTTTGACTCATATTAAAATAATAAAGAAATATTGATAACTGTGTCACACATAATTAGGCATTATTTGGCTCTTATTTGATATTGGCATTATTGGCACAAGAAATTGTTTACAATCACCACTTTGAGCTCTTTTCACAAATTACATAATTCTGATTACGGTACCCGTTTGAGGACAATTTCGAAATCAACATCACTAACCATCATACACCAATACAGAGTGGTTTGTGAATGCATAGGAGAGCCGTTATTTTGAACATTTGAACTTCTCAGTCTAATGAAAGACTATTGATAGTGTTGCGAACCCACAAATTGGTATAAAATTTAGAAATAGAGTAGAATGGATGAATATTTTTAATGTAGATAAGCAACAATACAAAGATTTTCCATTTCTTGTATGTAGAGTCTGCAGACAGTCTGTCGTTCACAGTTTCTGTCCTACGTGTAGTCACTGTTGTGATTTCCGTGTGAAAGTCCTATGGTCAAACAGTAACGTGCACTGCAACAACTGGAAAATTATCTAATTCAAGTTATTATGCTCACTATAATTTACATCGGTAAATCGTTTGCAGTTTAAGTTGAACAGGTGTTCAGGCGGTCACGGAATCCTGCGCGTACAAAAGTGTAAACAATAATAAAAAGAAAACGGTAATCCTTGGCAGAACTATCAACAAACAGCTACAGAAAACATGATCGTCGCTCTTTCAGATTCAACACTTCAACTTTTCAAGGTCTTGATGATTGAATGTCAGAAGGTGTAGTAATGCATCTTTTACTCGTTTTATTTCAAACCAGCATGTATAATATAAGTACAGGTGAAGTATGCTATTAAAATAACCAGCTATGGTGAGCATTACTATTCATTGTCAGATGGAGGAGATTCAAGGTGATAGACAGCAAATTGATGTAAATGTGTGTTCCGATTACAATATTAAAGATTGTACTCACTCAACTTATAAAATGTAACATTTTTTCAGAGGCAGAATTTTACAATAATGAAAAAATAGTAATAAAAAAATATAGAAAATAAGGTGAAATAATAATAGAGGAAAGGTTAATGAAAATATAAAAAATAAATGATGAAAAACTACGATAGAAATAAATAAATAAAGAGGAGAATAGAGAAATGAGAACTCTAGAACAGAGAGAAAAAATATAATTTAGGTCTGCAAAATAGATTACTTTCCCTGGTATATTATTACCTGAGATTAGATAAGAGACAGCGCCTACCACTCCCGTTGTATTGGTGACCGGCTCCTCTAAATACAAAACTTTATGAGCTTCAAAATCGCTTCCCGGTGGTTCGGAACCCACCTAAAGCTGGAGGTCCATTCATATCTCATCATCATCCTTCCCATTACCCACGCACAAGCTCAGAGCTTATGTGGGCATCATCCCTAGCAAAAAATAAAAAATAAAAATAATCCATTTCATCCTTTTCCTCGCTCATTCTCTATTGTGTTCTGTTGACGTGAAAATCTTTAGTTGTGAAAAACTGCCAAAGCAATATACGAGAAAAATCCATGTATACTTATTGGGTTCGATCAGGTTAATTGGAGCTCCACTGTATTATAATGAGGTCTCATAATATATAGACGATAATTCAATAACATTGAAATACTGTCAATCAAAGTAGCCAAAAAAAATCTTCTACCTATTCTTTCAATGTTGGTCATGAAGGAAATCGAGCATTCAGCAACTGTAAGAAAAAGGATACTCACTGAATTCAATTTGTTTGACATATTGGAAAGCACTGAGTGGCCTTGAAAAAGCTATTGACTCGTCAATAGATACGGTGCATGCGGTCTACTGCGTCTTTCCTTGTACACCTGAGGAATTTCAAATTCCATCAACACCTCACATCTCGCACCGAGTGGGAAGGAACTTTTCTCAGGCTTTTTCACTCACAATCTAGGATTTCGCAATCACCTGCAATACGCTCGCTGAATGTCAATTAAGGCAATACAGGTCCACGCCATTGATACCAGTAGCCTCACTATCAGCCTGTATACTATTAATCCACTTACTTGCTATTCTAGACACCTTCTGATAGGATGTGAAGGGTTTATTATATAACACTTCTTTCATTGTATTGTTATTCTGGTTTTAAACTTGGATCAATTTAATCCTCCTCCATATCAACAAAATAGGAAATTGTTGTCGAATACATGTGAAAATAAGAAACACCACCACTATACAGTCAAAACAAGATATCTGATACGATGATTAGATATCGGTACTGCTCTATAAGAATTCTAGCACTAGTAACTAATAAAATCTTCACCAAAGGTGAGTTTACGAGTTGGGAGTTACTCATTGGTAATTTACATTTGTTAATAACATGTTTTTCAAAGAAGAGTACCATACATAACTACCCTACAATCAATCGTACGTCATCAATACGTTATCATCAAAGGATACGTATTTTATTGCTATTGTATATATACTGCTTGTTTTTTTCCCCCTTTCTGCTGGTTTTCTCTCCTATTGTTGCAGCCACATGATGCCAGCACATCAACCTGCAACTAAACCCCGACTGTATTACTGGATGACCGACCATCTTCTTCCTACACCAACTTCGGCTACCTATATCTTCCCACCTGGAAACATACTTTTGACTACACAAACCACTCTACTCGGAAATGAACGGAACCGATTATTGAAGGACTTAAATAGTGGAGCTGATTAATAAGACTACATTATTATCAATACTAAACTAATGATTAAGTTAATTGAATTCTAAAATTTATGTTAAATTCCCAAGATGATGGTGAGTCAATTATTGGTTACTATGACACAGTTAGAAGCAGACGACTTTTTTCGATTTTCAACCTCAATACTACCTAAATAATCAAGATAATATTTCTTTAATATACTACACTAATATAAGAAGTATAAACAAAATTTTAATGAATTTGTACATTATATAAGCAACAACAAAATTAAATATCAGATAATATGTTTAACAGAAACATGGATAACAGACGACTCGCAACTAAATTTTTCACTTCAGGGCTATAATATGATACAAAAGAAATGTCTTCACTCTAAATGCGATGGTTTGTCTGTTTATATTGATGAAACTATTCCAATCAACAACTTGAACATTGAGATAGATGAAGCTAATTCTATAATCATCTCTTTTGAAATCCATAATATGAAATACAACCTCATATCAATCTATCGTTCACCAAATCTGAACATCAACATTTTCACTAATAGTCTAGAAACAGTCCTTCATAATATTGAAGATGCAAATGTAATCATATTAGGAGATATAAATTTGAATATTCTAGCAAATACCTCATTGTCAAATGAATACTTAAGTACACTCCATCTAAATGGATACAAATCTTATATAAATAAACCAACCAGGATTTTCAATGGAAGCAGCTCCTGTATCGACCATATTTTTCTTAAAACCACTCGTTAGCAAATAATTCAATTCTCGAGCTACTACTAACGCTAATATAACAGACCATTACATATCTTCTCTACATATGGGCAGAAATAGGACCGAATATCAACCGCATGAAGAGAACAAAGTGAGAATTCAAATAGATTTTGAGAGCCTTAAACAAGATTTTCGGGAATTAAACTGGAATATAATTTACAATACCCGGAAGATAATATAGAAAAGATGGTAGATATATTAATTGATGAAATCACCAAACTTGTTAATAATAGGTCAAAAATAATCAAATTGAGTAGGAATAGAAGACCGCTGAAAAAGTGGATCACCAGTGGTCTGGTGAACTCCATAAGAGAAAGAGACAAACTTCACAAAAATCAGTCAAACAACCACACAACATTCAACTTAAAAATCATTACAAGACCTACAGAAATATCTTAAATAACTTGATCAGAAAACAAAAATAGATTATTTTGATAAAAATTTGAGGAACACAAGAATAATCCTAAAAGACTTGGGAGAATATCGCTGAACTCCTAGAAATTAAAAGGAATAAAAACGTTCCCAATTTGGAACCAGAAATTTTGAATGAATATTTTGCAAAAGTAGGAGAAACTTATGCGAAAAATTATTCCTGACGTTAATAATATTCCTATTCCTAAATCTTTAACACCCACATGCAATGATAGTATTTTCTGAAACCCACTAACATAGAAGAAATAACCATGTTGATTAATAATTTGAAAAATAAATCATCTCCAGGCACTGACAACTTGACAGGCTCTCTCTTGAAAGAAATATCACCCTACATAACAAAACCGTTGAATTTATTATTAATAAATGTTTAAACAAGGGTTATTTCCCAAAAAGATTCAAGGTAGCAAAATAATCCCATTACCCAAATCAGGAAATTTGAATTTGAAAATTATAGACCCATCAGTTTATTAAGCAATCTGTCCAAACTAATAGAAAATATAATAAAGAATAGGGTTATGTAATTCTTGATTAAACACAAGATTATAGACAAAAATCACTACGGCTTTCAACCCAATAAATCAACCAAAGACGCAGTTATTCATTTAAATTCGATTATTTATGATAATTACAACTCTAAGAAAAACCTTAGCCATATTCATGGATTTATCAAAAGCATTTGACACCATGCCTCATAATATCCTATTGAGCAAACTTGAATCATGTGGTATAAGAGGTGTAGCAAATAAATTATTCGAGAGCTACTTGGAGAATAGAACTCAATGTCTCACATTGAAGAACGTGACCAATGTAACTCATTCAACACGCTTTGGTTTGCCTCAAGGCACTGTCTTATCCCCAATTTTATTTTTGCTATATGTAAATAACATACTCAAACTAGATACTAAAAATTATTCTACAATACCTTTTGCAGACGATACAACATTAATATTCACAGGAAACAACTGGAAAGATACTTTCGATAAAGCTAACCTTAATCTAGAAAAATTCGTAAATGGCTTCAAGAACACATAACATTGAATATAAACAAAACAAAATTCATAACTTTCTCCCCAAACAGCAGTGGACAACCTCCAAGAGAAATGGAACTCAAAATAATGAATAATAATACATGCTCTAATACCAACTCACAATTCAAACTACTGGAAAAGTTCAATCAATAAAATATCTAGGTATAATTGTTGACCAACACCTAAAATGGAACAAACATATAGAACACCTCTGCTCCAAGCTTAAATACTTGATAAGCATATTCTATAGCTGAATAAAATCAAGGATACTGAGATCATTAGAAAATATATTTTGCTTATGCACATTCCCTTTCCAATATGTTATTGAAGTTTGGGAGCAGCGTATAACACACATTTCAAGAAACTATTCAATTTACAAAACATATCATAAGAGCCGCTGACTATATCCCAGCAGACTAATATTTAAAGAATTGAAAGTATACACCCTACGACAAACCTATGCAAGAAATATAATTCTATTCATCAATAAAAATAAAGATCGATTCACAATCCATGCAACACCTTATAATATTCGTCAGTCAGCAGCAAATATCTACAATATAGACAGGACAGATTTATCAGTAAACCGCCATCAAATGTTCTATTACAGCAAATTTATTATCAACAAACTACCAACTTCTTTTATCATCAATAAAATCACTGGAATAACAGCTAATTGATAAATGGATCCAAGAAAAATTTACTTTGACTTAGGAATATAACATATTATTAATACTGTACCTTTAACAACTTTCAACCAATATTGACAACCACATCATAACTTGTTTTAGCTTTTAACGTTATATATTTTTCAATTAACTCTACCTACCGGTGTTACCTTATTGTACACCTAATTTACTTATTAACTTATTACTGAGTACTTAACTTAATTTTAAATTTCTTTTGTTGAATGATTCATTCTTATAAATTCCGAATAGTACTTCATATCAATAATATTATCACCTATAGAATAATGAATCATATCATTTGCAACAACAATTACACAAAATCACGACTAGCGCACAAGTTTTAACTTATGCTAGTCGAGCCACAATATTAATAAAATCACATTGACACTTTGCACATTTACTCACATAAACGATTTTAATATTACACTCAGAGGGACTTGATTAATTAGTGTAGGTCATATTCAAATGTGTATCTGTATTGGTGTATATTTGTGTATATATGTGCATTTTGTCCATTATTGTTTTGTAATTTTATGGCAAATAAATTTGATTTGATTTGATTTGAAAAATTTACATTTGTTAATAACATGTTTTTCAAAGAAGAGTACCGTACCTAACTTACAATCAATCGTTAAACGTACATCAACTGAAGAGACAAGAATTCTGTTAAGTTTTTGGTTAGAGTGTAAAGAAAAGGAGGTGTCGAAATGTATTGACTATTAATTTACTAAACGTGAAGAGGAGTTTAGCGGAAAAACATTTTGATCAATGATATTATTTGCTGCGATGATGCCCACAAGCTCTTGGCTTGTGCGTGGGTAATGGGAGATGATGATGATGAGAGATGAATGAACCAACATCTTTAGTTGAGCTCCGATCATGATTAAGTTGATGAAGTAATTCCAATAAGTGAATTGAGCCTTATTAAAAAGGGAGGGTTCAATCCAATAATATAACTTTAATGAATTGAGTATTTAATTTTATTTAACGAAAGTAATACTTCCGATGTTCCGATCCAGATCAAATCGATAATAGTTAATCAAACAGTGCTAAGCGGAGCAAAGCTGTCGCGGCCTAAATACGTAATTAAAACGAGTTTGACCTTAAAATCAGAAATCATCACATTCCAGTCATAAAGTCAATATTTGAGAGCTAGGCTACATTTTTTAAGTGAATCGATTATTGTTGATTTTGCTATCAGTTTGATGAGTAGGCCAAGTATTTTATGTTCACTGTTCTTCTATTAAATTACTGACGGCCTGAACATAAAAATTGTATAAATGTGAGGCATAAATACAATAACCTTGTCCATTGCCTGTTGGTTGCGCATGACAAGTAAACGTTCAACTATATGTAACTGGAGACTAAGTTGTAAAATTGATCGTAATACAATCATTCACAAACATAAAAAATTTGTTGACACAAATGTGTGTAAATAGGTTGAAGATATATTGCTATTTTATTTGGCCCATGATAAGCGGATTGATTTTCCTTATCTCCTTTCCATACTGTTTTTAGAGTGCTGGCTGAATTGTGAGATAAATGGAATCACAATAATAATCAAACATTCAATAAAGAAAAGTTCCCTTTTTTATGTATTTTTCACAATATATAGTAAGTAGTTCATTAGACAGCAAAGAAGTTGTTAAAGAGGAGTTGGCGACTAAAAATTAGAGACATGATCCTGTTATCCCTTGAGATAATTTTTTGATGATACAGTATTTCAATAAAAATTATCATAATTATGAGAATAATAGAATATTATTTTAATCTCCTTCCTCTCGTGAGTTAAGGAGTACATCAGTACGAAGTTCTGAAACTATTCATTCAATCATGGGAAATTCTACTACAGATTATTCAAGAACGACTGGTCCAAAAAGACTGAATTTGGTACACAAAAATAGTTGAGGACTTCAAAGCATGTAATAATGGGGTTTAAGATTTCTCCACAAAATTAAATACAATTACAAGAAACTTACTATCAGCAGTTTTTAGTCGAAGAGAAGGAACAGGAAGCCTTTTTCTGCATTACTATAATATGAAGCAAGTGATTGTGAATTAGATTCAAGCATGTGAAGAAACTTTGAAGAATTGGAATTCAACTTCAACAACTTCAACTTCAACAACATCTGATAGAAGATAGGTTAATGGGGTGTAACTATTTCATTATGAAAACAATTCAAACATATTTCAGAAACGGTGATTCAATCATTTATTGTGTTTTCCAAGACAAATTGTTTTCTATTTATTTATTCAGCAATGAAAATACTTGAAAAATGCTTGACTGTGTCTAAAATTCTTCCATGAATCGTAGCCTAATTTGTAAATCATGTAGCCTCCAAACTCCGCCTACTATCTCTTGATAAGCCAGAAATGAATGACTCAGTTAGTTCTGAATTCGACCGGTAGATGGCTGCAGTTACTGGGTGATTTACAGCTTCAATTTTTACAGACACGCCTCCAAGCTCCGCCTCTCTCCCCTGATTGGTCGGCAATGCACATCGCAGCTAGTTCTGAATTCTGTCGTAAGATGGCAGCAGTTACTGGGTCATTCAAGTTACAACTTCATTATTCAGCCGTCTAGATGTCAGAGGTGTTCTACACTCATTCTTATCCAATGGGAAAGAACAGATTATTTCTATTGAACATGGATATTCGATGTTCATAATAAATAAAATAGTGTATTTGTATTATATTGTGAAATATTTATTTCAATAGTAGACTCAAATTTTCAATTCAATTTTGATAAAAGCGATTAGTTTGACAACTATCAATATTTATGACACACGTAGATTATTCATTCAATCTTGGGAAATTCTACTACAGATTTTTCGAGAACGACTGGTCCAAAAAGACTGAATTTGGTATACAAAAATAGTTGAGGACTTTGAAGGATGTGATTATGGGGTTTAAGATTTCCCCACAGAATAATATACAATTACAAGAAACGTATTATCAGCAGTTTTGAGTCAAAGGGAAGATAAAGGGAAGGAACAGGAAGCCTATAAACGTAGCTCAAAGTTAGATGTGAGTTAGCCTAGTTTTATTGCAAAATTAAAGTGAAAGTGTGAAGTTACAGTATCATACTTGTTTCAATTTTGTGTTTGTCATGAAGTTATCTAAGGAATCCAAAGTTGTTAGTTCATAGTCTTTTTGAACTCGCATTTCCAGTAAGATGATTTACAATCTCTGGACTCTTCCAGTAAATATTTTAGATAGAAACACTTTTGGGGGAATGCCTGTTAGTTCTTTCCACTATTTTATGTAGCTTACATTTTTAATAAATGAATGAACAAATTCCAGTCCAAGAACATTTTTAAAGTTGGACTACATAAATTTTGGGATTCTAAAATAAGATACTTTAAATAATTAGATAATAAAATGTAAACAAATAAAATAAAAATGAAATGAAAAAAATAAATAATAAAATGAATAAGATACTTACGTTATGGGTTTCAGATGGAATAATAGAACTTCAACTTATAATAATAGTTACAGGTTTTAACTAATTTGTAATAATAACCAATACTTAACAACTAAAAATAATAATCATTTCTATAATAATTAGTATTTAATTATGTAGTTTATAATTTATTTTAACTAATAATGCTTGATAGGAAAATAGCAGAACTGTATAAGTTATATTATCGTAAGATAATAAATAAATCGTAAGATGAATAAACTACTACTCACACTTCTGGTGAGCTATAAGTAGCCTTGTCATGAATGTTTATCCCCTTCAACACGCATTGGCAGCCTGATCCAGCCAGTTCCTCACGATCTCGCATCAGTTTATCAAACAAGCCTGTCTGACTGTCAGAATATTTTTACGTTTTTCGTCTTTCAGGCTATAATTTTCAAAATTATCCTCCACTTTCTCCGTTGGGCAGGCCGAATTTTGTGTTTTTAGTGTTTAGTTTAGGGCTTGTTCTTCATATTTTTGGGTGCTTTCATAACGGTCAGCCATAAATCAAACTAGCAGCACACATGATGGATAATTTTTGGTTTAGGAGAGACTCATAAATTTTCCCAAGGATCTTGGCGAATTATTACGGAAATGGTGGATTAAAAAATGTAAGCAGGCCTTCATGATTGAACACTGCATATTAATCTCCTAAATTGTCTTTCAGAATCTTATAGGATGGATATATTGTTATATTCTATGCTAGATGGGAAAACTTAATTTATAGGAACATAACTTTGTAAGTGATCTTAGTGAACTAGTTAAAATTATTGTGAAGATTTTTATAAAAAATATTAAACAAACTTTATCAGTTTGCATGTAGTAACCACATCATTTCCAAGGAACAAAACAAATTCTCGTAAACTTTCCAAGTACGATATTCCAACCAAAAAATAATAATAATAATTAAATTGAAGTGAATAATTAAAGCATGAAAAAATGCAAGTATCATGTATGTAGCAAATAGGAGTGGAAATAAACTATATTTTTAGTTTTAAAAGGTTTTTAATCGAGTATGCTTATCAGACAGGTAAAATAGCAAGAAGATGGTTGCACCCCATTCTCTCAACCAGTGAGTAATGGTCTCTTGTCGACAAGACCTGAAATTGCATATTTGTGTCAGTGAGCAGGGGGGAGGGGATAGGTCACGCCACCCCATGGAATGGAATGCAATCGATTCGGGTACCGGAAGAGGTTATTAAGGGGGTCTGAGGGACCCCCCTACACCAGTAACCTCGAAATGCCTTCCGCATGAATAATTCTATGGTGAAAACTCACGGTCACTTGGGAGCTTGAAGGGAAATTTGTGTACTGAACGATTTGAATGATAATCACATCGCGGAAAGATTCATGAATTAATCTGATTCTGAGCAGCAGTTGTGGACAGCTTAGTGCTTTACTGCTACTACTTGAATATTTTATTTTCCAAACATTCCTTGGAATTACTTCATTTCAAACAAAAAATAATGAATTTATTCTGAATTCTAGATACTGTAAACTTAGGATCTTTTTTTATTAGAACCAATTCGGAATCAATATCTTATAACATATTTTTTTATGCTCCTCTGATAATGTGAAATCATATAATATTTGGTATGGGTGTTAAGTGATCTTGTTAATTAATAGGCCTTGAATAATTAGGCCGATAACTAGTTAAGTAGGCCTACAATAGGATTTATAGAATGAATTTCTACCCTATGGGTGGGTTCTTGTATAATGTTAATTTTGTAAGTATAGGAACCCGTGGCGAAGCGTGGTATACTTATTTGGTCATCGCCGGGTACAAATAAGTATATAAGTATTATAATAAGTATATAATATGACCAAATAAGTATACCACGCTTCGCCACTAATAGAAACCTAGTTTGGTAAATTGTCTTACAAATTTAAATCCGAAACTATCAGTGACAAATTTTGGAAGCTTTGGTTGTTGATTAGAAGATAGTCCTAGAAGATAGAATGAAAATGCTGAATGAATCATGTAATATCATGTTATAATAATTATCACGAGTTTTAAGATGATTTGATATCGGTAAATAATTAGTGGCAATAGTGTTATAGTCTGTATATTATAATACCTGCAGCTGTACCATTATAACGCTCCTCTTTCTTGTAACTTAATGAATATAACTTACCAAAATATTTTTTTCTGAATGAGTCAATCTCATGAGAATTCAAGAGACAATTCAGAAACCATATTCAAGGACTATTCTGGTCAGAATAAACCATCTTAATTATCTTCCTTCCATTCAACTAACTCACGTACAGGAAACCAAATTGAAACAGCTAACTCCATTCACAATCTGGCGATTTTGATTTGCAAATTCATTGTATATGGCAATTGGTGGGTTGATTGTTGGGAATTTGCGTGTGTTAAGTGCAGTTCAATATTGGCTGATTGAAAATGGAAATTTGTAGCTGAAGGGTTGTAGTGTAGGTGTAGGGTTTCTCATGCAACCCTTTGGTTACTGAATTTGAAGCCAGAGAATCGAGGCCATCCCTGTAGTGCTCTTACCGCCACTTAGTCACTAATAGCAAGTATTGTGTATGCGTCCAGGTCCATTGTCTTGGGCACGACCTGTGATGACCACTTGGAATGACAATATATCAGGGTTTGCTCCCCCCTCCAATCATTAACTCCCCCATCTCCCTTCAAATTTCCATCGCACAAAAAGACAATCAGCGTCCACCCATTGAATTTCAATGCAAGCCTCCCCTCCCGCTCAACAATGTTGGCGCTATTAGCAAGTCACCCCCCTTAAACAAGAAAAAATCCATCAGAAAACCCCTGTTTGCTCGAGTGGCCCAAACTGACCCCTGCCAATTTGTCCACCCCATTTTTTAACCTGTCAAACAAAAATAAGATTCTAGTGGACAGCAGGCAGGGAAAAAACGTGAGTAACATTCACTTGACAGCCTAACATTACCAATAATGGGTTGCAAATTGCTATGATTTACCTATATTATGCAGAACATTATTGTGATAAAGCTTCAGAAAGGATAAGGCATCAATATTGTTGAATTTTGAAGTTTTTCTATATATTTTTTGTATGAACTGTAATATGAAGTGAATATAACATGAATAAGTTGTTCAGAATAGTTCAATACAACCTGAACCTGAACAAGATCGGCGTTTGTTACCGAGCAATTATTGTTTGATTGATAATTTTATCCGAAGTTTAATATTGATTAATTTTCATCGTTATCTCATAAGCTGTTGTTCTGCTAATTTATTGACTCATTATATTTTTTAGTTTATTGTTTTGCAATTTTGTAGTGAAAAACTATTGAGTTACAGTACGTGGGAAAGTAAATAAACTATAATATTGAAGTGTTTCTTCACTCTTCACAACAAATTGGAAGATTTGATTGAACGATGGAAAGCGTTTCATGATACACAAGAACCTACAATTTTTTAAACAATATCAAAGGTAATCTCTGCAATGTAAGTATGTAACATTTTTATTTGGATAGATATTGACTAAAAAATAAAATATAGTTATCATGAATATATACAGTAGTTTAAGAGGAAGAAAAATAATTGATAGGTTTATTCACGTGTTCTACACTAATGGCGCGGTTTCACGATACCAGTAGACGTGTAGGTTACTGGCAGGCAGGTTGGTCATATATTATGATCTTCCACTCTATACAAACAAATAGGGCAGTGCACACTGACTGGTGCACTAAAAATTGTTTGTATGGAGTGGATGATCATATGACCAACCTGCCTGCCAGTAGCCTACACGTCTACTGGTATGGTGGAACCGCGCCATAAAGGTACTAGTATTATTATTATTTGTAATAGAATGATAATTCTATAAAATTGGTAAAAAATTCTTGGAGATGCGGGGGATCGAACCCCGGGCCTTTCACATGCAAAGCGAACGCTCTACCACTGAGCTACATCCCCGATTGATAGAACCAGTTTGTTTTGTACGGTGTTGAATAAAGTGAAAGCGTTATGGCAAGGTAGACTGAATACTGCAGAGTTCAATCAGTGACATTGGAATAGAATCGATAACTGTAAGAACCGGTTGCACGAACTCTGATCAGAGTTTAATCTCCGATCAACATTTACCATCTTCTGTTGATCAAGGTTTGATCAGCATGTTTCATGATTAATTGATTAATGATTATTGACCTCCAGTACCGGAGTGTACTATTGAAAGTGAGATTAATCATAATTTCAAGATAATGACTTCTATTTCAAAATCATGATGAACTGAAAGACTGTTATAAGCCTACTAAAAGTACTTAGTAGTAATCAAAGTGAACTATAACTATAACTACTGGAATGGATTAAAAATTCAAACCACATCAAACACATACACATCCTCATTAAAACCACATCTTCGAAATAGCGATAAATTACGACACATTTCCCAATACTGTAATATATTATAATACTTCTCCAATGAAGAATTCGTCACAATGATCACACGACATAGTTTTTTGGTTACGTTCCAAACATTCAACACAATTTTCTCCTTGATAATTCTCTTATCTTCAGCTCATTCTCGTCAGTAGGATGTTATTAGAGCTAGCGCTGAAATTACGACCCAATTACTCTTCTCATTTAGAAGATAGCAGATATTCTTCCTTATATTCACTATCTGTACGAAAAAAAGACGATGAGCTACCATGATACGGCGTAAGAGAATTAGGTCAACAGAGTAAAATATTATCGCCTGTAAAAGGAGCGAAGAAATGCAACGGAGTTTTATCGCTTGAAACAAAGGCTTCCCTAGAGCCGTTCAAATTCAAGGTCACACGGCTTGATAATATAATGATATGAATAGAAAGACTGACTACAAATAAGAGCATTACAATACTTCGACAAAAAATATTGAAGACTTCACAAGATTCCGCTTTTCTTCTATACTTCGAGGTCATTTCACGAAAATGTCTGAATACAAATAAGAAAATTTCGGTAGAGAATTTAACTATTTTCCGCTTATAACATGATGAAAAGCTCAGACAGAAGGCAAACAATTGACAGTAGATTTTTTATCAATGTTATTATGATTCAAACTGCAGCGTCTTGAAATGTCAAGGACGCTTGTGGCAATGAAAAATAAATTGTGCTATGATGAAATATTTTTCATGAGCTCAGTATTTCAACTGCATTTTCATGCATTGTACAATAATCATTGCCACTGCAATTCGTCACATTATTTGCTGATTGTGTTGAAAATTAATTACAATTAACTATTAATTGAAATGAAAACACTTGGATCTCACCAGACACTGTGTCAGAAGTTAATTAGCACACTGATGTAATGACTAATCGGTGTGTGTTGCTTCATAAGCAACTATGTGAAGTACTGTGACTAAACGTGACTAATCTCGTCTTGTCTCGTCTTGACTAACCGGTGTACGCCTAGCCCAAGAGAGTAAAGTAAGGTAAGAGTATAAATTCAGAGTTAAGGTTGTCAATCAACATAACATTCTTTTCTATAAGAATAGAGTTCAATGTATTTAGAATTTGAAGTCAGATAATGGTGAACGCGTAGATAAAGGTTTTGTGAGATCATGAAAAATAATTTGAAATTTAATATCTTATAATCATTTTTCAATAAAAAAATTATGATAAACAATCAGTAATGAATAAAAAAAGTTTTGGAGATGCGGGGGATCGAACCCCGGACCTTTCACATGCAAAGCGAACGCTCTACCACTGAGCTACATCCCCAGATGATAAATAACAATCGGTTTCATACGGCTTGTTATAGAAGTAGTTCACAGTGAAAGTGATTGTCACACTAATTAAGCCCCTGCGCCCACTTCGCAACTGCTATCTGATTTCAGTCAGCAACCCAATGTGCCAGATGACATTTGGCTGTTTTTCGGGTAATCGGGTAATCTAACCTATCAGCCAAAGTCATCTGGCAATGCTGAGTTGCTGACTGAAATCAGATAGCAGTTGCTTAGTGGGCGCAGGGGCTAACAGAACCTGAACAGAACAGATTGTGATACATGAAGCGCTCAACAGGTAGCTCAATAACGATAAATTTATTCTTCCATGGAGCTTTTGTATTCACAGCCTGTAAACTTATAGCAATCTGTAACGATACAAATTACAATTTTTATTATAATCATTAAATTAAAACATTCTCCCATGATATTGAGTTGAAGGTGTTTGTAATTCGAGTTTTGGTAATTGTTAAGTCAGTTTAAGCAAAATGATTTTTTCTATTTTTCTGCGGATGATGCCCGCATAAGTAGTTGACTTGTGCTTGGGTGACGAGGTGGAAATTGCCAGACGGAACGAGAATCGAACCCGAGACAGGTGAAGCGCTCCAGCCAACTGAGCCACACCGGCTCGCCTAATTGATTGATTTTATTATTACTGAAATAATGTATTGATATTATAATCGGGTACAATATTAACTCTCCCCACAATGCATCTACAGTAAGTGCAATAAATAACTATTGTTTTCTCATTATGATTTTTTGAAATGAAAAGAATAGAATTATTCTCTTTCAGTTGCAAAACTCTGGGGTCAATGAACTGTCATTGTTATTGTTATAAACAATAAACAGTGATGCAATTATCCTTCTTGAAGCTTTTTTATCAGCTTCCTTCCTGTTGCATTCTTATCAAATACAAATTCATTCAACTACCAATAATGATACAGCACATCACTTATACAGCTACAACAGTTATCACAATATATAGTACAGGATTATTAATAGTTCAAGCTTGAAAAATAGAATAACTTATCATCTTGCTCATTCAAGAAGTTTTCCAATTTTTTCATTTTGATGAATTTTAGAGAGGTATGAAATTGACTAAGGAGTTATAAGTTATTTGAAGAAATGCAATTGAAATTAATTGAATCAATAAATTTATATCAGAAGCTACGGTATTTAAAACTCATTAAATTTATTCAATCTTCTTGTCAATAAAAGAGACAGATGAATAATTTTTCCATTCACTTTATAAACATAATTTCCAGTAATACATGATCCCTCCCTAGTACCTAGTATTCTAACGTATTATGAATTTCAACAAGTTGCTCAAAATCACAATTCATTCCAATTTTTTATAATGGAAATTAATTATTCAGTAATAAGATATAAATAGGAAGAGAAGAGTTTTGGGCATATAAGCCTGTTGTACTATGTAAATAGTTCAACGATTGAATAATAATTTAATGTTTAATGAATACTTTATCAGGTTAAATCTTATTAGAAAATTATCTTACTTTTCAATTATTTTTAAAAAATATACTTCCAGGTTATCAAATATTGATTATTTGAGATTAAGTAAATATCTTAAGAGGTTGAAAATTATCAGAAAATTAACTTATAGTTATTTTCAATATTCAACATAGACACTTCCAGGCTATCAACAAGATCATTGATTTTAGATAGAAATTTTCTATCTAAAATCAATGACAAGATCGAATAAAATTATCATATTTATCTGCACTGTATAAAAGAAACATGAATAGGAGGATAAAGTAGCCTAGACAATTTATAGGAATGACTGTATTCTGAACTTCATCGATGCAATTGTTATTTCATTATAATATTATGAGAGTGGAATAAACTCAAGTGGAGACGTGAGAGGGAAAGAGTGAGAGGACAATGTTTACTCCACAACTTCGTAAGTTCAGACATCACCTGATAATGAAGCGCTGTGATTGGCTGGCCAAACAGATACCAGTCAGTGAGTCATTCCCCCACTGAGATTCCTTTACCTAATTCGTGTTTCCGGCTAAATGCCTCTTTATTTTTCTCGATGCCCATGATCTTTTCATAAATTGCATCCAGCTTCAAGCTAGTCGAGAAATAATTACTCATTGTTCCTCTCTCTTTCTGAAGAGAGAGATGTGTCATGGTGACTCACATTGTTAGAAGGTGGTGCTGAAATGTGAGTTCTGTATGAGACTGGTTGATTGACACCATTTGAACTCGAGAATTTTAGTTTACACTGTTGAGTCACTTCACTTTTATTTCATAAATTATGAATGTAATGAAAATCTTATAAGTTATCAGAAATACGACTTGAAGTTTTCACATGAACCATTGTAGAGAGAAACATATCAATAAGTGTAAATAGTATTGTAAGCCTAATGTGACCAACTTTCTATTTTCTCAACAGCTCAACACAGCTAGAATAGTAGAAAAAAATGAGTCGGAAAATTCCCCTAGAGGCCTTTTCTTAATATTATACAAGTTTTTATCGAATGGTAATCATTATTAGAGTCCGATTTTCACTCCAACTAGAAATTCCTTTTCTTAAATCTTGTTATAAGGCTATATGAAATATAGTCTGAACTATAATTTTGTAATATAAATACAGTAGATAGATAAATAATTTATTTCTCTGCAAAAAAAAGAGTACAATTATTCAAACTTTAAATTAGAGCAAAACAAAATGATACAAAAGTAAAATAAGAAGAATGAATCAAAATATTACAACTGCAAAAACAACTGTTAAGTTATGTAATAAAAATCAACCTTGCCAAAAAATAAACAAAAAAAACACTTACAAAATTCTGTAAAGAAATTAAGTAGGTAACTCCCGAGGCACGCCTTTTTGGGAGCTCCAGCACAACATTTCTTAATATTTTGAAATAATTTATATTAAAGTAAAGTAAATTTTATCGTACATGATGAAATAAAAATATCCGTGGTGTTTCTCTAATAAACGTTTGACTGAATTAAAAACTATGTACCAAAGGGTTTATTACTAGAAATAATGTCTTTATTGTAAATAGAGTTTTTATTTTGAATTTCAAATTCGATGTAGTTTCATTACTGATAATATCACAAACTATTTTGAAAACAATCTAAAAGAACACATAGCTCAAGTACTGTGAAACAGTTTTTTGGCTAAATTTACCTATATGATGGAGAATGTGAATTTTTATTTCAGCAGCTACCAGCTACTGAATCACATGAAGTCCGATGTATTGCAAGCTCCCCGTATAAAATCCTTCATTTTCTAAAAGGAAGTCCAACATTCTGGAATGGAGATGAATGCTAATCTCCTTTGAGATTTAAAAAAATGTGTTCCGAATTTGGAATTCCTGGAAACAGATTTGCAAATTCCCTTACAGAAAAATAACAAGCTAAATGTTCTTCTGAACGGAGAAGCCATTATTGGTTCGCTTGACAAGATCTGCATCAATACTTGGCGAATCTCTGCAGAATTGAATGTGACATATTTATCGCCCTATCATTTGCCTTATTGGTATTTGCCAGAAGGAATGAAGAACACCAACAGCGGAGTCCTATTCAGAAATCGATCGATTTATTGGTCTATAAAATGAACGGTTTTTTATTTCTCCACATTCAAGACTCTTGTAAATGATTTCTGAAAGCAAAACTGTGGAATCAATTTATCTTTAGATCTGAGTTTTGTTTTTACTCATTCCAGCTCCTTCATAGATTCATTCAGTTTATTGTTTTATTGAAAAAGATGACTGAATTTGCAAGTAATTTGCAATTTTGAATAATTGACATTTTTGAAATTATTATCGTCCCAAAATAAATAAAGAACTAATCAAATTTTAATTTCTTTCTCATAATCTAATTTCTCATTCCATCATCCTCTTGTTTAAAATATATATACTGATGGAAAAAACGAAACATTGTTATTTTCACGGTATTTTATAATGCTTCTTACTTCTCGATTATCACTGGTTTTACTTTTTTAATTCCACTCTATAGATTGCACTTATAATAACAGGATAGAAAAAGGTTATTTTGTTTTTCCAGATATAAATAATCAGATTATACACTTTAATTACCTATTAGAATTATGAAGGATATGAAAAAGCTATTCAAGAAAGTGCCATGAATTTCTGTAACAACAATTAATAAATATAGAAAATATACCTTAATACACACAACAAAAACTAAACAAAAATTTTAATACACAAACTAACCGACAGTTGACAAAAATTAATAGATTAGAAAAGTAAAATAAAAATTAGAGTAGTAAAATAAAATATAGCAAGGTCTAATATTGAAAATAGAGGTGGAAGAAAATTCAAGTAAATTTTTCAAACCAAAAATAATATTTGATAGAATGTATCACTCATACTGGCTTGTTGGTGGTTTCTATTTTTGAACCATGGAATACGTAATGAAAAATACACTATCGATTATGATTTCTGAGTTATTGGGTTATATTAATCGAGAAAATAATTCAAAATTGTACATTGACTTTACCATTACCAGAACATTTGTACCACTGCAGCGATTATTATATTGTTTGGCACTTTACTGATATAGTGATACAGCCACCAAACCAATAGAATTGTTAATAATATTGATATATCAACTGAACCTTTATTTCAGTATCACGCCTTGCATTATGTTGCAAAAATGGCTGTTGCTATGATAGAGAAAGTTACTACATCTGCTGGGAGTGAGTGATTATTAATCCAACAGTGCAATAAAAATCATTATGCAAACAAAGGTGAAGCAATCGACCCTGCCCTACAAACTTCATGCACTTCTGTCATGCTATGTATAGCAGGATCCATTTAACTTGTCAGAGAACAGCTGATTTAACTTTAGTAAACGAGCGTACATCAATCAGCTGTTTCTGACAATTTAAAAGAATCCTGCTATATGTGTCAATCCAATTAAAAGAGGGAAATAGAACGGATTTTACATGGAATAATAAAAGTCGAATGTAGTGTGGTTTGCGTAAGTTCTGTTTGTTTTATCACTTCATAACAAAAAGAGAAGTAATGAAAAATGATAGGATAAAATGAACTTCATAAGAATGTCATTGAATTTATTTCAATTAATCAAAATTATTTACAAATCATTGTTCTAAGTGGCCGAATGGGGACTCAGACTCAGGGTTCCTACTGGTTGAATCTGAAATCATGACCCCTGGAAGGAATTTGTTGAGTGAACAGAAATTACGCAATACCGATAAGAGCAAAATTGAATACCAACATTCTTTCTATTCTCCCCTTCAGACTTCAGGGGTCATCATTTCAGATTCAACCAGTACTTATCCTCGAAATTCATCATTTTAATCTCGATATTCCATTATCCAACCTCCCCAACTTCCTTCACTCATTTTCTATCCAACTCTCCATATTTCTATCTCTTTGCCATCTGTACAATATTCATTTCTATCTCTTTTTCATCAGTGATTCTTCTCCATGCTCCAATTTAAAATCACTTTTTTTCACTGATTTATCTCTTTATGTATTCTGTTGTGTTTGAATGATTAATGTTGTGCTATCCCTCCCACTATTCTCCATAATGAATGAGAAGAACTTTAATCATTGACTAATAACAAAGAAATAATTAATAACAAACAAGGACTAACAAATAACTATTTACTCATTTGAACTGCACCTGAGGATTTGTCAGTTAATGACATGAAACGATGATCGAAGCATGTTTCTATAATTTGTATAGCACGATCCTTTTAACTTGTCAGAAATCAGCTGTTTCGGTAATAATTAAACAGTGATTTCGACACAATAATCAAAAGGCTTAAAAGTCTTAAAGACCTTTAAAGACCTTTTTAAAGAAGACCTTTCAAAGAATAACTTTTTAAAAGACCTTTTCAATAATCTGCGAGATTCAGCATTTGTAGGTTAAGTATTGTACTGGTGGCCGAGTAAAACATATGTTTTCTGACAAGTTAAAAGGATCCTGCTATAATTGCGCAATATTAGAATAAAGTTAAAGAAATAAGTGGTTTGACAACACCAAAATCCTTTTCATCCGTTCTCTACTGTTTATACGGTTTTCATCATTAATCCAACATTCGCAGTCGTTACAACTTCGATTCCCAAAGTTGTTTGTTTTTCTACAGTCACCAATGCACGTCCATTCCCCCACCCCCCTCTCTTCCGGCTACGTCATCATTATTTAGGCGGGAACGATGATCCGCCGCGTTTGGCGCCAAGTCCGAGACCGACCGGTTCGCCGTCACTGGAAGAGGTTACGATCTCTTGCCCAGTTTCTTTTTTTCCGTCTTTCTAATGTGCCTGCAACTCTAACTTGGCTATCACTCCTTATCCTCTGATATAACTCATACACTCCTCCTCTCCCTGGTATTAAACCTGGACAGGTTCCAAGAGCACTGCTACCAAGTTAAGCGCCACTTCCCCTACCACCCACCCCGCGTACTACATCTCCACCATAACAAAACTTGATTATAAATACGTTTTTAAAGCGTAACCTACTCGACGCACAACCACTGCTAATTCACTTCTCTGTTTACAATGTGCATGTTATTGTCCATACACTCGTATATATAAGATGTTGTATATGTCCATATGTTTGTATAAGGCTGGGCGTACACCGGTTAGTCAAGACAAGACAAGTCGAGATTAGTCACGTTTAGTCACAGTACTTCACATAGTTGCTTATGAAGCAACACACACTGATTAGTCATTGCATCAGTGTGTGCTGCTTCATAAGCAACTATGTGAATTACTGTGACTAATCTAATCTTGTCTTGTCTTGACTAACCGGTGTACGCCTAGCCTAACAGTAGTATAGGCCTACTATAATTATTGTATATTTTGTTCCAGGTTGTCTGTGTTGACGCTTGCGGATTTGGATGGATATTATTTGAGTTTTCGCAATACTGCTCCACCTATCAGATTCTTCATTTCAGGTCCACCAGATGTAGGCCGCTGCATTTTATTTCATCAAATCTCTTCCTCAAAACGGGTTCATCCACAAACTTGTTAATAATTCACAAAGTATTTTTCATCTATAATATTTTTCTCATTTCACATAATTATCTCCTCACACCTTACACGGATTACCATAAATATTATGTTGATCTATGACGATTGCTCACCCATATCATTGAATATAGGCTATACCCTTTTATATACCCTTTTACCCTATAAAGGATATATATTCAATGCCCATATTTCTATGGCAATTACCCATACCATGTGTTCATTTCCTCAAATTCCATACTCAACGCTTTATTCTCCTGTTTTGGCTTTACCTCAAGAACTTATATCGCAGAATAAGTGTGTGAGCGCGATAGGCGCTTTCAGATCGGTTTTATTGGTTCATCATTTTACTGAACTTCATTTGCTTTTCCCTCCCTATATTCCTTCGTTTCCTGCTCATACAGAATGCAATATTCTTTTTTATCTCTTGTTTTTCTTGCTGTAGGCTACCTAGTTCCTATTTTCTGTAGCCTACCTACCTCCCACCCCAACAGGCGTCAAATCTGCAACCCACTAGACACGAAACCAATTAGAAAAAACAAACTATTCAAAACTCCCCACTATTATAGCACCATTATTTTTATACCATAATACATTCTTACATTATTTATTCTTTCTGTTCTCATAAACAAACTCCCCTCTTTTTCAATATTTTCCATCCGATTATAATAACCATTACGTATTTTAAAACAGTCCTATATTTTTCTCCTCTTTAAACCTTCAACTTGCTTGACCTAGAAACAGAAACCGGTCCTCTTCATTGTGTCAATGGTGATAAATTCAGATACTTTTATTATTATACAGTCTCTGTAGTTAAAGTTGTGCAAATTCTATGCGAACTTTGTTCAGACTGAAATATGACGGTTACAGATTGCAACTTTCATAAGCAGTCGTGGCCGAGTGGTTAAGGCGTCTGACTAGAAATCAGATTCCCTCTGGGAGCGTAGGTTCGAGTCCTACCGACTGCGACATTTTTTTGCACAACTGAAAAATATAATAATTTATTGTACGAGTCTAAACAATAATTGTGAGTATGTAATCACAAGTTATAATTACGGCGATTCATAATAATTTTTGAAGTTGGTTTTCTGCGTCAGTCCTTCTCCCATATTCAATAGCCTACTTATTTTCATGTTGTTAGTTTTGACTTTTGACTAGTCTTATCATTTTAGGCAATTCAGGATGAGCTATCTACGGTTTCTACTGGGGTGAAATTCTCTTCCAGTGCATTTTTGAATATTTAACATGAGACTTGATAAAGTTACGAATCACAAAAACATGACAGTGTAATTATAATTACATTCATAAGCAGTCATGGCCGAGTGGTTAAGGCGTCTGACTAGAAATCAGATTCCCTCTGGGAGCGAAGTTTCGAGTCCTACACTAGTAGATCTATTGGCTCTCATGTGTTTTGTACACTACATATTATTATCATTATTTACTCATGATAAGCTCCTCTTATCCATGATCTCTTCGAATCCTTTTGTAATACAAAAAGTTGCTAGTACTCTTGTCTTTCAGAGGATCGGATTCATCATAGCATTTTCATGATGTCATGATGTCTGAATGGAACCAATTATAATTATTGGGAAACTACTCTACTAGAGATAAACTGCTGCTCTCTTCTTTAAACGAGGTTATAGATCGTCAAAATTTTCGCTAAATCATCATTTTGCTTGTTTATTCATCTGAATAATTTGATAAAATTCAAACTCTCGAAGCATGAATTGTTTTACAACAAGCAGTCGTGGCCGAGTGGTTAAGGCGTCTGACTAGAAATCAGATTCCCTCTGGGAGCGTAGGTTCGAGTCCTACCGACTGCGTCATTTTTTTTCAAGATGAATCATGAATCATTGACGCAACAACACTTATATGTTGGGTTGCACCAAAGACAATTTAATCTATTATAGTAGGATTGTCTTTGGTTGCACCAACCGTGATCAACTATTTTGAATCAGCTGATACCATTTTTAGCATTGTACTGATCCTGGATCAAAAGTGATCAAGCTTGAAAACCACCTGTTGACATTAAAATAAAACTAATCACAATATTTTACTGACATGCAGTTCAAGGGTAAATAAATAAGAGATGAAACTTCTTACTTGAGGCAGAACATGTTTTTGAACTGGGAGTCCATCGTCAGTGCCTTATCGTCAGAGGCATTGAGGCATGCAGTCATGTTTTTTAATGTAGGAAACGAAATTTGTCTACTTACTGACTGGAGCGCTTTCGAGTTTCAAGAAACTCATTGTCAACAGAACTCTTTTAATATTCTTTTAAGTAAGTTCTTAAAGTTTGTTACCCTTGTGTAGGTCTACTTCTGCAGCACTTTTGCAGATCTGAAGAATACAGTAATTATATTTAGTACTGTATTCTTCTATTTCCTATATCTAGACGTTCTTTGAATAGTTCATTCTAAGGTTGCTCTTTTCACAGAACTCTTGAGACGGAAGGGTAACATTCATAAAAGTATTAACAGTTTCATCAAATCAACAAACATGTCTGAATCTTACGAAAACAACCCCCCTCACATCAATCACTATTTAACCTAATTTGCTTACCCTTTTCGCTTTTCTGATATCAAATGTAGACTTGTACGTTAGAACGCTATTTGAAAACAAAGTAACTATCCCGATACCACCCTTAAGTGGTTAATAGTGTGAACAAAAACAAAATTGAATGCACCCCTATTAGGTATCCGATGAACAGATCCCACCACAAACGAAAACTACTACACCCCTGTTAGAGTACTTGAAAACTATCCCTTTTCAATTACCAAAACTATCAATCACAAACACCACACTGCAGACTGATAAATAGAATGTTTAATAGTTTCGAGTAGTCTACGTTTGAGGGCCATTTCAAGCCAAGGGTCCATGTCACACTCGAAAAATAGTTTCTCATGTTAATTTTGAAATTAGTAGAATACAGTCTGAGTAGATTAGAAGTAGATCTCTTGAGACTACTGTTTCTATTAACGATTAATTCAATGATGTGGGTCAGACTCAGTTCTTTCTATTCATCATATTCTGATCGTAACAATTATATAGTAATTTAAATAGTAATTTCTGTAATAATAATTTAATTTAATAAAATAGTAATAAAAAACAATAAATAGTAATTTCTGCTTAATAACATGATTTTCCGTCAATAACTTTTCAAGTTTATATTCAATCCAGATTTTGAATTTATGAACAATTAATTAATCCAGAATGAATTACTAATCATAAATTATTATCACTGGGACATAGACCGTAAACCTTTCACCTTCGAAATGGTTACAGTTATCTAGGAATCTTGATAAACAATACAAATATTTTCTTTCTATCGAGTGATATCAAATCCCTGCAGTGACCTTTCCTTTTTTAGTTCTGCTTGAGCTCTAAACGAAATGTCTATTCTCTACTTCTGCGTACCCCGCAAATCCACGTGATTTGGCATGCGTAACATTGGGAAAGTCCTAGCCGTTATTTTAGTAAACCGAAATTCCCGCTTATTCTATAAAAAGAAATTGCGTCTACAGGATGAACTCTTATTGGCTGGTTATTATTTTGGCGGCAAATCCACTCTACGACTACACACACCGCAAAATCAACAGTGTCGTAGCTCGTTCAACCGCAAAAGATATTTAAAACTGTGACAGATTTTATCTGCAACAATACGTTACAAGTCACTTATGTGCCAGAAGTAGAAACCAGAATGTATCAGACCTGAGCCAGCCAGGTTACTCGGAATTATTATTATATCATTATCAGATGATAATCTCGTGTTTAAATATGCTAAAGGTTTATTGAGAGAGCTTGATGAACTCAAATCCTTGACATGAACTTGATAAACTCATTAAAGAAATTCTGTTGATATTGAAACTTTAGTTAGTTTAAAATGATAACAATCATGAAGCTGAAGCATGTCAGTCTGTTTTGAGAATAGTGGCTCATCCGATCAAAAGGAAACGTCCGTCAAATATACGTGGTGTATGACGTCTCCTTGGTTGAAACAGATAACGTCACGGACTGTAGGTTGACGGACGAATAAGGTATTACTTGGCACACATCAACTCGAACTCAGTTGTTTATCAGCTTGGATGCGGAATTCTGAAATTTGATAGTTACAGCAATAAACTTGTCAGAAAACATATGATCGACGATCACAATACTTAACCATACAAATGCTGAATAAATTATTGAAAAGGTCTTTTAAAGAACATTCTTCTATGACTTTTAATCCTTTTTGATTATTGTGTCGAAGTCACTGTTTCATATGACAAAACAGCTGATTTCTGACAAGTTGAATGGATCGTGCTATACAACAGTTTATTAGCATTCATTAGAAGAAAAGAAGAGAATGAATTCTCTGAAAGTTATTCTTTGAAATGTCTTCTTTAAAAAGGTCTTTTAAAGACTTAAAAGGCCTTTAAGACTTTTAATCCTTTTGATTTTTGCTACGCCGTCCGTCAATCGTCAATGACGACTTGACATTCTGAGACTATTATACACTCAAATATTGCCGCTAATCTAAACTGAGAATAATTATTTTCTTAGGTCTAAGCGGCGTACGGTTGAGGATTTTAGAATGGGCTCATACCATGCTCACCTTCCTGAAACAAGTCTGACATGCGAGAATAAATTGATACTTCCAGTAGTAGGAGATACTTATTCAATTTAGATTTAAAAACCAATAAACACGAAAAATATTCAACCCAAATAACCATCGAATGTTCATCAAAGAACACTTCTGATCAACTTAATTAATAATTTTCCATGCTATGGAATTTGACACTAATGCAGTAACTGCTATAGGCATTGAATACATTCATAAAAAGGCAAATTTCTACTTCAAATTCCTTACTCATAGCATGCTCACCGAAACAAGTCTGACACTGCGAGAATAAACAACTTGGGATATCTCCAAGTACTAAACATACTGTATTTGATCATCGAGCTACACTTTGATAGACTTAATTAATAATTTTCCACATTTTTACACTAAAGTGTTAAACAAATACAAATCCATTGTTAAACAAATTCAAATCCATTGATGAGACGCTCTTTTCTCTCTCTCTCTCTCTACAAACGCTTCCACAGGTGATCTGTCGATCTAGAGATGCCCCCCGGACTCATCTCAAGTAAACCTGGGTTAGTTTGACCCCAGGATGTGAGCCCAGAACACACACAGTGGTCTGCACAACTAGAATGTACATATTCTAGAATGTGCACTTGATGGTTATTGACTGAAGGGATTGCTTGGCATACATAGACTTTGGTCATCTCCCATTTCGATCACCGATTGATTAGTACTGGTGTTTGCCCCAATATAGATTGAAGCTTTTAACCCCGGGCTGAGCCGACTGGGCACACATTATCACCAAGCGAGAGGCATAGAACAGATACAACGTGGTTGTACATCTCATTATGAAGAGATTATGAGGGATTTTAGTTTCAAATAATAATCTGATCGAATGGAGCTTACGGCTCACTAGTTTTTGATCAATAAATTCAAATACACCTCGTGGACATTATGGATGTTTTAATGGGTGATTTGATTCTTCATCGGACACGAGCAGACTCAAAATTAAAATTTGATTCTTGGGTTTTTTAGTAGGTTTATGTAGAATAGATCAGACTGATCTCTCCTTAATGATTTTTCATCTATTGGTATTAACCCTATTATTGTAACAAAAGCTCTTGTCTGAAGTATAGGCTACTCATTACTAATTATTTCTCATTATATGTTTGAGTAATTATATTCGTGGTGCATGAGATTCTACTTTGATGATATACATTCTCTCGAGTTGACATGTATTTTTTAAAAATTTAGATGAAAATTGAGAAGAGAGGAGTCATTTGTAATACATGGGGTTCTAATTCTTTGAAATAAACATTTTTACAGGAATTATTGCTACTTATGCATGGGTCTCCAATTATTATTCTAAGCTACATCGAATTATACACGATCGGTAATTGATTCAGGAAACATTTATTGAATATTTAAATCCACAGAATTTAAATTTTCAATTTGGCCGCTTCCAATTATCCAGTGAACAGAGCCTATAAAACTGTCTGTCAGCTTTCGTGTTCGAATTCAAATGTGAAAATAGAACAAAAAAAAAATACTTTCAAAAATTTAAACTATAAGAAAAGTACAATTTCTATATGTATTCATCGACTAAATTGAAGAATAGTAATCAAGACAAAGAATGTAAATTGAAGAAGTAGTATGAATTTGAATGTTTTTCAAAGAATAGGAATAATGGTATAGAGAGGGAAATTGGAGGACGATTATGAAGAAATAAACATAACGGTAAATCGATAATTCTAATACAGTAGCATAAATATTTTTTGAATTATTTTTCCAAGATGTTATCCAAAACAAGATAAATAATAATTATTAGAATACCTACAACATACAGTATAATGTTAGATATTCTGAATCAATCAAGACAAAGAATGTAAATTTGAGAAGTAGTATGAATTTGAATGTTTTTCAAAGAAATTGGAGGATAATTATGAAGAAATAAACATAACGGTAGATTTCTACTGACACGGTTGTCAGTGACTTCCTACTGATGTCTGAACTAATTGTAAATCTGAATAAGAAATTGCGTCATGATGTTTACCGATGTCGGTCAGCCAAAAATTAGGATAAAAGAGAACGAAAGCAAGTTTGAGCCAAGCAAAAGTCAATGAACTTGACCAAGTTTTGCAGTATTGCGCAACAACTTTCAAATCCAAGTACAAGAGCAACTTCACTGGTACTCCAAGTTCTTCCTAGGCTCCAAGATCTTCTCTTCCTCGTAAGGCTGAAGATAGGCGCCAGGCGGACATTTCCAGTCTAGGACTAAAATATAATGTGTTTCACTACTTAAAGAAGGAGGATAACATATTCATATGAGAGTATCATAACATATTATGTTTATTACTACATTGTATTAGTAGATGTAAGATACTTATCAAAATAATTAAGCAACAAGAGAGAACAGGAATAGATTGTAAGGAATACTGTCAAAATATATCACATTCGGTATGATCAGTAACCAACTAATTCAACTGAAAACTCATTAGGAACATCTGCTTTCTTTATAATATCATTCATAGCCAACTTTATTCAAACAAATTCAAGCAATTGCTTAAAAACTCCTTAGTCTTAAAATTATAACATTGTTAATGAATGATATTTCCATCATTCTCAGATTTGCAATCTCATCAAACTCCTCAGTGAATCGATTATTCGATGTATGCAAGAATAAAATAGGCAAATAGAATACTGTAATATGCTGATTAATTTAGGAAACTACACCATGCGTAAATAATTTGATTAGCAATCTATGTAATTAGTCTTCAACCTTGAAAAATATTGCATTCCAACTTATCACTGTATTTGCTTGATAAAAATTATTTGCTTGATATAAAGTGTTTGCTTGGTAAAAATGATTTGTTTGAAACCTTGAATTCGAAATATTAAAAAAGTTCATGGAATGTAATATGTAACTCCAACATGATGCAATAACAAACACTGACAACAAATTTTACTCTACAAAGTAAATGACAACTGATAAGGATTAATTTTTCATTATTTGATAGAAAAAAGTACAAAAATTGTGAAAAGATGTTCCTTCATAAATGATCAAACAATGGTTGATTAAACTTGTATGAGCTTCAATAATGGTCATCTTTTATCAATTCCTCACCATGATATTGTCTATCATTATGTGCTCTTTAAAATTTAATTATTTTTGACAAATGCATGATACAGTATTATAAATTAATTGAATAGAGGATTCAGCTACTGGAAGCTTTCTCTTACCAGATACCAATACCAATGTCCTCTTCCAATGTTCCAATAATTATAGTGGAAAAAGTGCAAAATACTGATGATATCCAGCCAGTGACCATATAATAAAAATCCAAATTGAATAAAAGCTAGATCTAGCAAGTTTATTTATTATCTCAAATCACTTACTTTTCTACAACATGTTTTTGTACTATCATTTTCTAATTAAATTATGTGTCCACCAGCTTGCATGTCTCACAAGCATAAAATGTATTTTCGATGTTTTCCAATCTGTATCAATAAAGTCAAAACTTGCTCTCAAAGTACCCATTCAAGTTTACCTGTAGCATGTTTGGTCGATTTCGAGGTCAAACAGGTCTAGACATGATTCAGAAAAACCACCCCCTCCATCCAGCTATCTCATATTCCCTCTCTGTCTTCCCATTGTCTCCCTGTCCTCATAAATAAGCCCTCTCACTCACTCTTCATTATCTTGTTTGCCATCTGTCACTATATGACCATCCACAACTTCCTTCGTCTTCAACGCTTCCGAAATCAAACTTCTCAATCGGAACGTTTGCGAAAACTCCAACACGCAATAAGAATTATAATTAGACAACTTTTTTCAAAATTATTCTCCCTACCAACAACACCGATACTGTTTCTCCCGTTTTCCTGTTGAAACATGTTCGGCAACAGAACTTTCTCGAGACTTTTTTTAGAGGTGACTCATTGTCTATTAGGAGCCGATACAGTCTGCGATACATCAATATAGAATAGATAATCTAGCGATTACAATTCGCTATGTAACTGGTTAATATAATTAACGCGAGAGCAGTGATCCATATAGCCTTGGCACTCCTTCTAGATATCAAGTTGTAGTCAATTGCACCCGACCATAAAACGTTTATACGTTTATGTTACGTTACGTTTTACGTTTATTGTACATTACGAATTCGATAACAATGCTCTTAATGATTGAAAGTATTTCGTAATTATATCTATGTTCAAAAGGTCATGTGTGAAATAAGATAAATTAAATCTACCTTTCATAGCATGAATTCATTGACGTCTGTCTATTATTGATTCTTGTAGAATTTCTAGATGCAGAATACTTTATTCAAGATGATTTTTTGTATTCATTAATTATATTTTTCTACATAATATTTAATTGATTGTTTTTGTTCAGTTCGATGTTGTTCTGAAATAGTGGAGCAGTGGTAGGCCTACATTCTGTTGAAAATATGAGATTATTCATATACTTGAATTCTGTTACAGAAGACATGAGTTGGTCATTCAATACGACCAATGATTTTTTATAATTGAAGATAATAGTTAATAGTTGAATTCTCAATTTCTTGTGACAAGCGTTTTACTGTAGCTGCTTCAAGTCTAGGCCTAGATGAATAATGGCCAAGCTCAGGAACATCAATCAAGATTTGATCTCTAATCTTCAAAGTGATCGAATTCAACTTGGATTGGGATTGTCGCTGGTCTGTCATATTCAGTTGAGAACGTAAAAAATTTGAATGATGATGGATTGGAAAGTACAGTATATTAATTTTTATACAATTTCTGTATTCTTTTGGATTCTTTGCAATTCTGTAAAATGTCTTCACAATTTTAGAGATACTATTTTTTTCTGTATAGAGATACACTATACAGAAGTAGATAGAAATGGGAAAATGCCACCAACTAATTTCAAAATCGACTATTATCACAGAATAAAGAAGTGCAAAAGTATTTTGTTTTAATAATTGACTAGGAGTGAGAGTATGTCTCTTGACTCTTGAAGCTCTTAATTTTTTAATCACCAACTAGTCTAGACGGAAGACCCTCTCATTCATAAATCATAGGAGCTCTTACAACCCAATTGAACTCTTCTTGAATATGATATTGATGTAGTTATGATTTCTTGATAGCATCGGGACTGTGCCATTCATTCTAACTTTTCTTTTCTCCACCAGCCTGCATTTTAGTATTGATTGCTTTCTCTATCTTATCAAGGTGAGTAAGAACGACCTTGGGTTGAAGCAGGAATTTTGGAATGAGTAAATATTCAATTACTACCTGCAATATTCGTGTGATTTAGAGGAGGTCATGCCGTTATTCTTCCATTGATTATTGATGGTTGAATATGAATAATGAAGCACAAACTACCATGCTTAATCGTTAGTAGCGGAATAGGCTGATGGTGAACAAAGAAAATCGTTGCTGATAAGTACTCTCTTGTTGCAACAAGTAATATTACACTGTATTTAATAACATGCATTTTCTCATGTAATAATATTCATTTTCTACGAACATTTTGAAGACGAATATTGTACATTCAAAATGAAGTACATCCAACTCGAATGTGTTGAAAATTACAAATCTACAGAATTATTTAACCAACGATTTGGTCTGACAAATTACAAACAATTTTTGAGACTGCTCTACCTACATTAATTTGAATTAACATTCTGTGATTATGTAATTGCTGTAGAAATGAGCTACAAAATTGGTCCAAAATTGTAATTGTTTTGGAATATTTCTAAGCATCTACAATTCTAGATGAGAATTGAATGATTGTCTGGGATGTAACAATCACAAAACAGTATTATGGAGCTGTGCTTTCCAGATCGCAGGGGACTTAATTTAAGCTGGGTGTAATCATAATTTACCTTGGACCTTGATTTGTTGAAGTTGATCAAATCAATATATATATTTGACAACATTTTCAGTAGGTTGTCCACTAATCCAGAAAAGAAAAATAGTTTATCTGGAAATGAGATCGAAAGTGATTGATCGGCACCATAGTTCAAAAACCGAGGATTATCGTCAGCTGGTCGTATTTCGCTAACAATATTGTTTAGTCACGGTAGCCTGGCTGATCTCTTTTTGCACGTTTCTTGGTCGATTTGAAAGGCAGAAGAACAGCAAAGAAAGAACGTTTTCAAAGCATAACTTACTGATGAAAAGAAGGCAGGGAACAAGCGAATATCGCCTTTTATGGTCAACAGCCTACAGCAAATAATAGATATAATAATACCTCTTTGCTTCTATTTCTACCTAATAATTTATTTATACCATTATGACTCATGTACGAGGCTTAACTAATCGGTCATTGTGTAGCTTCTCCTATTATCCCTAATATTTTTCACTTGCTCTTTCTTGACTCTTCCCCTTATTATTCTATTATTGCAAAGAGAGGCTCTTGACATCTATACAAACTATTACAAAATATTACATTATCAAGTATTCCAAAATATTAAATAGTCAAGTACATCAAGTGGGTATATCAAGTATTGTCAAGTGGTAGTTTAGCAGGAGAACGTCAAGACTAATCACGGAGATTTGTTATAAAAACATGAAGGACTACTTAAAATAGGATATTATCAAGAGAAAAGGCCGAAAAATAAGAAAAAACAATACATAAGAAAAACATTATTCAAAAATTACTTTGAAAAATGCTAGTGTCGTTTTTCTTAGTGAAAACAAACTTACACCATGTTCCCTATCAAGGGATAATTAGTTATGTTGGTGAAGTGGAACGACCCTACTCGGGTCTCCGCACGCCATACGCTAAATAAATAAATTATTCAAATAAATTTATTACATTATTAATATTTATATGAATAGATAGAAGAGTGGTTCTGTTTTGATGCATCACTGGAACGAAACCATTTTCAGAATACCATCTCTAGCTTTACCAAAGGCTATATTGTATTTTAAGATGACGGAGTCCAAGAGCCTTGATATTTGAAAGTTGAAATTTCAATACAACCTGGAATTCATTGATAAATTTAAATGAAGTAGTATTATGCATACACTATGATCATTGATCAACACAAAGAGTCTCATTAGGTTTTACTAGTGAAAATGTTACGCACTTTTTTTGTAAACGTTTCCTTCCTGATTAGTTGGAAAGGTTATTATTATCCCTAAGTGAATTATCAATGTCAATATTTAAGAATCCCATACCACAAGATGTAAACAAAGAATAAGGAAACAAGGTGAAAGCTCCAGAAATAGTTTCTAATGATAATATTATTCGAGTTCAAACTTTCCTTGTCTGAGTGTCTGCGGTCATATTATTAGTTTAATAATAGCAACGATATGGAAATTGGAAAACCTAATGACCTAATTTATTAGTCCATGTTATGAGATTGTCGTGGTTTTTCGAGTATTCTATTTTGGTACGCTAAAACGCATATTATTCTTTTTATTATTCATTAATCGATCTTGAATTTTATTTGACTCCACTCACACTTGCGATACTCAAATCGCAAAGCGACTCTTCGCTCGGCAACTGGAATAACAAACATGTGTTTTCAAATGATGATGCTCAGACGATCCTGCAACCGTATTGTCTGAACATCGTCATTTAGAAACACATGCTTGTTGTTCCAGTCGTTGAGCGACGAATCGCTTCGCGATTTCATTATCGCAAGTGTGTATAGAGCCTTATAGCGCGGTTTCACGATCCCAGTGGACGTATAGGTTACTGGCAGGCAGGTTGGTCATATGATCTTCCACTCTATACAAACAAATAGGCTAACGCACACTGGTGTGTGTTGCTTCATAAGCAACTATGTGAAGTACTGTGACTAAACGTGACTAATCTCGTCTCGTCTTGTCTTGACTAACCGGTGTACGCCTAGCCTTATGCAGTTTTGATTCGTACATTGTTTTTCTTGAAGGCTGACAAAAACTGGTTTAAATAATTTTAATTCTGCTCCTTTTATGGTTGGTGTTACTTTCATAATGAAATGAAATGTAAATCAAGTTGGCAAGTATTCTAATGAACACAATAATTCTGATGTGACGTATATGTCTGCTGGATCCTTCCTTGATGTCCCTCAATTCATTACTATCCTGACCTTCTATCTAAAAATAAAATAATCCTATTCCAACACTTCTAAATACAAGGTTGATAAGCTGGCAAACTGCCTAAAACAAGTGAATAGATTTCCATGTTAAACAAATTGAGTCTAACTATTGATTGACACTTCACGGTACAATACGGTTATATTCATTATAGTTGAATAGCAACTGTTCACTTATGGTAATATTGATCTAAGACGACTTAACATAAAGGGATATTAAGATGTAAATTCTCAATGGGATATTGTGTGAAAGAATTGGAAAATATGACAGAGGAACTGGTGAAGACTATTTTCGATGTTTATGAAGACTAAGTTTCAATATTCCATTTTTCCTAATTTGTCCATTGAATTGAAATTTTAAGTTTAAGAGAATATATGCTAATCTTAATCAATACGGGGGCCTCAGCAATGAAATGCGAACTAGCTGTAGAAGAAATAATGAGTAGAACTTGGTTTGTGATGTAGTAGCAGTAATGGGAAAATCAAGTTTAAATGATGAATTAAGCTTCAAGACATTGAGTCATCGTGCTTCCAGATACTCCGTGTTCATGAAAAAATTGAATGAAGATAGGTTTTGCATAATAGTAATGAACGGGAAAAGAATAGTAGGCCTGTCAATATTATTATTAGGTATGAAAACAAACCTAATTAACAGTTACTTTATTAATTCTATGTTATCATGATTTACGAACGAGAGTAACGAATCAGTAGCTTCATAGACTTTCAATAGTTTTGATGCTAAGACCAGTATCAAGTACTGTTTTTAGAGCTTGGGCCCCTGCCAACGGTTTTTCAAAATCAAATGCAGGTTCAAGGGTAGGCATCCCGCTTCACTCGAGTTACATGCAGACTGCGCGGAGCCACTACAAAAACACTTACGAAAAGGAAACTCAAAAGATACAAGAACAGAAAAACTTATAGAAACACAATGAAACACATGAACGGAAAACCCAGCCTACAAGACAGAAATGAGAGAAAAATGGTTAATAAATTGATAGTCTGGGGGCAAATGTAATCCAATGGGAAAATCTTTTCTTGAGCTCTGGAATTTATGCAGATATCTTCATCAGGACTGGTATAATGAGAAAATCCATGGTGGCCAGTTCTTTTCTCCGAAACGTTCTGCATAATGTGGGCTACAAGATGTATTGGATGAACGTTAGTTAGAACAAAAATTCTCTTTTATTTATAACATTAACTCCAACCTAGTTCCATTTTTCTTGCCCATAAAATTAGTTTTTTCTCTAAAAATGACTCTGGTTGTAACGAATATGGATGTACTTGATACACACGTGTAGTACTGTTTCCAAGCTTGAAAATGATGTCCCATTTATGATTGTTGGTTAACTATTTAGACTTAGCAATTGCTAGACTTTATTCAATTGACCCACTATATTGCCTATATTTAGACTAACCAAATATAATAGAGTTCATCTTATCTCTGATATTACATTGTTTATTGTTTCAAAATGAATATAGCATCTCTATTATTGACATGTCAAAATCAAGTTATTATCCATAAAGCTCTCATTTCATAGAAATTAAAAAACTACCAAAAGAATTTTCAAGAGATTTATAAGAGTTGCGGCCAACCATCCCTGTATCACAGATTTCCTACAATTTCTCATTAAACTTTATTTCTAATTTCTTAAATTGATCACAATTCTGTTAAATTGACATTAGGCTGCTATTCCTTCAAAATATTTCACGTGTTATCTCATCGACATTTTCTACGATGTTAGTTTTGATGTAGAACAAAGAAAATTCTGACAATTTCATCAGTTCCCATGTCTACCGGAGTCAATGACACGATTGACTCATTTTCAAATTCTCTTTCTCTTTCAATCTCACTCTTTCAATTTATCTTTTTCACTGTACGCTTCATTACGCTATATTATCCACTGTTTTACTAAAACACGAACTACTCTTATATCCTATCTCTCTCTCCAACAAACACACATACGCACTCACTTTCTCTCTCTCTTTCAATCTATGTATTCATTCTCTCTCTCTCACACACTCACTCACTCTCTCTCTCTATTTATCTATCACACGATCTCTTTTCAAGACTCCATCTCCTTCTTGTCAATACTCTCAACTCTCCTTTCCTTTTATCATTTTTTACCTTCCTTGCTACCAACATTTCTGTCTACTCTTTCTCTTTATTCCCTCACCCTTTCTCACTTCTTCAATAGCACTGCGCATTTAGTTTTATTTCCACTTTCTACTCGCTCTAAACTATGACTCATAATCGCTGTCTAGTGTCTCGTACGGTACTGGCTTTATCTTTCCGATAATAATTGCATCGTAGCCCACTACTATTCAAGAACACGTGTTGATTTTATTTATACAGAATCTCCGATTTCATAATCAGTGATACATGCAAGCTAGCTCACTCTCACTCACGCATTTTCCGTAAATAAGATACAGTATTTATAAAATACGAAATCTATGTTTGCTTGATGTATGGTGTGATTGAAAAAGATCTAGTTCGTTGAGGCAGATTGTGCAAATGTTTCTATCATGAATGTTTATTTATTGAAAGGCTGATATCAAAGTAGAGCAGAGAGTTTAAATCTAGTTCATTGAAGATAGTCTTGTAGTTAATTGAGTTAATATTGAATATTGGAGATGAGATCACACATAGAGAAGTAGGCCTACTGTAGTTGTAGTCCCAGTTGCACAAAGGTATGTTAATCTTAATCACCGATTAAAATTCATCTGAGTAGGCCTATTCAAGATTAACTCTAGCCCACTCTTGTGCAACCGGCCCTTAAACTTTCGAACTGACCTATTGGATTATTTTGAGGAATCAATTTATGAATAATAATAGTCTTCTGAAACAAGGTCTGTTGGTTTTCATTGGAAATGAGAAAAAGAATAGGAAAGAGATTAAATAAGTTACAAAAAAATATAAATGAAAATAAATAAAAGATAGAAAAAAATTTTTTTCATTAAGTTTAAAAAAATGAAAATACAATAAAATAAAAAATGAAAAATAAAATGGAATAAAAACATGAAATACAATAATGTTTTTCAACATAACTTGATCCGCTGAAATACAGTATATTAAATGAATCAATGTTGGAAAAATTTGACAAGCTAGATTTACTTAACGAATCTTCACTGCTTTAGTCACTTAACCTCCAATTAACTTTGAATAGAAATAGTACCCCAAGATTATCCTAATAAGAGTCGAAGCTGTCGAAACTTTCTAAAGGTAAATCAACACATGTAAGATATAAATAGATACAGATTGAGCGTGAAAGATTATGAAATAGTGACTTATCAGTGAGAATGAGTCATGTTGTTGTGCCGAGTCAGGTTGGCGAAGAAGTAGAATAAAATTGACCTGAAAGCTGATGGAGAGAAAAGGAAAGAAAAAGAGCACAAAAGAGAGTGAATGATTGTTCAGGAGGATGTCAGTAGAGGGGAGGGAGGTGTTGGTACCTGCTTTTCACAAGAGGAGGAATATGGTTCGATTGCTCGGTTGATGGTGAGGGGGATCTCTGACTCATCCTACTGAATGTTATCTACTTAGAGGAAGGAGACGTGATACAGCTGATGGACCGTAGATAAAAATGGAGTATAAAACAATATATTATTATTCTCTGAAAAATAAGCTATTATTTTGTAATCTACTACATAATTATCTAATTAAAACTATATGCATCCGCTGTATTGAAAAACACTCTTGAAAATATCAAGAGTTTGAAGAAACCTTTACTAGCTATTATCATATACTATTTTTCTCATCTATACTCCCATTCTGATAATAATCTTTTCTTCTAGTTATTCTCATGATTTCTTTTTATTTCATTTCTCTTCAATATTATTATGAAAACTGTTTGTTTTTCAAATTCCATCTCCTATTTTTTCATTATCTTCTGTTTTTCAACTTTATCTTTCTTCATATTTCATCTTCCTCTTCTCATTTTCTGTTGAAAACAAGTTTTTGGAAAAGAATCCTGCATCACTATCCTTATTCATAAATAGGTTATTTCCGTACAATCCTACAACAATCATAAAAAAGAAATTTCGCAATTAATAGCTGCAACTATTACGTGAGTATCGTCTCGAAAAAAGAGCTGAAAGAAATTAATAACAACTCTCTGGAGAAGGGTGTAGGTCTTGGGAGGGAGAGGGCTCTTCGGGATCAGGGTGATGATGACAGGGTGGTGGGGAGTGGGAGGGTTGTGATGGGACGCCAGCGGAGGGAAGAAAAAGAATCAAATCAGTAGACGAGAGATGTGGCCGATTATTTATGGTTAATTTAATAACCGTCCATTATAATGCAACCATGCAACGTTCTCCTCCTTTTCTTCATGTATTCTTTCTCTCTCTTCTACATACATGTCTCCCTTCTCCCTAGTTCACTTGCTTGTCTCTCTCCTTCACACTTTTCTTTTCTTCCACTCTTTTCATCGAATCCGCTGTGAGTGTTCCTTGAATAATCCAATTGCTTTTCATTTCATATATCCGTGTTATACGATTAATTTGTCGCCCATATTTAATAGAATGAAGTCTTCTCTTTATCAAAACTTATGATCGAATATTATGAAAATGCTTGGACGTTATCCATTGAATCAAGTTGTCAATATTGAACAACATCAAAACTCAGAGTTTTGAATTTTGTAAAAGCTAAATCCTTTTGAATACAATTATTCATATCAAAGAAACAAATTCAATCCTGAAATTAATAATGGTGTAACAATCTATTTCGACCTTTATTTTGGATGAATTTGGTTGCGACATAATCACCCAAGTAATAATGAATCATATTTTACTCTTGTTTGATGGAGTTATGAATGCTCCTCGAAGCCCAAACTCTCAAGAGCTTTGACGATTTCGTGTTGAATTGAAATAAAACTCTGACATCTAGGACCAAAAACCATTGAGCACTCAATAATGATACTGGTCTAGGATATTTTGTTGCAAAGTCGGAGGCATCAACTCCGGTTAAAGCGGCCCTTATTTGAGGTAATATAGTACTGTAGTCATACTGTATTCTTATTGGAAACTACAATTTCTCATTTGGAAAGTTTCGACAATTTCATGCAACCTGTCAAATACTAAACTTCAGCCAATCTTCCTAATCCAGGTAGTGTAAACTTATTCACAATTGATTGGATTTATCGCTGTTATACGAATAATTTTCTACCTATTTTGTATCTTTGTATTTTTTACCTATTATAGAATCAATTTTTTCTTTACGTGGATATTATAAAGATGCATGGACATTATCATAGCCCCCTTTTAACTGTAGTTTAAAGGGGGCTATGACATTATTCATCGAATCAATTATTCTCCCTTGAAAAGTTTCAACAAATTTATCCAGAAACCTCTCAAATGTGCTTCAAGCTTTGTGGTTCCAGTGCAATAGTAAGAAAGTTAGTTGAAGTACTCGCAAGTTTGTACAGGTCAAGGTTCTGCACTTTATTTGTTCGTGCGCGGGGTTCGTTGGTTCACCCTCTCGCTTGTCGGCAAGACCGTTGCACCGCGCGATTCAACAGCTCAAAAGAGCGAAAGATAAGTTATTGGGGCTCCGCACCACAGCGGAGCGCGCTCAAAACTGCCGTCAGTTGACGGGCGAAAGAGTGGGGGTAGCGGCGTGCGCTGATTGGTCGAGATTGGCGGTCACGTGACGGCCGGTGAGTAACCCCGGTAGCAGTGGAGCGCTGTCGTGTAAGTTGCCTGCTACAGCTGGCTTCATTACGTTGCCGGACTTGGAACAGTGAACACGTGTGCTCTCCAGTGGTGCCGTGCTATGCTACCTCGACTTAGGACCGGACGATTTTCTAGACTTCGTAGCCGTCCTCAGTTGACTATTTCACAAAGTGCTCGTGATTGTTAGTTGTTTGTTCTACCCACTAAACTCTAACTAGTTTTAGTTTTTCGCGGACATGGCGATACCTTTCAATCTGCCTTCGGAAGAAGACACTGAAGAATACTATCGTCGTCTGGACCAACTTCTCGCCGATCTCTACGATGTGTTGAGGCACATACTGTTCAGGCCCCGCTCTCAGCAGCCAGCTCACAATCATCAACAACAACAAGCTCCTGTTGTAGGTAAGTGTCGCCGGCTTTGTTGGAAATTCAGTGATTACAAGAATAGGTGTTAGCAAAATTTCAGGAAGTGATTAGGGTATAAGTGATAGGGAAATTCAGGAAGTGATAAGGAAATTATGTTCTAAGTCATTTAGAAGGTGTTTGGAAGAATTAAGGGAGTGATAAGAAAAATTAGGTTTAGAAAAATATAAGAGGTGTTAGGAAAATTCAGGGAGTGACTAGGAATATAGATAGAGGAAGTGATAGGAAAGATAGGTAGGTGATAGCAAAGACGAGAGGAAACTATTCTAATAAGTATTCTAATTGTCTTTGGTGATAGGAAAATTTCGGAGGTAGGATACTGAGTTAGAAAGAGTTTCAAAAAAATCAAGTGCTGATCATTCTCACCGATTCCAAGATTGGGCTGTTGGCCTGTGATTGTGAGGGAAAACGGGTTTCCAGGAAATGTTCCAACTTTACGGTAGTTGATTAGAGAATTGAAGAGTCTTGAACTTCAAACTTTCTTTCAGTATTCGTATCTTTGGGAAATTTTTCTGTCTCGTATCTGGTGAGAGATGAAACACGGTGAGAATTGTACGGCAACTTGCTCGGAAATACGACTTTGATTAAATTTTCGTTCGGTTGCGATTCGGAGATATGACTTTGAAATTTCGTAGGATTGTTACAACTCGCGAACAATTTAGAATCTTAAAATTGTAATAACAACTGAATTCAGCTAATATGAATTTGCTTTTCTTTATAGATTCCCCAAATAATTTTTGTAAAAAATTGAAATAATACTTGGAACTAACTTGAAATTTTCAAACCAAGTATCTGGATTTGACGAAATAAGGTACCTTAACAACTGACAAGAATATTTTTGATGTCTAATCAGTTTTAGTTCAAAATAATAATATAATATTTTTACCGTTATCAACTGCCGTTTGATAATACTGACATAGCTTAAAACTTGATCCACAATCTAGAAAATATAACTTCATAACACATATTCAAATAATATCATAGAGGACCACAAAAAATTCTTACTATTCGGTTTCTTTTCGATATTCGATTAAGCAGTCACAAGCCACGTGGGCTGACATCACACGTGTTCGTAATTTTTTTTTTAGAATTCTTTCTAAAAGTGAATTGTTCATCCCAACAAACTCGAAGCTAATTTTCATTGGAATAATCGGTATTCTTTGAAACTCTAAATTTTATTCTACTGAAAATTCAACTTCTCATCAGCACTTGTATCTCATTTGTTTACAAACAAATCCTTATCCCATTTTTAGTCATTAACAATATTCTGTTAACTATTAGGTATTAATTCATTATGAATAAATAAACAATTTAGAATTTACATTAAAGATTCACAACATTAAGTCTTTGTCGCTTCAATGAAATAAATTAATCATTGCTTGTGGTTTCGCTGAGAGATAAGAGGTTTCGGAAGCTAAATAGCTCATCGTTTACTACGTTGATTATTTTTCCTCTAAATAAAAAACCTGTCGAATACTTTTTTTAAATAGTGATATGATAGTCAAAAATTGTTATGATATGATAGTCACAAAAATACGAAATCAAAAAATCTAATGGAAAGTTAGGCCAAATCTGTTGAGAATAATAATCTTATAACAATTTCAAAACAAATTCTTACAAGAAAACGAATAACAATTCCAATTTACGAAAATTTCTAAAGTAAATAGGATATTTATTTTGTTCATGATAGTAGGCTACAATTATTTTAATACGTAGGCTATAGGATGAAAACACAGACACCATAATATCCAAAACGTCTTCTCTTCCTAATTTTGATAAATACATTGAAAATGAAAGTTATGTTCACATTCACAATCAGACTAATCATAAAAATTATAATGTAAGATAAATTATTTTATTTTGTAAAATTATAGATTATATGACACTTAATGATTAAATGAGCCTATTCTCAATACTTGTCCTCTTATTTGAAAATAATTCTTCAATTATATACTTGAAATTTTTTAAGATTAAAAAAAATAGAATCTTTTTCTAAAAAAAAATTAAAATTGAATCAAAATTTTATATTTAAAAAAAAAACATAGAGGGCAAATATTTTCTATGAATAATTCCGTACCCATAAAGCTACTGAGTACTTATATGAAACCATAATATTGCCATGATTAGAAATTATTAGTGGTATTCCTAGTAATTCTGCTTTGTCTTCTAAGAATTTCTCATTTTGATAGCATGAAAAATATTGTGAAGTATATATGAATCCCATTCAATATAAAACATAATCTGAATAAATGAGTAGCATAAACATAATTGTTATCCAGAATAGTAACACAGAACCAGATTAGCATAGATATAGTAGGAATAGATGAAGAAAAGGATACCTGTAGAGATAGTACAGGAAGGGGAGATGAGAAAAACAACATAGGGTTCATTGGCACACGTTTAGCGCTGCGCGTGCGTGCAATCCTCTTGTTTTGCTACCGGCTCGGTCACGTGATTAAATGGACTGCTGGCATATCGTGCACGAGCCACCACTTTTTACCAATTGTCTCTCTCACTCTCTTTCTCACTTGGCCACTCTCTCTTTCAACCGCTGCTCTTCTATTTGACTCTCCCAGTAATCGCTCTACTACTCTTTCGGTACTTTATTATTGTTTTTGCGTGCTCCTCATTCCATTCGCGGCTACTGTATTACTAGTACTCGAGGTTTTTCATTGCAGGAGGCTCCTAGTTTGTATTTGGAAATTCGACAAAGTTAACATAAAACGTAGATTTGAACAATTTTTTGACAGCCAAATAGCCTGCTAAGATGATCAATTGATTTAAATAGGCTGTACAATATTTTGTCAGACAAATAGTTTTGATCATTCAAGTTTCTCAAGTAAAGAATTTTCACATTTGTCCTATCAAATGGTATTTGAATGGTCAAATCACAGCACATCTTCACAGCTTATACAAGTTGTAGTCAAGATCTTGTCTCAGAAATGGGTAGTAGGCTATTCAGATTTCTTTGAGTTGTTTTGTTTTTAAATTTGAACATTGTAGAACTCAATGATGTTGTTTGAATATCGTTTCTATATCATTGATAAGAAAACTAGAAATTGGGTTCAATGTCAAAGTGATTTCGTAATATTTACAAATCACAGTAAAAAGGGAAAAGGTATCGTGAACTTGTGAGTTTTTCAATTGATTTTGTTGATAATAAATCGTGTAATAAACTAACATATCGAAACAAGCATGAAATCAAATATAATGACAAACTTAATATTGCCTTCAAATAATTTGACATATCTCTTCAATATCTGTGATAATAAAACCAGAATGAGAGTACAATGTCGATAACGATAAAAAATAATAATCTAACATACCAAAATAATCATGAACTCAAATAAAATGATAACTTTATTGTCTCCAAATAATTTCAACTTATCATTTCAATATCAGTGATAAGAAAACCAGAATTAGAGTTCAATGTCAACTCTAGTTACTAGAGTTCAATGTCAAACATAGACAAACAATGTGTCAATGACAAACTATGCTATTAAAATATGAATAGTAGCAGAGCCACAAAAATAACGGTTACTGAACAGTAGCAGTTACTGGAGGAAGGCAACAGGTGGAAATGTAACCGACTACGTCACAACCGCTGCTTTGCTTTCGTCAGAGCTAAGAGCCCTTGGCCTCTTTTCACGGGTACATTAACCTCAAAACGCCCACGCCGACGCTACTCAATTCCGTGTTCAATGCTTCAGTTTCGACGCACGTCATCACAACAACAACGTTGTCGATTTCCCCGTGAATAATGGATATCTGGTCAGTTATGATTCACTCCTGCATTCATCGAAGTAGCCAATTGCGGTGAATAAGTTGAGAGTTTCCTGTCTTTCAATCACACGAAGAGTTGGAATAGGAAGTGTGGAGATGAATAATAGTCTAATAACGCATAAAATTGGTATTGGATCTGATAGGATTTGATTAGAAGTGATGAAATTCACTGGAATATAACGATAATAAACATATTAAACTGTAGAGCGATAGGTAGTTGAAATTTTGGGAATAGGATTCTTAGAAAACTATTTGAACCTGTCTATTGATATGATAAAACTAGCAATGAAAAAATGGCTACCATAGGAAGATATTATCTTCCTTATTATTTCGTCTATTGACGGAAAAATTTCAACACTGTAAGAAAATGTGTTGTAAACAAAACAAGAGAAAATGAATAAAATAATAAGCAATAGCAATCAATAGAAGATATACAGCATTTAAACAAGTACTAATTATAGCTAATGAGCTCGTCATCTACTCGCTCACGATACTTCTCTTGTAGTACAATGTTTCACTCATAGATAGCGCTGCAACGTAAAAACAGAATAGAATCTGATAACGATCAACAACGTTCAAGCTCTTCTTGTATTTCTGCACACAGTTAAAAATTTATATTTTGCAGATTCAAATCATTACAGGTTTCGATTTGAACTTGAAGTCCAACCACAGAAAAAAATATTTGTAAATATAAATTATTACATAACTCCTGTTATACATTATTTCACCAGTTGATATATCTTTTACTTTTCTGTCAGAAGTAGTCCTACTTGCATACAGTTTTATAGTTTCCGAGTTTAATAATTAAGAATTAAAAGTAATCAATCAAAAACTAAAAATTGAGCTAAGGGATACAGTGCCTAAAGAATTGAAAACCTCCCACAATATTGAAAAACGCATTGACATTAGCAACCATTGTATTCTCAATTAATATCACACTGTGATACTAACTCATGTAGCAAAAGTAACACGTAGTTTTTACTAGTTCTCACAGAGTATTGTGCTCAGCCCTAGGATAACGTGTTAACCTTGAAACAACACCGTGCCAATAATGAGATCGTGCATCCAGTTTTATTGTAGGATGAATTCATTTACAGTTTAATCTAATATGAAGTGCATTCTCTTGCAACATCAATTTGTTCCTTCTCTTCTTCTCCTTTCCTCTTCCTTCCCGCATGGAAGTAGTCTCCCCATGCATCAAGAACACTTTACACATAAAGAAATCTATCTCTCTTTCGCTCGTGCGCGTGTGTGCGCGTCCTATATTGATGTGGAATGACTTTTTCTGTTCGGTTGCACTTCCGCGTTGAGCTGCATTCAAGGTCTGTGCAATAGAATAATAATAAAATGACTGCTGCACTATCCTACTCTGTATTACGCAATTATCTGCAGGATTGCGTTGGTCTCTCTTTTTATAGCCGATTTCTTTGTCATGAGATTTATAACTCCAGCATACGTCACATACTGTGCCATTTTGTTAACTCTGATTGGCTACCAGTAGATAGTTCTCTATTTTATCATACAGTTCTAAGTTCTCTAGTAATACTCACAAGATTGGTATTGTGTAGAAATTTATGAATGAAATAACAAAAATTATCTATAGGCAAGACAAAAAGCTTTCAATTTTTCCACTGAGAAAGTTGGAAATGAGGAATGGAAGTAATTAAAAATAGTGTGAAATAGATAACAAGCCAAGAAAAGAATAGAAGAAACTGGAAAACGAAGGTAAGGCTCTTTTTAAAGGAGAGCGATAGAGAAGGAAATAGGCTACTGTAATGAGAAAGAAGAAGAGAGGAAGAAAAAACAACTAGCCATCAGCATAGCAACAAAGTAGAATAACAAATTTGAAGGACATAAGGCTCTCTAACGAGATTTCTGAGAAAAATAATAATCAGTAGAGCATTTTGGATTTAGTTGAAAAAGTATCATGTGTTGATGAAGGTCCCTCCTACTATTTTTTTGGTATAAATTATTATAATTATTGAAGTGTCTTACTGAATAGATAAGAGAAAACGATTTTTGTTCAACTTATTTTTGAGTAAAACTATTATTGTTGAGTTCATCACAATTTTTCTGAGTAGGTTTGAGACAAACTATTATTGTAAGTTTCATCTCATTAAATATATTATTATTCAAGACTTTATCTCAGACTGCACAATATTAGTCTTATGCACCCTATTGTAATTTTTGTTATCTGGTATATGACTTTATTGAATTGGTTTTAGCAATTTCAGAAAGAACACTTGATTACAGACACTACACTTGACATAAACTCTAGAGTTTACAACACAGATTTCCAATTTGGTAGTCCTTTCCAGGGGTTGACGGACAGTTTGTTGAGTTAGTGTGCCTCTGTTTTATCTAAGTGTTATTATAGGTATAATATCTTACCACTGTGGAGATAAGAGTCTCCCCTCTGGGAGTGGCATGATGAGTAGGGTCTCTTGTTGCTCAGCTGATGGCTAGTTGTTTTTTTCTTTCTCTCTCCCTCTCTCTGCTTTCGACCCTTCAGACTGGAAATAAAAAACATTGAAAAACAACCATTACATGACCTTGGCCAGGCCTGCTCCAATCTTACCCACATTAATCGTAGCACCCACATTATACGTTTTCACTACTTTCCTTCATGAACAGTGTTTCCAATAATGTTGTTAAGTTCACAGTATTGAGTACATTCATACTGTTTACTTTTGTGAATGATGGAAGTTGTCAAATGTTGTATGATTTTTTCCTAACTCTGGAGTTTTGTCAGTTGTGATTGTGAAAAACTCGATAATTTCTCTGACAACTATTTTTAATTTCTCCTTTTATTTTTTCCTCATTGTCAGCCATTGTTCACAAGTTTAAACTGAACTTTCTAGTTCAGTTTCAATTGTGTAGTACTTAATTAAAAATCTTCTTAATTCAATTGTAAATCTTCTTGATTCAATTGTTTAATAGCCTACTTATTAAAAATCTTCTTAATACTGTATTAAAAAAAATTTTTTGCTTGGAGAGAATATTACTGATGCAAACGAACTTGTTTATTGTGCCACTCACTGGATGAATTTCAATAATTGTAAGCTAACAAAATCCGTTGTTCTTCAATCATTATCATTCAAAATGATGGGAGGCGTGTAATGTACACAGTCAAATATTATTTTCAGCAATAGGTGCCAGAGTACTCCATTGATTTCAACAATTACTGGGTTTTTAAATGTGATTACGGAAAAACAATCAATGATTGCCTTAGCAGGTTAGATATAATTCAGTGATATTTTCCAATATTTTTCTCAATTTATAATAATTTTTAATTTTTTTCAATACTGTCCACTTTGGAACTGATGATGTCTCCTCTATGTCATTGTAGAAAATATAAGGGTTGATAGGGCCATATATAGAAAACAAATAGGGCTGTATGAAAATAGACAAAAATCGGCTCACAAGTTCAAAAAATGATGAAAATAATGGTTGGGGGCTGAAGAAAGTTTTCAGAACATCGACAGGAGCCTTTGAGGAAAGGCGATTCTGGAACCGGTCGGATGGACATGTTCAGACTTGTTGGTGAAGGTTGGAGCTGAATTTTGTTGTTGTTATTTTGTTTTTCCACCCCATCTTCCCCCTCCATCCCTCCCCACACGTCACGAACGTCTATCGTTTTGGCTCGCCTCAGGTGCTTGTTGCTCACAGACTATCAAAACACAATGAATCACTCACTCCCACCCCGGCACAGGTGTTCCACCTAGGCAAGTGCTTACAATACAGTAAAAAGCAGCTCAGACCTGTCCTGAATCCTGAGCATGGAACTACATTATATATAGGCCTACCTATATTCTATTTCGTATGTAGTCTAGTCTATATATTTATGTAGTTCCATGGATAGTCCTTTATTCAGTATATATATTTATTCAGTTCTATACATAGTCCTGTATTCAGTCTATATTATTTATATAGTTATATACATAGTCCTGTATCGAGTCTATATTATATTTATTTGTTCCTGAGTTCAGGCAGGCATCGAAAACACAAGCTTTGCTTTGGCTTCTTCTTTTCCTTCAGCTGAGAAGACAGAACGTCTATTGACAAATACACAGTTCTCCTCCTTTTTTTCTCATCTTCCATCCTTTTCTTCTGTCTCGCTTCTCTTTCTTTTCCGTAACATCATCGAATCTGCTCGTAATCGATTATCTACGTTTCGATTCACGCTCACCGTCTATTTCTACCACTACCTAGGACTCTCGTCAATAGTACCTGAACACTGAAGTAGCCTGGTATGAGAAAATACAGTATGAGAAGGAAATGTCTCCAATATATTACCTAATTCCCTTATTTTTATAATATTTAAAGTTACGATGCATGAGAATAAGACTGTATCCTTGATGATGATAACAGAGAGTATAGAAGAAGAACTTCTGTTACTTCTATTCTCTCTGGATGATTATAAGGAATATTAAAATATTGACCACAAACTATTGTAATATCAGTACGTAATACTCCATTCTCCATGAAATTCGTTGATAATCTTTTCCGTTTTCAAATAATGCTTCAGTAATTAAATGAATATACAGTGATATTCTTTTAATTTGAGGCTTGGCATTAGATAGATAGATAGAGAGATATTATTTCTTTGCCATCGTGCTCTACGGTCATCAGCAACGTCGAGAAATGATATCTCTCTATTTATCTATCTATCAATCAATCTATCTATCTATCTAATGCCAAGCATAAAATTCAATGAATGTCAGTGTACATTCAAACCTTACATCTTGAGATTATTCAACTGACCATTCATTATTATAAATTTTCAATTTCATTACTATTATCAGAGATAATCTATAATTGATTAATATAATTATGCTATCATTTTTAATTAATTGGTACGAATTATAGGGAAACACTTGGTACAATATTGCAATATATATGTAATGATGAACGTTTGTTTATTGGATAATAGCTCAATTATAATAATAGCCAATGATAGACAGAATAGTTAAGTTTGTTACTTCTTTTGTATTGTAGGTACAGAACTTCTTTTATTGAGTGTGTTCTCAATGTGTGTGATTTATTTATACTGTTATGTTGTATTGAAATTTTGTATTGTACTTTGTGTTTTTGTTTTCAATTGTATTTTGTGTGTGTTCAAATAAAACTGAAATTATAAAAAAATTGAAACATTATCACGATTTTTTCTTTTTGTTTTCAATTGTATTTTGTGTGTGTTTAAATAAAACCGAAATTATAAAAAAATTGAAACATTATCACGATCTTTTCTCTAATTATCGTATTATGTCCATACAGATGCCCATGGTGACAACGAGTCCGAGGACCACGAACCCCCCGACCACGGAGGAGAAGACCCTTCCCCCGACGCCCTGGAGCAACGACTGCATCCTCTGCCCGACCTCGTCGCCAACGTTGGCAGTTCCTCAGCCGCCCCCTCACGACCCCTGGGTCGCGGACACCCTCGACGTCACCAGGACGACAGACGACGGCGGAGAGACAGCACCACGACTCCTGACGACTCTCGGTTGTCGCCTGAAGACGAACGCCCCCCGCCTCCCAGGAAGCCCCGGGAGTCCAAGAAGAGGTGCTCGTCGTTGCGGAGGAAGGCGCCCTGTTGTCCCGCTTCCCTCAAGTTCTCGCACTCGCTCAAGACTTCCGCCGAGAACTGGGTGATGGTCGGTGAGGAACTTCGGAAGATCGCCGAAGATTTCCGATCGAAAACGACCTCGACCACCACAACTACATCTAGGAGTGATTCGTCTCAGTTAAAGGTTTGTTGGTTTGAATTTATTATATCAAGTTTAAATGAATGTTTGAATCTATTATATTCAAGTATAAGTAATGATTGTTTTAATCGATTGTATTCAAGTATAAATAATGAATGCTTGAATCTATTATATTTAAATATAATGGAAAATCTTGGAGTTTTTATTTATTTATTTAGCGTATGGCTTTTAATAGTGAGGAAACCCGAGTAGGGTTGTTCCACTTCACCAACATAACCAATTATCCCTTGATAGGGAACATGGTGAAAGTTTGTTTACACTTTGAAAACAGACATCAGCATTTAAAAAAAGTATTTTTTTATTTTAATCTTGAAGTAATAACAATAGACATACAAATTATTTTAGAATTCCTACAGAAATACTATATTAGATGAAATAAACGAGACAAAATTGGTTTCAATCCTAATTCTCTTCTAAATTAGTTCACAGACAATAATATACTACTTTTATATACCCAGAGAGTATAGAAGGAGAATTTATCTTCTCTTTACTTTCCACTCTCATAGTTCCAAAATTCTTACAAAACAATAAATTCTTTGCATTATTTAGTGGGAATTTTCACTAAAGTTATGGAAGTTATGGAAATCATTCACTTTATTGAATGGATCGTATTGTATTGAATGTATTTTATTATTAGTTGCAATTACGTAACAGAGTGGTAGTGAAAATTTGAGACTAGAGATAGATTAACTTGGTATATTCAAACATGTCTTTTATCCATGCTCAGCTTTGGGAACAAATCAGCAAAGAAAGCTTTGTTACTTTCAGAAGCTACTCATGGAAAAAGAGTATTCTAGAGAGTAAAATAGTTCAGTATACTGTATGTATACTGAGTTTTGTTCCGTTGGGGAAAGAGCGTATTAGTATTGGAGAAGACTATTAGCCGTTCAAGGCAGAGGGGTCACTTTACGGTACGACACTATAACAATGGGGGAACCAGAAACCACAGAACGTCCACTGATACTTTTTGCCTCACCACCTTTTAACAGAAAATACACCCTCGCCTGAACGAAGCGGCAGAATCACATTAAACCATTGCTGAATACTGGGAGACTTGACAACAGCTCTCAAGTTTTATTGAGGTGGGGACCTCACCCAATTTGAACGTCTTTCTTGCTGAGACACAAATGCTAGGTGAGGCGTGTCCCCAGTTGTTATTGACAAAAGTATTCCTGACCCAATCACATAACTGCAGAGCCAAAAACGAACCAATCTCTTTCAAGAGGCTCCAATCTGCCACGCTGGCCTTTTCACAATGGTTTAATCGTTAGCAACCACTGTTGTCAGACCCCTGCAGTTCTTTGTTTTGTCTTCCAACTGAAAGGTTCTGACCTTCGGAACAATGTGCCATCAAACTGACGTCCCTTTCAGCTGAGGTTTCTCTGTTGACAAATTAACTTTCAAACAATGTTCGTCCTTTATCGACCCAATCTTCAGTTGGTGAAAGACATTTTGAAGTGCTCAGAAGTAGAAGTGTTTTGTGGAAATCAAGTTGAAATTGAAAGTTGCAAAAGTGATAGAAAAAGACAGAGATAAATTGTCAAACCACTATTTTTTATAAATATTTATTGAATATAGACGTTTGACAATATATCTGTCTTTTTCTTTCATTATGGAGATATACCACAACATCACATCACACACAACAAATTTCAGTTGCAAAAGTCATATATTGTACAGTTTCAAAACTTTCCTAATCATTGCAGATCTCAATCTATTGCTGATCTTTTAAACTATTCAATCTAGATTCAGAAACCTTGTTTATTATTTTTAACTTATCCTTAATGACTGGCGAATCAAGTGGAATTTATAAACTAGAAGATATACATTCAATTCTATTTTTATGAAGAGATCGACATGATAGCAAAATCACCTATGTTCATAGATTTCTAGAGAAAAGAAAGTAGAATCACCTCCATAACAATAAAAATTTCTGACATGTTTCTGTATTGTTAGATCAGAATGCCGACCTCATATACTGTATATAAAATTGGAGAGTACATTTTTAATAATTTTCATTTGTAGGCCTTTATTCTGTTTCAAACCAAGACAGTCTAAATATCGAACATTTAATGAACTGGCTTACTCATATTCCACTCTTGATTTCTTGATCCATTTTCTCAAGGATTTGAAATAGCGTAGAAATTAGGTAGAGACATGAAGAGATGGAGACATGAAACTTTGACGCTACTAGTGGTATCGCCTGATATGACGTACTGTATTTAGTTTGGCTCGTAGCCGTATAGCAGCACTAACCTACTGTAACGAAATCTCATTGTTTGTAGGTCAGTGAAACAATCAGACAGCTGTTGCTTTCGTAGCTTGCAACGCTATCTATGAGCAAACTACGGAACTAAACTATCGATCGCTTCACACGCCTCGTCATACTGTATTTCCATTTCCATCTTCAGATAACAACTATCACTCCTCAGTTTCTAATCGAACATGTTTGAATCCTTGGAATAACTGTAATTACATCAGTTTTTTATTATATCACTTATGGAAGTTGAAAATATTATTCTGTCCTAAGTGAACAATATTCTAGGAATCTAGCAATTCCGCTATTCCAATATTCTTATCCTAGGAGCAATATTCCGCTAGAGTGAGCAGGGATTTATTATTATTTTATCATCCTAATCCCCAATGAGAAACTGAGGAAGCAAAGCTATAGGCCTGATCAAGCCACACGTAGCGTATTTAGGGCAGCACTCTTCTACACATTAAAATTCTTGAGATAAAAACATCATTCTCTGCAGCAAATTGATTTCTATTACGTAGGCCTATAAATGAATTTTGAGCATCTCCAATTCCAATTTTTCCCTCTTCTAACCGATTCAAACGAAGGAATGTACTATTTATATTATCATTATTTTCTATTTTAATAATGTTTTATGTTTTCTTGCAGCACGGAGCACCAGATCTACCAAGAACGAAACGAGTAGAGCTGAAAGCATCGAGCCTTTTATCACTGCTAGTCCCAGCGCCATTTTGTGGATCGGTTTGGACAACTGTGATCATCATAGTTGGCTGGAAATTGCTGATGAGGCATAATCGGTGAGAGACACTGAAGATGGACGTTAATGCGGTGCCCAAAGCAAGCTCGCTCATCGACTTCGAGTTTCCTGAATTTGCTAAAGTTTTGTGTCCTTCCGTGATCATTTGTGTCTAGAAATGTGACTGGATCTTCTAATATCGGTTATTTGAACATTGAAGTCAATGGATTCTCCTCAATATTCCAATTTCAGTTGATTAGAAATGGATGTCTCAAAAATGTCAAAAAAATTGTTCAAAGTTAAACTCATATTCAATAACAACAACAACTCCCATGTACGTATGTTTTCATTAAAATCAGTATCCGTTCAACATAATTTAGTGTTTGTTTATAAAAAAATATTTGTGTTATTATCAAAGTTGCTCAGCATTAATCAATATTATTCAAAAGATCCATTCATTTTTTAATCCAAAATATAGATGATATTCCATAATTTAGCTTATCACTTAGTTCACTATAACAGTTCCTGATTTAGTTTATCACCATATATGTAGGTAAACCTTAGTTCTCGTTTTAAGTTATAAATGTAGTATCCTTAGTCTGTTGATAGTTATGTTACATAGAATTTAGAAACCGATTTTAGTTCATATTTCTTCAGGAATATTCATCTAAATCTTACTTTTGGAATATCATTAGGGGACACAAATCATTATTAGTTGTTCTTGTTTTGAGGCAAGATAAATAGACTGTGCTTTTAGTCATATTTGTTAATTAAGTAAGTAGTTTTGTTTCATGTATTTTTGCCACTGATTTTAGTTGGGAATCGTATGGCGTAGCATGCGGTTTCCGTTGTAAAATTATGATTTTTGAAATCACTAGTGAATATTTTGTTACGGATCTAGGTTATTTACTGAGCTGATATGAATTTTTCCAAAGATGGGTGAACCATACAATCAAATAATGATCTCATTGGAAGCATTGTTGTACCATTAAAATTGTAATGATAGGGTGTGCCATTTGTATAATATAATTTGTCTATGGTGTTCACTCTCTGAGTTGTAACATCATTTTCATGATTATTTTAGCGACCCTTGTATAATTTGCAAATTTTTCGCCATGTAAATTCCCTGCTTTGTGTTAATCATCTTCTTTTGTTGACTTCATTTTTTAATTTAACCACTTGCAATTACTGTTTGTGAATTTTGCTTGTATAGTTTTCTTTTTTCTATCAAAGAGTTTCCCAGTTTTCGGCTATGGTGAAACTCTTCAAGGTTTTCAAATGATCTCCCACTGTAGAGTAGATAATAACTTCGAGTACCATAACTGTGTTACTCGAGTTACGTACTCTATTGATTGTACATAACATGTAGTATAAATATTGTCAAGTACAGTGCATGGAAATATCTGTAACTGTACTTTTGGTTTGATAGTAAATTTTCCTGATTTTCCTTCAATTTTCAGTTTTACTTTAGTTTCAAAACTTCTGGTTTGATCAAAATTAAATCATTTGAATAATAATGCTTTGAAATAACTTCTCCGATCATTTATCGGTAAAATTAATGTTTAAATTCAGTTCAAAGTCCCCGTTTTGATCCATTTTATTCCTTTGAATGTTTTCAGAAATTCTGCAAAGATATTTCTCAATCCGTAAACAAGAATAACATTAAACATTTTATAAAATTAAGTTCTTTTCTCTCATTTCCATTTTTATTCCATCAAAGTATGATTAGTTTCATACTAATTGATATTAAATCCTAAACATTTTCATAATACATTTTTTCCTTATAAATTCTAATCAACTATCATTTCATTCATGCATGATTGTCCAACCTTGTAATATATTAATTTTCTGTTCTCGACAAAAAATGGCAACACCACATTTAATGCCTTTCAACGCGATGTTGGCACTCGGATAAGAAAAGTGATCTGTGCTTGTGATCAACTGTAATATTTTATTTGTATAAATTAATTCGATTATAAGAACAATGCTAAGTTTTCCCACACATGAACATATAGATGTATAATGTAGATAGAATACTGGGTTGTTGTGTTTGCTTTTCTGTAAATAATAATATAATTAATGTGATTTTGCTTAATCGATGATAATCATTATTTGTGGTACTGTTTAATAATATTGTGACCAAAAGTCTTGAAGCAATTATTTTCGAGTTTTGTTGAAAGAAGTCGCTTGGATTTGATCAATATCAATAAGCTAAGATTGAAAAGTGAATGGTGAAATGGTCGGTATTTAAAAGTATTTTTAGCAATGAGACAGTTTTGGAGAGCTGTTCAACTCCTTAATTTTCTCAAGTACTGGTCGTTTAATTTAAACTTAGTTTAATCCCGCGGAGACTCGCGCATCAAAGCGTTACTGTGATGTTACCTGTGTTTTCAAGCACTTGGGTAATTTCCTTTTTCCCTTGATCTCCCCTCCACAAGATATTCCCTAATTTCTACGGAATATCTTCTGGTTATAGATTGAAAACGATGATCCCCGAAGATATCCTCTAGATATCTTCGGCATTCATCGTTTTCTTCCCCCTAGTCAGCTAAAGTCTGTAGACTAGAGGAATATTACTATATTGATAAATAATTAATAATAAGAGATTTGTAGTGTTAAGGGATATTATGACTATTATTCATAAAGAAAAGCATTGTTAATTGTAGTTTGTACATATTTATGAATGAGTTTGGAAACTGAACTCAAAGGTTGATGAATATTAATTTAACCTATCTCAGAACTTTCTTAATATATTCTCAACAAATATGAACTCTTTACATTTCTTTTACAGTTATGCTTGAGATATTTTACTTGAACCTATCGAAACTAGACTGGACATTTATTAAATAAACTGCGTAGCCTGCTCTCATGTCAATAAACTTTTCTGAAAGTCTGGTGTAACAGGGAATGATTTCTGTGAATTAAAAATTTTTGATTGCGATATTCATTGTAATGTATCAGATTGATGTATCACATTTCTCACAGATAAAACTAATATTATTGTGATATTGTATTCAATTATTTAGTTCTCTATTCTCAAGTGTGTTTTTTAATGCAACTCGATAATAATAACGGTCCAATAAACTAAATTTATATTTTTGAATTAAAATCATTGTAAAGGGTATCACAAATATGATCTAATACAACTTTTCTCTTAAAATCTATTAAATTGAACTAACGGAACAAAACTTTTGGCCTAAAAAGATTGTGATGAAGACTTTTGTATTAAATCAAAATCTCATTTAATGAGTTTGAGAAAGAATTTGTGGTTATTAATGTGGGAACTAATGTTGAAACTGTATAGGCTAGTCTTTTGGAACTGTTCTAATTCGGAACGTTAAGGAACAAAACATCATAATAGCAGTTGCATCATTATAAATTTAATTTATTGTATCTATAGATTATTTTAACATTTCCCTCGGTATGATAAGTGTGATCATTCGTAATCCTATGTTGATTCAATTGATATTGTATCATTATATTCTGCAACACAATATGAAATTAGATTCATGAATGAGTAACATTCCTTAGAGAACACATTTAGAATCATGATAAAATTCCAAATTCAACTACCATAAAATTCCATGATAATCTGAACCTCATTTGAAAAGTAATCTCTCAATGCCTTATATTTATACAAAAATATTTATTTTTAATAAACGTTTATATACATGAAATATCATTGAATGATATATTGAGAATTTATAGCGTAAAAATCAGTGGAATTTGTTAAGAAGAGATTATTTCTCAATAGATAGTTAAAATTAATTTTTTTTCGAAAAATAATTCTAGAACCAATAGAACAAAGTGCTAACGATAACAATTTGTTACAAGCAAAGCCTTTTTGAAAAGCGAACACTGTGATACAATGTTCTATCATTTGCAACTGAACATCAACACAAATTATTATTATTTTTTCAATTTTCATCAAATTTAAAGTAGAACTAGCAGGTTGAATACAATGTGTTCATATACATAAAATTAGTGTGCTTTATCTGAGAATAAATTGTATTGGCTGAATGGCTATACATACATTTTATATCTATATTTTATATAATATGTGCTTCAACCAATGTTTTGACAGATTTTTTTGTATATCTGGTCTGTCTGGTCTGTATATTAGGGTACTGATAACTACTATGTAATATTTTTTCATTTACTACCGTTTTACCGTTCATTTGTTCATCTTTAGTATTAATTGATTATCTTTGGACCGCTGTCCAGTCGTATTTAAATATTATTTTTACTTTGTATGGATTTGTTTCACTACTTCAACTTGTAAAGCAGTTAGCCTGCTTACATCTGGGCTGCCCGAATAGTCTTTCATCCTTGTACAGGTTTTTTCACTTTTGTATGTAGTAGATTAATTGATTATTGCGACTCTTGATTATAATTGATGTTACGATTATTTTGTATCACTCGGAAACTCTGTATGATGATTTCTCATTTTATATGATATTGTAAACTATTGAAATAAAGAAATGTTTGATTTTTTTGAAAAATTTGGCTTGTCAATCACGAAGAATCCTCTCTCAGAATGTAGGGTGTGGATGTATCGTAAACCAAAGAGGATCTTAGAAAGATCTTATAACATCCTCATTGCGTAAACCAATCTTATAAGGTGGACCTTATACCTTATTAAGTGAACAAAATCTTGAAAAATAAAAATCAAGTCTGGTGAATAAGCCTCCTAAAAAAGTATAGTTGGCAATGCTGGGACAGTTTCTACAATTTGATATGGAATGGTCTATCCATCACAATCTGATTGAATAACTCAATCTTCAAGGCATTCATGAAGGATATTAATCATTCCTAGGTACAGCTGATGTTCAATTAGAGAAATTATCTTTGCGATACTGAAATAAGTAGGCTACCCAATTAGTAATGTGAATATTTGAAAGGCTATAGATATTAGCGAATAATAAGATAAAATTATAAGAACAATACATTACTACAATACTGTAGTTTCAAAAATGATCATTAAATGTATGTTTTTTCTTGGACAATACGTTCTTGTGAATGATCTTGGCATTATGCTTTTTCTGTGGTAATACACAAAAAAGTGGTCAACAATTTAACAGTATCGAGGATCGAAGTAATATAAAGGTGATACTGTATATTATTCGCTGGTTGGGAAATTTGAGAAGGAATATGGAAAAAATTATTATGAATATGAGTAAAGTACATCGATATGGAATACTGATTACGAGTACATTGATTTTAACTTTTACGGTTTATCGTGACATGGAAGGGCTTATTAAGTCGAGACCTACGAACTTACAAAAGAAAAGGCGAAGAATAGCTTCAACATAGTATCTCCTTCTGCAGTAACTCGCAACGTCATAATTATCATGATATTGGGGTGCAATTTCACACATCTCTCTTCAGATACTGCATCAAATTATGAAATCAACTCGGTAGGAGTTTCGTTTAAATTCAATTTTGATGATTTAGTGATAATGACATTCTTGCTAAATGTTCCAAACTGAAATCAAGAAACATGCTTCTAAAAACAGTAGTTTGTTGTCCGTTAATAAATTGAATTCCATAAAAACACACCAATTGATATAACAAATCACTAAGGTTCATCCCTCTTGAAATTTCCTAATGTTCTCAATATTAATTTCAGCGCTTGGAATTCCCATTTTTGATTTATCTCTAATCAGATCAATTTTAATGCAATCTGACAACTATCTGAATGATGTAAAGAACTCTTTATTGAGTTTTAATATTTTATTTGACATCTGAGAAGGGAATAATAATTATTGATGATATACAACAATAACTGTACTCTTTTGTTTCCGTTAAATTTCAATGATTTGGGTGATGATCCTGATTTCAGCCAGGATAATGATCTAGCTCCTACTCACTAAGAAATCCAAATCATGAGTCTGAGAAGTCTGTAATAATTATTAGGATGCTACCTTCCAAATCCTCATCAAAGCCATTTCCAATTTATTCGGTTCAGAAATGATAATGTAAAAGAAACGGAAACGAACTTTCATGCCTCAAGTGAGAGAGTCGTGCAATTTGAATGGATGCTTGAATTAATGATCTACAGAATAATAGAAAAAAGTACAAGAACGAGTGAAAGGAAATGGGTATCATTTTGCACTTCTTATTATTTGAATTTTCGCTAGGGGAGAGAGTTCAAGACGGGCTGCCGAAAGAATACAATGTCAACGTCTTCTTTACAAGAATGCTTTCTCATTTCATATTTATTCCTTCTTGCCTTTGCCAGCACCTTTCTTCTGACAAATCTTCATAGAGGTGAGTGAAGAAAGAATATGGGGATGATCATTGACAATACAAAGTGTACTTAGGTCTGATCACGTGATCAGAAAGAGAAGAAGGATCAAAGCTCAAAAATATGAGGGAGCTCTACACTGCTTTTCAATCAAGTAGATTTCTTGGATCTTGGAATGCCTTTTGGGTTCTAGTTTTTCAGTGTCCCACTGTCCCTGTGTACACTGCGATTCATTTAATTTGACGCTTGGCATTAGATAGATAGAGAGATATTATTTCTTTGTCATCGTACTCTACGGTCATCAGCAACGTCAAGAAATGATATCTCTCTATCTATCTATTTATCTAATACAAAGAGTCAAGTTAAAGGAATGTCCATGTGTACCTCTCAAGCTTCAACTATCTTGGCGTCAAAACGGATCTTAAATGAACAGACAAATCAAAATCAACCTTCACTAAAAGACAACATTTATATCTAAATAATTTGTCACATGTTAGCAGGATCTTGTACAGTCCTCAACCAATCCACGGTTAATAGAATAAATTTAAAAATGTATTCCAATTATCTTTGTCTCACCAATACCTTATCACAAGCAAACAAACCTAATATTACAACTAAAAAATCATGAAAAATCATCATGACCGCAACAAATAACTCATCATCAACGATTAAGCTTGATCAATAAAACGTCAAACTAAATCATGAGTTACCTCAACTTGTTTGGTTGCAAAGTTAGCCGAATTCGGCGATAGTAAATTACCATACTGATGAAGTAGCAATGGTTCCAGCAATGATCCCTGAGCTTAGGCTTGCTGCTGGCTTCTTCCCATGACAGATTCAGCGATGGATGTGCCAGGCATAAATCAAAGTAGGCGCCCCCCGGAACTGATAATAGCCGGGGAAATTAACGCTGCCGGAGGATTTGCAAGGGATGGAGAGCACCAACCCTTGCCGACTGATAACGCTGGCGCACTGTTTAATCCGGCGACGTTAACAAATCATCATCTAACGCCTGACAAATCGCGGCGTTTCCAATCAGCCAAACTTCGCAATCCACCGGGACTGATCTGACTTTGAGCAATGTTAACAATAATGCTACACAGTATACATTCCATCCACAGCAATGTAACCTACCCTGTTACAAACACACGATCTTCTGAAATTAGTGTTTTTTGATGAAATCTGAATAAGGAAAAGTATTTCTGAAATGCATGAAAATATTATGAAGATTTGAAACTCATCAATTAAAAATTGGGGCATGTAGATTGGGTCTTTGATACTATGTTTGTATGTAAGATTTACCTAATATTGCCTGTTGAGTGTTGAACCTTCGATTAATAGTATCATTTACACGTTACTGAAAAACCAACTGAATAAATAACATTTGCGTTTTAGGAAAATTCTATGGGCGTTATTTTATTTGTTTTATAATCTGAACATTTGTAAACATTCCATACAACTAACAGGTTTCGGTTAGTACTACAGACAATGTCTAATTTTGGATAGTGTAATGCTTTTGTTAGGATTCAACTGTACTTATTTGAAATCCAAAACTTCGCGTCTAAAACTTAATTTTTACGTATTAGTCAAGACAAGACAATTATCACGTTTAGTCAATAATGTTGCTCATGGCAAATGCACCGATGCAATGACTAATCGGTGTGTGTTGATTTGTGATCTGTGAATAAACGTGACTAATCTCGTCTTGTCTTTGATTTATAGCTTATTTTAGAGCTTGAACCTATTTTGGGAGAAGAAAGTGGAGAATATGTTAATTGGAATTAATTTTTTCAGGTATAATTTCCTGACACAGTTAGATTGTTCGCGAATCATCCAACATATGATATCATTATCTACTTTTTAGAGATTGATTTCCTCAACTATATTTCAACTATAACTTCTTACCAACTGTTTTGCGATTAATTTATGCAGTCAAATACCACCGTCTACCGATGGTGGCTTCCAACCTCACCAGAACACTGTTCCTGTAAGAGATGAGGTACTGTAGAAAATTCAATTTATTATTTGATTATCTCAAACCTCGTAAAGGTCTGATTGTATGCTCGAATGCGTACGTTTTACAAGGAGATTCATGAAAAAGGTGGTTACAAGTACGTGGTTCAAGAAACCAGAATAAAAAAAGCGAAAACCTCGAAAAAAGTAACGAGATGTATTCGTGGATTACGTCTTATAAGAAAGCAAGTAAGATTTTAACGAAGACGACGAGCGAAATCATTAATTCCCGAACAATAGAGGTTACTGAGAGGATCTTCTTATTTGCCGCCCTCAAATATCTGCCTGCGTGCGACAACCCTGGGGAATAATCATAATAAAAAAGGTGAAAAGAGTAGTGAACACAGAAGGAGGGAAGGAAATTGGGGAGTATTGAATGAAAGAGGCGAAATCTATATAAAGTCTGATGTATTGTGTAAGAACAAGGAGTGGGATACTTGTCACCAAGCGTGGTGTCTTTGAAGGTGGAAAAAGAAAAAGAAGATGCAGAATGAAGAAGAAAGGAGAGGTGAAGAAAAGGAAGAGTGGTAGAGGCGGGATGAATACAAGAAGGGTGAGTAGAAGAAGGAGAAAGGATGATAATAAGAGAGAGGAATGAGAAAAACGAAAGAATGGAAGACAGGAAAAGAGGATAGAGAAGAAGAGAAGAGAAGAGAAAGAAGAGAAGAGAAGAAAGAAGAAGAGAATTGAGAGAGAGAAAGGTTAGAAGAGAGAGAAGTTAGAAGAGATGAAATAGAAAGATAAAACAAGGAACTGAGAAAGACGTGGAGAAAAAAGGAGAAGACGAAGAAGAAGAAGAAGAAGAAGAAGAAGAAGAAGAAGAAGAAGAAGAAGAAGAAGGAAGAAGAAGAAGAAGAAGAAGAAGAAGAAGAAGAAGAAGAAGAAGAAGAAGAAGGAGAAGAAGAAGAAGAAGAAGAAGAAGAAGAAGAAGAAGAAGAAGAAGAAGAAGAAGAAGAAGAAAGAAGAAGAAGAAGAAGAAGAAGAAGAAGAAAAAAAAGATGAAGAAGAAGAAGAAGAGATGAAGGGTAAAATCAAATAGAAAAAATAGGAGAAAAGGATTGGCAATATAGTAATTAAGGCAGATGGAAGAGGCAGAAACGTTATTGGAAACGAAGAAGAAATGAAAATGAGGAAGATGAAGAGAATATCAAAGCAGAAGATAGATAGAAAGAGAGATAGGTTGTTTTAAAAAAGAAGTATGTTGAAGAGAATAAAAGAGAAGGAGTAGTGAAAGGAGGAAAAGGAGAAGAGAGAAACCGAGTAACTAAAATGAATAAAGAAAAAGAAGAGGGAACCAGGAATAAGTCGAAAAATAAGAAGAAAAAGGCGAAAGCAGTACGGTTACAGGTCTCCTTTGATCACGACAGGGATAGGAGGTGTGTATTCTCCAAGTTTCCAAGCAGAATCAAGGGAAGCATCGAAGGGATGAAATAAGAAAAGTCTACCAAAAGAGGTCCTCTATTTGCTTCAAAGATTAATTATAGCTTTGGATTTTCATCCTTCGTACTGTTCAGCTACTCCTTCTTTTTTCTTGGATGGGAGGAGATATTATTGTTTACTGATAAAGCCCTCAAGGGAGTCCGTGAGCTATAGGCCTACGCCACCCGAGGCTGTGACGCCGATAGGTCTTGCCCCTATTGAGCGCCTAAAAAAGCGCCTAAAATCTAGCACGGGCTCTTTCTAAATTGCTTTTTTTTATTGCCCTTCCATCTCCAAAGGTAGAGAATAAGACCCTATCAAGAAGACGACACTCACACACTTTTGGTTATATTACGCCTCTGTCTCTCTATTTCAGACTTTGACGCCAGATTTTTTATTATCCGTCTTACAAGACTCTTATCTCGGTAATAGAATCTACCCTTATGATGCTCACGGATTGAATCGGGTAATTCGAATTGGAAGCGGTGAGTATTGAGGCCTTCTAAGACACTAGGGGAAAAATCTGTGCAAAAAGCATGAAAATAACCGAAGTGGTTTAGTGGCCCTTCTTGACCAAATTGGCGTTATGTGGAAAATAGTGTTTGGGTTCTTAGAGTTTATTGTCTATAATGGTGTTTTGAAGACTGTTATGATGCACTGTTGGGGCGAGGTTAGTTGGTTGTCTCTCTACATACCTTTGGATATAATCAGTAGACTATATAGACTATAATCAATAGACTATAGACATGAATGTAATCGTACAATGAATAAGAATCTGTTCTATTTAGAAAAATAATTTATTTTTATACAAAGTATTTTACACTTATAATCCTATCATTGGTTACATTTTCACAGAATGAATGGAAATTGGAATTTATTATGTACAATTGATGAGGGTTATATCAAATGAAGGGGAGTAAGTTTACTTTAGGCATGAGAATTTCTAAATGAATGCTTCCAAAAGAAAAATCCAAACATGGGATTTCAATATTCTCTTATCAAAGCAATCAGGATAGAATGGTTACTACTCATGTAATTTATCTAATGATCATTTGAAAAAGAATTGAATCAGTTCATTCAACAGAAGCATCAAGAATGGATTTTGATTTTTTTAAGATGAAATAACAGTTCACACCAATTTGTAGATACGCTTCACCCCTATGATCATTTCCCGATTCACACCAATACAAAATCCCATTCAATTCAGTAGATGAGCATTGATAGTTGAGGGTTGTTTTTCCAGAATTGTAGAATGCTGACCAAAATTTTTTCACAAAAGAGTTTATGATTCTCGATTGATGGGTTTCATGGATTTCTCCGTCATAACTTTTGTGACATTATCCAAGAATTGAAGTCGGTTCACGCATCGGAGAATTTATAACGAAGCGAACTATAATTCATTTTGAGAAGGGCTGCTAGCAACAATGGTAGCCGCATTGTTCGAGGGTTCGAGAAAAAAACGAATCATACAGGAGGTTATGGTTGGGATGATCACTTTCCTCACGAATCGAGAAACACTTTGGGGAATGTCACTGTTTGGCTCACGTCAAACGCGGAAGAAATATCACTTGTCCCGGTTGTGGTGAGTGTAAAAAATGAAGGGAGAAAATTGAACAAGATATGTCCTGAACCGTTCGGCATCTCATCATTTATAATTTCCAACTCATCGTGCGCGAGGGAACGTCATCGTGTTGTCTCCAGAATGCGCATTGTGTTCTTCCACGGGGAACTTCAAGACGTTTTTGAAAACCTCACGTTGGTCGCGGAAAATCCCGTCTGAAACGTAACCTTCACTCGCAAAATGCACCGTCTTATAATCCCCGAATTCATCTACATCCAGCCTCAAATCCCCCGTACCAGTCCTGTCGGGGAAAATCATTTGCGTACCACTCTTTATAACCTCATTCCCCTTACCAACACCTGGAAAAGTTAGCGTTTTCCCGTTTCTTGTATACTTTTCCCCACTAACATCGTGATACGAATGTTGGGATGAGGTGGAGGCTGACGATTGGTCGTACCCTGAAGACCCGTAAGATGACGTCACAGGGAAAATGACTTTCTTCCTGTCTGGTTGTTTGTTGAGTGTCTGCTTGTTGTAGTAGTCGTCATATTTGTTGTAATCGTTAGCAGGTTGTTGATTATAGCTCTGGTTTGACTGTCCATAATAATTGGTGTTGTAGTAGTCTGACTCAAGTGGGCCACCGTTGGTGAAGACCAGTTTGGTAGTACCTGTTGAGATAACAGAATGAATGAGGAAGGTGAGAATTAAAATGAAATTTATCCAACCTCTTATTGCACATTATTCAATAGTGTACAATGGAAACATGGCGTATGCCGTTGAACAATGAAATTTATTATAAATCAATTGTTTACTAAGCGGAAATATATTGAAAGATCTTTAGATAAGGTTTTGATGATTATGATTGGCTTCCAAAAGAGTTTCTAGAGAGTCGAAATTTTGCGGTTGAAAAATTGACAAAATTTGTTAGTGTGACTAGACATAATATAATTTGAAAACTGAAGGGTATTAGTAGTATCGGAGGTCTCTATAAATAATTGAAGGAGTGTAGTACAGGTTGTTAAAAAGACATCTTTTATCTCTCATAAAGCTGAAATCAAATGTTCATTCGGATGATTTTTCTATAAGAGGTTCTACAATAATAGTTTGAAGTCTGTTATAATTCCGTTTAGAGAAGTAATCTGAAAATGGTGAATTCGATAACCCTATTTTTTCCGGAAGAACCATAAAACAATAAAATTATAAATTGATATTAGTTTGCGATTAGAAAATACTGGAAATTATATCACTACAATAATATATTTAATCCACAATATGATTTTGACTAAGCCAAACGAATCCTACGAGCTACAATTTACCAATTTTATTTGATTTTCAAGTACATTATACCGTTCAGTTCGTTTTTAAATTCAAAGTGAATTTCTATTAAATGTACCACAGATAAAACAGACTAGTCCATATAGACAGAGAAGATAATCCTTATAGTCCGTTGTCTGTGGTTGTACTAACTGAATCAACAAGAATTGAAAAAATCACTCATGATTCTCTAATTTCTGTGATAACAATTACAATGTACTAACTCACCTCCTGAGCTATCTTGACCATCATATCCATTGGATCCTTGAGGCAAGTTCTGAATCCTCCCCTGGTAGTACTGCTTGTACGGTCTCTGATTGTAGTTTTGTGGAGGGGGAGGTTGAGGTCTGTACGGCCTCTGAGGTCTGTAATAATTCGGGGGAGGCAGTGGCTGGGGAGGAGGAGGAGGGGGATAATGAGGAGCTTGAGGTCCTGGACCTTGTTGAGGGTGAGGGTAGTAAGGTCTCTGAGGATGAGGTGATTGAGGATTGAGGTAGTACTGGTAGTGAGGCGCGTACTGAGGTATCTGCTGGTTGCTGAAGAAGCGGAAAAAGCCGCCATTGTGGTTGTTGAGGTAGTCCACTAATTTGTCAGGGTCCCGGGGACAAGTGGGGTACGCTACCAGGCAAGCCCTGGGGTCGCCCCTGGCCGTGTAGCCCAGAACTGCCGCTCTTCCAAAGACAAGAAGTGGAGAGTCATCTACAAAGTTGAGAACGGTCAGCAATCTGTGAATCGTAAAGAAAATTTTTTTAGAAAATTGAATAAGGGTCAAAAGTTTTTAATGTTGGGTTGCACCAACCAGGATCAACTATTTTGAATCAGCTGATCCCATTTAAGCTAATGAAAGTATTTATCAGTACTGATCCTGGATCAAAATTGATCTTGCTTGGTGCAACCAAACAATAGTTTTCAATTTTCTTAGCATAATGATTCAAATTATTATTGTTTTCTGATATGATTAATATGTTTACAAATGGGGCCAATAGGAATTCTGTCATGGGGATGCTGTAATATACATAAAATGTATAAAACTTCATTGGTTCGAGAGTATATTAATGATTTGTTTTGACTTCATCTCTGATTAATAATGAAAAAAAACACAATAAAATAAAAAATGTGGATTCAACATGATTCTCTTGATTGTCATGTAGAAGTATCAGTCAAAGTCTTATCACAGTCATATTTATAACAATTTTCCGAATCTCAAATCTATCAGATGTAGAAAGAAAGCATATTTTCAAATGAAAGATCAATTCAAAAATTGAAAATGGATTTTTTATCAATGAATCAATTTTATAAAAAACTTATTACATTTTTGGGTCCTTCCAAACTGATTGTCATTAACTGATCTTAGGTAATTTGAGGTTTCATGAAATGTGTCTTATAACGAAAATCAAGTTTGAAGATGATCGTAAATTTAAAGGTGAATATATTTCTAGCAAAGGTTTCAAGCATGATATCATTATTGTTGAGATTTTACAGTCTCTTTAAAGAGTTCAGTACCGATTTATAATCAGCTCTCATTTGAAACTGACAATTTTCATTGAAGTTATGTTGAATACTGTAACAAGTGAGAGCACCATTCACGACTGCCATAAAAACAAGAATAATAAACCTTAACGTGTGAATGTTTACGAATTCTCCATTTTCTGGGCCGTTATCTCCCTGCGTATCCTTGCCACTTACTAGAAGCGAAGACAGCTTTATTGCAGACCATATTCTAGCTGGCTTACAGATCATTGAAGGCTACCTTATCATTAACCAGAAACTCGTTTGTGTCATCGGAGGGGGTTGAAACTTGCGACTAGAGGGTGTAGGTGGGGGGGTCATGAAGACCGTGGGAGCTTATCTGTTGTACTTAATTAAAACCGAAGATAAAACACCCGGTCTTTTGGGATTTTGTTTACTGTATTTGTTTATAAATCTCGCCGAGTATTTATTGAGAGCAACCCGACTTGTATACATAAACTGACGTCCATTGCCTCAATTTTTCTCGCTCATTGATCTCTCTATTATCTCTACATGCATGTGCAACACAGATCACCCCGTTTACATCTGTTTCATCTCATTTTTTCAAGTGCTCCGTCACATTATTCTGTCCTACTGTATATTTTTAATTTCTGTAACTGGGAATAAGTGGAGACATAGATAACGGAGAGCTTGACGTTACTAGGGTGCTTCTTTCTTAGTAAATGTATGTACAGTATCTCTACAGTAAAACAAATGTGTAGTCTAGTGATAATTATAAACATACATGAGACATCTTACACTCAACTGTGGAGCATGAAGATAACAAGCGAGATTGGTTCATTTTAAATTATCGTTCTAGATAGGATGAAATTTCTAAGCGAAGATGATTGAATTAAAAAAAAAGAAATCCATTCCAGAAATTATCTACCTATTCCATATAATACGAATAATTTACTACCCTAGTACATTAGATAATATCAGAGTTATATGGTTAGTCTATGATAACATTTAATTCTTCATCATGAGAAAATTCGCTATCAGGGATGAAGAGCTACATCTATTGACTACTTTCCAATCTGTTCAGACATAAATCCAATAATACTCTAATCCTTGAATTACTCATGGAGCTTTATTATTCTGAGTTTCAATTATTCTTGAAGTTTTTATCAGGTTGATTCAATTTAATTTATTCTCAATCAATCGTTCATGATTACTTGTAAATAGAATTTAATAGAATTTAGCCCTCTGTTACTAGGTGAGTATATTGATTCTAATTGACATCGCAGTTTCAAAATTTTGTTTTCTTCTTTCATATAATTCTTTTCTATTTCCATTGATTTTTTTCCTCCATATCATCAGTATTCTTCTCCAATCCTCATTTAAACTCCTTTTCAAACAAATCATTTCAGTTTCTTTCCAAGTTTTTCTTCTAGAATATCTCTGCTCTAATCAACCTCCAATTTTATCTAACGCTAATTCAAGACAATAACATATTAATATACCATAAATAATATAGACTCCATCCTCATCAAAGCTTTTATTTATCTAACGCTAATTTAAGACAATAACATATTAATATACCATAAATAATATAGACTCCATCCTCATCAAAGCTTTTATTTTTTATCCTTTCAATTCTTCTCTGCTTTGACTCCATCCACATTAAAGCTTTCCTTTTTTTCATTCTTACAATTCTTCTCTGCTTTCTTCATCCTTCAACTCGTTCTGCTTTCTTTCTCAGCGTTTTCTTTCCCCTCCTCTCCTCCACTCGGTCGAAGGAGAGACTCGAAAGAAGCCAACAGAATTTGATAAATGATAAACACCCTTCGGAGGAGTTGCCTGTTGCCCGCGGGGCTTTCTCACGGCGAAGAGCGTCTCTCGACGGGGGCTCAGCCCCCTTGGCTCTCGGTCGTGACCCTAGGCCGACGTCTACTACTTCTGTCCTCGGGCAAAAACCAAAAGCACCCGCTACTAACCGTGACTCATCCATTGCCCTGTGCCCCATAAACCCCACACAAATAAACACAAAGCATCTTTTTTCACCATCACCTAAATTCTTTCTCATCCGGTCTCATAATTATTGTTTCTCTGGCAATCTTCCAATACCCCACCATGTTAAGCGTACCTAATTGCAACCGATCACTTAAGTACAATACTGCTACATGCTTTTTATTTTTTCAAGTTCTCTGAATTAGGAGTGGAGTAGAATCGTGAGTGCTTCAGGCTAAATTTCTGGGTCTAATCACCAACTAATGGGTAAATTTGTAATGTCTGTCGCACTGCTACAATTGGTTGAAGTTAATAGTGTTATCACAGTTAATTCGACTACTTCTATTTCCACTTTTTTGGGCTTTCTACTTTTTATAACCTTAACTTTGTCTCCAATGTTTTTCGATAAGATTTTCCTTTTATCCCAATACTCATTGATTGCTTATTTGCCATCCCCAAATTAAAGATTTTTGAAATATTTTCACGCTCTTCTCTTTCACGTACAAGTTAATACTTTCTCCTATTTTCTTTTGAATTCCCTTCCTTCCTTTGGAGGATTCGACTATTGTTTAGAGGTTTTTTAAGTCAATATCACCACCACCATCTTTAATACAAAATATTAAATTTGCTCTCGAATTAAAACCAATGTTTTCTTTGAATCTCAGTTTTTCTGTGCTCAATATCACACAATGTAAACACATATGCACATACCATGTTCCTTCTACAAAGCATAACTTTGTCAGTAAAAACTCTCTATTTTCTGACACTTTCCTCAATTAAAAACATTTCTCAGTCATCGATTTGATTATTTATAACCTAATAAGTTATTGTAATTTTGATCAACAGAACAAAAAAGAAAACACATCTCATACTATTATGGTTTTATAACATTTTGTGTTTCTATCATAGTTTCTTGTTGAATCAAATTATGTAGAAGAATGAATTGAAATCAAACCCATGATTTTCGCAATCAGAAACATCAACATTGATGGAAATCATTGATGATTCATTCATTGATAGAAATCATCAAATCAATATCTTGATACAGTAAGTCAGTATTATCATAGAGAAGCGATACTCTCTAGTATCGCTAATTAAATATTCTTATCTGTTCTCTGTGGTATTATTTTCACAAAGGTATTTTCTTCAAAATGCCAATCAATCTATAATAGCACATTCCCTTATTATTCATGATTTATACCTCTAATGCCCGGGTTTTCAGTCGCTCAATAGACAGTTTATGGATCCAATAGCACTATTGAATCAATAACCATGTGTTTTCAAATGCAAAAAATAGTTATTGATCCAATAAGTTTATTGAACGACTGAAAAATAAATCAATTACTTATCTATCATAATTTGATCTTATTCAAAAGTTCATCAATATTCTACTGTTCATGTATACCTTCTAATTCCTTTCTTATTCATAGCCTGTATTCGTTGATTGTCCTCTTATGTATAATGTTTTATTGATAAGTTTTTTTTCTCTTCTATTCTTAATTTTTCTCTTTGCAACGTATACGTGAATCAATCATTCTATTTTTTTTGTTCTCTATATTTCATAAGTTTATTTTTTTCAGATTTCAGTCTTAACAATGTAAATCGATTACTCACGTTATGACAGCATCTTTTGTGAGGAACGGAAACGGGCCGGCCTGCGTCGACGAGCCGCCGTAGTTGTTGTAGTTGTTTGTTCCCGGCTTGGCGCCGGCGGCTACTTCACAGAGAAGTCGCGGCACACACCTCAGGTCATCATACTGTGCGATGGAAGCCAAGGCGCCATAGAGCGATGTCGGCGCGTACCCTCCTAGAGCACCCGGGTAGGCGGGGGGCACTCCTCCTGGTGGATAACCTCCTGGAGGCGGGAGTCCTCCGAAAGGCGAACCTCCTGGAACACCTCCAGGAAAACCTCCTGGAAAACCTCCAGGTACACCTCCTCCTGGAGGCAGACCGCCTGGAGGAGGCGGTCGTGGTGGAAATCCATAACCGGGTCCTCCGAGCACTCCTCCCGCCCCTCCTGGACTGGACGGTCCGAAGTAACCGCCTTGCTGAGGCGCGTAGACGCCCGGAGATCCGCCCTGACCTTGTAAACCTTGTAGCGCCCCGGCAAGGGTCGCTAAGCCTCCGCCTTGGTTGAGCAGGGAGGTGAGTTGTCTGCGAAATTAAAAAGTGAGTGTTATATTTGTACTATGTTGAAATCCTCTCAGATTATATTGGCATGATTATTTGAGCCTGTGTTTTATAATATCTAAATAAGTTATGTGGGTGTATTAAAAGTACCGGGTTATCATAAAAGAATGGTGCGGTTTCTAAAGAATTGTGCGATTTTCTGACAAACATTTGACGCGAATCAGTTCGCGATTCCTGTCTAATTTAGGTTGTTTGGCTTGAACACTGGTTTCTATAAAAATTCAATTACCATATGATAATAAATATTAAGCAATATGCAATTAGCAACATTTGGATCATAATATGATCGTCTACTCTATAGAAACAAATAGAGCAATGCACACCTAAAGCAGCTGTTTCAGTGTGCATTAAACTATTGGTTTGTATAGAGTAGACAATCATATGATCCATATGTTGCTGGTTGCCTATTGCTTATTGCTCCGGTGTACGACCGGGGTTATATTTGTACTATGTTGAAATCCTCTCAGATTATATTGGCATGATTATTTGAGCCTGTGTTAATAATATTGAAATAAGTTATGTGGGTGTATTAAGTATAGTAAGGCAGCTCGTACACCGGAGCAATAAGCAATAGGCAATTAGCAACATTTGGATCATATGATCGTCTACTCTATAGAAACAAATAGTCATATGATCAAACATTTGGATCATATGATCGTCTACTCTATAGAAACAAATAGTCCAATGCACACCTAAAGCAGCTGTTTCAGTGTGCATTAAACTATTGGTTTGTATAGAGTAGACAATCATATGATCCATATGTTGCTAGTTGCCTATTGCTTATTGCTCTGGTGTACGACCGGGGTAAAGTATTGTATTTACATCAATATTTTATATCTTCCAGATAGCGTATTGAAACATTATCATAGAATATTTTTATAAATGTAGGTACCTGCATATCAATTTGAAAATTATTAGGAAAAATAATTTAAGAGATTAATATTGTTCTAAATATCAGAAAGGTCAAGAAATGTACGAGTCCCATCAAAGATTTCTAATTTTTACAATTTATGCGTTTCTCTGGTAGTTGTTTATAATGCTATGTAGACCGTATAAAGATCTATATGAACTGTAGAAAATCGCTCAAAACTCATTGAAATTATTAGAACTCTCGAATCAAAATTCAAACATAGTATTCATCTGGATAAGAATAATCATAACATAACGTTTATTGTAGGCCCTATGTGTCGAAGTAAGAGATAATCTATTCAATTTCTTCATCTATGGTCGAAGTAAACTGCAGCCTAATAAATTTGAAATTCATTGAATTGATAATAATTTTTATTACCAGAGAAAGTCGTTTTTCAACTTCTATGACAAAATCCTTTATTTATTTCGTATCGCTTATCAAAGAATATAACAGGACATGATAGTAGTAATTCTAGTGTGGTAAAACAATATGACCGATAAATCTCAATGAGAATGAAGATTTATTGTTTTTGGACTTTCAGAAACTCACCCTACAAAATCTCCAATCTGTGATGATTGTGCTCTGGTTTCATGATCCAGCAACAATACCGAGGTGATGTAGAATAGAAGTTGTTTAGCACTCATTTTTCTGAAAAAAGAACAAACTCGATGAACATTTTCTACTGCACTTGATTCGTTTCAATAACAAAAAATCAAAACGTGAATATTTTATAATTTCTTACTGCGGCAACAGGGAACCAGTTCAACAAGTTTAGCAATCAATTATTTCGACATGCATCAGAAAAGTTCTTAGCAAGCCACAGCCTGTAATTCGATTTGCATTTATACCAGGATAATTTCAAATTATGTAGCATATAATATTTCAATATCGTCTTCTAAAGTCTAAATTCGAGAAAATCACCTTAAAAACATTTTGAGAGAATTAATAAGTCGATGAATTTCATTATTACTCAGTAAATTCATTACAGAGTGAAAGTACTCAATACTAAACTTCATTTTCATTGATTCTCAAATTATTTCAAATGAGCTACATAATATTCCGGTAATACTGAGGATTCCTAGTTTTGTCTTTGTGACAGTAAAATATCCAGTAAATAAGCCAAGTTTATCAATAGAAGCAATTTCATAGATCCGTTTTCCTGATTACTATTTCATTTTGGGAAGATTCAAATAAGGAATCCAAAGTATAAAAAAATATTTACAGAGAAAACCCAACTCATGATAATATACGAATAATTGTAGAATATATTAGATTGTATCACGTTATCAGGCATTTTCATCTTGGTCTATTCAGTTTCAGATTCAAGATTCAAGCATGAAGTCAGAGCATGTATTCAAACTGAATACGTCAATCAGTCAGTTACTGAGATAGAAAGTAATGTATTCTGATGGAAGGCAAAATTTATTTCTAATTTCTGCAATGGTTTTAATCTTTTTTGTCCAACTTTTAAATCGGATTGCAAGGAAGGATTAGAAAGTCTTCAATTATTTATGACACAGTAATTATACTACACAGTAGTTTGCTGTGCAAATGCTAAAGTGAAGGATTAACGTGAGTGGGATGCATTTAAAACAAACGAAGTGATTTGTACTCTAGTAAAAGGGTGATTTGCCAAAAATTAAACGAACATAAATTGAAAGAATGACTTGTCTGTGAACAATTCATTTCGCAAAGCTATGATGATAATAAAGTTACATCTCACATGCTCTGTCAAATGTGAGCTTTGGAATTTATTACTCAACTAGCTTTCTAAGTCCAACGTGGGTTTAGAGACATGCCGCAAATTTTAGAAACAGTTCGAGTAATGAATTTCAACTTTCACTTTCTTTCTACTCAAGAGCAATGCACAAAGATCTTGAATATGTTCGGTTGCGGATTTTTTTTAAATGAGAGTTTGTTATTCTCACAATATCAATAGCTGGGTAGGTGTAACGATATCTCTTTTATTGATCTGGAGAGTCAACAACTATTATTTCACTTCTCTAATATATAAGCCTAGTAAACTACCAAATGTCGATAATGGCATGTACCTCCTTCATGTGTATTGGAGGATTGATGTACCATTATTAATTTTGATATAGTTGATAACAGCCTTTGAATTCAAATGATTCATTTCAGCTATTTCGTACATAAAAAAGTCTCGTTATACCAAGTAATCATAGTTAATACAAGAAGTGAAGCTATTATTACTCTTTCAATGCCATAAAAATAAATAAATGAATAAATAATAAAGTAATATAACAATTCAGTCAGGAATCTAGTTAGTGTTCCTGGATAATACCAATCTCTCTAGGCTCTTTTATTCAAGATTTATCTGTCTACATCTGGTTAGTAATGGTGATATCATGCTCGTCAATTTCAATCGAGAATACTGATGTTTCATGTCTTTTTGATAGACAATTTTTATAAAAGGCAAATGAGTTTATTAAATTATTAATTTTCAAATAAGTAATTTTCTATTCCAAATACATAACGATATCATTTAACTTGAAAACTAATAGTATCAGTTCTCTAACTTATTTTTATTCAATTCTTTCTAATACATCTTCAACTGAAATTTTTTCTCGAATATTAAACTAATTTATTCTTCATAAAAAAATTCCATATTTCCTTGGTAATATGAGGGAGAAGTAATTTGGTCATTGCTGTATGGAACATAAACTTGACATCAGGATCTCCTATGAGACATGCTTAATCCTGCTTTAGTCACGTTTGGTTTTTATTTCAACCGCTTTTTGTAACTCGAACAGTTTCTGAACACGACAGACAATGAGAAAACCCTTCGGGGCGATTCCCTTGGGCTTTTTTTCGCCGCTACCTCGGAGGAGGTCCGAGAGAGGCCTTCACTCCGCCCAACTTCGACTTGATCATAATGTTCGAAGATCGGAGTACGCCTTCTCACTTCTGAAGAAGAGAGACCGTCTACCAAAAAAGCCTCGGGCGACTGCTTGGCTGCTATGTCCATTTATTTATTACTTTTTCTGTTTCCTACTTTTTTCTTGCCAGGAAAATTGTGTCAAGAAGTGTAGGATTGGTCATTGGAGTTTGTTTCTTATTGCAATGGGTCAGGCAAGGGGGTTGTAACTTCAAGAGTTGAGAATAAATTATAAAAGGGAGTAGGATGTTGATTAATAATGATAAATTACCTTAAATAATCGTTAATAATTATTCCTCAATAGGATATGTCAATCTATAATTATGGAATCGTAATTCTTAAATATTTTGGAAAGATGAATTTCTTACTACGAGATAAACTGATAATAGGAATATATTCCTATTCTAATCGAGGCGAGTCTAATCGGTGAGATTAGATAAGAGACAGCGCCTACCACTCCCGTTGTAACGGTGACCGGCTCCTCTAAATACAAAAATTTATGAGCTTCAAAATCGTTTCCCGGTGGTTCGGAACCCACCAAAAGCTGTATGTTCATTCATCTCTTATCATCCTTCCCCTTACCCACGCACAAGCTTAAAGCTTATGTGGACATCATCCCTAGCAAACGAAAATTCTTAAAAAAGCTTGAAAACTGCAAAGAGAGGACTCACGATAAGCACCACGTGATAGGAATTGTTATGCTCACATCATCAGGAAAATTTATTAACAAATATTCTTTGTTCATAATTTATTTCAATATTTACTAAGTAGTATATTGTGAGTATTAATTATAGAGAATAAGATCAATAATAAAATCTCATTAATAGAATCGTGAATATTTCTCCGTTCGTTCAGTAGTATCAAGTTTCAGTTATTTTTTCCTTCTACTGTATTCACACAATATTGAATACTATTAAATATTTTGTTTATTCTAGCTAGAGAGAGCAGTATGTCTAGAAAATGTACAAGAAGAACAGAACCACTCAGCATGAAATTGAAGGTTGAATATTCCAGAATGAGTTCATCCAATAGAGAGTAGAGAGTAACTTGCAATGGAAGTCTGAAGAAAGAATTTCACTACTCTACTTTGATTTATCATACATCTACAAAATATGTAAAAGTAGCAATAATAATTATTTTCAGTGGAACAATAAAGAATCCAGGTTTTGTAATAATTATAATGATTGCCGTGGTGATGAATTTCATTGATAGTATGTTGTAAGTTTTGCAAAGAAAAGTAATCAGTACTATAGAGAATATACCCCCCACTCCCTGTGAGAAAAATCTGGGTTTGCCCCTGTTATGTGGAGAGAGAGCATTTCTCTGTTGAACAATAGTTCATCCTCAGTAAGGCTAGGCGTACACCGGTTAGTCAAGACAAGGCAAGATGAGAATAGTCACGTTTAGTCATACTAATTCACATAGTTGCTTATGAAGCAGCACACACCAATGCAATGACTAATCGGTGTGTGTTGCTTCATAAGCAACCATGTAAATTACTGTGACTAAACGTGACTAATCTCGTCTTGTCTTGTCTTGACTAACCGGTGTACGCCTAGTGAACTGATAAGTTACAATGTTTTTCCATATTTTTAAAAGTGTCAATGATCTCTAGATTATTCATTGAAGGTAGGATGGACTCGCAATTTCCCAGTGACGTCATAACTTCTAGTCTCATCGATAGTATCCAGTACCCACAACGTTTTCAAAGTTGCTCTTGAAATCGAATCCGGGCTGTGGGCAGGAGTGAAAGTGAAATCGAAAATCGTTAAATGACGCCCTGCAACTTACACACCGACGCTTCTCAGCTAAAATGCGCCCACTTTGAATGGAATCTTAAGAGCTTGCATAGTCATAGTATCTGATTAGTTGGATAATCCACTTATCACGATTATCTATGCGATTTTTTAGCTTGAAACTCGCTTCTTGTTACAATGGGGAATTCTTATTCGGAACAATAACATAATTCGTTGCTATAAATTAATCGCAAATATCTTATAATAATTATGGAATAATATTGTTTACATTTCAAAATAATATTCTTTTCTTATTCATCAATTTTAATCCAAATAAATCAATGATAATTGCCCGTATATGAATTGGAAATGAACGAATTTTTTTTTAATTCGTCTATTTCAGTGACGTTATTTTATTATCTTTATACAAATTTTGAATTAATTATGAGAAGAATACTTTGTAAGTATTGAAGATTATATGAATAAAATAGGTGGATTCGATCATTCGATGATTTGGCTATATAATTTTTATTAATTAAGTCAGTGAAAAATCTAAACCAGATGTGGTGCTTCCTGTAATGATTTTATTCAGATGCATCAATGCCTCTAAAGTTCCTATTTTTGAAAAAAAAACAATTGCAAATTATCTATTCCTTGTATGTGAGGGGGATTTAAGGGATTTGAAAGACATGCAGCTGACTTGCAACACGCGATTCATTTACATTTAATTATCTCTCAATTGGGTATTCCCAATTTTAAGCTCCTCTCTACAGTTGTGAGAAGCTTTTGAAAGGATCAATCTGGGAGTGAGCATTGGATAATTGAGACAAGTTAACTATCGTGTGATTTACGTGGAAGTAAGTATTTTGGGATAATCAGTGGAAGCAGTTACTATAGCTGAATTGTTTCGTCTTGAGAGGTGTCTTCTTGTTATGTATATGTCAAGGACTTAAAACACAAATTACCAATCAGTATTCCACGATTTTTGTATCCCAAGAATATTGGATCCCGCAAGGGTCTCCCCACCGATAAAAAGCCATACGATAAAAAAATTGGATCTTTGATAGATGTGGTGAATACATAGTATGTAGTAGCATTTTTATAAAGCAATGATTATAATATTATATTGCATTATATTGATGAAACTCATATCACTCACTCATTTTCACATACCTTGAAAATATGGCTGCTCATAGAAAACATTGAGTTATTATTCTACTTGTGAGCTAAATAACGAATATTATATCAATACCAATTAACGAAATATAACTTGGAAATATTCAGTAAGATTTTTATCAGAAGAAGAATGGAAACTCATATTTCTTGTGAATTTCTCCAATCTCCATTTTCTCCTTTCTGTTTATATGGTATCTCTAGAGATTGCAATTGCAATAATTCTATACAGTGTCTATCTTCAGTCTATTAGAAGAGCTCCGGATTTTTCAATTACAATTTGATATAGTGTCTCCAGTCCATTAGAGAATCTCATAATATTGGCGAGAATAGAATTCAATCTACTCACCACAGAAAATATGAAGTTTCCACTCGGATTTGATATTTTCAAATTGACATTACTTCCTTATTTATGGACTGTGATTTTCAAGTGCATAACTATGAACTTGAGCGGACCTTGAAGAACTCCATTCTTGTCAGTGTGTATAAAGTCAAAGAAGCTGTGTACTTGTAACAGCTGAAAAGTAAGCGCTTATTTCAGAATGGATCTTTATTGACTTGGATGCAGAGATAACTGCATTGTCAAGGTTGCAGGAGATGGAATTCTCGTGAAATTGCATCTGAAATGTGAGGAATATAACTACCCTTTGTTGGGGATGTAAATGGTTGCAGAGGGTGATAAGGTGCTCTTGAAAAGTTATCCAAATCTGGGTCAACTCTATTCTGTCGTAATGTTCTGCAGTTTGTCTCATATTTATGTGATTTCAGATTGCTTGCAATGAACTAGAACCCATTGTTAAAAATCAGTGTACATTGAATGCATTTTGTTGAAATGAAGTCTTGTTAGATAAGTTGCCTTGAATTATTCGTTGGAACAGTGCAGTAAAATAAGTAATTATGCTTGTTCAAGTGGAAAGATCCATTACTGTTAACATCTATGATTTAATGCTGCAGTATCATTCATCACAACGCGAACATACAAAATAAAAAGTAAATAAATAATAAAATTTGAATCATATTAGAATGATTTACCGAATTATTTAAATGGTTATTATAAAATAAACTGCAGTATGTTAATGTCATTAATTTTGATTCATCAATCAATGAAATCTATATTCATAGATTCCATTGAAAAATAAAGATTGGTTACAATAATTATTCTAAAAGAACATGATTATTCCAGATTCGGGCTTCTGACGGTTCTATAATATTATTCGGAAGTGAGCTTTTTATGTTCTACATTGACGATAATTTGTCTGAGAGATCCTAATTAGAGGTTGGCGAGATCTGCATGTTCTAATACATTAGTTACAAACTTGGCCAATTTTGTTGGATGCAGATCATTCACAAACACCAATTTTATTCTTCTCAGCAACATTGTTGCTGCATTTGATTGTCTCAATTAGGGTAATAAGTCCCTTTTCAAGAGAACACGATTATAATTTGCGGGCGGGTTCACCCTCAAAAAATAGGGTCTCTTATTGACTCCATTATAATTTATTTGAAGCAGTACGTTTAAGTCGTAAGAAAAAATCTCATATTTAATTTGCATGCTGTAAGAGACTAGACTGGATCAGTTGCCCTCAAGCTGGTTCAATTTTTTCAAAGTACAGAAAAAGAGAAATTTTTGCAGGGCAACTTGTATTCTGTGATTGGCTTCGCAAACAGAGATCCAAATGTCCAAAAAGATCAGAAAAACCAGAATGTTTCTCTCTATAGTTTCTTCAATAAAAATTTGACCTTAGATTTTACACACATGCCCGGTTTTTCAGTTGTTCAATGAACTATTGAATCAATCAATTTTTCTGCATTTGAAAACACATGGTTATTGACTCAATACTGCTATTGGATCCATAAACTGTTTATTGAACGACTGAAAAACCGGGCATAAGTTTGATAACTATAACAAGATAAAATCAATTCATAATAAATTATAGATAATAATCATGATTGAAAAAAAAATCATAGATAAATCTAGAGTAAGTTATCATGTGAAATGATTTTTCAATTCTTATTAAGATAAATATTCTTTGCAAAGTTGAAACCTGAGTGCAGCAATGAGTCAATATTAATAACGTTACCACATTCTTCTTACTTACTAAGGAGAAAAAAAATTACTTAAATACAGACACTATCAATGAATTTTTGAATAAATGAATATATTTAATGGAATCAAAATAAACACTTGAAATGATAGAACTGTATTCTAATAGCTAAGACACTCCCTTCTTCTGGTGTCATTCAGTATTACAGCGAATTTTATGATTTAAGGTGTTGAAATATTTTTTCTAAGCATTTCACTCCATTCAATAGCTGTGTCATTGACCCAACATTTGAGAATGAAGCTAATTGTGTAGGTGCGAAAAAGTGAGATGTCAGATTGTCAGACAATGCTGAGAATATGGCCACATCTAGACATTAGATAAAGCTTGTTACTTTTTGAACAATTCCAGCCTGACAAATGACATTACTGTTCACCCACATTTTTATTCGTGTGAAGTACGGTGGCATTAATCAGATCAGAAACAGTGTCGGTGATATTTCTTTTGTCTACTCTAATTCGATTGTGCAATGCCTATTTTTATTGGCCTACATTTCACCCAATGCTACACGTTGAATGGGCGCTATCGTGCTTGTTACTGCCCAGTTAAGGATTACGCAGTTCGCTCATCCCGATTTCAAGAAAACAAAAACAATGGAACGTTTGGTAGGATCAATGGACTGCAATGAACAAAGGACTATGAAAATTTGGCATGAGAATCCTTAGAATAATCTGTTACTACTCGAGATGATCTAGATTGGATTTTAATAAAAATATCCAGAAGGTACACTACCACATATCAGAGAAAATCACAGTATTTAATAACTCTACCTAAAAAGTAACTTCGTGTATTGTACAAGAAGAAGTTAGAGCAAGATAATTAGATTAGATAAGATAGATAGATTAATATATTCCTATAGGAAATATACCCGGCGATGACCAAATAAGTATACCACGCTTCGCCACTAAGATTAAGATAGATAGATAAGATAGTTCAGTAATATATCCGTGGTTAAGTGGTAGAGTGGACATTACTGTCCAAACTTCGCCACGTCAGATAAATAAAGAAGTCATTATTCTATTTTATTCTATATATCATGTTCAGGTTCCTTAATACTTGGTTCAAATATCAACTAAATTAGTTGGAAAGCTGTATAAATTTACATACTTTTATTTTTTGGTCAAAATCATAGTGAAGATAATGTTTTTAACTTTTCTTCTCCTGTTCAAGATATTCTAATAGAAATAATATGTAGGTAAAACTACGGTATATAGAATCTTATATCTTCTTCTATATACCGTGGGTAAAACCTTCTTGTTTAGGCTGAATTCATTACATCTGAAATTAGAAAGAATAATAGCTTCATGTTTTTTTAATTACATCATTTTGTAATGGGTATTGGTAGCATGTTTTACTTACGATAAGTGGAGGGAAAGTTGAAGAACTTATACATGATTGAATATTGAACCATTAGACTTAAGAAGATTGGAATAATCCAAATAAAATCGTCGTGGTCAAAGGATATTGAAAGCTTTCTCTGGTTTGAACAGAGAGCTTATTGATTGCATCAAATTGTCTGTGAAAAGAGCGTGCCTTATCCCCCTTCATGTAATGGTTGGAAAACAGTAAATCCAATACTGAAATGGAATGATTGGAAACTACAGTTGATTCAACACTCATTTAACGGGTTAGTGGGCTGTCACATATTTAGGACCTATTCAAAGTGTAGTTGTGTAGACTAAGTGAATGAATGAGGAAATTTCGTTTCATGAGATTTTTTTCAATTTTGATTGTAAAAAAATAAAATACAGTAATTGAATTTTGGAAGTCCTCATGAATATTACAAAAAACAAAATCAAGATTCTTCATTAAAACCCAAATCATTCCAACAGTCAGATATTATTCGCCATAACTCACCAGATATTCGCCAGATATAACTCATTGCCATCAAAACTATTTTTTATTATAATCTCTCTTAATTATTATTGTGCGAGAAATTCTCATCTGTGTAAAGAGGATTTTCCATGTTCAAAAAATTGTAGATCGAATAATGTAACTCACTTATAGAATATGAAAATTATTTGACTTCACTCTCTGATTGATTCTATTGAAACAGAACAACGAAAACAACCAAACTACTGTACTCAAAACGTAAATTATTCTACACCCACCACTAATATGGAAAAAAAACTAATCAAGAATCAACAAGCAATTATAATAATTCATAATGATTATTGAAAAGCATTAATTCCTTAGTCAAATTTATTAGAGAAAATATATTCTTAGAAAATGTATGAAAATCCCAATCAACAAGATTATTATTCATAATAATGTAGTTATTTGAAACTAATAATACCTTAGTCAAATTTGTCGGAGAAAGCCCGTCTAAAGCAGCAGAAGATGTTTGGCAAGCAATCAAACAAGATCAGTGTAGGAAGCACTTGAACATACAGTACCTGACTCTCACAAGTCACAACGCGGTCTCTCAACTCCAGAAGACAACACGACTCTCTAAAGCAACTACAGTAAGTTCTTTGACTCTCAACGTGCGACTAAAATCTCCCACTGATCGTCCGCTAGTTTTCTCTGCCGGTTCACTTACTCTCTCTCTCATTTATTTCCCCCGCATTTCTGTGATCCGACTGTTTTCACGTGGATTATCCAGGAAGGGAGAGGGTCACCTCTGACATTGACCTGCAAGAAGGGTATTTGAGATGATGACTGTGTTGTCAAACGGACTTAGATACGGCAAAGCGGGTAGTAAGCCGAAGGCATTAGTGGATAAGGTAATCACCTCCATGTCGACTTGTTTGACATTTTGTTAAATTTACATTATGTCATCTGCTACACTCATGTCAGGGGAGCACTCATAAGTGCCTGGTAGACGATGAAATGTAAATGTATACACTGTAGCATCAAAAATAAAATAAGTTCAATGCTACAGTGACATTCATATAATTTGACGCTTGGCATTAGACAGATGGATAGAGAGATATCATTTCTTGACGTTGCTGATGACCGTGGAGTACGATGGCAAAGAAATAATATCTCTCTATCTATCTATCTAATGCCAAGCGTCAAAATAAATAAATATCACTGTACTAATACATTAACTGGATAAGAATGAAATAGTCATGTGTATTTGAGAACATTCAGGAATAGGAATTAGGACACTCTGGAATACGGTTAACATTAATCCATGAAGAATGTGGTTTGATAGAATTATTCGATAATTGAAAATAATCCATTCCATCTGAACGTAAGGAAGTATTTGAAACTGAATCCGAAGAATGTCACTTCAATCTTTAATAAGTAGAGCCTTTATTTAGTCTCTAGAATTTTTATAATATGTTTCTCTCAAATAATATACAATTTACAAATCTATCACTTCTGACTATTTTACATTTCAATTATCCTCCTTCTTCTCATACTTCCTCAGATATTTGTGAATCTGTCATTTATGATCACAATTACATGATCACAGTAAATATGATCCACAGCTCACAATTTTCAGTTTGTCTTCTCCATATCAACAGTAGGCTACTGCTAATTGAGAATCAACCTAATCCTGATTAATTAAAACACGAAGTCGGATGCATGCCTTCTGCATCGCAACATGGTTGGATTCTCATTGAAAAAAGGGTAGGATTAAAAGCCCTGCGGACTTGTTACTTACTAGCGTTCAAGTTTACTCTAGGGATGAAGCCTTCCAGCTCAGAATTTAAAAAGGGTTGTTTTTTCAATACGCTAAGGCATTCACCGTCGCCGGTTGCATGCTAAGTTATGACTTTTTCAAAACAAAGCAGCTCCTCTTTCAGCCTCATCTGCTGGAAAAAACTTGTATCATTAGATAATATATCAGGATAACATGATGTTTACAACTTTTCTGTTTGAAAAACGGACTTAGTAGTCATTATTTTTATACCTGTTTTTCCTCCTCAAACAAATAACGCTATTATCCAACACAAACAATAATGCTGGGAGTAGTATCTAATCCCGTAAATAAATACACAACATTCAATGCTCTCATAGATGCAAACAAGCAAGGTATACTTTAATCCTTTTATATGAATCTAATAACTCTATTTCGTTGAAGGGGAGTTGCTACAACTCTACACTATCAAAATCATTAGTTATTCTATCAACAAGCTCACATCTGCAAATATGCAGTGGAGTTATTCTTTCTCATGTCACTCAAACATCTAATCGCTTTAGAAGGCCTACTTCACGGGGATTACCATTTGATCGTTGTTGTTACTTTTTAGTGTCTTGATTTTAACGATGTGAAGGCAAATCAAATGTGTTGTTTGAATAGAATTAATGATTGTTTTTTGTAAAATATATTTTTTCTATCTATCAGTGGTAGTTCAACGGAAATTTCTTTTTTGAAGCGTTTGATCAAAGTACAGTATAAAGCTAGGCGTACACCGGTTAGTCAAGACAAGACAAGACGAGATTAGTCACGTTTAGTCACAGTAATTCACATACTTGCTTATGAAGCAGCACACACCAATGCAATGAATAATCGGTGTGTGTTGCTTCATAAGCAACTATGTGAAGTACTGTGACTAAACGTGACTGATCTCGTCTTGTCTTGTCTTGACTAACCGGTGTACGCCTAGCCTAACTGAATTTACTCATTCGATTTCACTTATGTTAGGTTGCATTAACTGGGATCAACTACTTTGAATCAGCTGATCCGATTTGATTACCATTGTATTGATCCTGGATCAAAATTGATCTTGCTTGGTGCAACCCAACATTAGAGAATTTTCCAAAAATCTTCATATTCTCAAAAATACTTTTTCCGTAAGAATCATTAACGGAATGTGTGAATAATTCTATTGAGTAGTGTTGTTCTTAATTTGTTTTGTTCTTGAAACAAGATTTGAAAATTTATTTTTGAATATTTGATGAAACAGTTTAGACTGAAGTATTGTTCCGACTTAGGCTAGGCGTACACCAGTTAGTCAAGACAAGACAAGACGAAATTAGTCACGTTTAGTCACAGTACTTCACATAGTTGCTTATGAAGCAACACACACCGATTAGTCATTGCATCGGTGTGTGCTGCTTCATAAGCAGCTGTGTGAATTACTGAGACTAAACGTGACTAATTTCGTCTTGTCTTGTCTTGACTAACCGGTGTATGCCTAGCCTTAGTACCAATAGAATTGTAATTAAACATGACTTATTTCCATAAAGATTGAATTCTCACAAAATATTTACTCTGCAGGTAGTTGAGTTGGAGTTTTTGAGATGTAGTACTCATTCAAATAGTTTTTGTGCAAGTTGTTGGTTAAAAATAACATGTAAGTTTTTAGTCTGAATCAACTGCATGGCATACATGTGAATAATGTCATCCGGTTTATGGTAGAGATACTCAGCCGGAACTGCTTCAGCTCGTTACATCATTTTCTGCCACCAAGTTTCCCAAAATTGTAACTAAGGCACAAGCTATAAATCTCCTGAGAATTTTCCGCAAAACATGCAGTTGCCTCGGTGGTTACTTAGGGAGGAGTTCAGTTGTAAGGGGTTGGGGGTAGCACTAGAAACTGTAGGAATTTGCTAACTGTAGGACGAACAGAAGGAAGAATGTATTAGTATAGTGGGAGAATAAAATTATAGGCTGGAAGGGGTGATGGAGAAGCAAGAGGAATAAATTGAAGTGGAAGAAGATGAAGTTGGAACAGATAAAATAATAGATGAAGATTGAGAGTCAAACATTGATAGAGAGGAATATCATTGTGGAGATGAAGGTAGAAGATGTAAAGGACAGAATAGGAGTGTGGAGCAAGTATTATCTCTGGAACATTTCTTATAATTATTTGAATAATTGGAATATTTAATATACAGCTAAAAATTTGTAAATCTATTACTGGAGATTTCCATAAGTACTCATATCATTTTCCCCAATACAAAGTAAAATAATACTATTCCATTTCCATTTGAGTTCCTTCTATTGTATTGTTGCAACATATTCTTTTCCTTTAATGTGTACTAATTAATTACTATTAAAGTTTGACCTATATTTTATACTCATAGAACTGTACTGATTTTTACTGTATAGGGAGAATAACTAATGATAGAAGAGACAAAATAAGGACAGAAAGCAATATATATTCAATTCTGCATTATTATATTATTCGAGTAAAAGAGGAAGAAGATACAAGAAAAACAGTGTGGCGAAGAATAGAAAGGTAAACAGAAAGTTAAAGTAACTTTACTTTGATGTAAAGTTAAAGTATTTCAACTGAAAGTTAAAATAGCCGAGGAGAGTGTGATTGAGGATATTAAATAAAAATGAGAGAGGACTTTGCCCTCAGAGAGAAGAGAGAGCAAAGAGAGGAGAAATAGGAGAGGAAGAGAACGGGGAAATGGAACAGAGCACCCAAGACACTGTTGGTTAGCTGTTATCGCATCGCTTCACCAATCTGGCAAACTAGTATTTATGGGTCTTGAAATCTTCAGCCGTGAAATCCTTTCCAGAGCAAGTAACATTGCAAGTCATCTTCCTCCCTTTTCCGTTATTTGTCATTCATGCTGGATTTAATGCTGTGCTGCGGCTTTGAAAACGATAAACGCTGTGCGTAGGCGGAAAGGTTCGCACTACACCAATATTGTTCCTGGCGCGTTCTCGTCGTGTAATAAGCGTCATCTATCATTCAACAAACTACAAACCTCTACCAATTTTGTTTCATTGTAATAGAGCACTCGAATTATGATGGACAATTGTTACTCTAGGTTTTTTTTGTAAAATATTGTCTTTAGAACGATTTTCCTCAAACTCATTTTTTCATTGTGTGATGTGTACTGTTCTCAGATTATGTTGAGAAATGAAATGAAAATATCTTTCATTAGGCGGAGTAAGAAACAGAAAGATAGAATCTCTCTATTACTCAACCTTATAAAAACTATGACTCGAGGTTTTTTCTTTTTGATGTTTACAGCTCTTCGTAAAAATAATTTTTCAGAGAATGGAGTAGGTTACTAGAATTTGATTGAAAGACCGTTCTTTGATTGTTCTTGTGAACGATAATTTATTCATATCGATATTACATATTATTAAATTTAACACTGCATTCAGAAATGTTGTAGAATTGTATCATAATGAATTGATAACATTAGTAATGATATTATTAGCTTTTCCGGAAAAAACTATTAAGTTAATGTTATTTTAAATTCATTCGAAATTAATAAAATTTTGAAAATGAGCAGCTTTTTCCTCTCTGTCATTCTGATGTCTCTCAACATTTTGTTTAATTTATTGGACTTTCTGTTTAGTAGTGAAGGTGACATTAAAACCAAAATACAGTGCAGCAGAATTTATGCTCGTGACCAAGCGCTGTGATTGGGAGTTGAACGGCCTATCAAGGTGAAAGCCTGTCATTGGCCTAGATAAGCTCCTCCCACAAATGGGCGGTTTCTACAAACGTCATAGCAATGGCGGTTCAAGCAAGTAATGAACAAACAAGTAATTGACTTTCATTGTGCGATATATACTGTTCTCAGATTATGTTGAGAAATGGAATGAAAATATCTTTTTTTAGGCGGAGTAAGAAACAGAAAGATAGAATCTCTTCATTACTCAACCTTATAAAAACTATGACTCGAGGTTTTTTCTCTTTGATGTTTACAGCTCTTCGTAAAAATAATTTTTCAGAGAATGGAGTAGGTTACTAGAATTTGATTGAAAGACCGTTCTTTGATTGTTTTTGTGAACGATAATTTATTCATATCGATATTACATATTATTAAATTGAACACTGCCTACAAAAATGTTGTAGAATTGTCTCATAATGAATTAATAACATTAATAATGATATTATTAGCTTTTCTGGAAAAAACTATTAAGTTAATGTTATTTTAAATTCATTCGAAATTAATAAATTTTTGAAAATGAGCAGCTTTTTCCTCTCTGTCATTCTGATGTCTCTCAACATTTTGTTTAATTTATTGGACTTTCTGTTTAGTAGTGAAGGTGAAATTAAAACCAAAATACAGTGCAGCAGATGATTGAAAGCGATCAAGCCTGTCATTGGCCTAGATAAGCTCCTCCCACAAATGGGCGGTTTCTACAAACGTCATAGCAATGGCGGTTCAAGCAAGTAATGAACAAACAAGTAATTGACTTGTTTGAACCTCCATTGCTATGACGTTTGTAGAAACCGCCCATTGTGGGAGGAGCTTATATCTAGGCCAATGGCAGGCGTTCACCTTGATAGGCCGTTCAACTCCCAATCACAGCGCTTGGTCACGAGTATAGATTCTTCTGCACTGTATTTTAGTTACTGGAAGACGTGAGAGAACGTATCATCTTTTTTAAATTGTAGATCGTGTTAATAATTGGATGTCTTTTGGATGAGACCATCTCATTACGTTCTTACTGAACTTGCAATCAAAACTTTCAACTTTAATTTTGTTGAAGGTATAATATCACAATATCAATAATATAGGCTATTTGTGATCAATTTGAGAACGAATTACTTGGATTTCAATTCATTTATTTTTTCAAACAGAAATTAATTAACAGCTACTCGTATTTCGTGGACAACTTGGTTTACATTTCATATTCGATTCAGGAGTTATACTGTACTAAGTTGAGGGCCCTGGACGTTTTGTTAAAGATTTTTGAGATCTTGAAAAACTCTCTCAAGAATGTGGACTTTTAAAATGGAGTTACAATGTGTAACTTCATTTTAAAGGTTAATTTTTGAATGTTACACTTTTTGTGTCACATTGAAGTACACATTTCGGAAAAGATTTAAACGTTGATTGATTCCCGTCTTTTCTCAGTTCATAATTTTCAAAAAGTGATTTATTTTCAATTGTATATATCGAATTATCCGATATTAGTCCATTCCATAGAATTTCCGATTATCATAATCTATAATAATATTGTAACAATATAGTCATGAGATGAGCACAAGAAAGTTCATCAAAATCACTCAGCAATTAATATAGATTTCATCGCGATTATCAGTCTCAGACTGATAACATCCTATTCTCAGAAACGTCTGCAGTCCTGTCACGAGCTTGAGAGATCATCAATGGAATCAGGTCGGTATTGATCCTGGCTAATTACCATATTGAACATCTCCGGAGTGAAACAGTGCTAATTCATGTCTTGAATAGACCACTACGATTGGTCACGGTAGCGGAATTGCACTGTGGCCCATATATGTCTCTCCTCCACTATTATAGACCGTAAACCACATTGATGGAACTCGTGTCTTAATCGGATCATTAGACATAATCAATACATTGATGACGTGTGGCTTGATGAGCAGTTTCATTGCATTCACGATTGATGCGTGCAGATACCATCAAGACGCTAGTTTCCTTCACACAAATGAGTTGATTGATGTCTCGCAATTGGTTCCCTGCAATAGGTGCAGCCTATGATGGATCTATTGAATGCAGGTTTTGGTGAATAGGCAAGGTCAAGTATCTCGGGTAATTATTCCACTGCACAGTGCCATTGAATATATATCCCTTAGGTATTTATATATATCCAAAGGATATTATATATATATCCAAAGGATATATATTCAATGACAGTGCACACTCTCCCATTGATTTTGTGATTATGGAAAAAGTAAGAAATGTAATCAAGAATAGAACAATAGTATTCATTATAGTATTTCCAACATTTATTTAATTATTGATAAGTAAATGATCATTGTAGGAATTCAATATTGAGAATAAAACTGTACAAAGTATAGTCTGCTAGTAATTGTAAAATTAAATTAAAGTTTATAATAATTAATTTTTCCCTTATTGCTCTGGTAAAAGCAACAATGTTTGGTTGCATATGATAATGTGAGTTGGTAATAAATTTAATAAACACCAATCTTTTAGTATATGATAGATTGGTATATTCAAAAATGCTGAATTCTTTATTGATATTATAGTAATTAAAATCATAATGAAGGCTTTTGAAGAGATAAGATTATGATTCAAAAGTTCTACAGTTTATCTGTTTCTACTTAACAAATACAGTATATATTTTTTAGATAATTCAATTTGTCTATAATCGAATTTTTCTTGCCGAATAAGCCTACATTCTGGATTGTTATATGCTAATAATATCCGTTGAAATATTATCATGCAATAACTTGTTTTGATCTTTTGACTTCCAAATAAGGTTTACTGTTATAATTACGAAATAAGTTTTAAGTCAATAACATAATAATCCAAGTCAAAAGAAATTCCAGTAACCTGTAACATTAAACAGGAGTTAATTCGTTAATGTATGTGAGTTTTATCAACTGCGTAATATATCCTACTAGTGTTCCATAATAATAACAAGGAAGAATCAGGTTGACTAGGTCAGGTAATGTTTACAAGAATAGATAACGGCCTTGAAATCGACTGGCTCCAGGCCAACATGCATTTATTACTAATCAATTGACGGTAAATTTAGTCTGCACGAACTACTACGCAGGTAGTTTAATTAGTCATAACTTACATGATTATATGAGTTTCAATTACATGATTTCGATTCAATTTTAATGGCATAATCACAATTTTCAATTATTCGAAAATTCGTCATTATAATCATCAGGATGAGTTCCTTTCCTTTGAAACATTTTAGTTGCCTATAGACACAGGCCATACTTTTCTATGATTCTGTGTAGGCCTATTAATAAAAATCTCTTATAATAGCACAGATTAGGAAATACAATAAAGAATAGTCATTTATCTGTGATAATAGGCTGAAGTATATGAAGAAACATAAGTGCAACACGTGATGTTATAGTTCGACTCATAGCGCATACTCCCTAATATTAAGGACAATAAAATACTTCCATGAATGGTAAAATATTCATTTCAGTTAGTGAAGTTAGTGAAGTCATGTGATGAAGCCATTGAATAACTCTTTTTAATTACTCTCTTCAAATAATAGTAAATAATAAAAACTAAATAGCACAACTAAGATAGATAAAACACTTGCAATAATAATGAATGAATTTTGATTGTATACTTGTATTGGAGATAAAAACATGTGCAAGTATCACCATTGTTCATGCTATCAAGAATAAGCTTGAAACGCTGAAAACTAATAAATTTTTTCAATTCATTGTAGTACTCTAGAATCTAGATGACAAGTCTCTCCTGTAGGCCTGAGTTAGTTTATAGCTGCTTTTAATAAAGTTTATGATGCGAGTTTAGTAAAATAATAGTCGAATACCACGCAAATCAAGATCGTCTGCATTGATTGTTATACAATACTGTAAGATGTAACAACACTACAAAGAACTATACTTGAATCGAAAAAACACTGAGACATTGAAAAAACAGGGTAAGAATTTTGTGAGATAAAAAGTACAAGCTTTATTGCAATACGCAGAGACTGTTGCATTTCCAGTGAACATTTAAAATTTGAAGGGTGTTATTCAGCATTCTTTTTTCTGCTAAGAGGGATACTCATCGGAATATAACTCTATTCTATTGCACTTTCATCACAAGGTTGGAAACGAACAGTTTAGTTCGAATAAATTCATGCCTTTTGCCCATGAAACCTTCACCACCCTCCTAAAGGTGATTTCATCCATCGCCAGTGTTGGTGAAACGTTGCATTTATTCATTCGAATCATATGCATTTCTCCAGAAATTAATGTTATTGCTTCCCAACACGAATCTATCAATGTTTTTTCGTTTCTCAGATAAAATTAAGGTCAATGAGGTGTAACGACCACTTGGAAGCAGCTCAGAGTGAAAGAAAGCTCATTTATGCAAATTTCACACGCTCAGTCTGCCGATGGAATAAGGAGATAAAGCTTGGAAAGAATTACGTTATTGTACGACGTAATCCCAGAAAGTGAGATTCAATGCGATATGAGCATGAAACCTGCTGTACGGAACATTTCAATGTAATTTCTCATAGTAGCTATATTGAGTTTTGGTTGCGGAATAATTTCAAATAGCATTTTAGTTTTGAGTATGATGAGAACTGGTTCAGGTTATTCTGTCAATCCTAGTTCGATAGTCAAGATTTTAAACAATTATTAAACTACAAAGGTACTGTACACTCAACATTTCTATCACATTTATATTGGAGAAGGATTATTCGATACAGTATTGGCAATTTCAAACTTTGAAACATGATGGAATCTTAAATCTATATTTCTAAAACATCACTAAATTACTTATAAGTAATTTGACGCTTGGAATTAGATAGATAGAGATTTATAATTTCTTTGTCATCGTACTCTACGGTTATCAGCAACGTCAAGAAATAATATATCTCTATCTATCTAATTCCAAGCGTCAAATTAAATGAATCTGATTACTCATTACTTACATTAATATTATTATTAAATATGACAAGATCTATTTAGCGAGCGCTGGTCGAGGATTGAAATTATCGTATTATATTCTTTTAAACAAAGGGATCCTCTATATTTGACAAGTTAAAAAGACACCGTGCCAAACTCTCTTGCACCAAATTTGAAATTCTAATCCAACATTTCAAATGTACTTTATTGAAATTGAAGAGGTTGTAATACTTTAGAGTTCCGACGTCTCACGAAATGACGATACAGAGGGAATAAAACTCCATGATGATACGATCTCATAACATTTATAAATTATTTATATACATCTATTAATTACATTGGATTCTCAAATAATACTGTACAAACATACAATACTGTAGTACCTAACTGACTTCTGAGACAATGGAGGAATTTCACATCTTTAAGTACTTTCTTAAAATTGTATCTTCTCTCAGAAAATTTATGTATTGTTATAGCTTAGCAGCAAATTTTTCTAGCTTATTTGAATAATAATAAAGTAGTATGTTCGAATGAAATGATAATCCATTCTTGGAAATCGAATTTCCAAGCTATGGTCCATGATTACAAATCGAGTTTAGCTCATATACTTTTTGGCCAATCTGGCTAAAAATGTAATTTGTACTTTCAAATTAATTTTTTCCCCGAATTATATTTATAGGCCATTGGAATGTCTCATCTATCTATTTTATATGAAAATATGAACGAATATAGCATTCAATTTGGGTGTTAAATCAATATAGATTATATCTATAGATAGATCAATATAGATTATATCTATAGATAGATCAATATAGATTATATCTTGCTCAAGAAACCAGCAACAACACGGCTGTTCCGTGATTTAAAATCTTCCAATCGAAATATTTAATTTAAGGGACCTTTTATTTTGTAGAAAATTCGATTTTGATTTTCAAAACTATAAAATAACACACCATCAAGTCTTTTCAGAATGGGTTATTCAAATTCTTTGCGAAGATCTGCATGCTCGCCCCTTCTCGGCAAGTCTGTAGCATAGTTCTGGTGATTCAATTATGTCTCCAAGTAAGATACTGAGCATATAAAACTGCTTCTTCCCGAGTGGAGCTTGTAAATATTTGCTGTAACAAGAAAAGTATCAAATTAAAAATATAAAATTGTCAATCATTATTGAAGATCTGATAAAAGTATAGAGACCGTGACACAAGAAAAATCATTTTTGGTGATTATTATTCATTTAGCGTATGGCGTATAGCTAGTTGTAGGATATTAATCCTTTTCAATTTATTATAACAGCAAGATTTTGTTCATGATGAGACTTTACACACTGAACAGTGTTCATTTTACAAAGCTTTAATAATATGAGTATAGAGTATAGGAAAGGAAACGAAGCTCATTAATGAAGTAGTGATTCATGTTTAGTTTCTCAATTTTCCCGGTTATCCTCACACCTGTAGCAATACAATTAAATTGAACATAGAGTATTTAACTAGAGTAAAATTTTAACTATACAGTGTGTTTCAGAGCTCCCTACCAATATTCTAGGGCATTGATCCTAGGTAGAAACCATATCTAAATATCATACTTAAATTGTCCAGAAATCCTTAGTTATCCACACAGCTGCCATTTTTTTTTTCACTTATTATTTTTTATGTCAATACTGGTGGAACATATGGAATTGAAACTTTGCACCAACATTCATGACAAATAGACAAAGCTACAAAAAACGTTATGACAATTTTTCAAATTCATAAAACAAAATGGCGGCCATTTAAAATGGTGTTTCTTGAATAACTCGAAAACCGTTGATATTACGAAAATTTTACAAGAATAACTATTTTTAGCAAATTAAGTTGTTAAACCTTATTTGTTAAGATAGGACCAATATTGAGTGAGATATACAATGCATAGTATAGATGCATTCTATGCATCGTGTGGATAACATTTGCAATTAAATTGAATGGGAAATTTCGTCCACACGTTGCATAGTATGCATGCATACTATGCATCGTAGCCTATATCAGCACCTTCACGTTTCCACAATCAACAAATTTATGGGTCCATGAAAAAATTCATGAATCTATCACAAAATCATGTTTCTATGAATTTTTTGGTTTGACCCATAATTTTTCATCATCTTTATCCAACTTCACTGTTCTCTATTGTGACTCTTCCCGAGAACCATGAAAGAAGTGATTGAAATCTCACCTGACTAAATCGTTCCAGCTGATGTGCGAATTTCGCTGACTCAGCCAGGCGTGTCGCTCGCAGACTTCCTCGAATATGCAGACGTCTGGACCCAACTCCTTGATGATTCGTCTCTCCACTTCATCCACATCCTGGGCGTTGATCACCCACGGAGAATCAATCCTGCGTTTACTCCTGGATGTGTAGGTTCCTGGTGAAAGAAATCATATGCAGTAGTTTCCTTTTGTTATTGAATGAAAGAAATTATGCTTCAGATAAGTGAAAATCAACTAAATAGTGAAGTAAATCAACCAACATTGTTAGAATAAGGAAACACTCTCTGATTTCAACCATTAGTCAACATAGGAACCAAACAGCGCAATTTTCAACTTAGAAGGAACCTTCCTAATAATAATAGTGTAGTCTCTTAGGCTAGGCGTACACCGGTTAGTCAAGACAAGACGAGATTAGTCACGTTTAGTCACAGTAATTCACATAGTTGCTTATGAAGCAGCACACACCGATGCAATGACTAATCGGTGTGTGTTGCTTCATAAGCATCTATGTGAAGTACTGTGACTAAACGTGACTAATCTCGTCTTGTCTTGTCTTGACTAACCGGTGTACGCCTAGCCTCAATCTAATTCTTAGATAATAATAGACTTAATACAAAGCATTGTCCATGTTAATCGACAATGTTAAATGGTGATGATGATTAATCTCTCTGAAATTGATATTGAGTTGGTCTACTTATTCATTTTATTGGTCATAGTGATAGTAGTTTTGTGAAAGTGGTCATAGCAATTGGATATACAGTTGAATTTAATAACAACTGAGCGACTGAGGTAGAGAGACCAAACTCGTAATAAATTAACATGATCTCAATCTGGACTGAGTTTATATCAATGTAAAATAACCGGTAGATTAGTGGAACATTCTAAATCAAATTTGTGTTTCAAGCAACGATGATCCACTTATTTGATTAGTCTATGGTTTCATGGTGTATAGCAGGATTCTTTTAAATTGTCAGAAAACAGCTGATCGATGTACGCTCGTTTACTGACGTTAAATCAGCTGTTTTATGGCAAGTTAAAAGAATCCTGCTATATAAGAATAAATAAAACTCACAACAACAAACTTGGTGTACTGGAATTACTGTAGCAAACAACTAAAAAACCCTTCCTTAACTGTCAAGAAACACAAACATGATTCAGTAAATTCATGTTGATTACTGATCATTTTCCTCTAGAAAATACAATTTGTCTCCACTCTGATGAGCCCATCAACTTGAGCTAATAAACAAACGACTCCTATTAGTGAAATGATCAGACGCGGAAATTTAATATTAATGCAAGTCAAAGCATTGTCTGTTGTAAGTGGCGCGCTTATGCAATAAAACTAAACGCTTCGAAGGGAGCTTCTCCTAACCAATTGAAACCGAAATAGAAAGTGACTTTAGACAATGGTTGCTGATGACCAAAATGCTAGCACAAATAGGAACGGACGCACATAGACTAGCACGGGCGGTCGTTCGTAGCCTACGTGATACGGGCATCATGTGTTTAAGTGTTCGTCAGTGTGCGTGAGTGTGCGTGAGTGTTCGTCAGTGTCTCAGTGTGTGTAACACAATATGCATAAGTTAGTAGGATCGGTCATGAATATAGGCTAGTTAACAATGACCACATGTAATTCGGAGTGTGCAATCATCCTGTTTATGCAGTTTACACACGCAACGTGTAGAGGGAGCTCTGCTTTGGTCAGTAAGCTTGTGCCCCTTGTTGACTGACCGTCTGCAAGTTTCACTGCCTCACAAACATTTGAGGTAAATGAGGTACATTTACTGTGTATACTGTTTCCTTGCTCAATGCGCGGTATCACTACAAACAAGTTGAATTGGCGGATAATAGAGTTGCATGGAAGCAAAGACGATAGGAAACTATTATTCTAATATTAAACTAAGTATTCTAATTGTCTTTGATGGAAGTAACTCATGTTCTCTTTTCTAATGCACAGTCACTAGGACAAGGTGTGCTGGGGCCGAAATGAAATCATAAAAGCATGATGCATTGATGATGCATGATGCAAATGCATTGATGCTTCTAATGTAGCCCTCCCTGTTATCAGCTTGTAATGTAGCTTGTAATCATTCAACTGGGAAACATCATTTATGTTATCAGCACGTTGTCTGAGCATACATTTATGACATCGGAACTGGAAAAATCTTCACGAATAAATTTTGAGTCGATTCACATCTGGCAACAATAAAAATAAAATATTCTTCTTAGTAATGATTACCTTCATAATTCAATTGAGATGGACAATTTTAATAATATTTCCACTAAACTCCAACGTACTCTAGTTTTTCTAGACCTTGATAAGTTAGACTTTAGTTACTGGGTTTATTCATTATTGTTTAGGACAATCATACTATGTAACTCTAAGGCTAGGCGTACACCGGTTAGTCAAGACAAGACAAGACGAGATTAGTCACGTTTAGTCAGAGTACTTCACATAGTTGCTTATGAAGTAACACACACCGATTAGTCATTGCATCAGTGTGTGCTGCTTCATAAGCAACTATGTGAATTAGTGTGAAGAAATGTGACTAATCTTGTCTTGTCTTGTCTTGACTAACCGGTGTACGCCTAGCCTTATTATAACAATTATATTGTTATATTGTATTATAACAATAATTATAATCAGATTCATTTAATTTGACGCTTGGCATTGGATAGATAGATAGAGAAATAGAGAGATATTATTTCTTGACGTTGCTGATGACCGTAGATTACGATGGCAAAGAAATAATATCTCTCCATCTATCTAATGCCAAGCGTTAAATTAAATAAATCTGATTATAGGTATATTATCTTGAATCCAGTTTTTAAAGAGAAGACATTAATACTTAATCGAGGGATAGAAAAATTCTAATTTATCCTTTTTCTTCATAAATGCCTTGAAGGCTTACCAAAGATTTCAACATGATAACAATCCAAAATAGAATATCACTCAATCGCACGTCACGTGATACCGCAGAAGCTTCGTTTTTACTGCAAAACTTGTACGAGAGCCAATAGTAGTTGAGTGGTTCAATTGGTAATAAATATTGATTGGTAGTCTCCAGTTTCTTCGGTTAATCAAGTGCAAATATACTTAGGTTGGATGAAAAAATGTAGTAATAATAATAAAAGGTTGTATGCATTTTATGCAGTCATTTGGAGAGAATAGGATTAATCTGCTAATACATTTTTCTGAATGGGTCAGAGTGATGATTGGATGACTGTGTGATAACCAAAATGAGTTTTTGGTCACAAATTAGCGGTTATTACGATATTAAAGTGAGCAACTATTCATTCTTTAAACTCAACACAGCATACCCGATACATTAAACAAATGACTAGCATAGTATCCAATTCCTACGAGTAGCCTACCAATACAATGTTTCATGCTTATTTTTGCAAGACTAATAATAATTACACGAGTTAATTGGTACCTAAAACCTTTATTCATGACTATATAGCCATGAGCTAATGAGCTGCATGATTTTCATCCTATTAAATTTTTTGATTTCACAATAGTCATACTTGATTAGGGAAAATCCAGTACGGAAAGAAAGTTAATTAGATCAAGATTGCAGAAATACAGTGCAGATGAGATGTATAATTCGGCTCTCATTACAGTGTAAAATCTCTAGTCATGTATTAATGGAGTCAAATCATCCATCCAAACCTGTCCTTAATGCAAGCAATCAGCAATAAAAAATAATATGCAATCAAATACTGTTGAAAAATGTATCAATAAGATTTTTCCATGGTAAGGAGTTTTCTCTGATCTGATTGTATGATATTACCATAGAGAAGAGATAGGAGATCTAATCTGTTATCTATGATATTACGTTCAAACGATCTTATATTTTAAATTGTGGAACAATCAATCGATTAACTTCTCAGCAATTCTTCCTTCTGATTCTATATCATTATTCTATTCTATTATTGATTACAATAGTTAAAAATTGCATTGAAGAAGAACATTGCTACTTTTTATCATGGACCTTTTTAGTCACTGTATATTGTACGCATTAGTTTTGCATTCTATATTTCCTTCATAGATTATTTTATTGACGATGACTTTATCAACTTCATTATCTTTTCTTAACAAACATTATAGATAGATTGTTGAGAGCTAAAAACGTGTTAGAAATTTTTAGACGAACGAAATTTGGCAATGCATGGAATTTAAGGTACTAGAAGTGTTTAAGAAGCTATGAAATTCAAGGGTGATTTCGGGTTGAAGCCCTGCTAGCTTAGAGAAAAGTCTGCTACGGAAGAAGGTCAACAATATCCAGTAGATCACATAATTTGGAAAAATTAACTGATCAGGAAGTTTGAAGTTCCAGTTTTTGATAATGTTGTGAGCTAAACTTTCTCTTGGACCAAATGACAAGTCAAACTTGTTTTGAGTGCTCAGTTCCATTGCTAATCAGAGCTGTGATGAAATAATGGTATATCTCACATTCCAAATTAAAAAATCACAAGAACCTTACTCCATCTCGAAGAAACCGACCTACATTAGTTCAAGAGAAGTAATAAATCATTGAATGGCTTCTGGTATAGTGTTCCATTGTTTAATCAAAACTCTCCATTAAACGTCAACCAAAGAGTTATTCCATATTATATTAAAAATTCTCTTTTTGAATTCTTCTTTGTGAGGTATATGAGATAAATATTCTATAGGCCTACTGTTTATCATGGTAGGGTTGGGTTCAATTCTCTAGCAGACAGTCCTCTGATATGAATTTGAATAATCCCTTTATTGTATGATGTAGGCAATAATGATTTTCATGTAGTTTACTAAGAATTTTACATTGAAATCCCATGTGGTTATGTTGATTACTCCAACATAACCTCAATAATTATACGTTAAGAATTGATAACAATAAATTAATGGGAAAGCAAATGAATAATTGATAACAATAAATCAATGGGAAAGCAAATGAATCATTGATAACAATAAATTAATGGGAAGGCAATGATATTGTTCTGTTCAACATCAACCTGATTCCATAATTTGTTCACAAATTAAGAACAGGTGTAATTATTATTGAATAAGTCATCTTATGGCTTATTCAATAATAACTCTATCCAAGTCTTATCGCGTATGGTATTCATGATTTTATCCTATTTTATCTATTATAAATCCTATGGTATTCTGGTTCACCATTTTTGAAACTAGCTTCGAAGGTTTTTAAATGTTTCTGCAATTCTGAAATACAGTAGAAGTCAATCAATTTCTAAATGAAACTGAATGGCATCTTTGAAAAATGAAGAATTCTCAAGAAATCCTACGGTAAATGAAACTGAATGGCATCTTTGAAAAATGAAGAATTCTCAAGAAATTGAGCTCATACTTACTCGGGTTCAACGCGTAGGTGAGTTTTTTAACAAAATTGCTGAGCCGCACTGCAAGTATGATAACCGGAAATCCAATGAGTTGCACCGGAAGTTCAAGTCCTCCATCCTGAGCGACGACTCCTGGAGACATGCATCCTAGTAAAAGGGTCACAGCACTAGTACCCAACACAAGTCCCGACCACTTCATGCCTAGCTTATCACTACAACCCAACTAAAACCCGGCCAGAGAACTCCAGATGAACGCCGAGGTATCGATGGTACTCCTCTTTCTTCTTCATCATCTTTTTTCTTGGTCTTCCACTTCTTTAGCTTCCTCGCCCCTCTCTCCTGCGATGCAGTTATCACTTTCCCTTTGCCGGGTAATCCCACCAGCTGTCTTCACTTCCCCTCCTCCCCGGGAGGGGGAAAAGTGGGGGCAGAGGATTGACCGGTGCCGTCATAATCGACATCATCGCCGTAATAATCGTAAGAGACCTTCAACGTCACGTAGTCGGTTATCTTGTCTTACATAACACTCTGAACGCCTCACCGAAAAACATGTTTGACGGATATTGCGTCCTCGTCCTCTTCATATAATCACTGTTGGTGCATCGGTTCAGGCCACACATTCCTTTGAATATTTTGAACTCGCACAGAGAACGTAGAATCGTCTACTATAATATTATCGTTTGTGTTTGTGTTGCTAAGAAGCTAGGAAAAGTTCTGGTTCACAATGCACAATCAATACATCTATTCCACATTAAAGATATTTATTATTAGAAAAAACCATACTTAAGTTTCAATGCTCATCAAACTGGATTGTACGTTTGATTGAAATTGATAAGTTTTTCTCAACAAATTTGAAATCCTCTTCAACTTTTCGAAATTTTGGTGTAGAAGGTTTGGGCAAGAACCTGTTTTTTCTTTCCTTGAAAAAGTCCTTTCCCTATTTAAGTTCAAGACAAGTGTAGGATTGATTAAAATTGATTCATTTTTCTCATAAAATTTGAAATCCTCATGAACTTGGAAAGTCTAAAACAAGTTGAATACTAAACTGATAAACTTGATAATTTATATGAAAAATAGTGAAATGGTAATCTTCCTGGATTGCTTAACAAACTCTAATTATGATAACCCACAATAAAATTCAGATAACCTCTATTTCCAATAAGGAAAGTATGGAAAGTACTTTCCAGAGGTAGGTTATTTCAGGAGAAGCTACTCAGAAATTAAAATTGTGCTCTGAAATGACAAAATATATTTGATTGATAAATCCCTATACAGCACCTGAAAATTAATAGTGTTTAGAAAGAGGAAATTATAGCAATTCAAAAGAGGTTCAAATAATATTGAAGACAATCCTGGATTAAATTTCTTTCCAGGATCAAATAAAATTGAAAACAATCTTGGATCAAATTTCTTCTCAAGTCCAACACCATTGCATGATATTCATTCCGATTGAGTGCAATTTTGTGAATCAGTTACAACCCTGAAATATTGTAATCCATTATAATATAAATAATTCATTGTATCATTGTATGTAAGTCTTACATATTTACGTATTAATATATTACTTATATTTACTTTACATATTACTTATTAACAGGTTTAATGATTTTTTTCAATCCTCCAGCTCCAGCAACTTAAACTGATACAAGTCTGTTGCAATAATACTGTATTCCCAAACGATGCAGTATTGAGCAAGCAAGAGGCGCTTTGCGCTGCACGGGGTAAACTCGTTCTTTTCTGAGAAACGAAATATGAGCTTCATGAAGCATTGTTGAATCCATGGAATAAATAAAAGAAGTATACGCTGATCTGATATGTGTTGTATGCAATTCAAATTACTTCCCAATAATTCTGAAAAGAATACATAATATGTATTTAACAGAAAACATAATATTATATATTCAGTTTGCTCATACCAAAGTATAAACTGTTACAAGTAATCTTACAGTTGTAAGTTTATTACAACGCTGTTGAGTAATAAAATGGGAGCAGATAGGTCAGTGTCACACTTTCAGACACATCACATCACATGTCTGTGTGTCCTTGGTGAGAGAAAAAATATCCCTCCTATGCCAGCACTGATTTGATAGTGAAAGTAAGTCAACGTAATACTGTTCTGTTCGGTGTGGAGGCCATATCAGAGCCGGTAGAGGAGAGGCGACCTAACCTGGAAAGAGATTACTGCAGCTAACCAGTGAAAGTGATCAACCTGACAAGCAGAGCTGAGCCCCACTTATCCCAATCCTGATCCTGTTCACATTTCCCCTACCCGACCCAAGTTCTGTTCGCGAGCAACCGAAGAGCAACAGAGTTCTTGTGGAAAGGATGCTCGAAATGTTGAAGCAAGTTTTTGGTAGCAATATTGATGGCTGATACAGTATGAGTCTTGAGATGACCTCAAAATGTATCTGAATACTATTTTATTGTAATGCAGCTTAAATTGGTATGAATTTCAAACTGGGGTATGAAACATACTATGTTCTGTAGAGAATACATAGAATGTTCAAGTCATTGTAATCTTAGACCATTTATAGAATTCTACATGGTCTAAGATTGTAATAGTACTTTCTATTTGACAAGATCTCAATTGATGCAATAATGCGCTGCTTGAATAATGATTTGCCAAATCCTATTTGGTTTAAGACTTCTAATATACCGTATGACATCTTTTAAAGGAAATTCCTCAAACAAAGCGAAAACAAAATGAACTTCTTTTGAGAATTTGTATTATAATCATTTATGAACAAAATAATAATTTTCATGGAGCTCTTTCGTTTTCCTTATGGAAGCAGTGATGTGGTCAGTGGGTAGTGATAGGCTATTCCCATCTAATATTTCCAAAATAATCATTACTTTAATTATTGCTTCTGATATACATAGCCTACACAAATGTTTGTGTGTAAAAATTAATATTGGGATAAAATTACATGCAAACTATAAAAGGTTTGGAATGAGAGAGGAAAGGGTCCACCAATGGTTGACAAATGAATGGTTAACTAAACCAATGAATGCTATCAATCTGAGAAAAATGGATAAAAATAATCTCCTCTACAATCCTTCAATGTTAATACAAATATTTCTATTCCACGAATAGGTGATGTAGGATTGTAGGTGATGGAGATATATTTGTATCATTACTTTTATTTTTGAATGACATAGAGATACATTTCGGCCTAGTTGTCCCTTATCAAAATTGCCATAGATCCATGAATTTCCACTTCACACAATGTAGAATTCTGGGGGTACAAGTTGTTCCAGTTGAGGATTGAGACTGTATCATTGAGATACGCTGTTCTTATTAGTTCTGTAGCAAATGCTCATTCTGTATCAAAACCTCCTGTAATTTACCTGGGCTGCTCTTTCAGCCCAGTTCACAGTGGGAGCAAAGAGTAGGCTATGATGTCACAGTACGCAACAGAAGAAACTTTCCAAACAGGAAGCAGAAGAGGTTGGAAGCCGGAAGGAAGCTCACCTACGAATATCGAAAAGAAAAGGATCGAGTAGGTAGAGAATGAGGTGAAAAGCGAAAAGCCAGAAACGGAAACAGTTGAACAAAGATAGCGTGACTGCCAATGCCTCTCCTTCGATTTCCTTTATCATCTCACTTTTCATTCTTCTGAATGTCACGGTGTTCTGATGGAATCTGTTGGCAGCAAAGCAATGCAAAGATTGACTGGTTCAGAGCGTGGCAATACTCAAACCAACCATTCATCAGTGTTTCATTATCACTTAGCAACTGCTTCCCACTTCACACATGTAGTTTCTCTTCCATCACGTCCCACATGATATGTGTAATGTAACAAGCGTTACTCTTTATCAAACGCGATCACATTCTGTTTCCTTATTGGGAAGTACTCATATCGTTCCATAGGGGACATCTAGACTGAACGAAAATATTTCTAGCAGTTTCTAGGAAGTGTCTTTCGAAATGATGGAAGAGTTGGAAAGGAGTACGGGAAATAATGGAGAAGGATTGATTTGACAATCAAATTAATACCGGTGAGGAGCCATTCAATACAGGAGCCATTGAGGAGTTGGTAATGAAACAATCAATACTGAAGAGAAATATTTTAACCCATTTTGCATTTTGCAGTTGGAGAGTGATAGAAATTATGACACTCGTGGAATTGGATAGGAATACGAAATTGTATAGTGGAACCTTTACTTACAAAATATGTCCATGAAAAATATCAAATCCAACTCTGTTTTCAAAAACAAGAATGAAATGGGCCTCTTCAATTACCGTTACCTGTTGGAAAAGGCTCTATTGAAACTGTCTATAATATTTGATAATTCTATAAATAATAATAATAATGTTCCATTGCTACAACAGTTATGTAAACTGTTGAGAATGTATCTCAAGAATCCAATAATATTCAATCATAATTTATTATAATATCAAACATAAAAATCATTTCCTAGATTAATTATCAAGGGCTCGAAGAACTGCCAGTTGTCAATAATGGAAAATGATGTTGGAATGGAAGCTCATCAATTAGAATTTTCAAGTAGACTCAAATATTTGCAATCTTGAATGTGCCGCTATCTAGTTGTTGAACAGCGAACTAGTGAAAGTGGAATGCGCTTAGAGACAGAAACAGTACAGAGAACAGTAAATTTCAATTTGCGTATCACTGTAGATTGCAAACTTCTCATAGTTTCAAATAGGTGCTAGAAAAGGTGCGGTAGCTAGAAAATAATTTAGGAATCAGTTAACGTACCACTCACCACAGAAAAGGAGAGAATAGAAAGAAGAGGAGAGGATTTCAGATTCAATTGAAGCCTACATATTATTGTTGATAAGATACAACCTCTGTACAGTTATTTATTTATTCAAGAAAGTACATTCAATCAAATTATGTAGGAAACTAAGCATCGACACTTCGATGACATAACATCTTCTCTTCCTAATTTTGATAACTATTTAAAAAAAAAATTATATTAATCATTAAAAACAATAGGTGGCAGCAGTTGTTGGGTGAAATTATTGACTCCGCCTACTCTTCCCTGATTGGTTAACTGTTCGAAACACATTTAATTCTCAATTCTGCCACTAGGTGGTAGCAGTTACTGGGTTGAATATTCTTGACTCCGCCTACGCTAACCGGATTGGTCAACTGTTCGAAACGCATTTAATTCTCAATTCTGCCACTAGGTGGTAGCAGTTACTGGGTTGAATATTCTTGACTCCGCCTACGCTAACCGGATTGGTCAACTGTTCACTCCGCCTTCGCTAACCGGATTAGTCAACTGTTCAGAATGCATTAAATTCTCAAGTCTTGCGCTAGGTGGCAGCATTTGTAGGGTGATATCGTTATTCATGTACAAAAAGAAGCATGTTGTTTGAAACTGAAACTGTTGTTTGAGTTGAAATTGTAACTGATTCAAACAGTGGCGGTCCCAGGAGGATATAGCTAGAACATAATATTTCAGAGCTCAAATACATATAAAAATACGTTTATTGGCTTCAAAATTCAAATTTCTTACACAATGCGTGGTATAATTATGCATTGTGAGGATAAAATTTGCAATATAATTTAATGGAAATAGCATATGAAAAAAGCATATTGTGCATCGTGTATCCACACCCTAAACTAGTTTTTCTCACATTGGATTCTGATTGAATTACTAATCAATCTTTGAATAAGTTAATGGTTGATATTAATTTTATCTCTAACCAGATCTGTTATATTTCAAACTTTACCTCAATACATTCTTTGTAATTATTGCATCAGTTATCAACCAGCTGATTCGAGAGGGGCTTGAAACTACTATTTACTATTTAACTATAACTATTCAATATAGTTTACTATTCACTCTCTGTACTTGGAACCACTGAGCTAAATATGTAATACTTGATACTTGGTATATAGTTAGATATTTAGCTCAGTGCTTGAAACTGCATCCTATCATCCAACAAGACCCTATGAAGATTGCAACAGTATTTATAAGTATGTTTTACATGAACACTTTAAATGTATCTTTTGCTTGATGCATAATGTTCATTCAATAATATTATTTGGAAAATCAGTGTTGCATGTAAATTCACTCAAAACCAAGAACTGCTTGATGTGAAGATAACATTTAAATTCAATAAATTCCATTGTAATTCAGAGCAACTCATTACTGTCCACCATACAAAAACCAATATTATGAATGCAAATAAAACATAGCAAAACTTGTTACTTTGCGAACGACACATGAAACATTCATCACTATACCACTATACAGGTTTTATCTCAATAATGGTGAAACATATGGAATTGAAACTTTGCACCAACATTTATGACAACTAGACAAAGCTACAAAAAAATTATGACAATTTTTCAAATCCATAAAACAAATATATCAGTCAATATTGGTCCAATCTTAACAAATAAGGTTTTAATCGATTTGTTATCAAATTTACTAAAAAAAGTTATTCCTGTAAAATTTTCGTATTATCAACGGTTTTCGAGTTATTCAAAAATGGCCGCCATTTTGTTTTATGGATTTGAAAAAAATTGAAAAACAAAATACCCTGTATAAAGCGGAATTCATAGTCTACTGCTCTTGACCAGTGTTTGAAATGTACGTTTCTTACAATCGATCTGTAACAGTCCATAACCAAGGCCATAACATAATCCATAACCAAGATCATAATATTTTGAACCATGTCCAGTTCAAAAGACAAGCCCACGCTTTGATTTCCTCCTAGCCGTAAAATAACTGAAGAAAGCAATTATTCTGATAACGGCTACGTTGCTTTAGTGGTGTTTTATAAGCTCCGTTATTTAAAATGTTTTTAATGACTCCAGTAACGACATATTGGAAACATTGTTTCCTATAATGACCAGAGGTTGATAGATTTTTCAAGAACTTAGTTGATAGCGGAAGAAGCGGTCATTCGGTTCGACCGCTAGTTTCTTTGCAATGCCGAAAGTGTAGGCTATTATGCTAGCAATTTTAATACCCGATAAACTTATAAGTGTCTTGACTTATGTGCCCCCTGATAACTTTGTATTTTTCTGGCTGTGACTGGAATTCAAAATCAGGGAAAGGTTCAATATTCAAGCAAGAGTACAAATAAAACAATGACTTTTCGTTAACTGCTTTATATTCACTTACCTAGTGTTTCACTACCCACTTATGAGGTTTTAAGGTGGGTTTGTTGGCTGTGACTGGAATTCAAAATCAGGGAAAGGTTTAATATTCAAGCAAGAGTACAAATAAAACAATGACTTTTCGTTAACTGCTTTATATTCACTTACCTAGTGTTTCACTACCCACTTATGAGGTTTAACATGTCTCATACAGCTAGAATGTCAATCCCTGTGAATGTATATTGTGGTTCAGGAAAATAATGCACTCATAATGGAAATAATTGAATTTATTTAATTATTCTAATAGTAATATTGACTATAGCATGATCATACACTCGAAAACAATATTATTCTAATGGAGTAGTAATCATTGAACAGAACAATAGGTATGAATCAAAGATATAGAAGTTCAAGAAGGAAGCTCCAAGTAACAAGTAGCTACAGGAAAGCTTCAAGAAGTCAAGAAGTTAATTCTCCAATTACTGGAGAGCGATATTTACAATTGAAAATAAAGGATTCACAATACGCTTAGGATAAACTTACTATTCATTCTCAAAACTTCATTACAACAGTATGCACTCATATACACTAGAAATTCTAATCATATCAGAGAATTCGTTTTCATTATTTCTTACATTCATAAATTTATTATTGCACTTGGTCAGCCATTCATATTAATTTATGATACTATTATGGAATAATGTACAAATGAAGAATTTGAATAGTATTATCTAAAATGTATAATATAATCTAATATTTATATTCAAAACACACTCAACTATGAGTGAAAACGTCATATTTCATAGTTCACGTATTGGATTCTGCTATTTAACAGGAGTAACAGGAGAGTTCACTTAAAAATGAAACCCTGATAACCATAGGTAAAATTATATGTCCAAATGGTTAATGCATATTAAAATCACTTTCAATATTCTATTTAACATGAAAAATAATAAAAAAATTAATTACACGTCTTTCAAATAATAATTAAATTGAAGAATCGTAGCTGAGTGGATTTGAATCATCTCACATTTAGCAGCTTACAAATCTCATCAAATCTTATCCTAGCACCAATGTCGCTTCAGCTTTCAAAATATCTAATAGCTAAATTCAGTCTTGACATTCATGGTGATGTACAACTCTCTCAACTAAGATACAGAAGAATAAAATGGGAAAAATCTAGTATTATCATTAAACAAGGTAACAAGAGGTAACATTATTGCGGTAACAAAACCCTTGAAAAGATTAATTTTATAATACTGTACATGTACAATCAATTCAAGTGGATTTAAGATTCCAAAGTATTTAAGCCAGTTTCATAAGCAAGACAAATTGTAACCAAACATAGGGCTATTTCTTATAACAATTTCTTATATACTCAATATTACTGAATATTGTCGTCTTTTCATTATTAGCCTCTGACTTTTTTGTTTTTTGAAAATATTCGAAACATTTATGTAGTCAGCATTCTTTTTGTAGAAAATCTTCCAATGCAGTTAACCATTTCATCAGGGAAGACATGTATAGTTCACGAGTTTTATAACTCCAACTCAATATTCTAATTCCTAACAAGTTTAATAGTTTAATTATATACTCAATAATTAAAAAAAAAATATTAATTTATTTCAATGAAGAATATAATTTCAATTTAAAATAATTGAATGTGATCAAATTCAATTGAACTTGATCGGATCACGGAAAAACCAAAGGCTAATTCGAAGTAATTTCAACTGATTTCTTTCTTTTTTCAACACGTACAATAATTTTTATCCAAGGCCGTCAAATACTGTATAATGAAGGGAAATTTTACTGTTGTTATTTGGAACCCACTTTAATAATGAATACGGGTAATAATGAGTAAATAACATTCTCTTCTGGTTGCTAATTTTGAATCAATTACTGTTAAATTTTTGAACATGAATGAAGAGATCTGACTTCTTAATAATTTTGTTAATCAAAATCGATTACAACTTCATATTTATACACAAATGAAGAGAAGTCATATTATCTCTTTCTATATCTTTCAGTTTTTACTTTTGTCAAATTCCCCAATTTTATTACTTTGCTGAATCTAATCCGTGCTATATTCTCAACAGTGTTCAAAGTTCTATGTAAAAGAGAAATCCATAGATAATTTTCGTCCTTGGATAAAAAATTCAGTACTCTGGACCCAACATTATATTGATGTTATGTTTCGAGATTCACTATATTTGTTCCCATGTAATAATATTCTTATAAAATCTAATGAATATCACTCCTCATATGAACAATTTTTTAAATTTATTTCATTACTCACAACCAAAATTGTCTTTATACTATTGTAACACTCTGGTGTAGAGAAAAATATCGACTCTCTCACTCAGTTCTACACAATCGATATGACCCACGTCATCGACGTACGGTATAATAATTGTCTGCGATTTGTAACTTTCACTTTTAGTCATCAATAGACCAACTGCGCAATCGCAATGCACATGACCGATTGACTGTCTCTATGGTTGCAGTTGTGATTTTTTCTTCATTACCGCTGCATTTATCACAGTTTGACCTTTTTGAGAATGTTGAGCACTTGCAGCCCGGGGAAAGGGCACGTCGGGTAGAAGTTATGACAGCCTGTGCCATCCACTCCTGCGATCAGCTGTCCCATGTGGGCCGCAAAGTGGTACTTCGATGTTACTTCAGCGGTGGTACCGATTGTTGTGTCACTGTGAACGAGAGAAAAAAAACAATTAATTGCGAATTTCAAAAAGATTGCAACAATGGGAGAACTAACTTTTTCGAAAACGTTTTCGAGCTATGGTGATTAGCTTGATATTGATCCATAAAGGAGAGTTTTTAAAATGAGACTACAGTGTAATTAAATTACTATTTATTAATAATTAATTATAAACTAGTGATAATACTTTACATTACCATTCAATAATAGTAAGACAATAATTTCAAATTAATAACCTTCAAAATTTGATTAAATAATTATTTCTGAAAATTTCTTTTCAATTAATTTCATTTCTATTTCTATTGTGATTATTCTTTCCTATGTTATATTTCAAATGTGTTTTGATTAGTGTGTATTGTGTTATTTCCAGATGGAGATATTGAAACTATTCAATTACTTATTAATGATTTATTAATTCGGTTCAATTAATTATTATCACTCTATTTCAATCGAATTTCTCAATCACTGATATGAATAATGATCAAATCAGTTCATCATCCTTCAAATATGTGTACAAATGCAGCTGACTACATTGGAAACTTTCAGGATCTCCAATATGGTTTCAATTCAATTATTACTATTGAGTGCGTTAGTGTAAATAATTAGGCTACTATAGAGTGAATATTGTGATTTGTTTTTATGTTATTTTGTTTCCCATCTTTCATGTTTTTCCCATATTATTTGTGATTTCCATAATTCTTTCCCTTGCCAAGGTCATTCTGAGTTTCTTAGAATAAGGAAAATTGGAAATCCTCATCAATATCATCTACTGCATACAAGTCTACGAGCTGATATTTTCTCGTTAAAAATAAGTATTGGATCCAGGAATTATTATGCTGTTAGTCATGTTTCAAAGAATCACCTTATCAGAGCCAGCAGTTCTCTTTCTGGTTCCGATAGCTGCTCTTTATGAGGCCCAGCATTCAGCTCACAAATGAGCTTTGGCAGACAAGCGTGCTTCATCGTAGACACAAGTTGGTTGCGCTTATGACGACCTGAGAACAATAAAAAAAACGTTTTAATAATAATCACATCATGAATATCATAACAATAATCAAGTAAAAGTTTAAATCAAGTAAAACAGTTTAGCAAGTTTTCAAATTAGAAACTGAAGAAACATTTAGAGTTGAATGCTTAGTAGCATCGACAAACGTTAGCCTCGAGGCCAAGGGCTCTCTATGCTTCTAACTCGAGACGAACGTTTGTTGATGCTACGGTTGCCACCCGTTTTAGTCTAGGACTTGGCTAAATCCAGGGCTCATGAACCGGCCCTTAGAGTTGAATGCTTAGTGTATGGAAAATCTTCTAAGTCTTCCAATGAATATTAATGTACCTGAAAATTCCTAGACATTCCATATTATTATATTTTCGAATATTATGAGGATTTTCAGAGATAATGATAATTAGAGAAATCTTACAGAATATCACCATAGATAAGAGATAGGATATCACTATTCAGCTTCTATTCATTTTGTTTTTTCACAGCATTATTCTGTCAAAATTCAAATAAGGCTAGGCGTACACCTGTTAGTCAAGACAAGACAAGACGAGATTAGACACGTTTAGTCACAGTACTTCACATAGTTGCTTATGAAGCAACACACACTGATTAGTCATTGCATCGGTGTGTGCTGCTTCATAAGCAGCTATGTGAATTACTGTGACTAAACGTGACTGATTTCGTCTTGTCTTGTCTTGACTAACCGGTGTACGCCTAGCCTTAATTTAACAGAGAATTAAATTTCTCCTTACGACTTGGTAATTATTATTCCTTATAGTTCAAGTAATAGAAGTATATTTCAAGATCCAACTCCTATGTTAGTGCACTATCACGTTTGAAATTCATAACGGTTACTGTTCACCCTTGAATTCACCACACCTCTATTTTCATTATAGAATATTATTTTGTATATCTCTTCCCTCAGTCCACTTTCACCTTCTCATTTTCATATTATCGTCACATATTATCATCTCAAATTTCAATAACTCTCAATCTCTGAGTCCATAAAGGAGAATTGAATAATTTGTTTTTAACTCTCAAAACTTAATAGAACAGTTATTTCCAATTATCTAATCACAGTTCCTTGTCCACATTGTTTTAAAAATTGAAAACAAGAGAAGTGTACGAAAATAACTGTTGAGTGAACATTACTGTTGTGTTATCATGTGACAAAAAACTTATAATCATTATAAGTATTGTTCCAGAAAAAAAAACCGTAATCCAATGGAGGTTAACTGACGGCTAAGGGAAGAATTCAAAAGGAAGCCGAACTTGCGATGATCATTAATCACTCAAATCATGTTTCAACTCTGTAAACATGTCCAGGATGGCCCAACAGGGCATGACCAATGGCATAAACCTTTCAAACACACCTCGCATAACTTTCGTAATCGTTTCTTGCGTGAAAATCTCATCTGAATAAACAGGATAGAGCCTAGATTATCAATGCGTACCCAACATTGTTAATAACCTAACATCTGACTACGTTTTTGTAACTGAAAGAGTCAAACTTTCCCTCCCCCCTTACGACCTGAGAAACTATTTGCATCCAGTGTTTAATAATGAGGGATTTCTTTTTCGGCAAAGTAAAAAAACGTTGATTTGTTTAATTGTGTATGGGCTTTGATTATTAACGATCTGGAAGTGGAAGAATAATGATCATTGTGCATATGGTTAATAAGTATTATTAATAATTGGGTATGCTCACCCTTGCGAAACCATGACTGATTGTTATTGATGATGTCAAGATATCGTTTCGGGAGTTTTAAGAATCACTTCCGTATGGGTTATTCATAGGATGAGGACATGAGTAGCCTATATACATAAAAGAATCGGAAGGTTCTTCCGATTTAGCTAAAGTGAGCACAATTGACTTCAAAAATATGTTTTAAAATATTAAGGAATATATCCCTTTTGTAGAGGACCACCAATCATCCAGTCTGTTAAGGGTGATAAGAATAATTTTCCGGTTTGAAAGAGATCGTATTTACATTGAAATCTACTGTACGTATATTGAATTTGAATAACTATCACCTCTTCTACAATCAAACGTTCAAATTGGAGTGAATTCGATTTCATAACAAAATGAAACCTATTGTTAACGATGCAGGTTGTAGGTTTTCCCACAATACGATAACGACAGATACTCTCTGTTGTAGCCGTTAATGTTTTTCTGGACCGTTGACTTTTATAATCCAAATTAATTAACGCTCTAGAGCAGCTCTTGACAGATATTTCTTAATGACTTGGAACTATCACATCCTGAATCTTTTCGAGTTTGTTTTGTTTACTCTCTCTTTATTCCATTGCACTGTATGACTTGAACAGTTGGAGGTCTTCGAAGTTTTCACGGAAGCTCATGCAATTATCACACCATGAGGTCTCTGTACTAATTCTTTTGATCATTGTGCAGTGATCTTAAAAATTCAAACATTTGAAATTAATCTACTGTACTGCCATAATGTTGCGTGACAATTACAAATGTAACATTTATTCTAATATTTTCTATCCAATTAAAACACGTTGTGCAAGGGCGTAGCTAGGATTTTATTTTGGGGGGTGCTGAAATAGGCAGGTAGGTTATAAGGATATAATAGTTTCATGGGATAAAAAAGCGAACAAGAGACAAAATTACAACAAATGTCAATTTCGGGGGGTGTATTGTAATAGCGAAATGATTTGAGTTTTAAACTGTAGCGACTCAGAACTGATTATGTTCATTTGTAGCCTGGTTTTTTCAGTCAAGTCAACCTACTGTTTCATTACTTTATCTATGAGAAGCCTGAAAATGAGAGATGGCATAATTTCCAATCATTTCTTGTTATTGGAGTTTGAAAACGTCTTCTATTAATCAATCATGCTTTATGAATCACGATAAGAAAGAATCCCGATTGAAATTCCTAGACAAAAACTGAAAGAAGGGAGCTGATTTGAATTTGAAAAATAAATATCCTCTATCTTTTTCAGATTTATCCAATTATACCTCACAGATTGCACTCTCCAGCTTTCTTCAACAGAATGTGAAATTGAAGATTTTCGTTTCAATGTGAATTATTATCTGTAAGATTAATTTCAACAACCTCTATTGTAGATTTATTGCAGCACAAAATTGGAACTGAGTTGAAATTAGAAGTACAACATTTTCTAGTAATTTTCTGGCTAGTATTGAGACTTCGTACAACTTACAAAGGTAAGATGTAAGTAAGTTACATGAATTGATTTTGTTCTGTAATTTATTAATTATGTAGGGTTAATGAATTTGAATTTTAATATGAATTGATATCCTTGAAGTTCTAGTACAATACAGTATGAATAGGTCCGGGTACATTGATCCATAATTCAACCTTGATAACATTGCCTATCATGGCCCTACAGTGGCAATACACTGAAGTAACCTTGTAAAAATAGGCGTTGTTAATATTCGTATCTTTTCATACGATAATGTACTACATCAAAGCATGAATTTGGAGGTCACTTGATTTTTTTACTTCATATATTTCTCAACAATGCAATTTTTACAGCTCATGAGTATAGAAACAAGAACATTTCAAGCTTACTTTTTCTTGACCATTCGACTGTATACATTTTTCTTGTTTGATTATAACTTACAATACATAATATATCAATATACACCCTTAGTTGCTTATGATATTGTAAATTCATTGGCATCAATATAGAAAAGGATATAGGACGTTGTCAGATATAGAATCACTATATGATGCTATATGATCATACTACTGATGCTATTTATTTCAGACAAAAGTTTAATGTAAATTTTTTTAACTCATTGTAGGCAGTGGCGAAGCGTGGTATGCTTATTTGGTCATCGCCGGGTATATTTCCTATAGGAAATAAATGTTTGATGTGACCAAATAAGCATACCACGCTTCGCCACGGATTGTAGGCTATACTGTATGCTGCGTACTTCACGGCTATTTCCATAGAAGACATCCATAATATCTTCAACACTACATTACATGAATTTTCCATCCATCAATAATATTGAGTTGCCCCTTCGGTCCATACAGTCCTATCTATTTTTATTCACGAAATTTCCATTGTAATGATATTATACGTAATAGTATGATGGTTGATTAATGTTCTGTCCATATTTCGAAGTTCGAACGCTTTTGAAAGTACTATGTAAGGGTTCCAAGCACATTTGTTGTGGTTGACTGTCTACTAATCAATGGGCACAAAAATACGTATTTTTTCTAATGATATTAAGATGGTTTCTTTATTGTTGATTCTTCAACATTACAAAATGAAGAGCTCCATGCTTGGTTCGAAGAGCTTCATGCATAAAAAATGATATTATAGGAAGGATTAGTTGATCAATATTAGATTCATCTCTTGTAAAAGATTAGGAACTAGCTCGCTATGAACAACTCATTAAAATGAACACGCTACAACGGATTTCTTTTAATTTTTTTCTGGATTGGTTTTGACCTCTCCAAGTTGTCGAGCGGGTTTGAAATTTTTTGGCAGGCTTATTGTGTAAAAAGGTTATTAGGTAAGATCATTGAGAAAGTGGTTGGACGACTTTCTTGTTACCAATTATTTAGTGGCTTCATATTATTCGACTGACTTTATTGTGGTGTACTATACAATCCCTTCTTATTCTGTACTCTGTAACAAGACTTGAATGGATACTTCGATCTTGGATGGATTGATGAATGGATGAATTGATGGATGAATAGATCGATGGATGGATGGATAGATATATATGGAAACTTGGATGGATAAGGAATGAGAAATTCCGAATAACTTATTTAGTCTTGATATTAAAAACTAAATTACCTTTAAGCTGTGAAGCTTATAGCAGCGCAATAGGAAAAAAAACCTTCTATTTCTATTTCTAATTCTAATTTTTTAGGTCTAATTCCAAATAAATATTCTATAGAGTGGAAATAATTCTATATTCTAAGAGTGAAAATCATGTAATGGAAAATTTAGTTACCTGAATATGAGTACATTTTATGAAATGAATGATTCTCTGTATGACATACACGCTAAATATTACAATATTATTCAATGATGTTTAATCAACAGAGAAGTTTCCTCCTAGGAATTTTTACACATTAAAAAAAACTCATTGTCTTATTTATATCCAATAACTAATACTGTACATTAAAAGAGAAATGTCAGGCACTATTCTGTGTCTGGAAATATCAAGATAGCTCCATCAATGAGTTTTAGTAGGCTATTCAATTCATGAGTAGACTAACTAAATTAGCTATTAAAGAAGAAATTTTTGAAATGTAGGCCTTTACAGTAACTACTGAATAAATAATACCATATTTCAATTGAATATATTCTAGTAAACTCGATGACTTTGAAGAAGTGGGGAATTCCGAACATGGCACGATATGAAAACTAGATTAACGTCGATAAAAAAGAAAAAACCAGGTTGAATAGAGAAAAATAGGTCCAGTAAGTAATATCGAGTTGTAAAAATGCATTAGCCTTCTCTGTTATTAAGAAAAACAAACATGAACTCATTTAAATGCGTTTGGAGTGCATCAAATCAACCCTGACCTTAATGTCATGTGACAGAATGAACTTGGCAGACGTAACTGAAGACCTCAACTGAATTCTTATCCATTCAAGGATTAATCTGTGATGACATTACAAGAAACCAATGTTAATGACTTGCAAATTCCAGAACAAGGCAACTTGTTGGGTGACTTCTCAAAGTAGCTTACTAGCTTTTTTGTACTTTACACAATACAGTAGCCTATAATATCAGTTTAAAATCATGTGTTGTTTTCAACAGGTAACTTGAGCATCAACATTGAGTTTGCAAGCAACATTAAAAAGGGAAGAATTTAAATGTGTGTCCAAAAGAGATGAAGTCCCACAACAGGTCGAAACGGTAGTAACTGTAATTCAAGTTATATTTGTTTTCTTCTTGAAATCAGTGGAAGAATTCAACTTCAATAGTTGAGTATGTGAAGAGATAGAAGAATAGATGTTACAGCTTTGAAAAACTATGACTGTTCCATTCAAATTCGTTCCATAAAAATGTTCAAAATTATTCAATAGCTGAACAAAGAACATTGAATACAATCATTGAATAATATTGTGATATTGAGTATTCATTGGGAATGTGAATGTAGAATTTAGAATACCAAGAGCCTTAAAAAACTTTGATGCAACCTTTTTTACATGAAATACCTACAAGCAGTATTTTCATTTCAATTGACTGTATTGAAATCGTCAATTTGTAATACATCAAGAAATTCCTTATATTATAATTCAAGCCCTACCGTCATCGGTGGTAGTAAAACATTATTTCAATCAAATAATCAATTAACTTATAATATTTTTTTCCAGTCATTGTCACAGACGAAAAATTCCACTTTCCTTTTTCAGGGAAATTATGATGATGGTCAGTAAAGACCTTGCTGCGGGTTACTCAACCAATGCCATCATGATCTACCAACAAAAGAGAGGAACAAATGGGGGAAAAGAGAAAGATAAAGAAGGAGAGAGATAGAAAGGAATTTATAGGAAAGAGAGAAAAAAACGCAGTCGACTAGGAACGAATGAATTATCCGTGACGGTACAGTTCGAGTGAAGGAAGTTCAGATCTGAGTTGGTTTCTTTTGATTTCACAACAATTTTATATTTTCACTTCCACCTTGTATTGGTTGGTGTAATTTTCATGAAATTTTTTTGTCGAGAAAATTGTCTACAAGAAAGTAAATGTGAAGAATCAAATGATAAAAGTGACCGTATGTTATGAAGATTTCAAAACATCACTCATGAGTATAGGATTGTACTCTCTTCAACCCATCTATTAATTTTTTGATAGAAAAATAATATATTTATTATAAAAATATTCAAATTGATGCTTTCCATTAAGTAGCCTTCAATATGTCTTGTAGAAGAATTTTATAATTACTTTTCCAAAATTTGAAAATTTATTATTCTCATAAAAATTACCATACCAATACTGAATTACAATTATCAGAAAATTGAATTTAGTTTTATATTCAACTATCAAGTTAAGGTTAAAGTTAATTCATTATTGATTTCCGATAATTATTCATTGAAAACTCAATCATGGAGTGTACTTGAAATAATAGCGTCACTTAAATTTCATGGTTATAGCAACTAGTCATCCAAAGCAATCCTTGAATAGCCATTTCCAAGATCTGGGTCAATTGTAATCGGATCCAATCATCTAATATTATCATTTTCTGGTTATTGGTGATAACTTGTATCATAATGCTACACGTATATAATTACAACAAGCTGGTAATTGCTTGGAAATACATTCATAGCTACTAGATCTCAATGAAGTTCAATCGAACACAAAAAAGGAGTTTTAATTCTATTCTTGGAAGTGATTCTTGAGGATTTGAAAAAGTTTACTTGTAAACTTGTAAAAGTGAACTTTTTTCAAGATTGAGATGCAACGATGATGATATTAATCAGGCTAAAATAATCATGTTTAATGCATCTGAGAAGTTTGGAATTACCGATGAGTTTCATGGTCAAAGTGATATTCAAGGAAAGTTTGAAGTTTTTTCAGCGTCTTACAATAACAATAAAAATTCAAGGATAATAATGTGATAAAGAAACGATTTCCAGGACATTATATTGCATTATGTTGATTTTCAAAGTTTACTGTCTTCATTCCAATAAAGTATTGTATATTATTATCAAAACTATCGAATAGTATTTAATTATACAATGAAATTGAGCCTCATATCCTATTCCATTTTCATCTTCAAATATTTTATTGCTCATGCACATTTTTCAAAACGATAGAATAGTATTTAATTATACAATGAAGAATTGTACAATGAAGAATGAACTTGAAGCAGTATTCTATTCAACATGCACATTTTTCCAGTGTTGTCGAATTAAACATTTATGGCTCGATTATTATTATTAACAAGAATAGAGTGAACTTACAGTTAACTCTATTCTTGTATTCAAGCTGCGGTAACCTCCAATTATAGCGTACTAAAACTTATACAGTAAAATCATGCATTCAATAAAGACATAGCCTCAACACTAATAAAGTCTGGGTAATGCAAGAATACTTCAATAAGGTAATTCTATGAGGTAATGTAAAAATAATGAAAATAATAATAAAAATAAAAATTGACAGTAATGAGAATTAATTGTTTTATATGAAAATTGTCTTGGGTCAACTCGTAGCTTAATACTGTAGACTGTATTATTTATTTATATTTAAATTTTGGTGGATAAACACAAATGAATATGAAAATTAGATAACCCCTCTAGTAGGCATTAAGATAGTGAAATTGTTTGAATCTGACTACTGTGTTTAATGAAGCTTTTTCAAGGTGTGATTCCATGTAGCAGACTCTCTTTACTCATCTGACCGGTGTCCTAACACCTCTAGAAAGTGGGACAGCAAGTCGTCTAAGCTCACGCACTACAAGTTTTTTTGAACCTGTACAGCTTTGGCTTGGACCTGAGAGTCAGATTGGACCAGAGACTCTCTACAGATTATCCTACAAGCAATGTATGTTTCAACATTATCGTGCAACAATTTGAATTTAGAAACTTTTGTAAATACAACTATATTTTCCTTATCATTTGTAGATTTGGAATCCATTAACACAGTTTCAACGGTGATTTTATTGTGTTGATCACACAAAGGAACTGACGAATAATGCGGTAAGGGCTGCGGGAAATGTTTTTCAATATTTAAGTAGAAATAATATTTGAGTAGAACAGCAATTCTCAGTTTTTGAATTCTTATTGTCAATTTATTAACTCGATATCTTATTGCAGAGAATCAATAGAATTGGAATAAACTAATAAAGTTTATTTCTTTGCTAGACTGAATTTAATTGCCTTTTTCAAACATAATTCAATAAATTATTTTGAAACTAATATTAAAGCCTTTCTAAAAGGATGGCAACAGCGTATCTATTTTTTCATCTATTCTCTACTGAACAATAATACTGTAATCCATGAATAATTTTTTTGAAAATACCACATTTTATTGCAGAATGAACATGCTCTTGTGTATGTAAAGGCTATCATATTTCATAGATAAGAGAGTATAAGCATTAAATTGTGATTTGGAATCGTGATCATCGGGCAACGTTTTGCATGAATTTGGTCTGCACATGAATTAAGTCACGCTAAAATAGAAGGTTGATTTTCGATCACGTTTCAAGTGTTCCAAGATTAGACTTGATTTTCTTGAATAATTGTGATTTTCTGTGTTGTTTGTGTTGAGATTCTATTTCATCAAGATGAAGATGAAAGCATGGATGTAATTATAAAAAAAAATAGTTATTAACTAAAAATATTTTATTCCCTAGATCTCATAATATAATTTGATATAAATCAATCCTGCTCTGGTCAACAATAAGAATAATATTGAAAAGAGAGTAGAATCATCGAGAGTATATGAACGATCAACAGAATGAGATCATTATTCTATTTCTATTTCTAGATCATTAACTATTTCTCCAACGGATAGTTTGAATCACGATATTCTCTGTGTTCTCTGTGTAATTCTCTGTACAATTATTTTAGTCTAATACAGGGTAGTACTGTACTCTTGCAATGGAATAAATAAATAGTCCTAATAAAGCTCACTGTTTCCGTCTTAATTCCTTGTGAATACACTTTTTATTTACGTCGCAGTGTATTGTACCCTGTTGCTTGGCACTCCTAAACTCAAAATAAAAATATTTATTTGTTTTTAACTTTCAAGTACTTATTCCGATTCAATCTTTAGCAGTAACTTCCCTGTTGTTCAAAAACATGTTGACTGGGATTTAGCCTTGACGTTTCTGGATAGTTCCAGCTAGTGCTAGCTACCTCTCTTACCAGGTGCAGTTTATTTTCCACTATCTGATGCGGAACTATTTACAAATAGAAGGAAGAAGATTGTAAAATAGTTTTTCCTGTCTCCAACAAAGGTGTACGAAATAAATGAACTGGAGCCTTGAACTGTGCTGATCTCAACTTCTATAAAATTTATCTGTTTTCAGAAGTTCAGCATGGAATATCGTGATTCAGACAAATGCTGCTTCCACCTCACGACGTGATGAAATTCGCGCCATATTTGCTCCAGTCACGAGAAACACAAATTACAATGAAAAAGATAGTCATCGAGAATTGGTGTCGATTATCAATTGAATGTATCAATTACTTTCGAATTCAATATATTTCAATATATAACTAGAATTTAATCTGATGCTCATATCTATTCCTAGAAGATTATTGATTTTATTGTAACATAACTAATGTAATTGATAATTCAGAGAATATGTTGGTGTAATCACATTGAAAAAAATTCTTCTCCAATCCAATATGAGCAGGGGTACCCAACCTTTAGGCTGGGCGTACACCGGTTAGTCAAGACAAGACAAGACGAGATTAGTCACGTTTAGTCACAGTACTTCACATAGATGCTTATGAAGCAACACACACCGATTAGTCATTGCATCGGTGTGTGCTGCTTCATAAGCAAGTATGTGAATTACTGTGACTACACGTGACTAATCTCGACTTGTCTTGTCTTGACTAACCGGTGTACGCCTAGCCTTATAATTCAAGGGCCACATTGTCAACATTCAAAGAGAATGCGGGCTGGGGGGGATGGAAAGCGGGGGGTCTGGGTGTCTGTCTCCCCCAGGAAATTTGTTAATTTTTACCCTCATAAAACACATTTTAATGTTTTCTGTAACGTAAATTTACCTTTTTGGTTTTAGCTGAAATTCCATGTTAATGTTTCACGTTTCAGTTTTGTTAATGTTTTTGTTTTCACGGCAACATGGCGGGCCACATAAAATCGGCTCGCGGGCCGCAGGTTGGGCAGGCCTGCCCTATAGTGCGATTCACGTCAAGAAGTCAGCATTGCTTAGATGGGAGTCAGCATTGCTTAGATATAGGGAAACCTTTCAGCATAAACCGAATAGAACATAACAAAACTACTGTATTTTATCTGAAACTGTTCAGGCAGGATAGTAACGGATTCAAAGTCGTGAATTATAATTTGGCGCTTACTGTTATCGATGGGAAATAAATAATTATAAAGAAACCTGTCTGAATCACAAAGCCGCCCACTTCGACCTTGGCAAGTTGCTCTCTTCCTGAGTTCTCAACAACGTTCGAATCGAATAACGGGCGAATTCTATTTTATTCACCTCCGCTTCTAACTGCCAGCACACGCGAGAGCATTACTACGATAAGCTAGTCTCGTGTGGAATAAATATAAATCAGCTCATTGAATAACCATACAATTCGTTACATTGAGAGCTTGTAGGATTGGTTTTTTGAGAGGACACAACACATCGAATTTATGAGTCTACATTGGTGTATTGGGTCCATGCCAATATTCGAGAATATCAATTTTATGGATATTGGTTGAGATTAAATTATTTTCCTCATTTCAAAGGCTAAAGGCCTTTTTACTCTTTTCTTCTTCTGCAATGAAACGACACAAAAATAAATTTCATGAGTTTACCCCGTGCAGCGCAAAGCGCCGCTTGCTTGCTCAGTACTATATCGTTTGGGAATACAGAATCATTGCAACATACTTGTATCAGTGTGAGTTTCCTCTAGATTTCACATCAAATCTTGCAGTGGTGGAAGCACAGTAGAAAGGAATGCGTCAAAAGATTTTTAATATCATAGATTGGTTGAGTATGGATGATTTTTCAAAACCTAAAGCTCATATTGTATAATATATTTTTTACTATGGAATTAGCCGTGAGAATTAACATGAAGATCATCTAGCAATGTAGCATGTAACAAATACAGCTATATCAAGTAGATTGTCAATCTGAGTTTCAAGCTGAACCTGCTTGGAAATTTCACAAAACTTTCAAAATTATAAATATTGTTGGATTATTGTTCATTCACTTTATTATTCTTGATTTATTTTTGGTCTTAATTCATTTAATTTACTTCTCAAGTTCAATTTAGAGATTTTGTAACAAAGCTCTCAAGAGACAGGGAAAATCCACATTTTTGGAGTTTCACATTTTCGAAAAACCATCGATTGAGGAAAATTCTATTCAGAAATGATAATCTAGAAACTTCCAAAACACTTCACTATTAGGTGTGGATAGGAGAAGAATATAAAGTGCCACAAGACTACCCCCATAATATAACTTTGATTTGATGGAAAATGCACGAAACTCTTTTAATGTCACTGAGTGCTTGGAATATAAAAACGTTAGTACAGTAGCAATGCATTAATGTTCTCAAGACTCAGTAGAAGCCATCATATTTTTAAAGCCTGATTGGGTCTTTATCACAATGGAGGGATGGTGAGATGGCATCGTAAAATGTTGGTTTGCACAGTGCAGAGGAGTGAGAAACAGTAAATTTTTATCAGGGGGGTGAAATGCAATTCAGTTCGGTATTAGCATAAGACTTCTGAAGATTAAATTTATCTATAATTACCGTATCTTCGTAATATTTTTATAGGTCGTTGCAATCACTGGGGGAATGAACAACGAAGATGTCACAGTGAGGAAAATGGATGGTGACAAAATGGGTTATTAAAAGAACGATAAAGCAGAACCGAATCGTTCTCCAATCTCCAATGTTAGGTAGCTTATGGAAATGGAGTTTTATCTATAAAGATGTTTGGTATCGATTGGGGTAAGTTTATTATCTAGTCCTGGTGTATAAGAATTATTATGTGCAGTATTAGCACCCAGTATATGAGGATTTGCAGTAATAAACAACAAAAAGTGTATCAATGATGGAGATGATGAACAACATGGGTATGTGGGAATTTAAGACGAGATTAGATTATTCACTTTATTCATGTAGATAACAAATATGATGGCTGAAATTCTAGATTATAATAGTAAAATAGAGGTCTTTAACTAATTAATAATTAATTTGTCACATTATAATTTTTCAATATCAAAGTTTGGACATTCAAAGTTTATTGATGCTAAAAGTGTAGGGAACACGAGTGTCATTCTTAGATTTATATTTTAGTACTTTTTTCAAGGTGGAGTATAATGTACTGTAGACTCACAATGAATAGAAATAAAGAGAAAAGAACGTTGATTTCTGGAAAAATTTAGAATTAATTCTTTAGAGACATGTGTTTTATGATGAAACTGATCAGTGATATGACCGTTTGTATGAAAATTTCAACAATCATTTAATAGAGGGATATTACATCATTCAATAATATTATTCAAAAATATTCAAGGAGTAAAAACTCAAACAATTCTCCCAGTATTTCTACTACATTGGTTTTCTTCTCCATTGAGGTTGCTCAAGTTTGGAGAAACAGTTCGTTGTTTTCAATCTTTTTGTCAAATGTCTATATAAAAGAGTTCTTATCATTGGAAATAAGAAATTCTTCGAATAATTTTATTGGGGAAAATTATCTTTAGAGAAATAAAATATGTTTATTGAACCAGAGATAATCCAGAGTTTTTTCAAATTCATATTTTTCTTAACCAGATAATTCATAATTACACGCCTTTCAGTGATTGAACTAAGAACTCAATTGCATATTTCTTATATGTAGCGAATAAGTAACCTATACATTTTAGACTTTAAACGTTACTTTATTTTCAGACTTAGACTCAGACTATTTCAAATCCGAGATCAAACCTTCAATGAAATTGAAGTCGGATTTGAAATAGTCTAAGTCTGAAAATAAAGTAACGTTTCAAGTCTAAAATCAAGTAAAGTTTGATCTTGAATTTGGAATACAGTAGCCTACGTCTATCGAACATCTGAACAGGCTCGTCCGTCCTTCAAATAATGTTGAATCATGGTTGGACCTTGAAAGCAATTGTGTCACAATTCGGAAGAATAATTACGGATGATGATAGCGTTGTCAGATTCTAAAAACTCAACACCGCCAGCGCTCAGCAGCCGGCATTGCGCAATAGGTTACTTGATTGTATTTCAAAACCAACCCAAGTAGTAATTTTCGAAAGCCTTCGAAGCGAATGCCCAAAAAACATCTTCAGAATTCGGTCACGAGTATATATGAATTCAAGTTCGAAAGTGAGTTGCTTAAAAGTGAATGGGCGCTTTATTTGGTTGTCTTGTGAAAGATTGCATGGGAAAGTTATAAAAGCGTGGACAGTGGACTTGACTTTCACTTTCAACGGCTGCAATTCAGTACAATTCACATGATTAGATGAGGGAGTTAAGCATCACCTAATGGAAGCTTCACCTATTTTTGAGGAGTTTATTTATTTGAATAATTGAAAATCGGATATTCCACTCTCAATCATCCTAACCTAAGAAAGGGGTCTGGGGTACACGATACGAGCTAAGACTCTGAAACTCCTATGTAGTTCAATGTCTTATTTTGGATTGGATATCCTCTTTTTTATTCCCATCATATTATCTCTTCTAATTTATTTCATGGGATTGAAATCCCACTGTGATCTTATGAGGGCTATTCGGACACTAGAATAAACACAGTTCATTGCGGGTTATCTGTTCCAGAGATGAATTTTCCAGTGCAGTTAATGAACCTTACTAGAAAGGTGACCTTCATTGGTGGGGAGACCTGAAGGTAGTTCCACCCCGTCGTATAACACAATCTTTCCTTGATGGTGAACCATGTATGTTATAGTTCGATTTCATAGGTTTGACCATAATATAGGTGTTTGAGTAAAGAGAAATTTTGGTAATATTCTAATAATTTTAGTGTGCCCATGGAAAACTTATTATTTTAATTATTAGCTGGACTTGAGAATTTTTTTTTGCTAGGGATGATGCCCACATAAGCCCTAAGCTTGTGCGTGGGTAATGGAAGGATGATGATGAGATATGAAGGATGAGAAAATGAATTATTTATGAGTAAGATCCGCTTGCAAGTGACTTAAACTTCGATTTACTTAGATTTACTCAATCCAGAATGCCGGTAATTGTCAGCCTTATCTCATTATAAGCTTAAAAATCGAAAAGACTTCAAGTAAATTGTGAGCTCTTGTCTGTATCTAGATCCTCACCACGAACGCTCCAATTCGAAATGAAAGTGAAAGCTTGGAAACTCACGCTGTATGGATGGAGACACCAAAGGCCCTTGTTTCTGAATGTCAATGATGAGAAATTTGACACAAAAGTATACTTTCCCATCTCATTATTGTACACTAATTGATACAAATCGCGTGTGATCCCGCTAATTAATGCGCTCATACAAGTTTTGCAACGAGTGAGATTTCTCTGAATTGAGAGAGGAAATATTAGACCTAATAGAAACTGAGAAAATAATAGAAGTGAAAATTGTGGAGGTAAGGAGAGAGGAATAAATGAGTAGACTAACCAAATATGTCTCAAAACTAAATAAACTGAATAAAATGTGAAACTTCGATTTACTCGATAAACTAGAATGCCAGCTATTATCAGCTTTATCTCATTATAAGTTTAGAAATCGAATAGACTTCAAGTAAATTGTGAACAATACACCAGCGTATTGTCAACTATCATTTATTTTTATTCACACGGAAATACAAACGCGTTTTGGTTCCACTGTACCATCATCAACGTACAAAAATTGTTGCAATAGAACCAAAACTTGTTTGTGTTTTGGTGACAAGTCAATATATGTGTAAGTTGACATTATTCTAGTGTTTCATTATCTTCAAATTACAACATCTTACTAGGTAGGTTACTGTGTCAGAAGTTGTTTTAATGTTTTATCTGTGACTGAAAGAAGCAGAAACCAAGGAAATGATTCAATTAAAAATAGAATTGAAAGGTAAGATTGAAAATAATAGAAATTGTAAAAAGATTTAGGAAATAGTAATGGAAATTGAGAAAAAAATATGGGTAACTCACGAGTTGCAGCAGGGCTGAGATCCTCTGTGGTTTTAGTCTCCTCAATGCTGGAAACAAATGCACTTTTTGCCTCACGAAGGACTTCAGAAAACTCTGTAGCCAGCAGCACAAGTAGAACTGCCACTATTATAACGCGAACAATTCCTGAACCCATTTTGAACAAGAGTTTTTTTTATTGAGATCCGCTCCACAATTCACTAAACTACGATTGACTAGAATATTCACAATTGACTAGAGCGTTTCTAGTGAAGCTCACTGGTTTCAGTTTTTATCACTGGTTGACAGTTTGAAAACATATCATAGGAGAGGGGGATTTGGTTTAATTTTGAACAACCTACGTTGTTCTGGAGTCCACTTGAGTTTCTTCTAAGTAGGCCTCTCCTTTTAAGATTTTGCCTGAAATAAAACATTAATTCCGATGAATTTTACAACAGTACATGTTGACATCTGAATATTCAAACAATATCAATAAAGTAAGCTTAGTTCGTTATTGGTCACCCCCTTATGTAAGAGGCACTTCTTCATCAATGAACAGTATATACGATATTGTATATACGAACAGCTTATACGATATTGGTGCGAAATCAATGAACAGTATATACGAACAGCTTATACGATATTGGCGCGAAATCCAGCATTACAACTTTCCCGGTACAAAGTATAGAGTTGAATTTGCCTTCTCGAGGCCATCTATTAGCAGAAAAATTCTTCATTTTTCATCAAAGGACTCGATATTTGAAAAATGATAAAATATAGTTTAGTCATACTTTCTACTATACTCTTCTGACTAATACTTCATTATGTAGATGAGAAAATATCATTGTATTAAAAAATACATATTTCTGGAAAATTTCGGGGGAGGGGGTCGGAGGGGTTGAAACCCCCCCCCCCCAGGCTACGGCCTTAAATAGAATCACATTCAAATAATTTTTCTTATACAATAACGGAATATACAAATATATTTTATCTGTTGAATTTTTGAAAAACTCACCTCATACTGTTTTGTAAACAGCCTCTCAACAATACACAAGCAGTTCATAATTATAGAAATTTCAGATTCAATCAATGTGTTTCAATGAATCAATCAAGCATTCAAAGTGATTCATTGATGTGGTTCCACGACTCAATATCAATTAGTATGTGATACAGTTATAGCATTAATATTGATAAGTGGTCCGTAGCCGAGGGCGATAAGCGCCTGTCTGATAATCCAAAGGTTCCAAGATCGAATACAGTTGCCGGAACGGATTTTGACAGAAACGGCCACTCCCGTCTTTCGGAGGAGACGAAAAGCCGTCGGTCCCGACTGCCTAAAAACAGTCGTCATCTCTCATCATCACCCCTCTCATTACCCACGCACAAGCCTAGAGCTCATGTGGGCATCATCCTCAAAAAAAAGTATCACAGTAATAAGCACTACGAAATTAATAACAAAAATACAAACTGAAGAAAGATACTCACATTTGCTGCTTCAAATCCCTACAGCTCAAGAGCACAACAATATCAGTAGTGTCTCATCACAACATGCGATGTCAAAAAAGTGAGGTTATGTTCCAAATAGCGTTGCACAGCTGACTGCCAATTTGTAGCACGGATTGACGTCCGTCGTGCACTAACGTTTTTCCTCGTTGATTCGGCATAGACCAGCGTTTTCCAGTGTTACCAATCGTTGTCCTAATAGTGAAACGCGTTTCCTTATTGTGTTTTTCGAGAACACTATCACTACCGGATGGCTGAGATTCAAAGCGGTGCGGAGACTAGACGTGCCGTGCAGTCAGACTGTCCTCGAGAACATGAGAGTGAAAGCGAAGCTGATTCTGTTCCCCCTTCCCGCTCGCTGTAGAGGGGGGATCAAGCTGCAATAGACAGACACTGAGACACAGCGCACCGGATCATAAACTCAGCCTGCTGTACTGTTTTCACGCTGCTGTTTCAGGTCTTGTGGATGGATGTTGGTTGGCTGTACTCGTGTTACAATAACATTTCCTTATCCAACAAGGCCAGCCGACTCTCTGTCTCGTTCCGCAATCAGTTTTCAACAGGCTTGCGAAATAGACGGCGGCCAAACCTAGTAGTGACTATTGCGTTGTTATCGGTGTGAATCGAATTCGGAATCTCGCCAACTGGTCAAGTAGGCTGTTCGTTATTCAGGAATGTTTACAATTGGTTGACTACAGACTAACTTCTTATTTCTCAAGACATTCCAAAGGAAAATGAGGCGAGTTATCTCTCAAACTGTGTCATCGAGTCTGAAATCGGAATTAGGCATCAAATTCAGACTCTTATCTCGCTAGAGAAATTATCGAGCTTGAATTTGTGAATTACAGTATGTTATTTCTGAGAGATCACACTCCTTATTTTGAAAATAGTCTCCAATTGATGTAGGAGCTCTTCTTCTTCTTCTTCTTCTTCTTCTTCTTCTTCTTCTTCTTCTTCTTCTTCTTCTTCTTCTTCTTCTTCTTCTTCTTCTTCTTCTTCTTCTTCTTCTTCTTCTTCTTCTTCTTCTTCTTCTTCTTCTTCTTCTTCTTCTTCTTCTTCTTCTTCTTCTTCTTCTTCTTCTTCTTCTTCTTCTTCTTCTTCTTCTTCTTCTTCTTCTTCTTCTTCTTCTTCTTCTTCTTCTTCTTCTTCTTGCTTTCTTCTTCTTGCTTTCTTCTAATGAAGATTCGCGATCATCAAGGCAATCTGAACTTTGGACACGGCTGCTTGAACAGGTCTCCAATTTCTCGTATTATGTTGGCCAGCTCTAACTCACCTAATTTTCCATTTTCCCAAGAAGAGATGGAAGGAGTTCAAGGAAATTAATCTCATTTCTGACACTAGGTTGGACATGAAATCGAATCAAGAAAGGGGAAAGAAGATAATGCTTCATGTAAAATCTGTAATATCTTCCAACAGGACTTGCAGACTTGAGGATGAATTTCAGTCGACATTCTCAGACTGAGAGAATATGACGAAACTCATGAGTTTCATGAAAGTGAGAGTGTGCTCTGTTCTAATATCTGACTTTCAAAAATTCTGTTAACTGAAAACGAATTGTTAATGGGTCACATACCGTATGGGAAGCTTGAAAGTGAAATCCACCTCATAGTGAGTAGGAAGTTTTACAGAAATAAGCTGTTAAAACTTTCTCTACTAATGGAAAAATGCGGTATTTATAGAACAAAGAGTGAACATTCAGCAAATGTTCAATTTTTAGTAGGTATCCTGGTCAGTGGGCTTCTGAACGCCCAACACATGTAGAAAGTGTTAAAAGATTCAGTTAAGTTCCTATTGTTTGACTCAATCATAGGCTTTTGAAAAAATTTAAAAGCTTGAATTTTTGAAATGTAGACATGTTTAAACTTTCTATTATCAAACAAAAAGCTCTTCCATTTGCTATTCAGTTCGACGATTTTTGCCATTATTCAATTATTCCATTTTATTTTATTCAACATGAATTTAAATGATTGATAAATTGGTTATAGAATTGCACATCTACATGAGATAAGTATTAAAAAGATTCAGCAACGCTCTTATAACGCAAGATTATGAAATACCTACGGGCTGCCTATTCTATATACGAAATATGTCTGCCAATTTTCGTACCTCTATAAATAATGAACCCAATATTTACTCATCTATTATTCGAGCAATAACAGGTATTGTTCTACTATCAACGGTAGATCAGTTCGAATCCTATTGATTGGCAAGTTGAAGCGCCTTCTGTCATTAATACTTTTCAACTTGGATGTTTGGATTGTGTTTGTGACGTAGGTCCTACTATACATCATCAGTTATCGAAGTATTTAATTTTTTGACATTGAACAAACATACCGAATGTGTTTCAAAGCTGAGCACTGAGCAGCTCTCTCAACACTTGTTCCATTAGAGCACGTCAATGCCGGCAGACAAAAGACTGCTTAATTTTACAGATGCCGGTGACAGGGACGTAACAATTATGTAATCAGTCGAGAGGCTCTGCTAAGCTTCGAGATTCCGACCTAACCAAACCACTCGTTGCTTGAAAACAAGTAGCGTATTCCACTTCAAAAGCAGTGCAAGCGGGGCTTTGTCAAAGATGCGTTCTCCCGCCACACTGGGCTGGGGCGCGCGGGACGTCTCGTTTCACTTGCTGTTCCGAAAAGCAGCATGTGGATAAACACAGTGCTTGATTATTCAAAAACTAGATCCCCTCCATTAGCCGTCTATTATGTCATCAAGAGGTTCCCGCTCCTTTTGAACTCCAACAACCCTCGGATTCACTCACTGTTCGACTCCTGAAACTTTCAATAGGAAATAAGCTCTGCAATCCTCAACGAAAACAAAACTCCTGGAAACAGGTTGAGGCACCTCCAGTCGCGACATTTCTGGCTCAAATGTCACCGCTGTCTAAGCCAATGTTTTTGTTGCACTTGAGATGTTGTGAGGGGTGTTTGAGTACACAGTACACTTTGAATCCATCCATCCAGCAATTGGTATTGTTTTTCCAAGAAACACTCAACTCTCAACAGAAACGAAGGTAGATAGAGAAGTCCCTACTTTTGTCAAAGCGTTACCTTTGAGAAGGAGCTCTGTTGCTACTGGATCATCCTATTTCAAAATTTGATGAATTCGAATATTGAATACCGCTAACATATTATATTATATTTTCATCAATATTAATATATTTTCTCCTCCACTTAACCCCATTCTTGAGCACTCAACGGCTCTCGAATTAAGTTCATTGTAATGATTCAGTACTTGTGATGAAATGTGACTGTATAAAAAATGAAAATACATAATTTATACATGATTTGACTTCCATATTGTCAAATAATAAAATCTATCATGGATTTTTACAGTGTTAATTTCTCGAGAATACTTTCTACAAATGGTATTGAAGGTATAATTAATTGGTATTGGATAAATGATGAATTCAGAATCCATCAAATGTTGACTCAATAAGAATGATAATGAGGTTTTCAGGGCCTACTATTAGGTGAAGATCTATATTAGAAACTTACCCTGAATGAAACTGGTTTTTTCTTGGAATCGACTTCTGCTTACCATCAGTGGAGATTATTTACAATTTATTCTTGAAACAAAACACAGCCAAATATGAAGCAAGGAGTTGAATTAAATTTGATCAGATAAAATTCATCCATTTCTTTTCTAATTATTCCTTTCAAATATAATATTATTCACTGGTGATCCAGAGATGTAGTGGAACCTTTTCTATATGTACAGTATTAAGGATTGATGGATTAATAACAATAGATCAGAGAGTCTCAAATTCTTCCAATACTATCATAATAGTTGAATTATTGATTTAGATGATACCATCAGAGACAATTGGAACTACTTAGTATCCACTTGTCTCTGATACCATACAGATTATACAGAGAGAATAGAAGTAAACAAGTTTAAAAAAGGAGTGGGAAAGATCCTTCCACAATAAAGTTCTCCTTCTATACTCTGTGAATGAATACAGTTTCCAAATTTTTTATTTGGAAAACTTTTATAATAAATGAGAATTGATAATACAGATAGTATTATCTGCAATTAATCAAATAAACCACTCCACTCATTGATAGATGGATCAGTGTTACCAAATTACCATACTGCAAAAAGGATAGTAATGAAAAAGTAATATCCCAACAAAGGGTGGAATGCTCTTTAACAGGAAAGGTAGTCTGATATTTTATTTGTATGAACACTGAACAGAGGTACCCATAATGCAAAATAAATTGTCCCCTATTGTGTATAATGCTTGTCAATAGTCCATTCCTCTTATCTCTGTTAGGCCCTTTCAATGTGCTGTCATCAAGAGGGTTATATTACCGAATTGCGTTTTTAGCCGGGGAATACAATGTTTTTTCAATATCCGTAATTGGCTGATCAAAAACCCCAGCGACTGTTATTTCCCCAGTCCATTGGTCCACAAATTGAGGTTTAATACTGCCACCTGCTGTCATTATTGAAAATGTTTTGTTCTTTTTCGTGAATCCTCCAAAAAAGTAAGTATTTGTGTCCCTTTCGATGGGGTGCTATTATAATCTCGTATTCAGTGTTCCATAGGATAACAGGTGGGTTCATATACATATACAATGAACAGTTTTGTATCTTCCAAAAAATTACGTTTTCATGTAGATAATTCTCTGAATATCAGTACTAATCTCTGATAAAGATTGAAGGAAACAAGATATTGCAATACATATTATTAAATTATTTGTTATAATCTCGATGACTGTGTTTGAAATTCATTTCACAGGTTGACGATCGAGTGTTTTATCAGGTAAACCTCAATTGAAGTTTATCATTCTTGTTTCTTCTACTAATAATTATTGTATGTTTATTTCAACAGTCATGGAAAAATATATCACTTTCAAATATGAATACTTTGTTCATTCAATAAGCGTGATACATAAGCCTTTGATTACGTCTTCATATGTTCATGGAGAAATCAGAATATAATTTTTACTGAATGAGAAGACTTGATGTTGTCAAAACCAAATATTTAATAAAACAACGAGATACTGCAGTTTCGGTTGTTACACCATTATCACTCTCTGGTAACTAAAACTAGAGAACAGTGTAGCAGAATAGAATATAAGTTACTCGTGACCGAGCGCTGTGATTGGCAGTTGAATGGCCTATCAAGGTGAACGACTGCCATTGGCCAAGATAAGCTCCTCCCACAATGGGCGGTTTCTACAAACATCACAGCAATGGCGGTTCAAACAACTAATATGGTTAAGAAAGGTGATTGATATCTACAAAAACGAATGAAATAAATAGGAATGCTTGAAGAGAACAATGTGGAATAAAAATAGTAAGAAATTTCAATGACAAACAAACTTAGACTTATGATAAAACTAGATTTGTGGTATTGTACTGGTTGAAATGAATCTGGTCATTCAAACTGTAATTTGGATCATTCCAAGTTACCCTGGTTATTTCCAGAGCATTATTTAGTATGGATAATCATCACAACATCACCTTCACTACTTCACAGAAAAAAAATATATAATTTTTGTAAAATTGGTTGAAATTCAGAATGATGCATTCATAAAATGTTTTGATTCACATTTGAAATTTGAAAGAGATATCTTATCTTCAATGCTTGTCAGTAATTTGACATACTCATGATTTTTTGTACATAAGCTGGATGCAATTTTCCACTAGGTTATGAACTTTTGGTTCATGTAATACATCACGTTTACATTACCGTTCACAGCAGAACAACATAGGAGGAAGGCAATATATGTTCATAAGAAAGATACATTGTGGACTCACATGAATATATTTCTTATATCCAAATCAAAATAATTATACAAAATATATAGATTCCTCAAATTAAATAGTAACAACTGAAATTATTGGAATATTCAATCTGGTCATTCATTACCATCTCAGTTGAAATTCTGGACTCAAGAAGAAAGAAGATTCAAGCATTTTGAGAGCGATTAATCTAACAGTAAATAGATGATCAATGCCAGGGTTAAAAGTACTAGATTGATGATGTTGCGGATGAAGTTGATGCTTCTGCTTCCCAGGAGTTGCATGACTTCCGTGTTTACAATCAAACTGGTTATTTGTCTGTCTGAGACTCAGATTCTGCTAACTGCCGAAGGACAAGGACAACCACAGAAACGCGTGGCGTGTATTTCCCAACTGTTTAAGCGAAATGTATAATAATATTACGTACTCTGGTGCAAGATTCTCATCATAACTGTTATTGACTGAGTAAATCAATGTCAGCGCGTTACTTCTCAATAGTTCCAGAGATAATCCATTTATTTGGTTAGTCTTTTTTTGCCAGAAAATTCTGTTATGTTCACTCTACAGGCTTTCAAATAAGAGTAGGGATACTAACTATGCATGTACACGATGCATGTCTTTGATAGTACTAAACAATTTGGGAAATATTTGATAAATTAATGTTCCTATAATATTATAGTTCCTATATATTAATGTTCCTATAGTATTACTTTATTCTGGAACACACCACACAAGCTATGTACTTTCTCTATTGTTCTGGTTCTGTACTGGCGAAAAATGAAAAGCGTAGATAGAATTTTCATCATTCATGCACTTAATAAAATGACTAAAGTTGAAGGAATTGAAGTCTCCACTTCAACAAATACAAAAACCTCCTCCTCGTCAGGGGAGCCTGCATTGTCCTCCTCCTACATTCAGTGTTACAAAAAAGTTCTTTAGTGAATAGTGACGATAGTGGAGATAGACTGGTAGAATAGACTGATAATATAGGTAGAATGGATGTCAAGTACATACACATTTTGAATGTATTGTCTTTAGTAATGAATTCGATAGTACAGTATTGTCCTTAGTTAGATGAACTGACATAGCGCAGCTTTGCGTTCTAGTATTCGGTATTAAAGATAAAGTTATCTTACTTATCACACTGAAAAAAAATTGTAACTCATTGTAGTTCAAACCTATTTTTTACCCGATAACAGCAACCTCGATATTCGATAGTCAATGTTCTTAGAAAATAAGCATTCAGCCTAGATCGAAGATGTATTTTTCAAATATAAGGCTAGGCGTACACCGGCTAGTCAAGACAAGACAAGACGATATTAGTCGTTTGATCACAGTATTCACGCATTTGCGGCAACACACATCAATTAGTCATTATCGGTGGTGCTGCTTCGCAAGAAGCTAACGTTGAACGTGACCAACCATTTTTGTCTTGACATAGTTCTTGTTCTTATAGTTCTTCCTAGTTTGAATTTAGATTCTAATCTATATTCTTCAAACTGAAACTTATAGATTAGTTTAAAATCTCAATCTTACTTAATGAAAACTGCTCGTCACGAAAGGAAACCATTTTTTAGATAGAACTCCCCGTTGTACCAAAACTCAATCTTAATACAAATGGAATATTGCAGTATTGATTGATAGGCCATAATGGTCCAAATTGAAAATTACAAACAGTTGACTCAGTTCAACTGTCAATCTCCATTTCTAATTTCTCATTTTTTTTTGTCATGAGAATGATATTTTGAGGTTGATTGGCGTTTCATTATCATTCAGATAGAATTACAAAATGAGGTGAGTGAGTTGACTGATTTCAACCTTTCAACGGTCTATTATTCAATTCAAATTACTGTTATCCGTGAGCCGGTAATCCAGTACCAAATAATAACGTTACGTTACAGCAACCTTTGTTACGGGCAAACGTTCATTGTTAGGGAAACTCACACAATGCAAGGACGTTCGAAATCAGCATGATCGTGTATAATAATCCATTGTTAGTGGTTCCATATAGTGGATTGTTTTTGTGCTGCGTAAACAGAGCGATTCGTAAACGTTTGCTCTTCAACGCATGCTTCTAACGGGTCAGTCTATCATATGAGTGAAGAAGATGTAATATTCCACTTTGTAGTAGCATAGACTAACCAAATATTATTATTTGGATTTGAATTATCTATGGTAGAATAGTAGGTTTCTAACTTGTGTACAAAGCTGCATAATTATAAAACTGCATATAAAAATAGTTTTTTTCAAGGAGGAAGGAGAAAAATATCTATAGCCTAGAACAATATTAAATACACAGTATTTTTGATTCATTGATCTCGTTTTGAACCACTTGATTAATGTTTGATTAGTTCTTGATTCGTGTAGTTCGGTTTTAGCTTAGCATCGTTTTCAAGTATGATCAATTTCCGCTATACAATTTTTTAATAACCGAAGCTTATTATTGAAGTGTAAATAAACCAGCTGTAAATACAATAAATACAGTGTAAATACAGGATTCAGCTGTATAATCACCTATGATTATAGCTGAATGGTACTATTCTATATGTACTTTGTAATAATATTTACTATACAATTTGTTTTCACTATACAATAGCATGAAATGTACTACAGTATTTAATATGCACTATTTGCTAAGTTATACATAATTTACAGTTCGCAATATACTTTGTCGCTGTAATATACTGTAATGTGATATACATTCTCATGCCCGATATCATGATTACGGTTCAACATTCTGATTGTAAAAGAAGATTTATATTGAAAGCCGTCGCATGCCTACCATAGTGTGGTGAAGGGGTGTGACTGGAAGGGGTAGGGGGGGGGCAGCAGTGTCTGAGCGATCAATCATCGCAGCAACGGAGGGATGACTGGTGACTGGAATGGTGATCGGCTGGATTTGCCTCTCTTGTGTCCCATCTCTCCCTTGGGACCCTGCGTTCAAAGTGGATTGAAGCGGGAATAATCGTCAAAGCGATCATCATAATCATTGCCCCAAGTTCCCCCCTCCATTTTACTATACACGGGCTCCTTTCACTTCTGTCAACCACCCCCCTCCCTCATCCTTTTCCCCTCTTAACTCTTTCCCAGTTCTAATTTGCAGCTTGTATACGTAGAAGGCAATAATCAACATTGGTCGACTGTGACTTATATTATGTCACAAGCAGAGAGAATAGAAGTAGGTAATAGAAGTTCTTATTCTATACTCTCTGGTCACAAGGAATGATTTTCATTGTTTGATAACAGAAATCTTGACTGCAATCAGATTGCTTCTCCTGATGATTCCTGAATCCCGATGATAGATAACCATACATGATTTGTATTTTTAATGAGATACCCTGAATTATTCTAATTTTTAAATTTCCAACCTTTAGCAAGAATAATTAAAAGGAGAAGATAGAGGCCTTGACATCAATTGATGGATCACTAACTTGAATGAAATTTCAATAAATTTCCTACCAAAAGCAGCAAGTCATTAAGTAATAGAGGGACCTCTATAATATTGATTTTATTGATGTTAAATATGCTCAAATGCCATGATGATATATAAAGACTAATCTCAGTGCTCGATACCTAGAAATTAAAGAACCGAAATGTATGGAAAGATTTGACCAACGTATTCGAATACTGTGAATTTATTGCTCCGATATTTTCAAATTCCACAGAGTAAGTTCAAGAGAGCTGTGTTGCTCCAAATCAAGCTCTGACTATTCTACAAAAATTTCACAAATAGATAAATCAGGATTAACACTTGATCTGCATTAAAATCTTATTTACTGATGTGGAAGTAAAAAGTAATTGATGTGAATCAAAGGTCATAATGGATTTGCATTATTATACGAGTATTATTACATCTACGTTGAATCATTTTTGGGGTAGAATCAGTTTTTATATCTGTAAAAATAGACATTATTCAGGCGAAAGATGATCTCACAAAGTATGATATATCAGCATCAAGTCAATAATAGTAATGAGTCGAAAAGGATGAATTATTCATGTGATGGATATCGAATTCGGTGAATACGAAAAACTCCACCCTCATGTTGCGTATCACATTGCATCAGAAAAGATGGATTTAGCTGGATTCAATGTTTACGAAAACAGGAGAGAAGACAAATTCGAGTTTGAGGACCAGCACTAAGGTTTTCGGCATGTTAGGAATAATTGACAGCTAAATGGTTTTCTCCATGGGGATGGTTTACCCCATCGAGGGAAAAATCGGACCCTTCTCATTGGCCAGGAATCTATCATCTTCTAGTCTGCACTAATGTGAGTCAATTCACCCCAATATGTGGAAGGATTCACTCTTCATGAACTTGTTACAGTTCCACACTTGTGTTTCAATTTTAGTTATATTCTATGGGATTTCATCTACATATAAGTTCTTTGAGTAGTTGTGAAGGTGATATTGTGGTAGCTATCCATAATAAATGAAAAGACAAGATGTTGTCAAACCACTGATTTATTATAAAATCGAGATACCGGTTTCGGTTGTTACACCATTATCAATCTCTGGTAAACTAAAAAAGTTCAAACTAAAAACTTTCTTTTCATTTATTATATAAAAGTTTATAGAAAGAAAAATGCATGGCAATACATGATACATGGAAACGTTCTAGAGAATCAACTGCATGATGCATGATAATAATAAAATTCAAACGATTCATGAATAAATTATAGAGTAACTTTAAAGGACTGTTACTTCTGATATTGTCAGTGAGCTTCTGCGTCTCTTCAAATGGTTGTTATTTTTCAAATAGGATTCTCATTATGATTGAACTACCAAAATCTTTCTATTCAAAAATCGTAACTATCAAAACCTCCAAATCAAAAACTATTATCTTAAAAATCGCAAGAAACCCCAACTCCATTCCATAATCGGTAGCAAGACCGTTCCACAATCCATTTCATCAGGTGTACAAATATTACAGTAATTATTTCTACGATTATTTCAGTAATTATTTCTATATTATAGTAATTATTTCTACGAGCACTAATGACTCATAACGTAACAAGGAAGTGTAGGCAGCACCGCTAAAGGGTATGCGATAGTATCGTTCGTTCTTATTATTGTTTTTATTTAATTTCGGCAGAACGTTCACAGGCGTCGGAACAATTTGGAGGCACTTTCATTGGCGTGAAGCCGAGAAAACGGCCAGAGTCCATTAGAGCAATGCGATCCCTATCTCACAGGAAGTGACCATTGTTAGCCTGTAATAGCCTTTCCACTGCCTGTTATATATTATGACAAAACACCAATAAAATGTAACGACTTCATTTAATTTGGGCCCGCGTTCTGTGTGTCTGCGCTTAATGGATACGACTATGATTTGGAATTTATTTATCCGCCGAAAAAATCGCCCAAGGCACACAGCAGAACGGTAATCTGATAAGTGCAGTGCTGAAATCGAGCGGAGAATATGTTTGATAGACATGAAACAACGTGATAGTTTACCGGTCGCCTGTTATCAAGGTGAACAATTGGTCCAAATTATGATTGGCATTTGGCATGCCTAATAGAGACCATGGCCTAAAACGTTCAACCGTTTGTTCTGTGGGATTAAAAATTCATGTAAATGGATCAAAATTTCACGTTCCGAAGTCACATTCTTTTAATGGCTAATACATTTTCCTTGGATCCAACCATGGAAACAAAAGTAAGCAATAAAAAGTACAAAATAGCTGTAAAAATATACTGTTTATTTAGCAAAAAACAGTACAAAAGCTTTGTTGATGTACAGCAGCTGATTCTATTCAATCGATTGGAGCAACATTGCAATACACTTGAAACAATTATTGTTACTATAATATATTTCTATTATAATCTATACTATTTTTATATTATCAAATGTAAATTCAGTACTGTGTGGAAATATACATACTTCAATTCAAATACTTCTCTAGATTGTTCTTGCCATGTACAGTCTGACCTGCTTCAATACAACTGAGATTGGTATGGATTTTGTTAACATAGCTTGTTTTCCAAATGACAGCTCTGATCTGATAATAATTTCTGGAATTAGTTTGGGGATTTATACATAAATTAAATAATAGGCCACTCAGCCAAGTCAATGTTTGTATCAGAAACAGAAAAATTGATTTTTTAAAAGAATTATTAGTTGTGTGAAAACGACAATACAAACTTGGGATCAGAGAGAATTGAAGAAAAATTTACTTCTATTCTATCTGCTTAGGATACCTCACATCTCTATAAGAAGTCAGCATTGCTTAGATGGGAGTTGCAGTGCATAGTTGCCGCACTGTGCATTGTTGACGCACAGTCCCAACAAACAGGTTTGGTGCAGTTTTCTCTTTCTCTCTCAATGAAACTTGGCATCAATGCTCCTCATATAAACAATACTGACTTCTTGACGTGAATCGGACTATAGTATTTCTCATCTTTCCTAAGTGATCAATGATTGTCATCAATTTTTCTCATCTCATTCCGTGTATATTATTTCCCCTTCCACCGTTTTTCCAGAAAAACGGATGAAAGGATAGGATAATGTAAGAAGATTGGTATTGAAACAATATTGGATTATCAAAAAACATTGATTGAATTACTTTTATAATGAGAACCAATAAGGATATTCAGAAGAAAATCATTAGACATACATCAATGAAGCTAGGATGCAACCAAACACAATTTGTTACCATTCCACCCTGTTTGGCTCTCCTCCCAGCCCTATAAATTGATGTAAAATGATTCCGGATAATTTGGCAACGATACGATGAAAAAAATAGGGGAACACAAAATCATTAACAATGTTACCGTCTATCGGATATTCAAATTGCATAAGAAGATTACAAGAACCCTTCTTTCGGTACGGACAGTCATCTTCTTGTCAGGATTGACAAATTACATTTCCGAAACTTTATAAGAATGAGGAGAAAAGAAGTGCATTATCCTATGCGTGCGGCGGGAAAGCTCTCCCTTTGGCAAGATGGTCATTTTTTTATGCAGCCCTCACTGGCCAGCCGGCTTTTATGGGGTGGTTTGTAAACAGGAACTGAATTTTCTTCGCAAGAATGGAGACTAAGCACCCTCAAGCTGTTGAACCTTGAAAGAAATCATTACCTCGGTTAGCTGTTGATCAAATATGTCCTGGGTTGGAAAAGGTGCCAAGATTATTATATGTATGGCAAATAATCTATTCAATAAAAATTTGATTGATAATTTAATCGAATCGAATAATTTCAATGCGAATCAATCCAATTTCATTAGAATGAAATTGTGCAAAATTATACCAATAAATAAAATAAGTTATCAAAATTATTGGTAGCGCATGAAATTGTCCAAAATTATACAAATAAATAAGATAAGTTGATATAATGTTATGATGAAACTGAGCTGTAGCTCAAAATTGATATCCTATTCCACCTTGAAGCTGCTGTACCTAAAATTGAAATGCCCTTCCACAAAGCAATTGAATATTTCCAGAAAGAAATCATTACAAGATGAACAATCACTTACCCCTTGTCCGTAACTACTAACTATTCATTCAATTTTTTCAAGACATTTAAATGTTTTCCAAAAACAATTGTAGAGAAATTGATAACTAAAAATTATAATAATTATAAAAATGCTAGAAATAACTTATTTATACTAATTTATAAATATGAAAACTAATAATTAGAATAATTATTAGAAAACTAATTTATATAACTTATTTGGAAAACTTTCATTTGCTCAATAACCTATCAAGTAAAAAAAAAAAACAATTTAACAAACTTCAATATGAACTGTAATCTTGAAGATTTCTTTAATCTACAATAGTAATAACTAATAGGAGTATTGGTAAGCAACTGTTTCCAAACTTCTTCGACTCCCCAACAAAGTTAACATCAATCAATTACAGTTACTGGATTCCGGATAGTTGAGCAACCGGATAAAAAATGAACATGCCGGCAAGAAGATGCGTTTCAAAACACAAAAATGACTGCCAACATTTGACCATGAGTGATTGCGATCAGAAGGGATGATGATAATATGCTAAGCCGGGGGAGGCTACGTTCGAGACTAATCCCTCTTTCAACCCTCGCTTTCCACTAACTGACACTGATTGAATGCGTCTTCTTGCTTCTCTCTTTATCTCTCTCTCTTGCTCTCTCTCACTTCTTCTCTCTTGTTTCTTCTTGTACCCTCTCTTCCAACCCTCTTCCTCAATTCAAGTCGATATTTTAATCCCTTCGGTTGACGCTCCATTCCATTTTTTCCTGCTCCTCTCGCTTTTTCCATCGAACAGTAGTAAAAAAATATCAAGTGTCTGATGTGCCGCTGTCCTCTGGGATCGAGCATAAATCACATGTTCACACGTTCAACAGTCGCTCGTTTCAGATCGGGGGATGGCAGAATGGAAATTCATATTCGAATGTCAAATGAAGTTAGATGAAGTTTCGGATAATCTTTCTTCATCATTTCCGTACGTTTCTTTCGACTCTAGTGGTTTCTTCTCAAGGTTTTCCAATCCATGCAGAAGAGGCTGATTGGTACAGTGACATCATAATTCAAATTTTGGATTTGTAGTCGCTGGGTAACTGGATTGGTAATAGATTAGTATTGGTATAAAGATTTGACTTTCGTACATGAAGTACAAGGACAAGACGTTTCACGTTTATCAGTACTTATGGTTCTGAAAGATTTCATTTAGAAGCAAAGCTTTTGTAATTACTTCACTAAATGAATGTCTTGTCTTGAAATTATCTTGAAGGAGAATTTTACTTCATAGTTTTCAGTTTCATGTATGTACACCATTTTCTGAGCTTATAATAATTTCTACTAATGAGTACTCAATAAATTATATTCATTCCAGGCCAGATAATATATTATATTTTGGGGTCAGGTAGGCGTAACTCAAAGTTTTGCAAGCTTCTCAAAACCGTCACAGATAGAGGAAATCATTTCAGAACTTGTTTGTCTAATCAACTCCATTCAACTCGTTATTTATCAAACATATTTAACTTATGTTTGATAAATAACTTTCACGCCCACAATTTAACCGCACTTAATCGTTCGTTACAAATGCCCACACATTCACGACACGTGTCAGCTATTTTATTGTACAAATAATTGCGCCATCCAAAAATCCCATGTCCATTCATCTTTCTTTACTTTCCATCGGTCGTCTGTCTTTCTCGTATCGGTCATTCGTCTTTCTCGGACATTTTGCCAAACGATCGGACAATAACTCAGCAGGAATTAAAGTATTCCACCGGCAAAATACCGCCTGATTTATGTCAGTTGACTTTTAGGCGGGGATTTGCAGTCTACAAATTAATGAGCCATTCATTTCGTTTCACAATTGTTGGTCCTATATTTTTCGTGCTTTTCTGATCACAATTTAGTGAGTTTCCTTTACTATACTATAATACCGCATCCTTCCAATATTATAATGTTTAACGGCAACCTACTATAATAATTAATTAATACATTTTTTTATCGTATGGCTTTTCATAAATACTGTATAAAGTATAATAGTTGTAGATTGCGTTTTTACTTTCAAAGTCTACTGTAATATCAAATAAATATTTGATAAAATCGTTTTGATTATATAATTGATTCTGATTGGAGAGACATTTTTTGTGCTATTTGAACTTCTCCCCATTATCCACCTTAAATTATATTCAATAGACTGGATCAAAATATCAGTACCGAAATTAATTGATTAATGTATGAGATTAGATTTATTGATACTATTCACGTCTGAATTTGAAGGTGGTTTCTACTTGTATATTGGTAATATTCCCACTAATATTGTAATTTTAACTTCTCCATTCTTCTATTATTGAAATTTGGGAGTATTGTTTTCATGATTTATATTGATCTTGTTTTATTATCATTGTACTTATTTATAGCCTACAATTCTCATTTTTCTGAACATGGAAAATCTGTACAAGCAATAGAAACTGAATAAGGGTAGTGGTTTCATGGCTGGAAAAGCTACTGATGAATAATTATGATTGAATACTGGAAGAAAAAGACAAAGGTATTGTAAAACCACTGACGAGTCTTTTATATCATTATGGAGAAATACACAGCATCACATCACACACAACAAATTTCTGATTGAATACTATTGATGAAAACAGTTTTCTTGACTGGAAATATCTACTGAACTACATGATTGAATACTATTGTTGTTGCTATTGTACCCTAAATCGAGTGCACCCCCGGTTGAACAAAGCAATTTGCGTATTTCACATGTCAATAGTGTAGTCAAGCGATGATCTGAACGCCGCATATGTTTGTTGGCCAATCAAACCGGATTTCAATTGCAGTAAAGCTTGCGATTGGTGTGTGTGTTTGCACGCTGACGCTGGAACAATGGATGACAGACCTGGGTTCAATGACGCGTTTGATGGGATTTGCATTCACCGGACGTCAGCTACATCGTCCTATTAGAGGTCGACACGGCTATATTTTGCACCCAGGTATTCGAGGAATGTCTCATTAATCCCCGGCCATACTTTGTGCTCCCCGGAGACAATAAGTTCGAGCTTTAGCCAGTGACCAGTGGCTTGGAAAGCTGTGTGTGTGTGTGCCCTGATCCCCCGATTTTCCCCTGCATCGAATGGAAACTCTGTGATTTGTGAAATGTGACAAAGGGTGCTCCTGTGATGTAGTGGGTTCATCGATGATTCACCAGAAATTGAAATTTTTGGGAATTCTCTAACACAAATGGAGTAGGCCGTCTTTCATTCAAAAAGGTGATTATGCATACAGCATCAAATGGTCGTCCAATTATTTTATTATACTTTTTCAGTATATTATTTTTCCAGTTTTTCAATAGATAAGTAATATATTGTGATAGTGACATACAATCTTGTAAAGTATAGTTAATTAAAGATACAGTATAATAAATTATCCCTTCTTGTAGGTATACATCTTCAGTATTCATTTCGTTTTGTAAATAAGGAATAAAGTTGTAAATCTTTGTATTTTCCATAAGAATATTCTTGCATTATTAATTTACTTATTTGAAAACCCCCTTCCCAGGTCTCTTTTTGGATCTCTTTCCAGATTCGTTAATGAAAGCCAGATCGTGCATTGCTAAAACATCAGCACATCATTGTTTTTTCAAGGATCTTCCTCCTTTTCACTGTAACAAAATGCTGTCAATTATAGAATTATATAACAATTTTTTATTAGTGTTCAATTTATTTCATTTATATTACTGACACAATAACAAAACCAAGCATTATAATAATAAAAGTAGGAAAATTAGGAATATTTATATGGATTAGGAATGTATTGTATTTCAAGGCCAGGGTATTTATTTCTTGAGTTTGTTCTTATATGTAAAGTTTGTTTTTGTTCCCCATACAGGTGTATGTCTTCCTTGGGCTTTATTGTTCGTGTATATTTTTCGTTCAATTTATGCATTGTTATGTTTGTGTACAATTAATTGTATGAGCAATAAAGAAGTTGAAAAAAAATACAAAAATACAATCCTAACCAAAAACAAATGGGAATTATTAAGCTACAAAAGATAATCTTAATATCCTAATACTGTATTGAGGTCCGCATTATTTTGTGTTTCTCGTTTCCTTGAAGGCAAATATTCAATTTCAGAAGAAATGAAATTGAAATTTTGAACAATACTGTTGTTAATAAAGTTAATTATATTTCATCAATCAGAATTTGATACCATTATTACCAAATCCATAAGTGAATTCTCGTCAATAAGTAATACAACAATGGTTTCATGAACAGTTGAACCACAAACTCATTTCTGACAAACATCCATCAATCCTGAATCAAATCCCTACGACCTCTTACTCACTTTCCACAATTCTGGGAGAAAATCCGTCAGATTGACGTTTGAGCGTGAAAGCAGCAGGAATCTTTGCGGTAGTTATCGTTGGGGGAGGAGTGGTGGGGGGTGATTGAGGGGGGTGGCAGGATGGGACGATAACTTGGAGCACCGGTCGTAAATTCAGCCGATGACGTACGTCGAGGAGTCGAAATAAAATCGATTAATCGGATCCGAGTGTGTTTTACGACAAGAGTGCGGTAAAAGCCTCCACGGGGGAGTAGTTTATCGTGATATGGAGGATCTAGTCTCGTCAAACCTCTGGCGTCTATCATTTCACCAACACACTCACACAACTACTACACATGTGACCACATTACATGTGCACTCCGCAACTTCCTCTTATTCAATACTTATAATCCTCTTCGTCACAACTTGTGACAGATATCACGTCCATAAGTACAGCAAACTGAATAAATGCACGTGTCTTCCCTCTTCTAATCTTTTTCTACAATTTTCTTTTTCTCTTTCACTATTCCATCTATTCCTCTTTCTAATTCTCTTCACTCCTCTCTACACTCTTTTCTTCTTATCTCTTCCTCCTCTTATTTCATCCTTTCTTCTCTCCTTCTCTTCCTCTCTTCTTTTCTCACCTTTCTTCCTATTTTCTCTTCCTACCTTCTTTCTCCTCATCCTTCCTTCTTTTCCTCCACTATCTCCCTCTCTTCTTTTCATCTTTACCCTTCCTCTTTTCTCTTTCTCTGTTTTCTTCCTATTCTCTCTTCTTCCATTCTCTTCTCCTACTCTCTTCCTCTCTTCTCCCTTTTCTTCCTATTTTCTCTTCCTACATTCTCTTCCTCTATATTGTTGAAATAATATTATTATTTTAAAATAATTGGAAGTTGGAATAATTGGAATTAAAAGTTACAATATCTCATTTCCTTCCATCATCATCTAAAGTATTATTCAATTATTATCTAAATTATTCAAGAAATATTTTAGTATAAATCTTCGTTTTAATGTGATGCTATCCTAGCTGACCGCTAGTAGAAACTCATTAGGTGACTGAATCTTATCATCATGAGTTCCAAATGAAGTATGACTCTACAATTTCTAAAGAGTTCTTGAAACTAAGAAACAATAAAAGATCACATTAATATGCAAGCACTGGATGTGGGCAAGTCAATTAGTCAGTAAGGACCTTTACAGTTGTGTGGAAAATGCTTCAGTTTATGACAGTAACCTGGGCTTCTGATGCTTCAATGGACTACTGATAGGCATTGAGTCTGAGGGATGCTCTGCTGTAATTGGAAATATGCAAATTTCTGACTCTGATCGTCCTTTGTCTGTAAAGGGTGTCCTTCTGACGTATGATGACTGAGGAGTGACTTACGATGACTTGAAATGAAGAGAGAGAGAAATAGGATAAGAGACAGCAAGAGAGAGAGAGTACAGTGAGTGAGGGCTAGGTAGAGAAAGGGAAATCCCATGAAGACCAAGTCTCAATTAATTAGTCAAGTCAACTGGATTACAGCACCGGGTGTAGTCAGCAATGTCTTGACTCAAATTTGAAGCATAACAAAATTCATAGTGTATGACAGAACGTTCTGTTTGGACCCCTAAGGAATCATCAAGTGGACTAACAAGGGATACGTTCAGAATAATTGTTAGTTTGCAGGAAATTCTATCCAAATTCTTAGAATGATCTAAAATTAATCAAATCATTGTAAGAAAACAAAAAAGGCTTATCAACTTGCAGACCAGTGGAACAAGTGCACTGAATTTACAAATTACAATAACGAAACTTCATTTAAAGTAGATCCTCAATAAACCGTTATCGAGGAAACCAGGTTAACCAATTGGATTAATTAGGAATTTCGTTCAATTAATTACTATGATTTAACAGCAACTGTATAGTTGCAATATCTCATTTCCTTCCATCAATTGGATTAACATGAATATGGCAATCCAAAACAGTGAATATTATTGTATGCTCCATAGCCAAATGTTCGATGATCGTTATGGATGATAACAGAAACCAAATCCTTGAAAGGAGGAGAATCATATACAATTTCTGCAGTTAAGTTCAACTGTAAATGACCAGACCTTCACCTTGCATGTTTTACCAATATTAAAACAGCTTACAGACTAGTGATTATATATTATTTTAATCGCCAGAACTTGGTTTCAGTAGAGTTCCAACTTTGAATAAACCTTCTGTTTTTCAGGGGAGGAAATCAAAAGCCCAAGGATTATGATCCTTGACAAATATTATGGTTTCCTGTGTCCGGCTAAGAGGGTGTAGTTTATAAACTGAACATTATCTCTTGATAGAAAGAGGGTTAATTATGCACGGGTTATAAGGTTGTGGTTGTTGAGGGGGGAGGGGGGTGAGGAGAGGTTGACAGTGACCATGAGTCACATTCCGGTATTGACCAGGGTGACAATATATAGTTATATAGTATATAAATTTAGTAATATACAGTTACTTCTATGGTTTGACCGAAGTCCGAGCTCAATGTACTGGAAAACCCCTTTCCTGCTTTATTCATAGCTCGACATCCTCATTCAATGGTTGTTTTACTGCAATTCTCGCACAATACACCATTTTTTTAGGGGCGAATAGCGGACAACCCCTTACTTCCGGATTAGACAATAGTGGTCTGTGGCTCCCTAATTGAACTTCCTCTTGGTTGCTACAATTCAATTAATATTACAAAATATACTCTACTCTAATCTGTTTTGGGTTATGAAATATTGGTAGAATAATTTCATTAAGAAACTTGTAAAGGCTGTTGACTTTAAGAAAGATTTTATAATGAACTGACAATTTTTCATCAACAAATAATAGTTAGGACCCTCAGATAAATTTGATTCATTGCATCCTATACTGTGATTGCATCCTATGTGATTACATATCATTTTAATCACCAGAAGTTGGTTTCCAACTTTGAATAAACCTTCTCTTTTCAGGGGAGGAAATAAAAAATCCAAGGATTATGATACTAATCTATTTCGACCCTTACTACAAAAACTGTTGAATCAAGGTTGAAAATCAATAATGTTATTATAACTGTTATAAAAATTCTATGTTCATTGTTATTAATTTTTATAATCGATTCCATGTCTTTGTGGGTTCAGTGGAAGAGGGCGCTTGTATGCTTGAACTTCACCCACAGAAATTTTGTATTGTATAGTATAAAAAGTAAAGTACTGTAATGTCTGTAATTCATTAATCTCTCTCTTCAACCATTAAGTTTTGAAAATTACCAAGAATTATGTATTTAAAACACACACTTTGTTTAGAGATGTTGTGGAACTTCTCCATATTCGGTAAAAGAATAAAAACAAAATTTTGTCTATTCCACAGTATTTAATAGTATTAATAGTATAAATACTGTGGAATAGAGAAAATTTTGTTTTTATTCTTTCACCGAATTATGTATTTTATACGTTCCCATTTCCACTCTGAGATATGATTCTTAATATACTGTATTTTTCAAAATTTCGGAATGCAATTAAATCTTCAAATCATACCCATTTTACCAGAGCTTAGAACACGCAAATCCAGAGATTGTCATCTTTTTGAGATTGATTTCAGTTGTTAGTTACCTACTGAAAGTCTAATTTTGTCATCCAATGTTTTCGTGTTTCATAAAATTACAAGTGTACAAACTTTATCGTTCTACACTATACCATAGCCTAGTATAGAGGTAGCGTACTACTTAAAACATTACCGGTAATCATAGCTACCAAATGAAGGCGGTCTTGGTTGTACCGTGGGAAATTCGGGAATCTCTTTGCTGCCAGCTTCCTGTGTTTAGTTGACAATGGTCAACTTAAACATAAATATTGCTAACCGGAAATTAAATCTGAGCTTGTATCACTGTCATTACCTCTAATAGGATACTAAAGCGTTTGAACTACAGTAGTATTCTCTAATATGCTTCTCGACTGTACCTATTTACCGTATATGGCTTCATTAATATTATACATGTATACAATATTAATATTGTATCATGTGAGGTGCTCCACCGAATAAGCAGGTTGCAGTAATGTGATCTATGTTTTCAATGCACGTTTATTAACTTTGTTGAACTTTGATAATCAACTTTAAAGTTATAATTTATTTAGGACTGTTAGTTGAAGTTAGTAGTTTCATAAATACAAAATATCTTTATTTTTCCGTTCATGACAAACGATCAGGGAATCATTTTTTCCCATACTACAGTGTTGTAATCTTGCTACTAGATATTAATATTCCATTTAACATTGGAATTGATTATTTTTCAACATCTATTGATTTAGAATTATTTATTAGTTGATTCAATTAAATCAAAGTTGATACGTTTGATGATAATCCTACCTATCACTACCAACCTATAGTTCTCATTCCAAAATTTGGTTCAGTTTGATGAGTTACAATGTTACATGATGAGTTTGAATGTTACATGAATTTGTATCCAACTTTGAACTTTCTGACTTTCAAATTCTTATTCTAAAATCAGATTACAAACTTTAGTGGGCTTTTCCAACACTTTTACCTACTTCCACAATAAAATATTATTGGTTACTTCTACCACATTTGAAGTAATTTAATTTGATTTTAAAATCAGATTACAAACTTTAGTGGGCTATTTCAACACTTTTACCCGCTTCCACCATCAAATTTTATTGGTTACTTCTACCACAAGTTAACTACAACCATAGAGGAACTACAATTTCTAGCTCCTCTATGCTACAACACACTCAACCATTCCCAATGAAACCATTAATTTCGAGGCACTAATGTAACCAAATTGGTGTCTGTTTGAATTCATTCCCGATTCCCCGACAACATCCCAAATTTAGAAGTGTTCTAGGATTGGAAACGATGTCTTTACACCCACTCAAACCACTCTGGACCCTTCATGTTTATACAATGTCAAATTTTATCCTGGATAATTAATGACCTGAAATGTAATTGATTATATTAGGAGAGATAATGGCTTTTGGTCTATGCTCGACTCTTCTGCTATCTATCATCGAAGGCAATAGGCTTGTCCTATACAGTTTAAAAAGTCTTTCTTCTCTCTCAAACTCGGTCGCGTGATATATACTCTATCTCTCTCCTCATTTGTATACATGGAAGTGTTGTCCCTCTTTGTTAACTATTAATAACCACAAGGGCGTCACTAACCTCTTGTTGAGTGAAAAATGACTTGTGTTCCTCCAACTCAGGAGAGGAGAGCAAGGTTTCCAGAAATTTGTAACTTATTAATAAGTTTGAACTTTGAAAAATGTTATCGAGATTTTTGTATTAAAGTGAATATTTCTACAAGCCTTTTTTAGTTTTCCCAGGGATAAATGGAAAAAATTCTCATGTATTTATGATTCCTACATTGATAATTATCATAATCATCAAAATAAGGAAATATATTAATTATATTTGGACAAAACATTATGGATAGAAATGGATTCATGAATAATGAAATAACTTTGTTTGAAAATTTTTATTTGACTATTCTATTCTACTTTACTGAAAAGGTTCAGTGGAATTGTCAATTTTAAACTGGGTTATTTTATGGAGGAGTTCCACAACATAAAAAATCTTCAAATTACAAAGCTCAAATAATAGTCAATAATTTGAAATAAAAATTTGAAGGTAAATTAATAGGAACTACGGAATTATATGTTCGATTTATTAAGGCATTCAATTATTCATCAGACAACAATATTCATCAGGATATTTGAGTTATATCGATGAAAAATTGATAAAAATAGTTGATGAATATTGTTTGTCTTATGTCAGGAGTTATCACCAATTATTCATTTTTTTTTTAGAACATTTTTGAGCATTCAAATAATTTTGAATTCAGTTTGAAAGGAATATTCATTTTATTCCCTATTTTTATTTTTTATTTTTAATTTGAACTACTGTATAATTAATTATTTATTCTCCTAAAATTTTAACAAAAGTTCAGTCCTTTCTTGTAGAGAATGAGACGATACTTTGATAATCTGATGCTCTGTTAGCTAAGAACATGATGAGAGATCCAAGAAAAAAATTGTGCAAAAACTACAACGGCTCATTGTTGATACAACACCTCTGGCAAAAAATTCTGTTGGAACCAGCAATTAGGCGTGACTGCGCTAAGTACATTATTTGTGATAATCACGATTGTGAACAAAAGCCATATTCCGTACAAACAATGCACGCTCATCATAACAATGGGTGATATTATCCTGTGCTTGAATATATAACGATTTCAACATGGCGATTACCATCATTCAAGCTCAAGAGTGATTTATGGCAATGAGCAATTAGCGCCAGTCAAGTCATCAACGGAGATTTTTTATCAACTCCTTAAGAAAAAATATTTTGAATATCGTATCAACTTTTTTGGATCAAGAAAAACCGTAGGTGCAAGCTTAGGTATACTTGATTACGTATTGTTCATGTTGTTAATGAAAGGAACCAGACTATTGCTTAGCCGCGTAGCTAATTGACTACAGGGGTTGATGACGAGGGGTGGTTTTGTCGCTAGGGGTTGTAAAAAATCAGGTGGTACGGTATCAGGTATACCAATTACTCAATTAACTCGCTTGTTTGATGAATGCGGGAACAGAGTGATCACTTGGAGGGCTTGATTGTGTGTTTGGCAGTTGGAAAGATCTGCAAATTATCGATTCTTATCTCTACTCGTACTGTATTACTGTATAAACATTTAAAAAACTTTCGTTCAAATTCCAAAAGAACCAGCAATGGAAATCTGTCATTCTAAAGGGTTTCGATAAAATCAATGATAGATGACGTAATAAACGAGATTCCTATCACCTTTTGGTTCACTTGTTTGGCGTGCAGATTTCAAAAATTATGTTGAACCAAGAAAATATCTATAATATAATGAATATACTGTATTTTTATTTTTAGGGTTTATAAATAATTTATTTATTCATGAAATATTTATCAAATTTATAATTGATTTAAAAATTAAATGAATATAAACCCTATCAATCAGCACAAATAGTTTCCCAAAAGCATTTCACGTCTCTCGATCAATTGATTTTTTTTCAAGTAATTGATTTTTCTAGTGACAATGAATCAATGGCTTGATATTCTGTTTTAAAATGTGAGAAATTTTTGTTTTTCAATTTCTAGAACAGTAATCCTCTGGGAACCAAGAACGACGACTATCAAAGTACTAAATTCTGATTCTCCCAAAAGCACTAGATCCTAGCTTCTGTAGACATGTTTACTATCTCAGTTATTTCCCCAACTCTCTAGATATACAATCTGAATAACAATATAGGTAGCTGTATTTATAAAGATACGAATCGAATCAAGCTTTCAAACCTTGTGATATTTTGTGAAGAGATCAATTTTTTGGGTAAGCTCCCCCCAACCAATACAATACCACAATTCTAGATTTATCATAAGTCTAAGTTTGTTTGTCATTGCATTTTCTTGCTATTCTTATTACACATTGTTCTCTTCAAGCATTCCTATTTATTTCATTTGTTTTTGTAAATATCAATTACCTTTCTTTACTATGTTAGTTGTTTGAACCGCCATTGCTGTGATGTTTGTAGAAACCGCCCATTGTGGGAGGAGCTTATCTAGGCCAATGACAGTCGTTCACCTTGATAGGCCATTCAACTACCAATCACAGCGCTCGGTCATGAGTATAGATTCTGCTACTCTGTACTTTTGGTTTACCAGAGATTGATAATGGTGTAACAACCGAAACTGCAGTATCTCGTTGTTTTATTAAATATGTGGTTTTGACAACATCAAGTCTTCTTATTCAGTATGGGTAACTACCACAACATCACCTTCACTACTACACAGAAAGATCAATTTTTTGCAATATATAATGATATAAGTTATTACAATGTTATAAGATGGGAGATGTATAAAATATCATAATTCCCTCCATACACCTAGATAGTATTAGTAGAATATCTCCAGTTTAATCAAATAGTAGTAATTTTCATAATATAATAGTATATTGAATAAGTGCTAATATCAAAAGTATAATCTTCTTCAGGGAAACCATATCCTCTAAACTACCTATAAAGAAATACACAAAATTATTTTATTCATTCCAAGTGTCGTGAATACAAATTGGCTCACATCCTCTCATGTAGACCTAGGTTACAGTTAGGCTAGGCGTACACCGGTTAGTCAAGACAAGACAAGACGAGATTAGTCACGTTTAGTCACAGTAATTCACATACTTGCTTATGAAGCAGCACACACTGATGCAATGACTAATCGGTGTGTGTTGCTTCATAAGCATCTATGTGAAGTACTGTGTCTAAACGTGACTAATCTCGTCTTGTCTTGTCTTGACTAACCAGTGTACGCCTAGCCTTACACATTATGTCTATGGTTCATTGCTCTATCCTATTGGCCATTGAAATAATGAGTTAATTCTTGGCACGGACTGTACAACCTGAACAACTGAACAGAGATAAAAAATAATACAAAGGTTAAAATGACAGAAAAACAACTAACAAACAGAATATAATCAACGCCAGAACCAAATGAGGATTGTAATCAAATGCATAGTGTATAGCAGAAGGTCTTTGTGTAGTATAGGGAGGCTGTCAGTGTTAATAGGTATTGTACTCCTTGAGCAAGACTCACGCACACAATTACATCGATGATGCTTTGATTTCAAGAGCTACCGAGCGACTCCTCTCTCCTGAGGAGCTTAATTAGAAGCGCATTCAGGTGCTAAACTAGCTTGCCTCATCTACATCTTCTCGACTACTGTTCTGCGTCTGGATAATTGGATGGATCTCACCCCAACTATTAGTGCCTTGATGGTAGGCCAACGTATCTTGCTTCTGTCAAACGCCAAGCCAATGCATGTTTGAGTAGTAGACCGATTAGAAAAACCAATTGGAGATTATGTGAGAAGTCAGTTGGAGCAAGGACGATCAAGGTTTTAATTGGAAAAATCAATTGAAGTTTCTGATTGGTAGGATCAGTTTGAGATTTTGATTAGAAAGATCAATAAAGGAGATTCTGATTACAAGAAGTTGATCAGCTCAGACAATACAAGTATTTGAAAAACATCAGTTTCTGATTTTGATTCAAGAGACAGTTACAGATTATTATTAGAAAGTTCAGTAGGAGATGTTGATTAGAAAGATTCAATACTGTATTTTTATTATGGTTCCGTGAGTTGTTTTTCTTTTTGAAAAAAAAAGAAATATTTTATTTGCCATTTTACAAACATTATTCGAATAACAATTCACAATACAAATGGAAAGAGAAAATCAATTATAAACAGAACATTTTTAATATGTGTTCCTGTGAGTTTATTGAATCAAAACGGTCTTCATAATTATGATTTGAAAGTGTTGGACCTATTTAACCTATAAGTTCACCATTTTTCCAGGATCTTTGGGGAACATTGGATGATTCGGCGAGAAGGATCACCAGAGAGTCAACCATGATCGAAATACACCAAAAAAGTCAGAGGTATAATATAAACATCAGAAAGATAAGTTGAAGATTCTGGTTAGAAATATCAGTTTGGGATTGTGATTAGAAAGATTAATTGGAGATTTCGAATAGAGAACAGTTGGATTTTGATTCAATAGAATTATGATTATGGATGAAACCCACGTGATCTAGAAGAATAAAAATGAATGAAGTCAAATCTACTCAAAAGATCTACTGTATTCTTATATATAGTCTCATAGTCGTACACAAAATTCCCACAAGTTTGACTGGATTCAACCCTGACGAGGAAAAAAATCCACCTTCGCTGTAATATCACTGCAATGTCTCCATCACTGCACAACCTCTGGCATCATACATATATATTAACACGATTTGAATACAATATGGTTGTTGATATGAGCATATTACGCAGTCTACAACATACAAGTGACAGTTATTACTTTTTGTTATGTGCCACTGGAATAATCCAACTCCAAAACTTTCATTTCTTCTGTAGCTGTGACTTGTATGGAAATTGTGTTCAATGCGTGGGAGAGGTTTGCTGATATGAGGTTGAATGTATTTTGAAGAGCTCATTCCAACGGTTTCATTGTCGAAATTCCTGAAGAGCTAGGAGCAAGCTACTTTCCTGAGAAGCGAGCTATTTTCAAAGTATGCCCCTATAAAGGGTATGATTTTCTAGCGGGTATGAAGTATTCTTTGAAATAAGCAAGAGCATTGTAGAGATATCATGATCATGAATCACGTTATTGAGCATGGAAATAAACTGTAATAATGTCAATTTTCAACTGTTTCCAGTTGATTCTATTCCCATTTAAATTGGCGATTTTGAAGTCAGAGAGGAGAAAAATCTTAGTTAGAAATAGTATACTAGCAACTCCAACATAATATTTTTCCATGAATAGGAGCTAAACAAAAAAAAGACAGCATAGTTTTTGTAGGGGAGTTCGAAATATGTGTGAAAAATTGCACTTGTATCGTAAAGTTATGGTTACGTTTGTATTTATTTATAGTATGGTATGGCTATCTATCTAGGTTTCGTGATAACATGGACAATGACATATCAGTGGAAGAAATAATTAGTAATAAAGGGTATAATTGTTGGTTCAATATTGTGGGAAAAGAGATGAACTGTCGAAGAAAAGGAGGTTTAATAATTTTCCTGAGTTTTTGCTACCAAAAATGGTTGGAAGTATTACATTTCTAAGGAGTCATATGTCTTGAAAAATGAAATAGCCTTATCTCGTCATTTTTCAACAGCACAAGTGCATCAGAGTTTTTAGTTTGAAAAATAACCGAACGCATTTTCGGAAGCCTGGAGATAACTTGGTAATAAAGTCATTCCTCTGTTCTAGACCTTATCTGCTCTTTAATTAATCCAAGCTGTCAACGACAAGCTAAGAAAAAGGATTGCTTCTCGGTCGTGTTTTTTAACCCTTCACTTAGACTGCATAATCCCTTCATTAAGGCAGTCTCTCCCTTTTGATTCTTCGTCAACCCTTCTTGTATTATTATCTTTGCTGGCTATTAGCATATTCGAAAAAGAAAGCGTTGATGTATACATAACTTAAGGTGTCTTATCGCATGCCACACTTGTGTTACTGTCTAAAGTCAAGATCTTGGTTTTTTCTAACATTCTACCCTCCAATGCACCACCATCCATCCCATGCATCTGGAATGTGGAGTTTTTTCAGTGCTCTAAGATACGTGGGCTATTCTATTCAAATACTGATATTTTATTTCTTTGGCAATATTCCATTGAAATTCTTCGGGTTTCAAAATATCGAATCAACATGGTATCAGGCCTCACTCGCAATAGTGTGAACACAATTTTCTTTAATTGTGATAAACTTGAATTATTATTGTGAATGTAAAATTATAATTACATTGATTATTGTATTCTAAGATTATATTGATCAAAGTAGCTTCTAAGGCTAGGCGTACACTGGTTAGTCAAGACAAGACAAGACGAGATTAGTCACGTTTAGTCACAGTACTTCACATAGTTGCTTATGAAGCAACACACCGATTAGCAATGACTGGTGGTGTGTGCTGACAGAATAACTTGGTTATAATAATTTTATTATTAATTACAGTAATGAAAATAATTTGATAGATTTTACTACATTACTCGAATTTATATAAATGTGGTTCAAGAACCACAAACAAGGTATTCAATTTTTTCTGCTTATTAGGCATTAATCATTATTAATTAGCACTTTAGAATATTCGTAAGAGTTGAAATAGAAAAAAGCACTTTCAATTTTTCTATAATTATATATGTGATGAGAAAGAACTGCTTTAGAAAAATATGAACTGCTTCAAAGAAGTTTTGTGATTTTATGATAGATCTTGAAGGATACATTAAGTGATATGTATCCCAACCAGCTTCCATCACAACCCTTCTGTTAAATTTCGGTTTCATAATGCCTGCAATAATTCTCCACTTTATACGTGTTTTCACGGTTAATGCTTTTAATCTGATTTTTACAGATTAGAAGTGGTTGTACTACTCCTGCAATTTACGAGTTAGGCAACTCTCTCTGCAATACAACACAATGCAAAGCGATATAATCTGAAGGAGCCGAATTTTGATAACAGCGTATAAAACGAAGAGATCGCACCATTCGAAAAACGACTTTGAAGACTATAATAATATTATTGTTATTGGAGCCAGAAGCGGCATTACAATATTTTATTGGCCAGAAAATGACAGCCCGAAATACGTCAACTCGCTTTCTGATTGGTCGATAGAACAAGACTATAACGGCATTTTATCGGCCATCTGTCTCACTCCTCTTCAAAAAAGAGAAGCGTCATTCACTTTTGCAACTCACCCTGTAAGATTTCAATCTCCATAAATATGTAATGTTGTTTCGTTTTCTTAATGCCGGCATTTTTAACGCCGCTTCACCTCGTAACTGAATGATCCAAACTGAATGAAGCAGTACCCAAATGGTTGAAGTGTTATAAAAAAGTCGTATCGGAATAGGTACGTACAGAGCTGATATTGAAAATGGAAGTGAATTTTAGATATTTTAACGGTTTTTTACATTAGAGATCCTTGGGGAGGTTGATGGAAGGACTGAGAATCATAGTACATACTGTACATATAAAGAATGCAACATTTTTGAATTAGTCAATTCAATTGATACCAATTATTTTATATTTGATATTGATAGAGATTGAGATAGTAATAGCCAAAATGATATTATATTGATAGTGATTAATATGAAAGATATATGTTTTAATTCAAGGTTGTTCCATATACTGTATCCAAAAAAGAAAATAATAAACTGTTCTCGTATGTTCTATTGAATGAAAGCAAGATTCATTCCAGTTTAATTAGTTAATCCTTTAATAACTTATCAGATAGTGATTAGTAATAGTGATTGTTGATTCTGATTGTGATTTGAATAGTGCTTTGATAAGTGATGGTAATTTTAATAGTGAAACTGATACTCGAAAAGATTGATCAGTAATTGTGCAGATTGTTCACAAATTATACAATAATATTCTGCAGTTTCTTGAAAAGCACTTTCACTCTCAGAAGAGCCTGTCTTTGAATAGAGAATGGATGTCTGTCATCAAACTCTCTTCAAAATAACCGGAGAATGACTTTGAAGACTCTCGAAAATGATGTGTAAATTAAAAGACGCTAAATTACGAGTGGGTTGGTGAATTAAATATGCTCTTGAGAGAGACGAAAATCACAAGGATGAGGTTTGCGTGCAATAGGCAGGGTTGCTGCCGCTTCTTCAAGTATGATTGCACAAAGACGAAGACAGGGAATGGGGAGGATGGAAGGTAGACAAGGAGGAAGGAACGGGCTAAAAGGGTTTGTGAGCAGTCAGTCCGTATACCCTTTCGCTGGCGAGACAACACGCAGTCGGAGGGGTGAGATAGTCTTTGTCAATTAATAACGGGGTGTTTGTTCAGCCTCCAAAATGATTTATAAGTCGGTGCCAACCCCCGACTTCTCTCAGTCTTCCAGCTTCGTGAAACTTGAGAGAGAAGCAGATAGACTGAGAGATGGAGAAGGAATGAGTAAAGTGAAAGAGAGAGCTCGTTTATGTCATTTCGAAAACTTCAGTTTACGTCACTGAGTTGTTGACTATATACGCGATCATTTTTCACTTTCCGTAGTCTATCATTTCCTGAAATAAGTCCTGCATGTAGGAAAGATATCCCATTCTAATTAGGCCTAATTTGAGCTATGCATTAATTTCTATTTGTTCTGAACGATTCACATAATCTTTTTGAATATTGTATTGCTTATCCATTATTCAAAAACATGTCGTTGAATACAGCTATGATACTTTACTGATATAATTATACTAGTCCGAATTTTCAAATGGTGATATCATGAGTGGTTAGGTATTTTTGGATTACAGGAATAGGAATCCTCACTCACAAGAATGAAAAGGTTATTACTTGTTACAGGTACTACCATAGACAAATTAATAAGAAGTAGTAATTTGTCTATGGTACTTCTTTCCATACTGGATTCGGCAAAACCTTCGTTAAACACCTTTTTTAATACGCATTCATATTCATCTTGGGAATGCAATGGAGAGAAAAGTTTTGTGAAGATTCTTTGCATCCATGTAAAGTTTATATTTTCAGGAATTTTGAACTTGGATTCTATTGTCCTTAAAACGTTCGAGAGTCTCGATAATAAATAAACAAGTAATATATTATTTAAGATTCCTCCTGACGGCACTCTGCCATGGAGAATACGCTGACGATAAAGATTTGTTATTGTACTTGATTATTTTCAAAATTGTAATTCTGTTTCATTCAATAAAGGCCATTATTTATTATTCAAGATAGCGAGAGTAATCCTTGGAACCGATTTTCAAGATCTTTTACCTAGTACTGTAATTATTAGCATTAATGGAATCTTTTCAATTATTCAATTTTCTTTTAAAGTAATGATAGCTTACCTTGTATTGAAAATTGAAGTAGAATTATCTTAACTAATTGTATTATGACTTGAGATAAGATTAGCTTACCTTGTATTGTGAATTGAAATAAAAGTAGATTAAAACTTGTATTATGACTTGAAATTATAGTAGCTTACCTTGGATTATGAATTGATATAATAGTAGCTCACTTTGTATTACGTCAATTTATATCAGTGAAATAAGCGAAATAGTGTTTGATGTGAGCTTGATCATGTGAAAAATGAAAGACGGGAGCTGAGCTCCTTCAGCTCTTTGTTGTTGGAGATTGCAGAAGCGAAAGAACAAAGTTTACCGCTGAAGAAAATCGGGTTAGAGTCTAAAACAAGCAAATCGAATCTGAGGATAAAATGAAGAGAGAAAATAGACGCCTTCTCCCTTTGACCCAAAAAGGGATGGATCTTTAGGGATGAATCGAGTAGGGTGGACGCCCTCCTAAGCTGTGAGTTTACGCACCTGAAAAATACGATTCTTTTTGGGCTCTCTTTTTTCTGAGACAGGATTACTTTGGAGGCGTTCTTAGAAGCGATTTCTTTACAGAGTAATTTCCAGGAATAAGTATTCAAACATCCATTTATCAGTCACCAACTTATTTGAGAAATGATATGTGAATTATTTTAATTAGAATGTCTCAACGTTTACTTGAGCTTTCAAAGTAAATATCATATTCCTTTTTTCTTGAGTTGAAATTGGTCCATATGCAGTCATTTGAATAATTTCCCATAGCTTCATTCCATCATTCTTTGCTCCAATGAATGTTTTTTATTCCCGAAAACTATTTGAACTTCAGGTGAGACATTGGAATTATGATATTAAACATTATAGAAAGAGATTTGAGTATTATCAAATTCCATGGAGGAGTCTCAACTCTTATTTATGGGCATTGATTTTTCTTACTCGCTAATGTGGGCATCAGCCTAGGGAAAAAATGGATAACAACTACAAGATAGCATATTAATGGTATTCGTCTGTATCCATCGTGCCTCATTATGTTGAAGTGACTATTTATTTAATCTTGTTTCATGTAGCTGATGGTCTTAAGAAATTTCCAGAGCTTGCATATGAATGTGCACAAACCATGTAATGAGCCTCAAGCAGACATTGAGGAACAAAAACTTTTGTAGAAAACAAACTACCAACCGAATCTCTTAAAATAATTTCCATTACATTATTTATTAATCTTATATGATCTTTGGAGATAATATCTACATTTCATAACAGTTATTCATAGAATGCTTGATTCGACTGCTATCCTTATCCACGACGAATAAAATATGACACTTATTCTTCAGCTTCTTCTGATACTACAAGGGGATAAGTTGACAGTTAGGATAAGACTAGTAAATGACAGAGAGAGATAAACGACGGGGACAAGTAAAACAGCCTCTGGGCTTCTCTGTAAGCCATTAAACAAAAGACTTGGAAAATCTTTAAAGCCATCGTAACCTCTTTTATGATAATTGAACAATGTCATCAAAGTTTGAAGTTATTAGGAAGGCTGTGGCACAACGTCTCATGCTCATATAAGTAGGATAGCAAAAGCAATAAAAGGCTGGTATACGTATGATAAGATGCTAATGTTCCCCTTCATCATCCTTCCTCTTCTTTCACTCTACTCTTCTATACAACCCTCTTTGTCAGTTCCTCATCCACCTTATTACGCAGACCCTACAACGCCTTCATTACTCACTGGAACAACATATGTTCTTCAAACGTAGACATAATGAGTTCAATAAAATTCAGAAATGACAGACAACATTCATCTACGCTCTAAGTCTGTGCCCCCAAATTTCTAATAGAGCTACACGCGTTCAGGTCGTTACCAAACAATATGCTCCTTGTTCCAAGTACTGTCATGGCGATGATAAAATTTGCTCTTTGGATAAGATATTAAACTCGCCCTGGCGAGGATACTACTAAGATATCAAGGAGTTAATAAAGTTTCAAAATGCAATAATGTATAAGAATAACCCTCATTTGTCTTAGATTTGGTTGGATGTTTCGTACTAAATTATACAATTTACTTGATTACTTTTTTGAGAAATCAATTCAGTTAAGATACTGTGAGTGGTAAGTCAGTGCAAGTAGTAAGTAGAGTATGAGCTACAATTTTGTAAATCAGCAATTTACAGTATGAAGACAAGCCATGAAATAACATCGAGATAGTGTTAATCTTCATTATGAATACCAGGAAAGTAAGAGTTAATTTCTGAACGGCTTCCTACCACTTATCTAAGCTTACGAGTAAGATAGTCCTGGCAGCAGGACCTATCAACACATGATACTCATTTATGAAAATAGTTTACACTATCTTCACTTTCACCCTATTTTTCAATCCGTGTTTACGTGTGTGTGTGTTTGTCTGTGTGTGCGTTGTGCATGTTCTCATTTTCAGTCCTGCCGAGAGGGTGAGTTGTTTTTTTACTAGTCGAGAAAAGAATTAGGGAAGAAAAGGTTAAGGTCGGAAAGCATTTTGGATCCCTCAGAGTCCACCTGTTAGCTCGTATTATTGCATCGGGTCTAGGGGACCTATTGCCTTCTAATCCTATCTACGGTACAGTGTTACCCTAAAAAAAGAAACTAGAAGTGGCGAAGTAGAAAGAGAGAAAGAAAAAATGGAGAGGACTTTAACCCCTGAACGCAGGCTATAGCTTGCAGGTGTCAGCCTCCAATGTTTCCCCTGTTTTTAAAACGTTCTTTTTTCTTTTTTTCTTACAAATCTCTTCTTTCGACCAACTATGGAGAGCTTCCAAAGATTTAAAAATGTATAGGAATCGTTGTCATCTAGTCACAGAACTGCTGCTGTATTCATATAAAACAGTGAGAAGAGTCAAAATGCATGATTATTGACATTCAGAAGAATAATTTAATGGGATGAAAGATATACCTGTATATTATGAAGATATATCGATATATAGATATATGATATATAGATGAATAATTTGAAACAAATTTATTTAGAAAAAAGATTTCCTTCATTTGATATGATTAAATTTATTCAATTTCAACCCTAATTATAATCATATCTATTCAACAAGAAATATAGAAACCCAACAAACTCCTAGAGGATAAGAAGAATAAATAATGAAATGAATAGACCCAATTGGTTGATACTGTATTACGAATGGGAATAGTAATCCTAACATAATTCTGAAAATTTTCTCGCTGTCCGTGTGGGTTTTCTAGCAGATAAATCGCGATCTAGTAGGCGACTTACTTAGATCTATCGGGATAAGCCACTTCTCCTCCAGGGCGCTTGAAAGCTCGATACGCCACTGTCTAGATTAATAGATATAGCAGGATCCTTTTAACTTGTCAGAAAACAGCTGATTTAACGTTAGTAAACGAGCGTACATCAATCAGCTGTTTTATGACAATTTAAAAGGTTCCTGCTTACTAATCTCCTCTAATATTCTTTGAATTTCTTGAACAATTTAAGAAATAAGCGGAAAACGACCTTGAGAACAGCTGCAAAAGATGCAATCGGTTCCCTTTCAAGATGGATGAAAATGGGAGTGAATTGTTTGGTGTACGTGACTGAGTAGTAGGTGCTACTGATTAGGCTAAGCAAGTTGCACATGTGTTAAGATCCAAATCAAGATGAATGGATATCCTCTAGTTTCTCATCCTACCGGCATTGACCACGAATTATTGGAAACGTGGATTAAGTTCAGAATAGAAGTGGAGACAAAGCTTCAGGATTTTCAAGTCTTCTAGAAATTGTATATTTGGTTTGATTGTATGTTTGTTTTGATTGCATATTTGGTTTGATTGCATATTTGGTTTGATTGCATATTTGATTTGATTGTATGTTTGGTTTGATTGTATATTGATTTCTACTTAATTCGCAGATTGAATTAATGAATAAGTCATCAATAATTTTTTTATAAAGCTCTATCCCATATAAATGAAGAAATAAATTGCATACCTTCAAAAGTAAGCTACTATATTAATAATAAACGAGCCAAAATTATTGGTTTGATTGTATATTTGGTTTGATTGTGTATTTGGTTTGATTGTACATTGATTCCTACTTAATTCGCAGATCGAAATGAATGAATGAATAAGTCATTAATAATTTTTTTATAAAGCTCTAGCCCATATAAATGAAGAAATAAATTGCGTACCTTCAAAAGTCAGCTACTATATCAATAATGAACAAGCCAAAATTATGGTTTAAATAAAGAAAATCAATTTGTCAGTCGCAGATAATTGTTCTAACTGCTGAAATACTTGGTGAAAACGCATTTGATAATGGTGTTTTCTGGTTTGTGGGAAGGATGGGGTGTTGGTTAGAAACTAGCACAACTCCAATAAGCTAGCTTGAATCTCTAAGCTTCTCATAAAGTAGCCTACTACCTACTACCATAGACAACTGTCTACCATAGACAACATATGGTTAGTCTATGCTACTACCTACTTAGTGGGTTCTTTCTTCGTTGCAGACTATGATGTAACATGAAATTTGCAACATGAAACATGTAACTTGTAGCATGTGCAACTTCAGCTTCGGAGTGAACAAGTTAAGGATTTACTAAACAGGAACAAAAACCACCACCAGTAGTCAATTCAACAACTTTTACATTGATCTTTCGCTTCTTTTTTTCTACTTTTTTCTTACTGTTCTCCTTTCAATCAGCTTAAGCTGAATTTCCACCCAATTGAATCATGATTATTATAGATGAACCCCTCTTTGGTATGCAACGCTACAGCTTAGATTGTGCACCATATGTGTTAGTGATAGGCTTATTATAACTTTGAATAAGTAGATGAAGAGAAGGAGATAAATACAAAGAAGAACTAGTGTACAAGAGCGAGAGGATGGTGAATATAAATGGATAGAGGCAAGAAAACAACTGAAATAACCGAAGCGTTGATGGAGAATGCTTGGAGGGTCCCGTCCATCCAACTCCTATAAGACATTTATGTTCAGACAGTAAATTATAGGTTCCGTGTAATAATAGAGATGAAGAAGTTCCTTCAGTTGAAAACTTTGGTTGTACGTTGATTGAGCTGGAAATAGGTTATGTGACATGAGAACACTCTTCTCTTTCTCGGGCCGTTCAATCGAACCAATCATAAATCGACCAATTAAGCTACTGGACCTATTTATGCTTGCATGATTCAGGTACTTAAGAAAGAAATGACCTGGTAAATGGCTTAATGATACAGCTTCTACTTTTTTCATCACAATAAATAATTTTGTAGACCTTCTTAACGGACATGGATATTTTTCTTTGTTGTTGAATTTTTCCAACAGCACGCATGATGAGGAAGACAATCCAATTGTTTCGTAGTAGGCCTTATGTATAACACTATCCAATGTTTTGTTTCATTGTAATGATTTCTTGTCTCTTCCAAATCAGAATTATTATTGTAGAATCAGGGATATCAATATTGAAGATGTGATAAATCAATAAGTAAGAATGTAACGAACATTTATAATGTTATTGTTTTCATAACAAGTGCATGTGAAAAAAATAGTTTCCCCTCGAAAATCAAGAAAGATCTATGTATCTAATTCTCCCATGACAATTGAAATTTGAACTCGAACAAAGTTACTAAAATTGTTCACCTTTATCAATGAGAATCGGAAGAAATAGCTTGAATAAAATTTATGATCTCATCAATGCAACTATAGAGAAAATAAGTTGGTAAGACTTGCTTTTATTTGAATCAGCTCATTTGGATTTAAATGGAGTGATAGATGAACAGGCTTTCGCCCAAAACTGTTGAAAAAATACAAGTAATTGGCATTTTGTATTTGTTATACTTTTAAAGTTGCGCTTTAGTCTCAAGACTAGATAGCAATCTATCTTTGAAGGAAAAAACTTTCAATTCAAAAGTTATGAGCTTGAATAAATCACTTCTGAAAAACTAGGCTGCTCACCATCACAAACTCAATCATTGTAAAATTGATTATAAAAATAAAATTAATATTTCATTAATTCAGCTCTACCTGCGTTTCTGTGATAAAAAGACAGGCAATAAATCCTGTCATGAGGAAAGCTCAGCTTTACAAAAAAGTCTCCCAATATTATAAATGCAAATGTGCTGATTTATTTGCTCAAGGAATGGGCGAAGGCTTTCAAGATTAAGACGTTGCCGATTAGGCGTGGAATAAGCGGCAGCAGTGTCATAAGTTTTGACAGAACGAAATCGTTTCCCCGCGTCTCAAGCAATGCGAAAGCGTTATGTCTTAATATACGACATCCCCTAACCCTTGATCCTCCTAGACTTATCTGCGAGTGCTCATTCTGAGAGCACTTTTTTATATATGTATTATTCTATCCGTTTTTTATATTTCTGTTTGTTTTATGAGGATAAATATGGCCTGAGACGGGCCTGTCTAACAGGGCAGGCCGTTAAAAGTGTCCATAAACTTGCGTACTTCCTATTATAAAAATTGTTGACTATAAAAACTGTTCAAGTGAATTAAGGCAGGAAGGAAGGAAGGAAATGTTTATTTGGCGGGAAGATAAAAAGGCGGGAAGGGAAAAAGGCGGGAAGAGGAGAAAAAGGCGGCAACCAAGTCACGTGGCAATATACAACGCTATCCTGCATGCTAATAGCCATTTCGCTAATAGTCTTATATCATCCTCAGTAGCGGTATCTTCCTGGTTCTGTTTTACGTTCAATAACATTGAAATTCATGGAAGCCTGATCTACCACAGTACTGTATTCTCCAACCTGAGTGCTTATAAAAAGTCTCAATTTGTAATCTCCTATCTGCTTCACTCTGAATTATTATGCTCCAAAATGAGAATCCTGATTAATTCTCTGATGCAGAATTTTATCGTTCGAACAAAGTGTGGTCATCAACTCAACGGCTCTTCAGTTATATTTTCAGAATATTTTAATCTCAGCTCTCATTGAGTTCATAATTTTCTTTCATCATCCATAGAACGAAAGAGATTGTGGCGGTACATTGTAAGAAAATTCCAATTAAATATTGTGATTTGATTCTTCATCAATAGAACTTAATCAATGATTTTTAATTATATTCACGTAATTCATCATTTTACACCCTGTCTACCTTGCTGGAGTATTCTTATTATTAGAATAATATTGAAAAATACTCTCCTATGAAAAGTCAGTCTAGAAATAGGCCGAAAATAAAACTAACTTTGATGAGAAATTCCATATCAAACAAAATAAAACTAACTTTGATAAGAAAGCCATAGGAATATGCAATAGACTGTGTCAGTGATTGAGTAAATGAACAATAACATAACCTACAACACATTTACTTTTATATGTGCTTCTAAAACTGTTTGGAAACATGTTTATATATATTTTTTATAATATGTGATTACAGGTTTCCAAACTGTTCTGACTTCACACTTACCTACCTAATTGTAAACATCATTCAAAATTTACCATAATTGAACATTGAAATAAAAAGGAATATTGTGGTGTTTTCTGTAATGATAGTTGTTTCTACGTAATCCAAACCAGGCTTTCCTTCAACAGGGAGGTGTCAAAAAGATAATTTTTCAGAAAACGTGCCTTCAGAGCCAAACGTCTGCTCAGGCACGGGCCCATATGTGGCATTTGCCGTCCACATGAGCCAAGAAATAATCAGACTACAATATGTCAGAAGCTGCAGCAGTTGAAAAGGGTCAACTGTCGTTTCTGGAGCATCCCTTGGGATTGAGGACTGCTTGTTCTGTTGGACTATTTTTTGTCACCTCCCCTAGATTTCAGGCCGAATGTCAACATGTGACTGACGCCCCTGGAAAAATGAAACAAAACAGAGGAGAAAATCACATTAATTTTTGTGCCAACCAAGTGGAACTAAACTATGTCTGATTTAGGAAGTTTTTCTAGACTATCTACAGGAGCTATAATATGCTTCGTATAGTACATTCTTCTATAGCGAATAGTGCAATTGCTTGTAAACAAATGAATATGCGATTCTGTGGATATTTAATCAAATCAATCTAGTTAACCATAAGAAAAAAGTATGTGATTCTTTCAATACTACAGTATACATATTTCTACATTACAAAATTGTGATATATTATTTGTGGCTCTTTTTGTAACAGTATACTAACTAGCTGGGGTCGCTGTAGTAACTGTAGTGAGTCGCGTAACTCGTACTGTGGTTGCCGCTAGAGATTCCGTATCGCATGTAACCAGAGATAATTCAGAGACACTCTCCTTTTCTTTAGTCTACTTGAAAGCTTCTTCGTGACTCTCAGGCGTCTTCTTTGATCCTTTCTCTTGAAGCTGATGAGTTCTGAAGAACCTTCTGTTTCTATCAAGCGATGGTGGTGTAATGGTGAGCATAGTTGCCCTCCAAGCAGTTGATCCGGGTTCGATTCCCGGCCATCGCACATTTTTTTGATGCTTTTTCTTCAAACTGGTATGATTTTTCCACTGAGAAGAGTGGGTCCAGTCAAAACAAATTTTCAAAACTTATTGAAGATCTATTTTTCTAACTAAATTTCTGTTATCCAAAAGTCTAAAAGACAGTTGCACGAAAATGCAATAATTGGATTCAACTGCCATGAAATGATGTCATCTAACAAAACCATTGTAATATGAACCATAAGTAATATGACATTATTGCATTTCCGATTTTGTTCCTGGTCCAACTGGTTGCACTGGCTCATTGCACTGGTTCTGTTGGATGACATCATTTAATGGCCTTTGAATCCAATTGCAATTTTTTGCAACTGATCGTAAGAACTTTCAGTGGATTCTATTTGATTTATTAATTATTGAGATTCAACAAGTTTGAAGCAAGAAACAGGTAGAGAAATGTAATTTTAAGTTTCGTATATTTGATATGACATGTGAAAATTGAAAATGTTCACAATCAAAAATGATATAAAAAGTGTTGCAAAATGTATCAATCAGTCAACAATAATACAATAAGTAATAATGATACAGTAAGTGATACAAAATTTACCAATCAGTCAACAAAGATGATAATTACTCACAATTGCTGTTCAATATTTACACAATAGATTCCATTTCTAAGATTATATTAAACAGGTTGTCAATAATGTTGGCCACACTTGCAGCAGTCTCATTCCATTATCATATTTCTAGTGGGATGGTCGAAAAGCAATTTTCCCATTTGATCATTCAGTTAGGGCTATCCTCTTATCGCAATTGTTGTAAGTGCTGATTGTTGCGAGTTATCCAAGCGTATGACTGCCGCATCGACACAAAACCTATTCGATCACTTCCAGGATATTTTTTCCGGCAAAACTTGATGGATAAGGGTGCGCTTTTTTATCTTTCGAGGGCGACAAAATTTGATCATCGCCGATGACAGATTTGTCACTACCAGGGACAAATCACAATATTATCGTTACACGAGTAGCGCTGCAATGCTGAGGGTCAGAGTGGCAAACCTCGTTCGCACCCCCAGCCGAAGAAGCGATGGGTCAAGCTGCTTACTTCATGAAAAGATTAGGGGAGGAATCGGATAAAAAATAAAAAAACTCGTGGTCCTTCTTCCCCTAAAAACGGCAAAGTAACTCGATAGTGTTTAACAAGTCAGAAACTTGGATCACATAACGAGACCTAAGTATGACGAATTGGTTGGGGCTTGTGCGTGCGTGGGTGCACTCATGACCTACCCCCTCCTCTTCCCTCTTGGTCACTCATTGAACCCGTAGGGATTGCAACGCGATATTTTTTGTCCCTTTTCTCGCAGGATTCTATTCTACTTCGCTAAATGTTAGATAAAGTAACGCGTACGGAAAACGTATTTTGGCCATAATGTTTGGGGCAACTGTGAATTAATCTCTGCTCCCCTCTCTCAGTAAGTGTATAGGGAGGGGTTGAAGGGGTGATACTTGATAATATGAACTGTAACCGAACAGTTTTCATTCTACTAATTATTATTTCTTCGGAATATCCATATTCTGGTGGAAGCTTTCAATATTCCATGGAAACGTGTTCCATGAGTTTTGAATGCAATAATATTGTTAGTTACTTTATAATCATGCATTGAAACTGACAAAGATGAGTTAAGACATTGTGAAGCAGTTGAAATTTGAAGAATGAAAACTCATCTTTACTAGTTTTATTTATAAGATAGATCAATAAATCTTACTTGTGTAGTACACAATACTTTTAAGATACAGAATACGTAATTATGACATAACTTTGGAATTATGTTCAAAAGTGTCTTTATTTAATAATAAACGAGAAAATGTTATTAATAAGCATACAAATTAAAAAAAAATATGAAATTGGCTATGTGGAAAAATCATTAATCACTCAACATGCTAAAAATATTTAAAAATACTAACTATAAATAACTTTATAATAATGACTACAGAGCTCCGTTAGATGAGTTCCTTCGAATGTCCTTAAAAGCACTATCTTAGTTTTAATTTAAATTTCAATTTATTTATTCATTTTACACACACTAGTAAATGTATACACATATCTTTGGAACTGTATACACATATCTAGTTATAGTTGAAATATCATTGTTGAACCAATTGTAGACTATTTAAATATTTGATACTTCGTCATGAATGTTCTTGCACGAGCTGCAAGAGACTCTTTCCTCAAAGAAAAATAGCTTCCGAACCATGTGCATGCATGTCTAAGCAGTCTAATCATATCAGGGGAGCACCTCGTCATGATAGGGCAAGCAATGGTTATAAATCAATGACCCTTGCTGGATGCGAGGTCCGGTCTCCAACAACCGACATAATTATCGTCTCGTTCTTCTTTTTCGGACGTTAGAGTCCCTTCGGGGACGGTCGGTGTGATTTCTGCGCCCTTCTTTTTATTTATTGCTTATTGTTTCCCCAGATCCCTCAATTATTACAACGGAGACCACAATATTCTGTCTCTGGACGCTGTTTTTGGGAAGATTTCTCAACGAGACGCCGGGTTATGGACACGGTTTCCGTGCTATAATTCCTCGTTAGCCGACTCTCGGTTTCCGGTTTATTATTTACAGCCGCGGGATTAAGAAGGGAGCACTCTATGGCTGCCGCTATCATTGTACACGATTTCGTCTTACGGAAATTAAGATCGCACTAAACTGCGATCAGCAAGGGCAGTTTCGGCTACCCTCCCCGGCTATCACAAAAGAAATAGAAACGGTAACAGGGGTCAAACTGTGGTTCCGTATCGGAGGGGGGCGTTTTCAACTATTCTTGCTGAATTTTTAGGTCGTTAACAGGATATCAACTGGCAGGCAGAGATCAAAAGGTTTTCTTCAATTCATTGACGGATCAGAGTCATTAATAGGGGATGGAGCCTATGCTTCAACCTGAATGGTTCGGTTCCAGAATTTAGTATTTTGTTATTGAAGATGAAAGTTATATTTTCATAGTCTGAGGATGGCAGGTAACGAATCTATTCTCATTTGCTCAATCAAAAATTACGATACAAATGGAAAGAATATACTGTATTCAAATTGATTCCTCCATCTGTTTCAAATTATAGTCCTAGAATTAAACCACCATATAATTAATGAATTTATTCATTCATCGGTTCATTCATTCATGCATTCATTCATTTATAAGGTCGCAAATCATTACAATATGATTTAGAAGGGTAAAAAGGGATAGATAGTCCAAAAGTGTTCCTTCCTTAAAATTTTACAAATGATGTAGTCCTAAATTAGATCTTGGTTCAACAAAACTTCAACAAAGATATTTCCACAAATAATTTACTAAAATTTTGATTTCCGCATAAATAGCCCAAAAGCGGTTCTCTCCCAAATTTTTATCAATAATGTAGTCCTAAATTAGGTTTCGTTCCCAACGAATTTCAACATAGAGATTTCCGGTCCAGAAATTATTTTTATTTTCATTTCAACTGTATATGATCGCTCGCAACACTGTTTTCGATCATAGAACAATACTGCAACATCTATTGTTGAGAAATACAATTCATTCTCAATGCAGAAATGGAAGAGTAGGGACCTACAACCACACAAACTAGACTTGCATCAAGTAAGCCTACTGAGAGGTCCTATCCAATTTGCTTCCTTCAAATAGAACTATTTGCTCAGGGCTCCCATGTTGATGCAGTGTCAACTATGTTGATACTCACAGGTGACTAAGTCATTATGGAGAAGCGCCCTGTGACTTAGTCACTGTACTGAAGAGAAGCTCTTTGAGTTGATTCTCCTCATTCTCCCCAGCTGATAGCGATTTAGCAGCGTATTTCCAATTAGAGAAAACAAAGGCCTAAGCCGTCCTAGAGGAATAGGAGCCGGGATAGATGGTTTATTGTTCTGCGGTGTTGGTAGCCATGCATCATTAAACGGTTGCATTGAAGGGTTGGTGCATCCCTGCTTGCCTCTTCAGTTTCCATGCCCCCCCACCACCACCTTCTCCAGCCATCGAATCAAACAATAGACTTACATACACTGCTCTCATACAAATACCCGGTCATCGATCTCTCACTTTAATATGCATTTAATCCCATGGTGCCGGTTTATTACTCGTATAATTTCAGTTTCACCATTCATCACAGTCTCTTCGGACATCAATTTAATCGAGATTTACGTGGCGGTATTGCATTTTGGCTTACCATTGTAAATGGCGGCTGTTCCAGTAGCAATAAACGTTTAAAAATTTCTCCCTCGTAAATCACCTGATACACCTGGTGGTGGGGTTTACAGCCTCGATGAAAACATGCGATATTGCTGTCAGAAATAATAACGGATTTTCTGGTGTTTACAACATTTTTATTGGCTGCAGAGTTGATGGGGGATTAGTGGACCATATTCATGTACAGGAAAAGTAGTCGGTCCATTTTCGCGATACTTGGATGAGAAAAGGAGAATACAAATGAAAATTTCCAGTTATTCGAAATTTTCCTGTGGATTGCCCCAGATTCTATCTCAAATAGAATTAGAAGCTACATAATAAAACAATGAAAAATTGCTTGTTGTTTCTGATACACATTGCAAGATGTATTTCAAGAGACGAGTCGCCTCTCACGTCATGCTTTCTGTATTTCAAGAGTCAAGTAGTACTGAGTATTTGTTAAGGTGCAACTCTATCTAATAATAAAAATTGATTTAGCCAAAATTAGCTAATCCAGCCAATATTTAATTCAATTTTTTAACATAAAACCAGAGAGTAGAGGAAAAAACGATTTACTTCTATTCAATCTGCATAAAGCGTACAATACGTGCTGGATTTGTATGAGAGGAATGTACATTAGTCTATAAAGCATCCGTTAGTCTATAACTTCGATTCTATAGTTGCAGAAACTGGTTCTTTACCTGTAAACAAAATTCTATTGAAATCCAATACAGATATTAGTGTCAAATATACATGTGACAGAAGAAGGAGAATATGAATTCCATGTCAGTCAATCAAAGCACTTTATTAGAATCAATAATCGATGCTCTTGAATTGAAGTTTCATAAGCCTGAATATAACATTGGTACTTCAAGGGAGTTTAGATAAGAAACACGCCAACACGAGCTACTGTTAGCGTAGTATCTCGTCCACTATCACCCAGCGTTGATGAGCGATCATGAAAGTGAAGTAGGGAAACTTTGATCGCGCGTGGTTAGTGGAGGGGAGGGTAGGGTGGAGGGGGTGTTTTAATCTGCGGACAAGTGATAAAGATGCCACGGCTAGACGCCGGTCAAGTGGCAAAAGCAATAAACGCGACGATAACCGCTTCGGGAGTCCGCCGTAATTGATTTATCAGGTGAAGTGGACCAAGCAATGACAAGTTATGACCTTCTCTTTACTGCCCAATGCCACAAACTTTGCTTTTTATTGCCGCCTTGCTCCTCGGGGAGAAGGTGGTCAGTGAGAGGGGGTGAGTGAGAGAATGAGATCGGGAGAGAGAGAGAGAGAAAGAGTTAGTGATTGAAGAGAGAGAGAGAGTGATCTGATAAGTGAGATAAGAGAAGAGGAAGAGATTGAGGGAGAAAGAGAGACTGAGAGGGGAAGAGTGAGTGATCTGATAAGGTGATAAGTGAGTGAAGAGAAGAGGGAGTGATTGAGGAAGAAACTGGGTGGGAGACAAGTGGTGACAAGGTAAGAGAGAGTGAGAAAGACAGTGGGAGAAAGTGAGAGTGAGTGTGAGAGAGTGAGTGATTTGATTAGGTGATAAATGAGAGAAGAGAAAAATGAGTAGTTTAGGGAGAAACGGAGGGAGAGAGAGTGTGGAGAGAAGAGAGAGGAGAGAGGGAGAAAGAGGAGAGAGAGTAAGTGTTTTGATGAGGTGGAGTGAGATTGGAGAGTGAGAGAGATTATTAGAGAAACGAAGAAAGAGAAAAGTGATAGCTCATTGCAGAGGAGGCGAGTAGTGTGATAAGGTTGAAAGTGAAAGGGAATGATTGAGGAAAGAGATGGAAGGGCTTGAGGGGAAATGATTTCTGACCAAAAATCGTTTCTCCGGGCGCCATAAAACGTAACATTTCTATGTTTGTGATAATGCCTGACTCATGCAGTATTAAAAGGCAGATCATTGGAGAGTACTTCCTACTTCCTATGTACTTCCCAAGTTGTTGATATTGATTAGATTGCTTTTACTAATGTAAAGGAATTCTTATATTCTGGATCAAACCTTTCTTCTTTCATCATCGAGTGAGATTACATCCATGTAATTACAATATATGCAGTTGTGCAGTATTCATGAGATATACTCATAGTTCATTGAAACTAATAATCAGTGTTAGATAGTAGGCCTAATCCTGAAGTAGAAATTAAAATGAGATAAGCAGTCTCATACATTTATTAAGTTTAGATTGACATTTCCGGATAGTTTTATCAAATAAAACAATGAAAGATTTCTTATAAATAGAATATTTCAAGATTTATCTTATAGGTTGATCTTCTTATCTTATAGGTTAATCTTCTTTACAGCTGCTAAAAGCACACACGCATGAGCAACTACAGTGTTTTATCAGCTGCGATTGTGTTTTGTTCCGTTCCAGTGTTTTAAAACTGGAACAGATTGAACTAGAACCGTGTTATAATATACAATCTGTACTGTAATGAGGTCATTACAGTACAAGTTTCAAATTCCATTTCAAAAAAGCTACTGTTTCGATTTCAATTATGAAACTGTAATGATTGCGTTATAACACGGTCGTAGATAAATTATTTTACAGAATGGTTATATAACCCTGTACATCACTACACACTATACATCACTATACGTCACTATACGACATAAACCTTTCCCCTTGCACCCAACACCACACAACAAAAACCATCCACTCCACGTATCACAGGCCGCTTTGTCTTTACGGCGATCGTATTTCGCTTAAAAGTATTTCGACCGACAACATTTGTGTCATGACTGAGACAAGATGGCGGACATTCGGGTGTCATCCCAACTCGCCACCCTCGCACTACTTACTCTCTTTACAGCACTGCGAACATTTTTATAACACTACACAGCATACCGTTCAGCTACCGAGGCCTCAATATTGGTTCGCACCCCAGACAAAAGCACAATCTTGGCTGAAAGCAGTTCGCCCAACGCTTTTCATTATTGAAATTTGCTCTGGCTGGCACAACATAAAATCCTCGCACACACCATAACTGTACTCGATACATTCTTGTTGATTGCTGCTGTTCGGAATCTAATTCGGGGAGGAATTTCGGTATTGATACTTACAGCCCCTTGTTTACTTGTATTCCACTTGTAATACAATTTTATGTGGGTGACGCTCGTAACATGAGGTCTACTATACTTGTCACAATTATGGATAGATTGGGGATTTATTGACTGCATTTACACGAATTGACACTCATTTTCTATTATTGCCACTTGATACTTTTCGTCGAAGTAAAATAGGAAGTTCATGAAGATATCCTGGAGAATTTGATTGCAATATTTGAATAATAGAAAAACTAGAACATTTTGTATCAAAAGATGCATTTGACATTGTTCGTCTTCAAATGAAATCTATCATTGTTGATCTTTTTTGAAATTTGAAAATGTTGGATACTTCTTTCAACCATCAACGTTGTCATCAACATTTCTTGAATAATGTTTTACGACAATATAGTCTTATCTCGTCTTATCTTTGTGATAAGATAATTTGACTCAGAGTTCTAGAGAGTTCAGAGAAATTTTCACTGTAGAATAAAGGGGGAAATCATATTCATATTGATTCAATGAATTGATGTCGACTCTTGCACTATTTACTGATTCGGCAAGCCAGAAGCTATAGATCCCATAGTAATCCAGTGGGGCACCAAGAAACTTTCCCCTAGAGCCGAAAAAATGTTAGAGGAAATTTTGTGTGCGCCACTGTAGTATCCATATTTCATTATGAACCATAACTTGAATAAACTATTAATTATAAATGAAAAGACAAGATGTTGTCAAACCACTGATTTATTAGAAAATCGAGATACCGGTTTCGGTTGTTACACCATTATCAATCTCTGGTAAACTAAGACTTAACGTACAGAGCAGCAGTATTTATACTAACGGTAAAGCACCGCTATTGGTAGACGCTCTAGCCAATGACCGTGAACGGCTGCCATTGGCCTAGACAAGCTCCTCCCCAATTAGCGGTTCATTCAAGCATTACAAAATGGCGATTCAAACAGAAAACACAATTGAAGATCAATAAATAGCTACAATAACCTAAGAAATAAATGAAACAGTATTACGGAAGAATAAGAAAAACAAAGGAATAAACTAATACCGTAATATCTGCCTAACAAATTATGATAAAATGAGATTTGTGGTGTTGTATTGATTGAAATGAATTTGGTCATTCAAACTCAACTGTTGATCATCTTTTGTTACCCTAGTTATTTCTAGAGCTTCCAGTATGTTGAGAATTCTGCCCTTTACTTGTTATTAAAATGCAGAAACTCAACATTCTCCTCGGCCTTGAACTTGTGATTATTTGTTATCAAATGTTCAGCAAAGTTTGAATCTCCATTACACTTATTCCAATCTTTGATATGTTCTTTTACCCTGATTTTGAATCTTCTATCATTTTCCCCCTTGGGGATTGTAATGCGACCTATGTTGGTCAAACTGGTAGAAGTTTCAAAATCAGGGTAAAAGAACATATCAAAGATATGTATCCATTGGAATACTTCTGAATCTTGATAAAATCGTGATGAACAAATAAATATATGTCATCTCAAATTCATTGAATGAAATCAATATACAACTCTTATATGGTTTGGAAAATTTTGAATCGTAATAAAGTAAAACACTCTTTTAGAAAAAATGGGAAATTTTGAATCATTATAAAGTTGTAAAAATACGGTTTTACGGTTTCAAGATGGAAAATTGAATGATTTCCATCCATGATCCATGATCAATGATCTTCCAGAATATTAATTACAGAACAAAACGAGCGTTCAGAGCAATCTTCAAACTTCGATTCACATGTAATGTTAGAAGGTCATTGATCCCTACAGTGAGTAACTGAACAGTATTTGCCAAATAACACTCATCACTTCATCAAATGACAAGTGCTTGCTCATAATTTCGTTGGTCGTAAACAAGAAAGACATTGCACCTAACCAATCCGCCAATCTCGACTCTTGACAACTTCACGACACTTTTTAAACGTTGATATTTTAGAGAGATTATAATATTGAGCCAGAGCTGACCATCTGGTTATTATCGCTTGATAAAGTGCTTTTAGGATTAGTTTTGGAGCAGTGACTGTTGATCATCACTGACCAGGAAATGCTGCAGTGTTGAAATTCAGCTGTCAAACTTTGCATTGCCAATGTTCAAATCCCACACTTGACGACTCTGTTCAAATCTATCAAGCTTTTAGAGAGCGCGAAGCTTTCTTTGATACTTTTGTTGGAAGGGATTATGATATGTTTTTAAAAGTTGAGTTCACACGAATGAAGTTTTGCTAAGTAATTCGTTGTAAGATTACAATAAATTTATTGATCGATGTTGAACTGATTGTTGATTGAGAATTTAATGAGTGGCTTGTTCTTGTTACATACTCTGGCGAAAAATATAGCCGATAATAAGAGTATATTACAAATTTGGCTTTTACCAAATTTTAGACGGAAGATTGTGAACATAATCTTATCATAAATAATATCCGTGAATAATAACAACAGAGAATATTATATTATCAATGATGGTACTAAGATAGTCTTTTGAAATTAATGAAGTACATACGCTACTAACAACAATTATTGGTCTCAAGAGCATCGACACTTTAGCAAATGCATAAATACTTAGCATTGATAGCAAGGAGCATTATACCTCCTACGTGACGATTTGAAACAATCCACCGAATAATGATAAGCCGATTCTTCATTCAGCTCATCCATCACACGTTTTGTCCACTGTTTAAAATCTCCATTGAGAGCTTAGCTGCTGTTTTCAATTCAAGGACTTGAATATTGAGTTACCTTTTTTGGTAAAGCCGCTGGTCAGACACCTTGATAACTGTAAACGACCAAACAAAATGAATCAGAATTAAGTCAGCTCAGAAAACATCAATGAGAAAATAAGGATTATTGCTTGCTTTTTGTTTGTCTACTTTATTCTTGTTGTAATATGTGTAAAGCTAGAAACATTTTAATAGTACAATACTAATATTTCCTAGATAAAAATATTAAATATTATAAAATATAAATATTTCAAAAATATTAGTCATGAATATATTTAGAGTTATCAGTTAATGATGAATTGGTTATCATTTCAATATAGATTGTGAGTAGTTCATTCTATCTCACAATGAATTTGACTTTATAATTTTGCAGTAAGGCGCATATACGCCAACTTCATTCGAAATAAGTTGAACCATAGACTAACCATATATGTTTATCTCTGGTTGAACTAAATGTAATTTCAACTTTTTTGTTAAAACTCGTAATATTCTGATTCAAACTGTGAAGCTACAGTCTAAAATATCGATTTGTTGAACTCAATTCAGATGGGGTTGGAGCATACATGCCTGGAAACCAGAAGCATCAAGCATGATCTGTTATTGAGTCAACAATAATTAACGTGAAACTCCCAGTGGTAGCAGGCGAGTCTAATCGGTGAGATTAGATAAGAGACGACTCCTGTTTCAACGGTGACTGGCTCCTCTAAATACAATTCTTGCTACTGAAAAATTAAAGTAATTTTCTACGTAAAGTATTTTTTTCGAGTATAATAATAATTGAACAAGTGAAAAATGGAGATCCACATCAAGTGACAATTGATGAGCTTCAAAATCGCTTCCCGGTGGTTCGGAACACACCTAAAGCTGTAGATCCATTCATCTTTCATCATCATCATCATTGCTCATGCACATTATTATCATTATGCTATTACACATGCACAAGCCTAGAGCTTATGTGGGCATCATCCCCAGCAAAAAAAATGGTCTTGAGATTGAGGGAGCTTGATTGAAAAGTTTAGTGATTGTAGGAGTGACACCGTGAAAACATATCACATGATTGGTTCAGAGTATAGTAATGAGATTCGGTAATACATGTTTGATAACAACTGATGAATAGCTGTTGAAGCTAGACATTGAAATGCACTCACCAAACTGAACGGAACATCAGGGAGCCATGTAGAAGTTTGTTCAGCCTGTTCCTTTTGACAGTTTTTCTGTTAGTCGAGCATTATTGGTAACGTTGCGTCAAAGATGATGGACAAAATATGGAAATAAGTTGAGAGACAAGAACAGGAATTGATGAGGGGTGGTTACCTAAGTTTACCCCATGCGACGAATAAAAAGGACTGATTAATGATGGAAAAATGTAATGGAGAAAAGAAGACGGAAAAGAACAGTGTGCGGAACGTGATAGGGGGTGAGATTTGACATACCCTTTGATATCAACCCGTGTTGCAACATTGCTCCAGGGAAGGACAAGTATTTGTCTACTTGGTCAGAACCTCTTCAGATGCCACTAGCCGTGACGGTCCATTCATGACACTGTGTTCCATACCGGCCGAAATCTTTTCATCTAGAAAGGTGATGACTCAAAACGCTCCCCCGTGGTCCTTCCGATTGACCTTTCCAGGTGGACAGTCCCAAGGAAACGACAATCCTGTTGATGATATGAACTACAGAGGAAGTTTTTCTCACACCCTTTTGCGATGTTGTACGCTAATCACTGTTGATCAATCTTGGTCAAATTTGAAAGTACGTTGGTATTCTTACATGTCAAATTCTAGAATTCCACTGCAGTATAAAAAAACAATAGTTCACAATAGTCAAGACTGTTTAGTTTCTTTAGTCACAGTAATTCATAGTTGCTCATGAAGCATCACTTACTGATGCAATGACTAATCAATCGGTGTGTGTTGCTTCATAAGCAACTGTGTGAAGTACTGTGACTAAACGTGACTAATCTCGTCTTGTCTTGTCTTGACTAACCGGTGCACGCCTAGCCTAAGTTTTCCCAAAATTCCTGGAAAGAATAGGAGAGAGATAAACGATCGCCAAACTTTATTCGTTGTTGGAAGGCTGCTAAAATTCACTTGATAAAATGGCAACACATGTTGTTGATAAATGGTGAAGAGAGGCTTGGCTGTTTTAATTTGGGCGCTCATGAGGGGTTGCAAGTGTCTGACATTTTCCAAAATCGATTGAAAATGCTAATTCCTGTACGCTTGTTGAATTTTGAAAAGCTTGAACTTTATTGAGTTGCTTTTAGTGAAAACGTTGTGATTTTCCATCAATCACATAGGAGTAATTAATTTTTGTGCGACACTATTTAAAGAAGTTTGAATGAGTCAAAACTGAACAAAAAGTTTAAAAATAAATAATGGTTTTTCTATAATTATTATTCAAATATCACTAAATACATATTTTTAAAATAAGAAAAATTCTGTTAATTTCTTCTACTAAACACTGCTGGCAATGCCATGGATACAATATTGAGCAATACAATATATATAGAGCTACCTCTAACATTACCTGAAGAAATTTGAACATTAGAATAGAAATTCAATCGTAGATTAAAAGATAGAGCTCCATTGCTTTCAAGTTACAATTTTAAAAACTTATTGATCAAATCTTTCATTTATAAAATGAAGAGATTATGCAAATACCAATTCTTGGATTGGTCATGGTCAATCTTTAAAAACTCTTCCTCTTCGAGTAGTTCAGATTGAATCTTTGATATCACCCACTTTCTGATACTAAATTCAAGAACCCTTTGATTGGTTAACCCCCGGATATAACATGTACTTGACATTAGTAGTTTAATTTCCCGGCGATTCAACCATCCAACCATAGTCAAAACGCACCTGCTGAAAACTGGACATTAGATCAGACCACTTAGAATGGGCGTTATCAAATGTCCACAGGAACTAAACATAGTTAACGCATTACGATAATGAAAGTAACAGTGCATTCAGATCGATGAAGCTCAACAGTTAATTTAGGGTTGCCTCACAAACTCGTAATCAAAACCTATTGTAAACCTAGTCTACACGCTTGATAATTAATTATGGTCTAGGATAATTAGTTATCCATCACACATTGTCATCATGGATGGTTGAAGAGTGTGTTACATGATCGTCACATGTGGATGAGTTCAATGATTGAGTTCTAAAGAATGGGTTGAGTTACAAGTGAATTTTCATTAGTCACCTTCTGATACGTTACATTATTTGTCACTAGAAGGGAAATATATATTATGAGGTGACTGGCTGTTTTGCATTTTCCAAGTAATGATTGGGATAACAGTTTTGAAATTGTACTCAAGCACCAAGAGAATGATATAGTTCCAAGAGTACTCGCAGTACTATAGTAATTGAAGTCTATCAAGAAGGGAAAATCTACGAAAATAAAAATACAGTACGAAGACGTTAGACGTAAGTTCTGCAATTCAGTTTAGAATGAATATTTTGATAGGCTTTAATAGGAGTTGAATGGTTTTACTCCAAATAACTTGGTTCAATCTTCAACAAAAGGAGAAAAACATTTAGACCTGGTATGGTTTCATTGAAACCCATTGTTTCATTGATATTGTAATTTTAAGCAACGAATACTGATTGACTTATGATGAAAAGTTCAGTGAAAGGCATAAGTTATGCTTAGAAGATTGTAAGTACTATAACACGTACTGTATTTGGTTTACACACCCTTCGAAGTACAGTACACAGTACTACTCCATTACTGTCTTTTTACTAAACATTATCTAGTAAAATCAGATTATTCTCAAGTGTTCTGATCCAGGAGTGTTCATTATAGATAGCATAATGTAAATGATCATTGTACGTATTGTCAGTAGCCTACGTCTTTTCTCCCCACTCCAGTTTTCCCCTATTGAAGCTCATGACGTGAAAGTGTACACACGTATCCACATAAGTAGAGGAACAATTTCGATGAAAATCACTTTATAATCATTTTCTGAGAGCAATAAAAAATAATAAGCGTAGCCTATCAATTACAGTGTTGTAACTGTGATTGGTCAAGCATATGAGTAATAGTTTTCGGTGTGTGAAACCCTTATGGTTAGTTCTACAGTAATTGCAATCTGGAAAATGTAGATTATTATCTGTAACAACCCATAGCTTTATGTGATAGTCATGACCTAGCCAATAGGTTGTGACCTAGGTCAGGAACTTTGAAAATTTATTGAAATCTATGCATAGTGCGTATGATGTTTCCATTTTAATTAGAATTCTACTTCGGGAAAGTAGTTTGAATGAGTAACGCTCTCACCCTTCAACATGAAAAACAAACAAAGGTTGTCCGCAACCGCAAAACGAGAAATAATCAGAGAAAGGAAATGGATAATTGAGACAAGGGTGACGAGAGGAAAAGTTAGTGGACTAATTTGTTCGGCGGGGACAAAGAAATCGACGGTCAAGAAGAAGTCAAAGGTAATTGTGACTCGGTAGAAAATGATTGAAAAGGGATCAGACAAATAAAAGTTGGAATGAAGGGCAGTTAGTACGGACCGGAACCACACTTTGATTGCCTACCATGTTAATCTATCCGTGTTATTTCTGCTCCGTTAGCTAGATGGCAATAATGCATTATTAGTGGGCTCAAACACTTCCAACCCTTTTGACACTAACCCTTTGATCATTTGAAATCATTTCTCTGACCAGAAGGGAAAAAGAAAATCATATTCTTTGAACGGTTTCCGTTACAGGCCGAGGCTGCGTTTTGTTTGGTCTCGTTAATTATTTTTCAACCCTTTCAGAAATATTTCCCATGAAGTTTCAAGATTTTACTTATTGGTGGAAATAAAATGATCGTCGACATTGGAACTTTATCAGGATCTATTTAGCCTTCGACTAACATATATTCGAAGTTTTATTACTTGACTAAACTCCTTTTATGCTGATTCTTTCAACACTTTCAAATTAAGACATGACTTAAACCAAATAACTGTCACTGCGCTTACAAGGCAAACATTACTTATTGTTGTTATTTTTATTTGAAAGTGAGCAGGCTGTCAAAAGGCGAGAGGTGACTGAAGTTTCGAAAACGTCAAAATAATCATCAGTCACCCCACTTTCCAAAACTTTCAATGATTATTATTGTGTGGATAATTATTTCCAAGTGTTGAAAACCAGTTTTGGTTGAGTTTGGTATTGTTTTTCTTGCATCCTATTGTAATTGTATCATTGGAATCAAAGTAGGATTCCTTATTATTGATATCTTTTATTAGGATTGAATAGATCGAATCTATCCATGAATTCCTGTATATTGATCATGTTTTCTTTTGCATTCGTTGTATCTCTGTTTGAAAAAACAATCTTGATAGGGTTTACAAAAGGTTCCAACAATTCCGTTTTTACAAACCTTCATATTTGTGATTGGAGGTTTCCGAGTGAATAATCAAAGGATACTAAATAACTTGAGAAATTGAACATTCAATATTCTTTCAACTCCTGAATGATCCATAATTCTTTATATTTGACTTGTTATTCTGATGTTTCTATTATAATATTTTAAATATTATTCTCAATATTTGACTTGTTATTCTGATGTTTCTATTAAAATCCGTGATTGAAACTTTAATTTAATTTACCTTTAATTCACTCTACTGAAATAAAATTAACTAAGACTTAACTTAGATTGATGAATAGTCTACCCATAGGTCACGACCGATGAATTGGTAGCCGCTATTTGGCCAGATCCACTAATTCCAAGTTGAGTGCTTCTTAGTCACTGCGGTGATTCTAAGGCTAGGCGTACACCGGTTAGTCAAGACAAGACAAGACAAGACAAGATTAGTCACGTTTAGTCACAGTACTTCACATAGTTGCTTGTAAAATTAAATAACTGATTAGTCATTGCATCGGTGTGTGCTGCAACGGACAATGGATAGTGAATTTTGATCAGACTAATTCCAAGTTGAGCTTCAATGTGCCCTAGCTAATAGTTGAGTGAAGTGTAACAAAAAAATATACGTTGAACTATGAATCTCTGAAATAAGATCGGTACAATAAATCTCCGTATTGGAGCCAGTAACATTAGCTGTAATTTATAGACCTGTCATATTCTTCAGACTTTCCATTTCATGGCTATGCTATTGACACGTCTAGTAATCACCGACATCATCTTGAAATAACCCTAAAATTGAATCTTAAACACGGGCACAGTCTATTTTCAAATCCTTTGTTCAACCAGTACCCAATTTGGCGGCAGTGTTTTCAGTGGCTAAAAGTGGATGATTTAAATAGCACAAGGGCATAGGTTATTGTCCTCAAAGAACAAACGGTGCAGACCCATTTTATGGTCTGCAAACCTTCCAGTCTTATTGACGCTAAAAAGCATCGTACTGAGCGGAGTGTGACTTCGTAAAATCTGATGTCAAATCTGTAACTTATGCACGCATTAATTAAACAGAGCTGTCCAAACAACGGGCTGAAGTTGGAGAGTGAGAAGCTAGAGTGAGAAAGAGTTTTGTTAGTTGCAGGGATGTGGAAGGATTTTTGGGGAGTAGTGGGAATGAGGAGGGGAAGTGAGAGAGGAATAGAAGAAGACGAGAAACTAGAGGTTGTTGGAGGAGGATGAAGAGAGAAAGTAGGAGTGAAGAAATTGGTAGCAGAATGAGAGAGAAAATAGTAGGATAGAGATAGAGATACATTAACAAATACAGAGAAGAAGAGGAGAAGAAGGGAGTCGAATAAGTTAGTAGGTAACGGTTGTTATTGAAAAATAATGGAAATAGAGATTCAAGAAACAAAAAGGTTGCTAAAAAACAGGCAATAAAAGAGAAGAATGAAGATGGAGATATGAATGCATAAACGAATAAAGGAAGATGAAGAATGAAGTGAAGCGATAAAGTTAAAAAGTTTGAAAAATGCAACAGAAAAGATGTAAATGAAGCGTATTAAATTTATTGAGTTGTTAGCTGTGAACTCTCTCAGAACAAAGGAAGTGTGATGAGTCGTTCCAAAAGTGTTTTCATTCAGGATTTACGATTCTAAAACTCTGATTTTGATCAAGATTTTAGGAGATCATTGAAGAGTAACACATGTAATCGTAAATCAATGGTCCTTTGATGGAAGAAGATAGTCAGGAGATGTTTACAGTGAAAGTTGTAATAGGGATTTCAGAATTTCCTTGTGATCACTGATGTTGTATTTGAGTATAACAGTGTTTTGTAAGTTTGTTAGTATGAATTACTGCAATAGAACATCATATTAGATTTCTAGCGTATTCGTAGGGTTAGAAACGTCCTTAAAAATCTATTATTTGGGAAAATGTATTTCATTGTATCCAAAACTACAAGTATGATAATCCTCTTTTCAAATTAAGTTCAGAAACTTCCGTAATTGATTTGAATCGATAACTAAGTGGATACCAGATAATCAATAAAACTGATGAAAAAGTATTAAGGATAAAAGTCTGTATTTCGTATTAAAGTATTGTATTTTGATTGAAATTCACAATTCAACAATCCTCATTCAGGTGGGAAAAGTTTCATTCAACTTGTCAGACACTTTCTGGCAACTTTGAAGACTTATTAAAAAACTTTTTTTCCCTTCAAATGACAGAAAAAATCATCAATAACATCATGAGCATCATCCTATTGGAAATTGAATTGACAATCCTTTCAATAAATGAAGATCCTCATTCGACATTACAAAGAAATAGTGAATCCAATTCCCAAGAATGACTATATATTATCATCAATATAATGTCGCAATTTCCTCAAATTAACTAATGAATATAAACTCACATAGCATATGAAACTCACTAAAAACAACGTAGTTATGTGTGTCAATAAATGAAGAGGAATAACACTATCACTCATGATATCTTCCTGTTGGTATTGGGTACAAGAGAATCGCTGGCTGATTGCCTGAATAATTCCGTCTAGTACAGGGTGATTAACTGAGATGCTGAGACAAGATAGAAGATGGAAGGGTTGATACAATTTCCATATCAATATCAACAGTCTGGAAATTAGTGCGACATACTCACCTTGTTAATTACTGTACGTACAGCTGATGTAGGGAGTACCTCAACCCTCAGAATTCGTCTGTTAATTACCCGCAATTGTGGGCGGTAATGCTTCCTCTCCATACCTGGCTGATCCCCTCCAGGTTCAAAACCAACCCTTCCGGATGACTCTCTCACAGAGCGAATGCTTAACCCTTTCTGTTTTTGTTAGTGGCTCATTTCTGGCTTGAGGGCTTTCGTTTTCGGCTCTTTGATTGAATTAATAAATTCACTGATCAACGAGTCACTCAATCGAGGTAATCACTTTGAGCGCTCAAGAGGGTCCCAAGTAGAGTTCCATGTTTTGGTTCGGAAGTTGCTGATGTTGTTTCTTGTTAACTGAATTATTCAAATTGTCACAGAGAACTTGAAAAGTATTCTTTCTTCACTGTTTTATTCAAAAACGTCTTAAAGTCTGCTTATTATTCTTTTCATATAATTTAATCTTGTTTTTTTTCATCGTATGGCTTCTTTAATATTGTAATACTCAGTTTTATTTTATTAGTTTGAACTAATCTATTCAAGCGTGTATGATGAGAGAAATGATGGAAATTTATTTTTTCAAACTGTTCTGATCGGTTACTTTCCACAATTTGAGTAGAGTACTGAAATATTGAAAATCATAGACTAACCAATGAATGGATTATCTCTGTTGAAAAGATAGCATATTGTGAAGAATGATTGGCTTATTTGAATGATCTTCTACTCCACTATCGTAAAAAATATAAGTAATTAATCAGAAAAAAACAAAGGACAAAGAGAAGAAATTATTTTTATCGATTTTTAATCATGTTAAAATACTTTTTGTGTCACAGTTTAATTGATATTTCTTACTGCAGAATATCAGTTTGTTCTATCAATAAAAAGATTGAATAAAGTGTCTAACAATCATCAGTTTAAAGAAGCACGTGTAACTCGTATACCGTACTCAATTATCCAATATTTGGATGTTATATTTTAATAGCATTGTGTAACCAAAATTGTATTAAATTTATGTTGAATTGTTGTGTGATCCAATTGAACAGTGTTGAGCTTCAGAACTCATGTATACCATATTTTATCATCTATTGATGAATTTTGTTAATCATTTTGCCAATGTTATATCGTAAAATAAGTAAATGTATCCATCAATATTCAATGTTCATTTAATACTAACAAACTCATAAATAAATAGTATGTTGCCATGGTCACTCATGGCAACCATATGAAGGTAGTAAACATGTGACTTATTATCCAATACATTCAAATGTCACGTTAACACCCAAGTTCAATTCATTTCAAAATGCATCAAATAAATTGAACCTGAACCTAGACCTGAATTGGACCTGAATAGTTTGTAGCTCACTGTCAATTTGGAAGCAATCAAACTAAAGTCCAACTACTGCATCTATGTCCAAACTACCGCTTGGTGGATACACATTGCGCTATAGTTTACAATAGTTTCGTGTAGTTGTACGGTAATCTATTGGTGTTAAATGTGTGTGTGGCGTATTGTCTATCGCATTGTCAGCAGGGGCAGTTCTCCGCGGCTCATTTACACTCAAAGCTCTTGTTGACGGTTGAAGATCGCTCGTAATTTACAACGGGATAGCCACCTTGTGACGTCACTACAGGATTGATGCATTTCCGTAAATGCATTGGGTGCACTGGACATGGGTTACTAGCAATTGCAACATAGTGTGCACTTCCGCTAGCCATTCACGTCCAGTTGTTCTCCAGATGGGACTTTGTCTTTTCCCCGTTCGATTTCCCCGTTGGTTGGGGGACTAGTTGAAAGGAAATGAGTGTGTTCTCCTTCTAAAAGTGAGGGGACTAGGAGAGCCCAACATGAGTGTGTGTACTTGTAGGGACTCGTGATCATTATTATGATCGCTATTGTAATGGTTCCACTTTCACGTCGATGATTATTTTTTCACCCAAGTCAACACAAAATCGAATCCAATCAAGAGGTGTAGTTTCTACAAATTTCAATTTTCTTGAATCCAATAAAGTGGTATAATTTCTACAATTTTCAGTTTTCTTGAATCTAATGAAGTGCTCTGACTTCTAGGATTTTCATTTTTCTTTTAAATGACTTTTACACATTTCCTTTATGATGTTGGCACACAAAAAGAAAAAGATATTTCAGCATCATTCACATTAACTTGAGTCTCTATTCAATGCTGTTATAACTAATGAATTCTTTACAGACTGTGAATACATTCATTCATAAACGAAAATTGATGGATTACGGCTCAACATTATTTCATTTGAGAATCTAGGATTCATAGAAAATTAATTGAAAAACAAAATTTTCGTTCTCAGGTACCTAAGTTCACTTACTTAGTCAATGTTTCATTTTATTTATTCTATAGAAAATTGGTTGTTTTGATGATATGCATCCTTCAATGAAGTATTGTATCCATGAACTTTTCAAGTGAATTGACATTTGATGATCAACACAAAAATGATACAAATGTTTTTAATTTGCTATTGAGAATTCAACTAACTTTGAGAAACTTTCAAGTTTGAAATCCTTACTCCTCTGCTATAATTCACATCACAAAAAAATCCAAAGTTATTTTAGATGATTGCCATCAGGAAATGCTTCCTTGAATAGGAGGCGATAAGAGGCCCACATGGATCAGTCAGCTTCTAGTTATTATTCATGGTTATTGCGGTATGAATTTATGCTCATTCTACCCAACGCTCGATTACCATTAGATTTGTCAGGATATTTTACACTGGTATTACGTGCTGATGAATGGAGACTTGAACATCTGTTCTGTTTTAGAGTTAGAAGATGACTTATTTCAAGCTCTCGACTTCGAAACATGACAGATACGGTGATCTCAAGTTGTTAGTTGACGATTTCTGTGTCGTAAACATCGTCGCAGCAAAATAGAATTGGATAAACATGTATTGATCGTTCATCTGTGCTAATGCTGGCAATGTATTAACTGCCAGTTATACATAACCACAGACAAAGAAGAATAACCTACTCCGTATGAGATATAGGAGATAGAAGATCATAGAATAGAAAAAGAAGATTATAGAATATAGAAGATTATAGAATATAGAAGATTATAGAAGATAGAAGATGATAAAATATATACCTAATCTGTGCTATAACAATACATGCTACAAATTGGCTTCATCAGAAGATTGCTATACTATATACTACTACTACATCTATCCACTGGAATTACTTCAAATTTAAACTCCAATACAATTTATCCCACCAACTCTAGCCTCACATCAGAGCTACGCTATGGAATCAGATCACCTACAAATTCTGAAAAAGATAGAGTACTTCAGGCTAGGTTTCATAGCATTCCCCCATTAAATTAACAGTCATTATAAATGACAGTCAAAATAACAGTCATTAGCCCAAAACTTCATTTATTCCAGAATTTATTCGAAAAATGTCCAGTCAGGTTATGTCCAAAATCTTTTGATCATTTCCAGTACGACAAATATTTGGTGATCAATTATTTCACATAGTAGACTATGATTGTATTGAACTAATGCAAATATTCAGGCAAAGAACAACAACCTTTTGTAAAAATTCGCTCCTCTAGAATATCTACAGATGCTCCAAATCAAGGACTGTGTATCATCAGGAATAAAAAACGGGATCTTCCCTTCTCCTTAACTTCTAGTAAATAAACTTCTAATATGGTATAAATGAACTTCTAATATTCATAAATACCTTCTTTTTCTACAAAAATCTCCCATCAATTTAAACTGGACTTAGATTTCTCCTGATGTAATTGAATCACCACTTCGTGTGCAGTCAATCTGGCTTGAACCCTGAACGAAGCTTCATTAAGATATAATAAACAAAAATCAAAAGAGAGCACCACACCCAGTGATTTGCAGGCTTTTAAGTAGAAAGGCGCAACATGCCCAACCTTCCAAATGGATCTGTCATCATTATCCAAATGGTGTTGGACATTTATTCCAGTGAAACACATCACTTTCCCATGATGGGTTGTTACCTGCGTTCAACATTACGGGATATATATGACATCATTATAATATTGTTCAAACACTGGGCAAGTGGGGTCAGAAAGGATCCAGCCAACAATGCGTGAATCAGTATTAGCCATTGTGAAACATGTCAACACAACGTCCAACGACTGTAGAGATTTCCTAATGTATTCATCCATCACGCAAAGAAAGGCTGGGTATGGAGTGAGTGAAAGACTCCGGAGTGAAATGATGCTGAACGATGATGGTTCCTCGCTAAACGGGCCAGCCCCATAAGTTGTCGTTTAATTTTTTGTCTTTCGTTTACCCTCGTCACTTTGACCCGCGTTACTCTAACATCTGCTCCACAGTTGAATCGAACGTTTTATGTCCTCAAAATGTCGCCATTTTCGTAAACTTTATTCCAATTTTATCGACATACCCTGAATACGGTCCTTCCTTGAGATCACATAACTTTACTACCAACATGTTTATTACACCTCACAGCTGCCTCGCTGTATGCTCAACTCATTACAGGAATAGTTCCACGACTTGTCATCAATTCAATTTGATAGTTCCCATTACATGCTGACCGGTGAAAATTTAGATCGTTAACTTGGAAGCTATGAAATGATTCCGTAAATATGTTCGTGAAATAGAAATGTCATTGTGTGATCGAGTTCCCATATCAACAACCTAGTGATTCAGAACTTATTTTATGTGATTCTTAGCTTTTAAACGTTTCTTTTCATAGGAGTACAAATCCAGAAACTTCCTAGAGATTAAGAGCTTATTTCATTTTGATTCCAAACGTTTCTTTTTGAAAGCAAAGAACTCAAATATATCTCATTGCCAATTTTGTTCCTAGTTTCTTAATCATTCCTTGAATCAAAGACGATAGGAAGTTATTATTCTAAGGAAGTATATATAAGTATTCTAATTGTCTTTGCTTGAATGAGGATCTTCGTCATATTCTGATGCGAATATACTTTCAAATGAATTATTCCTCTTATATTATTCATGTTCAACATCTCCTTAGTTAAGTTAATGATTCATTAATAATGAAGTTGGACAACTCATTGAAGAAGCATTTCAACGTACTTCAATTTCCCATTCAGGAAAAAATACAAAAAGGAATACTTGATATTAAATGCAATAAAATTTATCACATGAATCATACTTAATTATTGTTCGCATATATAGTCTCCAATGATAATATTATTCCACAATACAAATACCTTGATATTCTTGAAAAAATCCTATTGTATCCCACTTTATAGAAAACGCTGCATATAAACTTCCACTTGTACGCATGATTGCATGCATGAAGACAATGTGAATAAGAAAATTTAGAAAAATAGGAAATGTGAATTAGAAGCATAAACAAAATTTCACTCAAATTCTTCAGGATTGTAGTTTGAACTAATGTATCAATGTGAATCTCTTTACTCGGCCATTGCACTGCAGCGAAGACAAGAAGTATTATATTGGTTGAAATATTGATTTATATCAATAAATAATTATAAAGATGGAAGGAAATGAGATATTGCAACTATACAGTTGCTGTTAATTATCAATAAATAATTAATTATTGAAATAATTGATAATCAATAATTAATTAATTAATTATTAGAATGAATTATTGTTCATGAATCATATTCTAATCATTTAATATGATTATTTGTTCTCTAATATGATAATTGAATTGGTTATTAGGATTTCAACTGATAAAAAATTAATAATTATTTGGTTAATCACTCACTCATTCTTACACGATTTTTCACGTCCAATCATGAACGTTGAGAAGCCACCTTTCAAATCCCAGATAAGGTTCTATTCCTGACTTTTAGGCCTAGAAGGAATAGAACTGCAGTTGTGACATGTTCCTCGCATCATTTGTTAGGGCGGCTCAGTGACTGTTGCCTGCCACACACAAAAGTAAGAATTCGTAGGTGGTTAATTATACAATATTAACGACGAGAAATTTTTAAAGGTCGACGAATAACACGTGTCTTCTCTGACACTGAGTGATTTTTCCATGTTATGATAGAATTTATAAAGCTGAGAGAAATATTGTCGGACTGCATTTTGTCGTGGAGAGCTTTTCCAGTCGTTGTTATTGATGGCGGCTCCTAATAATAAGAGACAACCCACTTTGAAAACATGGGGACGCGTGAGTGTTAGAATTGGAATCATTCTTCATTTTCACATGTGCCTGGATGTATTTCAACCGAGAGTAAATTGAAAACGTTGAAAGAAGTCTGATGTTCCACAGCCTGAAAGATCTGATGTTGATGATTCATCAGGGTTTTGTAACTAGACATCATAGACACCATAGTCCTTATTTGAAAAAATGTTTCGATGATTTATTGAAACAAACTGATTAAGAAACTAAATAATTATTTATTCTCCAGCATTCAATTTTCCACTTGATATTGAATTTCTTAGACACATAATTTCAGATGTATTTATTTTTGTGTTTGGCATCTCAACCAATATTAGTAGTTGGATCAAAAAGTGAGTGATTGGGAGCTTATAAGAAACCTATTGTAAGAGAGCTATTACAAGAATGTATACTTGCTCGAATTCACGATTGGCTTGACAATTTGATGAATGGAAATTTGAAAAAATTAAATGAATTATGTTTTAAATGAACAAGTGAGAGTTTACTGGATCAATTGTAATTCCATACAGTTGTTTCCATTAAGCCTTTAATTTTTTTTTATTCTTGAACATTAATAGAACTTTCTATTTTTTCCTGAACTTTACAAGTAACTAACTTATTACCCACTCGTGTTGAGAACCATTGTGCTGTAGTTACAATAAAACAAATTTTAATAATACGCCCACACTGTCTCTTTGTACGGGGTTTTCTATAAATTGGTTTTATTTCCAATTTTTATCATAACACTAGATTCAAATCAGAGCAGACTATGTGTAGGCCTAGTAAACAAACATGAAAACGATTTTTAGTAAATGTTCACTATGATATCTCTCCAAGAACTGTAGCAAACAACCATTTGAATAAGCTCAATATCACCGTTAAAAATGTTTTCCATCACCAAAATACACGTGCAATACTTCCCAGCTCACATGGGTACCTTGCAACTGACCAGTCCAGCTGGTCTCCCTCCCATTATTGCATTCAACTCATTTAACCCAGACTTATATCGAAATGCAGTAAGATAAATGCGAGTCGATTTAAATGAAAGTCCGGCCCGGCCCACCTCTCGCCTACCAAGGGTCACAATTGTCCCTTTGGAAGGGCCTGGGCAACCGCCCTTCCCCCGGAATACACACGTAAATTTGACACTTACTAATCGACTTGGCATCACCGATAAGCCTACTACAACAGGTTTCCATTCTCCGGGCTAAGGGATGACAGTCTGTACTGAATGCGACAGCCTTCTCAACAATATTTCCCTTTCATGGAGGCAATGATAATAATCATTTTTCCACATCCTCTGATGAAATTCATACATGTGAGATCTTGGCAGACCTCATTTAACTCCAATGTTGGTGATCTCTGTCCTATTATTGCTGACATGGAGGGTTCACAGTCAAACTCACGCCTCTAATAATATTTTATCTCTCTTCCCTATTCGCCTCTCATCATCTACCTTCCCTTTCTCCCTCATCATCAACACCGTCCTACAGCATAAAATCCTGTCTTTTTGAGAATGATTAAAAGCGGCCATCCAACTAAACGACAGTTTGCTATTCGCAATTGAAATACGCTATTTATTCACCTTTCATAAGCTGTTCCCCCTTATTTTTTTCCTGTACCACGTATTGCATCACGTTTTGTGTGTATTCTTCGCTGCCCTCTCAAGTACTCTTTCAAGTACTTTTCTTTTGAACTATTGTCAAGGTGTGAAATCGAGTTTTTAAGAAACGTCCAGCATCCATTCATTTGTCATGTTGTGATCATTGATAGTGGCCGTTATCATTATAATGTGCAGCGGTCACATGTTCATATGGACCGAAATGAAGCTCTACAAATCGAATTCGACATGATTGCATTCGAAAGCTGAGTGGAATACAGCATGTTATCAAGTACTTTGCAATCAATATGTTAAGATTCAGATACTATAAAAGTTACAAATTAGTATTGGAATTGATGTGGTTCAAATTGAGAAGAAGAATGCTGGTACTGTACTTCTAAAAAAAAATCAGTTAAATTCTCAAATAAAGAAGAAACAGAACCTGTTTTTCAATCGGAAGTAGCGAAAAGCCGATAGTTAAGTATCACAACCGATCCAAAAAAAATCTCCATTAAAACTATTGATCTGCAGCAGCTATCCCATCTTGAACAAGTGATGAAACAAAAAGTAAAGGGTGATTAGGTGGGGTAGGCTACTTCCACCATGTAATAGATTTGGAGAGAAAGATATTGTTTGGTTTAGATTTTGAAAAAGTATCGAGATAATTAATAAAATATAAAGGGGTAGCTAGCTTGGCCTGCGAGAGGTTAATTGGATCTTAACTTTTATCTGATAGGAATGGTTAAAAAATTGAAATTTATTGAAAATTGAAATTGAAATTTATTGAAAAAACAGAATACATCACATATCAAAGAAACACAAATTTTTGAACATAATAAAACCATTGCAAAATATCAATGACATAAAAAATTATATAATAAATAAGTTAATAATAAATAAATATATATTTATTGAAATTCTTATTATTCTCTTATCTTTTCATCTTTTTCTTATCTAATGTTATCAGGAAAGAGCTCACAGCATGATAGAAAGCAAATTGAATTCATTGATTACACTTTGGTGAGCCATCACAGGCAATTAAAAAACTGTTCAGCAACAAAAGCAGAATTGACTGATCTTATAGAGCTGGAAGATTCATAGTAGAGTTTTATGTGCCTATTAATATTGACGTTGACATCTTCAGGTCCTTCTCGGTTCGGTGTCGTGAGGGTTAATTTCTGTTTTATTCCATCGCCAGTTGCACATAAATTTTTATCGCCTCGAATGGTGATTCTCCGGGTATCTGCTGAGTGTCCAAAAAGACATAAGAGGTTGAGGGCTTAATAGATCTTTGTTTTTGTAATGTGTTTTCTTTCTATTTAATGGCGACGACCTTTTATTGTCTTTGTTAACGGCCCAATTTTGGTTGCCTCCTGCTGGACTCATCGCAGATGCAACTGAAAAACAGGGAAAATCAACTCCCAAAAACAAATGGGAATGCATTCTGTTTGTCTTCCACTAATGTCCTGCGATCTGTTTGAACATTCCTTTAAGCTAGGCGTACAACGGTTCGTCAAGACAAGACAAGACGAGTTTACGTACTGAACATACACACCGATTGGTGTGTGCTGCTTCATAAGCAGACTAAATGTGACTAAATGTGACTAATGTCATCCTGTCTTGTCTTGACTAACCGGTCAAGCCTAGCCTTATTCTCCAATCTCGTTGAAAGTTTCTGAATAATCAAGTTGATTGAGTTGATTACTGAACATACTTGGAAGAAAATGATTTATCAAAAAATGATTCAGGACAAGTAGTACTATTTTTGGTGCAAAATAAAAATCTATTAATATAAATTATTATTCAAGTTAATCAATTATTAAAAACATGTTTTACTAAGATAAAATCTCCGCAATGAATTCGATGATTGACAACAAAATATTATCACTCACAATACGGTATTCCAGGGGTGCCCACAGGGGGGGGGGTCGTGACGCAGACTGCGTCATTGAAATTCTTGGAGGGGGGGTCTCACTAGATAGAATGCATTTTGGAGGAGTTGCCAAATTTTCAACCACAAATGATGTCTAAACTTTTAAAAAATATAATTTTAGAGTAATTTTCATGAAAAACGTCACCGGGGGAAACCCGCGGTCCCCCTTTCTATAAGGTAAAAGGTGAGACTTTGATGAATTATCCAGTCAACAAATTGATTTTCATCGGTGGCACATAGCTTAAAACTGTTGGTAATGCTCAAATAGTAAATAATTATTGTAAGATTGGCACACACAGAATAATGGAATAATGGAGTATTACATATTTACATAATAACCAAAAATATGATTAAAACTCATGATTAATGAAATGAGTCATTCCAATATTTACCAATCATAATCAGAAAAAAGCTTGCTTGATTGCTATTAAGTTCTAGCCTGTCAGAAATCAAATTTCATCAACTAAATTACGAGTATTTCCAAATTCTGTAGTACCTTAATACTTGAAGACGGCCACTTAATGCACCTCAAATACGACGAGTAATTGTCAAAACACCCCATTCATAAAATATTTTCTTCCCATTCAACTTCAACTCTATTGTTGGTATTCATCATTTTATTCATCCCTATAATGCAAACAAGTTCAGTAAAATCTCATTTCAATGAAATGACCTAGCGACCTGACTTTTACGACTCTATGCAAATGTTCATTTCTGGTCTAGGTGATGCATTAACTTCTGGACCAGAGATGTCGTTTTAGTTCGATAAGATGTCCTTTATTGTCAGTCTTTCAGCGTACTGAGTACTTCGAAATGACACTCCAACCTATTGTACTATTTACGACGTGGTATCATAAGGACTTCTTTTGTTGTATTTTATTCAGGACAAGATAGTCGAAACTATTATTTTACTGCGTGAAATAACCGTTGTATTGGGTAGGATGTCGTATGAATGAAATGTGAATTCACTTAACCGGTCAGATTATAAAATTTCTGTTTGTAATATACGTATAAAATTTCACACCCTCTCAAACAAGTAGGCTGCTGTTTTCAAGCAGAAAAACAACCGAGTCACGTAGTGGACTTTATGAATAAAAGACATAAGTTACGTGTGGGAAGATGGATGTTGAGGATTAAGGTGAATGATAGATATAAAGAGTTGGGACAAGCATAAAAAACTAGATATGCTCATCATAAACCAAGCAGTGGAATCTGACTGGATTTTGTTCCTATACTGGAAATGACTTTATCAGAAATTTCCAGAATATATTTTTTTTTAATTTACATGATCATCAATATCTTTTTTAGAATTCATCCACACTAAATGATAGCATTCTATGCAAATCTTCTCACATGTATGAGATTCGTTTTATCTGGTACTCCAAATGAGATTGTATTCCTACAAATATTAATTTAATTCGTACATTATTAGTTTTGTGAATGAAATGAGTTCATTCTTGAAAAAAAGTTGAATTACTGTTTGGTTGAGACCGAATAAGATTGTATTCCTACAAATATTAATTTCATCTGTACATTATTAGTTTTGTGAATGAAATGATTCATTAAAAAAAGCTGAATTACTGTTTGGTTAAGACATGTACTTGTCGGATAATTTAGAGATTTTTCGCAGAGTGAACTATAGCAAAAACATTTATTGCTCTATTCTGGGGAATATAGGAGAGAATAAAGGGTTGAGAATCGTTTTTGTGGATTGATTTATGATGAAAAGTTTAAAGGAATGATAGAGTCATATAATAGATAATGCCAATAAATCTAGGAGCATTTATTGGCCAATTTTGATTGCTAGGGTACAAAATAGTAACGACTTTGTGTTCTAAGCCTCAGTGAACAAGATGAGCCAAAAGCACTTATACCCTGTATACAAGCATTCATAAAAGAACAAGCTGAACCAACAGTGTTCACAAATAAGCACAATACTTACCTGCCTTGTAGTTTTGCCCCGTTTTTTTATTTTCTGTTAAATTGAACCATCAAAAAGAGTTGCCAAAACTAATAAAAAAAATTCCAGTATCCTAGAATCATTCTGATTATTTCTTGACAAGTCATAAACGCACAACCCCTTCTCGATCATTTCATTTAATGAGTGAATCGGAGTATCCATGCTAAAGATAAAAAATATTATAGGACTGGTAATAACTTGGGATAATAGTAATGTTTTTTTTTAATTCCATGAAATTCGAATATCATATTTCAATGTGGGTAACTGAAACAAACTTCCATACCCTCAATTAACCCTGCTCATTTACAGAATCGTTAATATAATTCACTAGTACAGTGCTATAATAATTGAATTAAAAAGTGCAGTACTATAATATTGAATTAAATGCGACTAGTACTAGTGGACATGATATACTGTTGTAGATATTCTATCAATTTTGTTGAAGTTATCATGACTAGAACACAATTACCGTGAATTTTGTGCTTTTTCGGGTTCTCTATAGAATAGAGATTCCATACAAACATTTTTTCGTAATTCATTGTAACCTAGGTTCAAATCTTCTCATTCTGTTCAAGAAATGTGTAAAAATCCATTCAAAAAGCTATCAATACAATAGTTCAGTGTATTAAATAAGAGTTCATTATGATTTCCAACTTATAAAGATATGTTAAAAGGTTATTGGACTACATTTCTTGACACATCCTTTCAGGTCATTGAAAATAACTTCTTTCAGAGTTGATCCCATCAATCGATGATCAATTTTCATTCAATGTACATCTTCTTGGAGACTGATATCCTTGCCATGAGCAACGTGAAAAGCTCCCAGACACAACACGAGATAAAGGAAGCTATCAAATTACAGATCGCATCCTTGATAGAGACAACGTATTCTTTGAGTGATTTTGACGTCAGACTGAATGGACCACAATCAACAAACCCATTGTCTGCCGTCCCTTTTAGCTGTTATGTACGGATTTTGACACTAATAGCACTATTATAGAATCTTTTCAAATGGTAAATGAGTGGGTTGTGAATGGGAAGAGGTTCAGACGTGAAGAGGTTGTTATCACAGAGAAAAAACTGGCGGAAGACACATCTTTACTGGAAAAACAAGCATTCTATAGAACTACTACTACTACTATTTGAGGCCTAGTTCATGTCCAATCACATTTTTAAACCAATTGAATAATTTTGGAATATTATTCATTGATCCCTGGCGTGATTATCATTCCCAGCAATATCTCAGAATGTACAAGTACAGTTTGTTAATTATTGTGCAATACGATTATATCCTAATAGAAATCCTTCCACCTAAAATAAATCTCTATTTACCTTCTAAAATACGGTAATATACATAGTATATTCATACTACGACCTAATAGAAATCCTTCCACCTGGAATAAATCTCTATTAACCTTCTATCTATCGCTGGAAATAATTTCAATCATTTCATTCGAATCAAGCCCCATATTTCAAGCATGAGCAATAAACGTCCGGATACAATTTGCATTTATGTTCAACATTGAGCGCGACCAGATGTTACACTGAGGATCAACGCAGGTGTATCTCGCTGTGCCAGTGGAGACACTATGCTATCATTGCAAGATATCAGGTGACGTCGTCGTATTTTAATTCGTGACGTTCGGCCATATGTTTGCGGATGGGGTTTGGAGTCCCTCTGTGCTGGATATGATAATACGAGGCCGTGAGTCATGACTCTGTTAGATTGGGACTCGAGTAATCAAGTACTGGATGGGTTTTGTCGGAGTCATCGGTCGAGTCCCCTTTCTTCCAAGCATCAAGTGAACTATGAAGAGTTTCTTATGATTTTTTCTTTTGAAGCTTCTCACCGTCGTGTTTTTACAGTACATGATAAAGGTAGGACTCAAGACCAGAGATTATTGAGTATGGAGAGTATTCTACTTCAATACTCTCAGCTCATGACGTTGCACGAGCACAAAGCTATTAAATTATCTAGAGATCTAGAGAATCTTATTCTTTCTCTTCTCTTTCTCTAAATTCATTTCTTTCATCAACATCATTGTTTACATCAAGTCCTTGAATAGAACCTTAAATAAAAAAATCAAGTTAATACCCATTTTCTCACTTTACGGTATTGATTATTATTTACAGTTCTATCACGGACCGTGATTCATGGTATTCTTTATTTTTTAAACCTTTCTGGTTTAATGTAGTCTCAGAATATTGAAATTCATTGTCACTATCAATACTAAAAATAAATGTTATAATTGAAAATTAAATGTTGTAATTTTAATTTTGTTATATTTGTACTAAAATAATATGTATCTCAAGCTTTTTCAACACACTTCGCAAAGTTCTATATGAATAACAGTATAATCTGTGAAAGATTTCCAACTCATTCAAAATTTGCCCGTTATTGGGAAAATTTTAAAAATCTAAGTTCTCCTCCTCCACTGCTCTCTCTGTCTTCTTTCACTAGAAGATACTTTTAACTTTCAGAATAACTTCACTCAGAATAATATCACTACTTATAACTTCAGAATTGATCACAATACTCACACTTCCCTCGTGGTGGTTTTCAGCAATGAAATCCTTGTTTCTCTTCTGCTTATTATAAAACTGAAACATTTTCCATTCATAGTAAAGTTAAACCAGAGAATAAAGATCCAAGAGCCAAAACGAAATGTAACAGAAAATTAAAGTCAAATTTTTGGAAAATGAAAAGCTTATGTGCAACAATAATAACAAAACTATTAATCATTCTCACTTAGTGTGTTCAACTTCGAAAGCTTCAGGGCTCATTACAACAATAATAATGATTCAAGTTCTCATTAGAACAGGGCTCATTACTGAACTTCGAAAGCTTCAGGGCTCATTACAACCAACAATAATAATGAATATGCTAATAGATTCAAGTTCTGATATGATGACTCGATATTCTAGCAACGACTCGATACGTGACTCTGCTATAGCGAGTTGGTGAGTCGAGTCCTGGGACATGGAATAAGGGGAAGACTGGAGCTGGACGCGTAAGACCAGTAGCCGTATTCATGTCATGTACAACCACCCCTCCCCCCTTCTCCTGAAAAACACTAGCTTGCCCCCGGACTTATGCTAATGGAACACCTGTTCGACTGTTTGATTTAATTTTCGGTCGGTGCCAACGCTGTCCCTGTCTGGACTACTTTATAGACGGCGAGTCTGTCGCTCTGCTTGTGAGTGAATCTTGCTGGGATGCAGTGCCCGATATTCCTAGTTTGAAGCATCTGAAGATTGTTGATAGACTACATCGACCGATAATAAATCTAACGCTAAACATCACTTCTTAGTTAGTCAAGACAAGACGAGTCAAGATTAGTCACGTTCAGTCACAGTAATTCACATAGTTGCTTATGAAGCAGCACACACTGATGCAATGACTAATCAGTGTGTGTTGCTTCATAAGCAACTATGTGAAGTACTGTGACTGAACGTGACTAATCTCGTCTTGTCTTGTCTTGACTAACCAGTGTACGCCTAGCCTAACGGTAAACATCAATCGCTAAAAATCACTTTCCATCAATTCCACATCTATTACAATTGCAGTTACAATTACAATTACAGTTTAATCCATTAAACATTAATTCAATCGCTAAGCATCACTTTTATCGTTCATAAAATTAGTCGAAATTACATAAGAGGTCAAGCTAAATATTATAAATATTCTATACATGAACAGGCCAGGCCCTAGTACTTTTGCCGCCCCAAGCGAAATTTGCGAGTGCCGCCCCTTACTATTCCCCCTCCCCCAACCATTCACTTATCCGTACAATTATACATCTATATCACCTCTTCATACACCGTGGTAATTTTCATTCAAATCCAATTATGGGTATCTACAAAGTTAAATTTAGTTATTTATACATGGTATATTTCCTACTTATAAAAATATCAAAAACAACCGCGCTGGCACGCCGGTGTATAAAAATTTAGTAATTGTTAGAATGAGACAAATTATTTTATTTTAATGCTTCTATATTTATCAAAATCTAGATCTAGAATGACTTAAAATTGAATGCTTTTCGCAAGTTTCGACAATCTAAACCTACATTTTCAATGATTTAACATCGAAAAAAATGTTATCATTAAAAAATGAAAATGGAAAGATGCCACCCCCAAAATTTGCCGCTCCAAGCGGCGGCACTGCTCGGCTGCCCCAAGTGCCGGGCCTGTACGTGAATATATTGATTTACATAAATTTATCACCATTGCAAGTAATGAATATACACATTAATACAATGTATGATTGTCATATTCTCTGTTATTTTTCAAGTCAATTCATTCTGAAAATAGCGTGTGCTAACCTATCTCCGTACTATAGTACAGAGATATCAATAGTATCTATCAATACGTCTTCCCTATGCATCTTATGCATGTTAGACGATGTTAGACAATGTAAGACAATGATGGATGTTAGACAATATTCACGACTCAACGATTTACCTTGATCTTAATGGCATTGTTCTAGTAAGGGAATACATCGAAGCTTGTCCATTTGTCTCTTTAATGAAGCCATAGCACAAATAGATAACAAGCAATACGCTCTTGGTAATGTCTATTAAAGTTGATTTATTGATTAGGATAAGACAAACTTCACTACTACAACCTTATTATATCTAAGAAAGGGAGCGCTGATGACTTGTTCTGCAAATTGGTTTAATCGTGAGTGTTTACTTTTGATTCAATCACATTAAATCAATCACCCTCTTCAAATCACAGTCTTGCCACACTTCCAGTGACTTCATCGAAGTTATCTTTCATAATCGAACGATTGTATACAAAGCTCGTTGCAAAAGTACTGTCCAGCAAGTCTTTGTTCCCGTTTTTTGGCGGCAGTATTCTTAAAGAGGGTGCAAGGGACTTTTCAAGTGCAAAACAAAGCTAGGACAGGTGTTCGCATACATACAAACACACCTTCCTCCGTTTAATGAATGAATGAGCGACACACAATTGATCATGAATAAATTGTTGGAAGGTAAAGGGGTATACGCAGCTCATCCCTTGACTTTTCATTTCTAACCCTTTATATAGGTGCTGTCTTGCGTTTTCAACCCTTCTGACTAATGTCCGGCGTACGTCTTTTGAAATCAAGCATGCTGGGAACATTAATCTAACCGTGGTTCATATTTCGTCACAGACAGTCAATCAAATTAAACCAGAAGGAGAGGCGGGCAGAGAAAATGAAGAAAGAATAATGTGTGGTAGAGAGAGAAAGTGAATAATCACAAGTGAACCCAACGAGGTCTTGACTTATCGAGGTCTTGGCTTGTATTATTCAAGATTGAAACGAGATTGATTTGAATACAACAGCACTCCCTCTACATACTAAATATCTATCTCTATCGCTCGCTTACATATAGGTCTATACTTTCCTATACTATACAACTACTCTTCTATTTTTAATATTGTAAAACTATGAAAACATTTCTTCATGGTGAATTGTGAATCAAATCTCCCTGAAAAGTGACCGAGATCACTGTGACCAAAACTCACCATAGAAAATTGACGTATAAAGATGAGAGATAGTATCCAGGGTTTCTAAGATCATTAGGTTCGTTTGTATTACCTGATGACAAAGTTCAATAGCTCCTGAACAAGTGAAACACCTCGTGTTGTGACTGACATTTTTTGTGAGGTCTATCTAGAAGCATATGAATGTAGGTCATCTGTCTTTGGTGACGAAAAATGTTGCTGTCGGGGTTTCTCGACTCTTTAAACGAAATCTCTGAGATGAAGCGTGGAAACACGTTTAATGATGTTCTGTAATGCACCATATCGAACGGTATGACATGAGTTCATTTGTAAAGTTTTTTTATGAAGAACAGTGAGAAATAAAAACTCGAGGCTCATAATTCGTTGATAGAAAGCAAAAGATATTTCTGTGTAGACGTTTTTGAATCTGGGAACAAACAGTGGCCATTCATCTACAACTACAGTGAGACTAGACTCAAAATAATAATTCATATTAACTATGTAATATTTGGATGAATACAACCATGAAGGAATTCGTTAATAGCAATGCATCAAATAGTAGATCATTGTTTGGAAAGGTCTTACCGGTATACATAAGACTCGAAATTATCAAAGGGTAAAATCTATCAATAACATTATATTCCCACTTTCCCAGATATTTCATGGTAGTCGTAAACTTGGTGACAAAATCTTATCAATGCTGTAAATAATGATTACCCTATTTTGCGAAAAAACATGTCGTTTGAGTCTATGAAAACAGTTACATATTTCACAAAAATTTTCTTTGTAGAAATATCTTATGAGGCTAGTACTAGGACACGGTCATACCTTGGCTGCCTCCAAATTACCATACTACATCATTATCGACTTTTTTTAATAGTTTTTCTTTTTAAAGTGAATCACTTTATTTTATGTTTGTTTTTGACTCCACTGTTTACTACAGAGTTAGTGGTCAAAATTATTTAAAATTAAGATATTTGCTCAATTTATTGTTACAATCGGATAGTTTCAACTGAAATGAATGAAAATTCTTTAAATATAAAGAATTATTATTCAATAATTCAAGAATTTACTGCTAGATAGTGGCACAAACTGGGTTCCAAACTTGAAATGGCTCCGGTCAGCTGATATTGGTATACTGTGCTGTGATTGGTCGGTGGGAGGGGGATAGTCACGCCTACTTTTAGCACTAGGCGGAGCTAAATGGTGACTGTATTTAGTTCAAGAATTCACCGCTAGATAGTGGCACCAACTGGGTTCCAAACTTGAAATGGCTGCCGGTAGCTGATATTGGATACTGCGTTGTGATTGGTCGGTGGGAGGGGGATAGTCACGCCTACTTTTAGCACTAGGCGGAGCTAAATGGTGACTGTATTTAGTTCAAGAATTCACCGCTAGATAGTGGCACCAACTGGGTTCCAAACTTGAAATGGCTGCCGGTCAGCTGGTAATTGGATACTGCGTTGTGATTGGTCGGCGGGAAGGGTATAGTCACGCCTTCTTTCAACACAAGGCGGAGCTGAATGGTGACTGTATTTAGCAATAGCTCTTATTTAACTTCAATATACGCTAGAGAAATTAAACTTTGATTTATTTTACACTCTAGATATAGTATCAATACGAGATCACTCCCGATCAAATGTAACGTATTATGCAGTTTCAAATAAATTCTTCCATTCTACAGTCTCCTGTATCATTTTCAGGATCTTATTAACTCTTATGTTCTTCTCAGGTTCTCTTTTTGTTAGCAATTTCTACTGTCCTGAAATGTAAGGATGAAAAAGATTGAAGGTGCTATCCTGAAATGTTAAAGCATGCAAGGATTAGATGCTTCTAGGATTAGAGGATCTCTTCTTCTCAGCAAGTAATCATCAATCTCTACTATATACTGGGATCATGAAGGATAAAAATCACGCGAACTAAAGAGTCCTCTAGTGAAAAAAGAAACATAAAATTGATGATTCGGACGATAATGATGTCCGATGGTGCTAAGCAGTGAACTGAACTCCTCAAAAATATCACATACTGCTCTACAACAATACCTCATGAGCCATCAAGTTCGTTTTCAATGGTGATAAATTCTGTGATTATTTTACGAGTGCGATTAATCTTTTTCAATCGCTCACTGTACACGCATATGCCGCTGTTGATGACTCAACATGTGCTTGTAGGTTGTTGCACCTGCACTTTGATAGTACGCTTCTATCACGCAAACTTGGGGTGTTTTTTACTGGAGGCATCCTTCATACCCTTCATTTCCCCAACACTTTATGGCTGCGGTCTGCTTCTGTCCATATGGTTCACTCAGTGACCGAAACCACCATATCGGACAAGATCACCGGCAATTAATTGAGGGTAGCCGCCGCATAAGTGGCCCCTAATTTACTGCTCTGTTGACGGTTTAACGCTTGCCAAGCATAGCTTAATGCGAATTTGAGGATGATAATATTTTGGATGTGACGTCTTATGAAAACTGTTTATTTTTATATTCGTATAATGTGATTGATTGGTTTTACGAATGTGATTGAAAAAAATATTGTGAATAGTCCTATTGTTTAGCCAAAAACGAATTAAAAAAAAAACAGTTGTAAGCGGCTGGTATATTTTGAATAGTTTCTATCAAATTCTATTGGTCATACTAAGATCCAGATATTGATATACGTGGTATATCATAGATATTGATTCGTGATATTTCGTGGTTAAGTGGTAGAGTGGGCATCATTGTCCAAACTTCGCCACGTCAGTAAAATGAAGAAGTCATTCTATTCTATATACTTCTATAACTATACAAAATCAACTCTATACAATATCTCTTTTCCTTTTCAAATTATTTAGTTCTTCTCGATTACAGAAGAATGAATTACATACGTTCAGATGCTTCAATTCAATTCAAAATTCAATTGAATTCAATCACCTCAAAATGAAGTCATTGCATTGACTTGAGACTCGATCATTGATTTTTGTATTATTGCGTCTGACGATACGAAATTTTAGAGTAACTAAAGCCTCAAAAGATTGCTAAAATTAGTCAATGTCAGCCAGATAGATAGAAAAGTCTAAAAACAGTATAGCTAATCTGATAAGCGATAACTCGATTTAGAGATTAAGAAAGGAGATAATATTGTGTACTGTTATTCTTTCAAATATTTAGGCATCTAGAATAATTTTAAATACAAATCATAGACAGAGGAATATTGTTTACTTCACCACATGGGGAACTAACCTCACTTTATTTGGCAAGCTGCAAAAGGATCAAATACCTCCTCGCCCAAAAGAAATAATCTAGGTAAGGAAATATATCGCCAAAAAGTCACCTTACATGCGTTAGATGACGTCATTTGACGGCTGTAAAATTGAATTTGATTCTCATGAAACTGGCAGATATAACTGCAAATGTGAGAGGCTGGAAAATTATCAATTACGGTTTTATAACATTCTACTGGAAGCTATTCTACTTATGTTTTCTGCCATTCGTTTTCAACATGGAATCATTTCAACAAGGATCGCATGCAAATTACTGCTCATATAATCTTGGACACCTAATGGATGTCAGGTTTGGACGAAACTGCTGTCAAAAATAGAAAGTTCAATCATTCCAGTCAATCATTCCAGTTATACAGCCATAATAAGATTGTGAAGAATCTCAGCTCGAAGCTGCAAATGAGCTGTATGACGTATTAAAGCCACTAAATTAGAAATAAACGTCAGGAACGCAAGAGTTGATTGTTAATAAAAAGTTACTCAAAGTTTTTCATCATGGTGCTTGTAGCCAACACGTTGATTTTACAGGAGACGACAAAATTAGCTCCCCTCGAAGTTCCAAATGTGATTGCTTACACATGTTTTGCGTAGAATTTCATCTCGTATCTCGTGCCAATATTTCATGCAACTCAAATTATATTGCTCTATAAAATCTTCGTAATAACGTTGCACACGTGTTCAAACAATCTGAGTGTGTGTTATGATGCTCCGTCTATCTTTAGGACGATTAGAAGGCATTCAGGAATGAAGAGTGGGAATATTATTATATAAGCTACACTGGAAGGAATACGTTTGTTTTCAAACAATCCAAAATATTCTAGAACAATTTAACAGCCTTATTTCTACTGTTCAAAGTATTCATCTATATCGTGGTATCTATATCATTAAGATAATAGCCTAATAATATTAACACCTGATTATAATTATAATATCAACATAATAATGATTGATATACAGTAGTAGGATCATCATTCCTAACAATTTCAAGTGAATATTATAGAGAATCATTAATTCCATTTCATAGGTACGTAATTTACAATTGATAAATGATAGTAGTGAAATTATTTTTGAAATTAGGATAATAGTGAATAGTGAAATATTATGGTATTCTTGAACTTATTGAATATCTAGATGATTAATTGGCCTACTTACTATATTAGAGACATGATGAGTTATAAGGAAATTTTGTAGAAATGAATAAACCAATAAAAACGATGCTTTGACAAAATTTATGGAATAATTCAACGGTAAAAAATCTATAACTAATAGAAACATACAAAACTCATTAACAATTTCTCTGATATAAAAGGATGAACAATATGTATGGAAATACTTCATGATAACATTCATCTACAGAACATTGCAACAAAATCATTAAGTTAAGTTTCTGAATAAATTAACACATATCTGGTATTTGACATTATTAAAATTTCGATTTTCTTGGTATTTTATACAGAGTGATCGTAAAGTCTCTCCGCAGTAGCTGAATGGTGGTATATTGTGTTCTGGTTAAAAACGGTACTCAAATTGAATTGTTTAGTACTTAACAACAAAAAAAGCACTTTCAACATTCACTATAATTAATCTTCAGTAAATAACTTGTTGTTCAATGAATGACTTGCTTTTGAGTGATTGAGTAGTTAATATATATTCAAACGCGGAGGGACTTTGTATAATAAAAAAATTCATAGAAATTTAGATTTAACGTGATATGCAGAACTGTGAAATCTTCAGTGACTCATTTTCAAATCTAGATTCCGGCAACAATGTTTTTTAATCCACTAGTTAGTGACGATTGATTTGAATAACAATAAAAGTAATTGTTAGTTCAATTTAGAATATTTACTCAAACTGTTAATTTTCCTTTAAATTTTATTGTTGGAGGGATAAACAACTCTATCTATATATCAATTTTAACAACAAAATACTCTTACATTATTGTAAACTGGAATATTCTCGTAAAAATCATCGTTCAAAATCTTCAATAATTTCACAAAACTTTGTGATTAGAATTATAGAAAGTCTACTCACTTACTGTTTGTTGACTGTAGGGGTAACAACTTCATTCAGGAATAATCATCCAATCCATCAATCATCATACATGGCAAGTCCTTGAAACAAGTTTCAAATATAGTGTCCTGCATGAGCTCCTTGATGACCATGCTTCTCGGCTTCCTTGTGTCCTTCCTTGCTGGCGTGTTTGCTGGCATGATCATGGTGTGACTGATGACCGGCATGCTCATTGTGACCTGCCTGCTTGTGATAAGAATGTCCATGATCATGTCCTCCATGTTTCTTGTGATGAGCCTCGTGGTACTTGGAATCATGATGACCTCCTTTCTCCTTATGGCCGTGTTTCTGCGCATGCTCCTTGCCTGTATGTCCATGAGCCGCCTGCTCCCCGGTGTCATGTTCCTCGTCAAAGAAATGCTCATCTTTCTTGAACTCATCCTTGTGGTGAACTCTATGGTATCCAGATTTCTTGTGACCCTTATGATGTCCCTTCTTGTGGAAGAAATCTTTCGACTTCTTATCTTTCTCAGCTGCATGTCCCTCAGAAAACTTCTTTCCTTCATCTACATGATGTTTTTTCCCTCCTTTACTCTCACTACCTGACCCTTTATCATGTTTCTCCCCATGCTTCTTCTCTTCTGCCTTCTTGTAGTGCTCTTTCTTCTTGTAGTCTTTTTCACTTTGTTCTCCCTTCTTCACTTTGTGAGCCTCTTTGTAATGCTTTCCTTTTTCCTTTTCATACTCCACTCCATAACCATCCTCTTCAGGCAAAAGTCCATCATCAATGTTACCGGAAACAATGTAGGTGCCTGATCTTTCAATAGGCTCCTCTGAAATTTTCTCAATCACTTCAGGAGAACTTCTTGGAACTGTTGGGAGCGGTGGAGGTGGTGGTAGTGAAGGTGGATCATCATCTTCTGTTATTGTCACTTGTGTCACCTCAGGTACATATCTAGGATTTACACCTGCATTTTCATCTTCATATTCATTAGCTAGTTGCTCATTCGCAGATCCATGAGGTTGTTTGTAAGCTTTCCTGTACGATACACCTCTGTTATAACTGGATGACTCCCCTCCCTCAGTCATGGTCTCCTTGTACTGGCTGTGTGAATCATCTGGGAATCGAATCTTCTTTTTAGCTGAATACTCTTTTTGATACTTGGCAGTTCTTTTCGGTTGTTTGTTGATAACAACATACTTCATGTTTTGATTAGTGTGTGGGGCTTGAAATGCTTTATACCCACCTGAGTCACTCTCTCCACCTTGTTGGTAGTATGTAGCAGTGGTTGGACTGGGAAGATAGTTGGATTTTGTGATGACAATTTTCTTCTGCACAGGTTCTTGTACGTGTTCCTTGGTGTAACGTTCCAAAACTTCAACACCACCAGTTTGAGGATGACTGCTGTAGCTTTGTTGTGCTGGAGCAGTTGAGTATCCATAACCAGACCCTCCATAGTTGTTGTAACCGACATCTTCGTCCTCATCTGCAGCAATCACTGGTGATTCCAAATTGTAGTCATCGATACCGGATGGAGTACTGTACAGAGTGTAAGTAACACTTCGGGGATCATCACCCATCACTGCTTCCTCATGCACAGGTGCCACATGACTAGAACCAGTTTCTATAGCACGTTTTTGATTATCACTAGGCCTACTACTCGCCGTTTTACTTTCTTGAGGAGTCTCTTCAGGAACACAACACTCTGGTGCAGCAGTTGAACTTGATTGTGCTTCATTCTGATACTTCTGACGTGGCTGGGGATTTCTGTTGACTATACTTGTAGCACTGCCGAAAATAAGCAACAACACAAACACCAACTTATCAAGGAACATGTTCTAACATACAACAACAATTGATTAAATGATAGAGTTTTCCTCCAGCTGATACTTTTATGCTCTTTGGTTGTTGATCAAGACTGGAAAAAGTGAGAGAGCTGTGAGGGAGAAATTAGTTAAGAAACTTTGTGAGTAGATCATTGGATCAGAGGAGGGGATTGAGGTACTAACCTTAAATGGAAAGAAATTACTTAACAGTTCATGATGTTCTATGTGATATACAGGTTAAGGTCGCCTATTTCTGGAACCTTCCAATCCGAAGCAGTGAAATGTCGTTCAGGTTCAGCTCTGTCTCGTGCCTCCTTTCAATTTGTTCAAACAGCATTCAAATGAAGCGTGAAGCATCTCCAAACGTTTCGGAACAAACCTGGCAAACCAATGACCTCAAGCGTGTGTGTGTTTATTTGAGCATCTAACAGCGTGCAAATACACTTTAACACTCCATCGACTGCCCACCGGAAATTGTCGGTTTTTCGGTGACAAATTGGATTGATTGCAAACTGCTAATTACAAAATGTTTGTAATGCTTCAACTAAAACACAGCTCAATCAAGCGTTGAATTGTGTTGATTCTTCGCAGCTAATAGGAGTAGAGAAGATGGAAGAGACTGCAATTGAAAATACTAATAACTCTTACAATGAAAATAAGAGTTTTTTAGTATTCAACGCTGAAGCAATAAAATACAAAAGATCTTATAAGCTAATCACTGTAATTATATTGAGTAGAGATATTTGTGGATGTGGATGAATGGATTACTCTCATTTACTCTCTCTTATTTACTCTCATGTTATCGAAATGATTAATTCTATCTAGCTACTCTTAGAACCCAATGCATTGATGTGATTCCAGTAATTTTTAATGAGATGTTGTGATGTATTGTCTATGAAATATTTTACCCTCCATTCAAGTTGAATAATACCATGGGCTACCCTATAAGAACCTGAAGCCGATTGTGGAATGTGGAATGATATGAATGAATGACATCTCTATCTGTATTTTGTGAAATTTTCTCATGTGAACAAAACCATGGATAGCGTTTGGAGGTTCATATATAAATGAGGTATAGACCAGGAAAGTTGGTCAGAGATAAAGAAATCAGAGATTAGGTGGGACACTACCATAGATTACATCGACAAGACAAACTAGTGATAAATTCGTTTTTAATTGTTATAATGTTTTCAATTCCAATGTTGAGTGATAGAGAGGACTCCCTCCATACTACAATCCTCCCTCCATGTTATAATTTTTTCATTCTCCTTGCAACTCAAAACTTAATGTTGAGTGATAGAAAGGACTCCCTCCATATTTTAATTTCAATCTCATATTCAGAAATCATCAGTTTTTCGAGCGAAAAATGGAAAAAAGACTTGACACATTAAAATCGATTTACACAGCACTGATCGTTATATGGATGCCTGTAGCAGAGCTGAATGGGAGATCCGATCGTTATGCGTGAGTGCTAAGTTCCCTATGGTTTTGAACTGAATGACGGTGCATGACATAGAGTCACGTGACGTCACGTCAATGCACTCCGCAACGGTCCAATGCACCGCAATGCATGATGCACTCTCGCGGACATTACAAGAGTATAATACGTGAGCTATACGTGACAAAGCCTGTGCTTGACATGGCATGAATGGCAGCATGAAACTATCCACATCAGTGCAGCGATCAATTCCATGTTGAAGATTATTGTTTTGATGGTGATGCTAAAACTACAGCACCGTTCCATAACCTCTCAAATCCTCAATTAAACCCTTTAAAATACTCCCCCTGAAATTATTTTCCAAATAACCAAATCCATGAATCCTTTCATAGAAGGGCTATGAAGGAGAATAGAGGGGACTATTATTTTGGGGCTATTTCCCTCTCCTACTTTACTAACCTGAATAAACTAAAATCCAGAGCTCAATTATTGGCGCTCATAATGGTCACTTACTGCATTAATGAGCATTATCCTACGCTTAGTGAGGTTTATCAAAGCTTTGATTGAGGTTCAAAGCAGCAGGGGAGCGGTGACTGTCCCAAGGGATGGTTTAATATTTGGCCCAACTAGTCATCCACTATTCCAATAGATGGATTTGGTCTATTCACGGTTGGTAAGCCTTCTTTGAATGTGCCGATGAATATTTGAGTAACCGTGAGGGTGGAACCAACATGGAATGATCTTCCATCACTTCAATAATGAACAAATATTGAAATGTTTGAATGGAGCTCAGATATAATTTATCTGTAACCAAATTTAATCGATGAAAATGAGATTATGAGAGTCGCCATAAAAAATTGCAACCCGCTTCACATCTTTCCGTAAGATTTCCATGAATGATTCAATAAGTTTGATAAGTTCATTGTTCAGAAATGTTGACTTCGATCCACATTAACATCTTTTTCGCGATTTTTCAACTCTTCCATCATTAATGATTATATGATTATCAATACATGCCATGATAACATTTTTTTTTTGTTTTAGAGGGACGTGGAGCATACTAGATTGAAGTAAGAGAGTCAGAGTGGATATATATCATGAAAGCACGACTATTCTAATTTGATAACTGCACGTTGATCATCTTCTTCAATCATTGCTCAAATTGGAACGTAATAAGATACTGAACTACACTAAATAAAGTGCATTATAAAGCAGAAACTATAACGAGAATACTAAATTACATTGAAGAGAGATTGAGTCTTTTTCAATTTTTTCTCAAATTCTTCTAGTCTCTTTTTAATTTGTTCATGATGTTCAATTTCAAAAATTTAAAGTATTCAACTCTTCATGAATATCACCAATATATTTCTTCTAAATAAATATTTTATTAAATTAGATGAGTGAAATTTGATAAATAAATAAAATAATTATAAACTGTTACACCAATGTTTCCTCGCAAACAATGATTATAAGTCAATTGTTTTTTTATACCTGAATTGAAATGTTTCCCTCCATCTGCCAATTCTCATTTAACAGATCTTCAACGGATCAACAGAGATCAACGGATCCGTTGTCTCCATTGCTAAATAAATAAATCTTGTTTGAAACGAATTTGAACAAGTCAACCTCTCAATGAATCCAACAATGCAAGGTCCTCGTAAACCAATTATCTTGATGCACGGTAATCAACACTACATTACTGCATTGCTTAATAGGTAAGCTAAAACCCGAATAGGGAGAAGTCCAAGAATTGATGACTCACCAGCGTGATTGGCTTTATTAAATCCGTCCACTATCAATTACCAACGCTACACATACAGATATACATTACGCGAGACTCATATGTACTATATCGAGCCGAGTATAATGTAATAGGTTCTTGCATATAGCGAGATGCAGTTTCAGTGCAGTGGAGTGATGCATTAATGAATGCACCGAGGGTGTTCCGGATATGCATCTGGGAACAACGGATAGTCTAATGGTTTCCTACGTCAGGTCTATATTTGATTTCCAAGTACGTCAATCGCTCGGAAGGGTGCGTTGCAAGGGGTCTTCGCCATTAGTGCAAAGCTGTGCAGTTTTACATGAAACTAGAAAAAATTGGAACTAAGACTATTAGTTTTAACGATGCTTGATGCATGTTGAATCTCACGGGTGCGATCCAATTTCAGACACTGTCTGGAAAAGTGAAAAACGCATACAAAGGGGTTTCAGTTTTGTAAAATTTTCACATGAAGCCATTTTATGTGTTAATCTACATCTACTCTCTATATAGAAATAAAATTTACGCTTCCTTTTTGCAATCTCTGTAGTTTAATTCAGATAAGTTATAGAATAAGAATAATTATTAGTATAAATATAGTGAAACATAGAACAGTAGGTACAGAATGATTCCGACGTCTCCATTGGAAAAGTATCGGTACAAGAAGAACGCATATTAAACGCATAGAACATATTAGGTTATTTTATTTAGAATTAATGTCAATTTAGGAATTCGAAAGCTGGAATTAATGAGCATGAGCAAACAATAATATTGTGCGAGGGGTACAATCATTTCAGTAATATGATCCTCTTTCTAATGAAACTAACTAATGTAAACTGAATGTTCATTATTATTCTTTTATTTATTCGAAACTATTATTGAAATATTGTTGTCAATGAACATTCTAGTATATTATAAAATATATATTGAGAATTTTCAATATCCAAACGGATTCAATACCACATATTATTATTGTTGTCTCTCAATTGAATAATGTGCCAAAAGACGAATGATATTATATTTTGAAGAGTCACTATTGAGGTTGTAGAACCGTTCCATGACAATTGAAATGAAAAAACACACTGATTTTGTCAATTGTAGTGATTTTTTAAAGTGTAGAATTGACAAAATCAGTGAGTTTTTTCATTTCAATTATGATAGTATATTATATGCTCTTGTATCATTACATCACATTGTTTCATTATTTGGCGAAACTATTGTTCCAAAGCATTTAAGTCTACATATTGAAAGGGCTATTGGTAATACATGAATATCTATATTTTTAGAATGAGTCACGACACTAATCAAGACACCAATCCAAGACACCCTCATCCTCCACTTTATACATCCTCACAACAATTATACGATGATTATTTATGCTGTAGGAAATTATACCACAGATATTCCTCTATGCAAATTCTCATTCATTCTACAGGGCTTTAGGGCACATTCACAGCTCCACTATGATCATAGATTCGCATGGAGGCACGTGCTAATTTCTATGTTTAGATGAAAGATATCTCACATCTGCTGCTGAAAAACTATACCATGAATTGTATCTGTGGTGAAGCTCCATCTCTAGCTCACTTGTAGACCACCAATACGAGTACCTATATTACACATAACCAACTAATTAGCTCATTTGTCGTGTTTACTGAATAATTTCGGCATTGCATTATTATAAATACCCGTAGCTGGATTAAGTGTGGGATACAGGAAGTAAAGGATAAAATGTAATTGCACAGTAGTTGAAGTAGTTAGCTTGATAGTTTTCGAGATAGTTTTTCAACTGTGAACACTAATTAATATTCATGATTAAGTTTAATGACAGCTTGAATTAGCCGTACCACACTATTAGTTCGAGTTGGCATCTTTTCTAATACGGGTTCAACTTCCTCATCTTTCCTGCATGCAGTTTTGATGTTTATTCTATAGTTATATCGATAAAGTCGAAATATCAGGAATTAATAGATAATAAATGAAAAGACAAGATGTTGTCAAACCACTGATTTATTAGAAAATCGAGATACCGGTTTTGGTTGTTACACCATTATCAATCTCTGGTAAACTGAAACTTAACGTACAGAGCAGCAGTATTTATACTAACGGTAAAGCACCGCTATTGGTAGACGCTCTAGCCAATGACCGTGAACGGCTGCCATTGGCCTAGACAAGCTCCTCCCCGATTAGCGGTTCATTCAAACATGTCACCTTCACAAATACTCAAAGAATTAATAGATATTTGGGATAAAAATGTTGAAATGCAGTAGAACCCCGATTAACCGGAATAATGGAGGCAAGGCCGTTCCAGATAATTTTCAGTTTTTCCTGAAAATTTTAGGGCGGATTGTACGATAACCAATTAAACTCAACTACCGTAAAATAACGTCATATCATAGCGGTTAATTTTAATTGACTCTCGTGCAATGGACAATAATTGCATGATTCTCATACACAGAATGCACAATATAAATATTCATTGAATCTTAAGCTAATAATCAGAATACTCAATTTAAATACAGTGAAGGATATAGCTCCGAATAAGGTGTATTGAGTTTCAATTCTCACACTCACTGAACTGAGAACTACATCAGTGTCAAGCTCACGTACATAAACAATAAAGTGAAGATGTAGATGAGATTCTCGTTGTTCAGATTTATTTTACACCAGTATTCATAAATCGCCGTCAATTCATGAACAGCTACTGTATCTTTGCTACAGCTATAGGCTTCTAGTACCCAGTAGCTAGTGAGTACTTAGTATTCCGTCTGCCTTTACATGCATTAGCATGCAGACTGCAGCACTGTGCTCAGCCTCCAGCTTACATTGTCTCCCAATGTCCCCTAGTGCTGGTCACGTGACTCACTTGTCGCATAAAACAACCAGAAACATCTTTCTCAACTGCCTTCAAAACAGAAATGAACCTTTGGCGTCTGTCTCAACATGCTGTTGCATGTTATCGGTTGCGATAGCTGATGAATATTTATATCCCAATCCTGTTGAAAAAATACACAGGTAACAAGCGATAAATCGAACTTGGTTTCCTATTGTAATTGTGGAACCAACTCATGTTAAATCAGTAAGCTATCGCTTGGGGGGATTTTGAGAAAATCAAGTTTCGGAAACATTTCTTATTCACTACTGAGTTGTATTTTTGTATAGCAGGATCATTTAAACTTGTCAGAAAACAGCTGATTTAACGTCAGTAAACGAGCGTACATCAATCAGCTGTTTTCTGACAATTTAAAATAATCCTGCTATAGAATTTATTCAACTTTATGTTGTGAAATAATGAATTACAACTTTGAAGAGTGAATTCTAGTTTTTGCAGACGATTCACCTGCAGAGTTAGGATTGAGATTGCTTATAAGACAGTTGGAGTTGTAATTTGTGTGATAATTATTTGAATGAAAATCATAGGAGATATGAATTATGATGTACAAGAATATAAATATAGTAGTAGTGTTTGAAAAAATACTGAGAACGTGTTGCTTTTTAATAATTGTGTTAAAGTAAGATCTGCAATAAAAGTAAGTGAAAAGTAATTTTGAAGGATGAGAAAAAATGTGTCTTTCAGCCTAGTGTGTCTCTAATTGATTTCCAAATTCATAAAAAGCAATTTTTTCTTCTCCCTCTTCAAACTCCTCTTCATCCATGTCTGCATTTTAGTTCTACTTTTAAAATAATAGAATTAAAACCTTGTGTATACCTTGAATGGTGTTTATTGTATCACATACACACACACTCTCTCTCTCTCGTTCGTTGTATCACTTTGTATCTCTCTCCCTCAATCTCACTCTCACTCGCTTTCAGTTTACTCTCTCTCCGTCTTTCTTGCCTTTTTATCTCCTACATCCTATCTCTGACACGTTCTCTCTCCCACCACCGACTAAACCCTGGAAGCTCCTAGAGGTAAAGTTGTTTGGTACACAGAAGTCCTGCAGTTCTCATATATACAGGTCATTGACCCCACTCCACACTGTTGTAGATGTTTGTTTATATTCTGTCTCTTCAGCTTCAGCCAGTATTGCTGCAAGGTCATCAAGAGCTCAATCATCAAACTCCAAGCACCGTTGATGCAAGTCAAAAACATCGTGTGTCAATTCTGGGTGTGTGATGGTGGAACATTAGTTTCCAAGACAATAGAAGATAAAGTGACTTTGATAAATAGGTGAATGTCTTCGTGACTGTAGTTCAAGCCTCCTCAAGTCGCTAAAGTCAACTAGAGTATTTATTTCTCCGAGTATGCCGAATTGAAATCAGTTTGGAAACATAAAAGGTGAGCTGATGAAAAAAAACATGAAAATGTTAATGCCCAGTCACACATGATTAGTATTTCTCTGTTTCTCCCTTCATGCCTCCAACCAACTTCGTTCTCATCGCGCGTTGACTATAAGCAGCAAACATCCTGATTTGATTTTAATCGAAGGCAAAATACCATGATAGTGAGATTGAATCACCATTATAAGATGGAAATATCATGATAGAATCCATTGTCTATAGTTTAATATACCCATTATCCAACTATCAAGGGATGTTCCAAGTATTCATAACATACAGCACAAGTAATATAGAATTTCAGCCAGCTCAGCTATTTCAGATATATGAGCAAAGCCGATTATTTACACTATCTTTTGTTTTGTAGCTGGTAGGCCATCATTAGAAGGGGACTCCAATCGACAAGTAGGCAGACGAAGATGAAGAAATTGAAGAAAGTGGAGAGTGACTGAGAAGAAAGGTGGAAGAAGACAAAATGATTTCCAACCAGGGGTCTATTCTTGTATTACTCTCGGTTTCCACTTCAGTAAGCCCTTTTGCCATCATCTTTCCCTCTCCAGATTATACTTCTTGTTCGGTTTCAGCCCTTTCCCCTCCCTCCCCTTTCTCCTGATCATCGTCCTCCACTTGTCCGCTGAGCTTGATCGTGTACTGTTTGCTGTCACTTTCAAAATCCTCATCAACCTGCAACTCCCTTTGTAATCCTTAACAGTCTTCTCTCATTCTCTTTCATCTTCTTATTCTTTTCATCTTGTCATTTTATTATTTTCTATTCTTCTCTAGTTCTTTCCTTACTTATTCACTTTTTCACCTCATGATTTTCATTTTTCTCAGTCTATTCCATTTTCTCATGATTCTACTTGTTCTTTCTATTTTGTTTCTCCTTTTTGTCATTCTTTTTCCTGTTTCTGGTCTTCCTTTTTTGCCATCAATTTCTCTTCATCTATTTCTTCTTTCCACTGCTGCTTAGTTTTTCAATCTTGTCATTCCTTCTCCTCCTCCTCATCCTCTCCTTCTTCCTTCTTCTTTCTCCTCCTTTTTGGTCCTTCTTCCTCCTCCTCTTTTCTCATTTTCCTTCGTTTTCTTAATTCACTCAGGAATTATGAACACATCAGTCATTTATCACATCATTCTCCTCGGTTTTCTTCTCTCTTTACTTCTTCTCGTTTCTCTCATGTTCTCTTCTCTACTTCTTCTATTCTCTCATTTTCCCTATTCTATTTCTCCTAGTCCTTCAATTTTTTCCCCTAATACTTCCCCCTCCTGCTACCCGTCATTGTCCCCTTTTCTGCAGTTACTAATTTCCCGCCTACCTACAATTTTTCCTTTTTTCTCTTCTACTCCTCCTTCTTCTTCCACTCCTTTTCATCCTCTCCTCCTCCGTCTTCTTCTTCCCTCCTCTTCATTCCTCCTTCTTCTCTTCTTCTTCTTCTCCTTCTTCTTCTTCTTCTTCTTCTTCTTCTTCTTCTTCTTCTTCTTCTTCTTCTTCTTCTTCTTCTACTTCTTCTGCTCTCTTCTTCTTCTTTTCTTCTTCACCTTCTTATTCTTCTTCTTCTGCTTCTTCTTCTTATTCTTCTTCTTCTCCTCTCCCTCACGAACATCGAGGACTCTTCACTTACTTTTTGTCATTATTTCCACCATAAATGATTCCCGTGGCGTAGATCAGACCCCGACACTGTCTGTGCACATCCACCCTCCTCCCCTTGCGACCCCCTCCCCTGTGTGCACATCATCATCCTCACACCCACCCTCCTCCAACAATATCCCCTTGCAACCCCCTCCCCACGGCACTGTGTGCACATCATCATGCTCTTATAGGATTTGCGGCTTTTTTGGTTAGTGAGCATTCACTATAACTTTCTTATGTGAAAGACTCAGTGCACTACAAATGGGAAATATAAGATACAATTAGGTTTCTCCTTTCAAACACTAGTTTTAGCGGGGAGAATAAGTAGGATTTACTTGCACACTTGTCCATTCGTCTCATCTTCTGTATTTTTGACTTTTCACATTGTCTTCTTTTTTTAGTTCTCGTCCTCTTATTATTATCATCATCGTAGCTCTGTACCTATCTAATGATCATAATACCCCAATATACCCATTACAATAAAAAAATAACTTTAGCTACATCAAGCAGATAACATAAATAACCATAGATGAAATGAATAATTTGAAGTATGTGGTTCCTGAAAAAACATCTACAATTTCATTCCTCCAGATTCCTAGAAAAAAATACGTCACGCTCAATGAACAGACCATACTACGCCCACCAAGAGTCATTAGTCACAAATTTTTTATTGCTTCAGATGATTAATTTAACTCGAATACAATATAAAAAGGATGAGTAACGCGATGGAACGTTCAGAAACCGCTACTTAGTGGCACGCGACCATCGACGTTTGACGTTTGAAACGCCCGAAAAACACGAGAAAAACAACGCTCAATTAGGTACTAGCCAAATGTGTAATTATTGTCGGAGTCATATGGCTGAAGCTTGTATGCAAGACCTTTGACGCGGTGTGTCAAAATTAAATGACCACAGGATGATGACACCATGACAGGCTGAGGGACCACAAAACTGGTATAATCAAAAGCCACTTGTACAGGCTGTAATTAGCGGTCAGTAATGATAGAATTTGATTAAAACACTCATCTTTCAAACATTCAACCACTCCTACTCGATATTTCAGGGTTCTACCCCAAGTTTGGCACGAGCTTAACCCCTGGTAGGGGGTTAACCACCCACTTCTGGTAGGGGCCCCATATGCCACCCCACCACATTTGGAAAGGGGTCATAGGAAATAGATATCTAGTCTAGCAAAAGTGCCCGCATAGCTGTGGATCGCGTGCACTAATCCTTTCATTTTTCAAAATAATTACTGTACAAAAACCATAGCATTCGCGAATGTTTGTTTGTATGAAATGTTTCACATCTGCGTACCAAGAGCTGTGACCCCTCATGCCAAGTATGACCTCATTACTCCGGATACTTATATTTATTCGAATATTCTTCAATTAGTTACTTAAACCACTCTCTGATTTTTTTTTGCTTTTATGTATCTTATCATCACAAGCGTTCTTTTTTTTAATTATTCTGATGACAACTCTCATAATATTATAGACTACATTATGACTACATTCCTAATGAATATAACTTTTTCAAAAGCTTTGAAAGTGAATATAGTGTTGATATTATAATTTTTTGCAATCCTTAGGAGTATTCACCAATAATGCTTTGCAGCATTTATATGAACAAGCACAATATACTCTGCATTGTACGCAATGGTATATATTTTCTTAATATGGTATTGTCTTCGATGTGAAAAAAGCTTATTCTAACGCTAATTAAAGGAGCCCTTGACGAAATCCAATAAGTCTTCATCGGAGAATTGACATGAAAAAATTGTATTACGTGAAAATTTAAGAAACTTGATGGAAAGTTTGGTTATGAATTATTTTTTTGAGTATAGTATAATTGTTTTGTAACAGAAGATCGAAAAAAATTCTTGTTTCATTTCATTTTTCAATTATCTTACTGATATTGATAAATATAACGAATTTTCAATAGGTACATTAGGTATTCAAGAACACTATTGAAATGATGCATACCATTGTTAGTTGATGATGAATGCTGATTGTAGTGGTGATTTTAGTATTACTGACATTTATTTGGTGGAAGTAATCACTTACGAAATCCTTCTCTCCCATTCAAGGGTATCATTGAGAACCAACCTCCTCCTTCTCTAACATTGTCACGCATCGGTAGAAAACTTTGATTTCCCTGAGAATTGATGTTTGATAACCTAATCCTTGTGGAATAAGTGGAACCATGTTGATCAAATGTGCATTAAATATGCGACGGCTTTCATTCAAATCGACACCGGAAGAATAAAAATTTCCCGCTATTGAAATGGTTGCAATTTGTATCGTTGAGTTGCTTTTCAGAAAACTCATCCGGGAGTGAAACAAGGAGAACATGTTGCTGCTATCGATGAGAAGTGCATTATATGAGTTGCATCGTTGCACCGGAGATCGAATGCATTTTGATACTGCACCCTGCCGGTTGGGTACGATTCAGCGATAAGATCGCTTTTGTGACGTCACTGCAAAGCTACAGAAACATGTCTCCATGTGAATAAGTTGCAGTTATGAGCCAACATGACGTCTGAATGCATGGGTAATGAAGTGGACTTGACAAAGCGATAGGTGTTCCGTGGAATTATGGCTTCAATGCAACTCTCTTCTAACAATATCTCTCTTTAAAATCGCTCACTCTCTCTCTCTCTCACACACCCTCTCTCTTTTTCACTTTCTCGTACACGCGCTCTCATTCTCACCCTTCTCTTTTTAAGTCTTCATAACCACACCCTCTCCCCCTCTCTACAATCGCTCCTCTCTTCAACTCATCCGAACATTCTCCCTCATTCGCGCGCTCTCTCTCTCTTTTTCCTCTCTTCAATTGCAACCGGATATGATTTATGGTGCACGCCTCACTCTAATCGAACAGCGTCCCCTTTGGCCAACAAAGTCCAGCGGAATTCTGCAACACCCCAACTCCATTTAGCAGAAATATCGCGGAAAAAATAATCGATTCACCCACTAGTTATTTCAAAAGAATATTGCAAGCTTCATATTACCAACACAACCGAACGAAATACGATATTCGCTAACTGAGATGACTTACACAATGGTCTGTTGTGACAATGCTAAGTGAAATTGGCAACAGGTTTTACGAATGTGATTGCTGTTTCGAGTATTGAGTATCCATAGTGCAAAAAGTGTAAGAATACAAAGAGAGTGTTGAATTATGTGACTGCAGAAAATTTCTAAGAAGCGCATTCACTAGATAATACGTTATTATTGAAAAAGGAACTTGACGAAATTCAATACTGTAGTTATCTTGCTATTAACAACTTACACAACAGAACGTTGTGACAAGCCCCAATAAAGAAAATTATTTCGCAACCGGATCAGAAAAACAGTGCTCCACTCTGTAGTTCATAAATGAGCTGAAGCAAGATTAGAAAAACAGTATTTGATAGACGGTCATATTATAATAGCATCATGTGTGCTGATGGTCATTCTACCCCATAGAATAACGTAAAATTGAATATTGTTCACTCTCGGAAGTGAATCAATTAAAAGTATTAAAAGGTATTATAAAGTTTCTCACGAGGCTCTTATTTTCACTCCTCATATAAAAAATATTGTTTTTTTTTTAATTAATGCAAGCAAGTATTTCTGGTTACAAAGTTTTTTGTTGGTCACCTTCTATGGTTGAAGTTTCACCTATTCCGAATCTTTTACATGTGAACAATCAGATTTCACAGTATCTTGATAGCCTCTTCAATTCTTTGAAAAAAACAATAAGCTACTTTTATCGTTCGGTTTCCAATGTTCTTGTACGTTTGCTATGACTATTCTGACTACCTTTCCACTCACACCACCCTTATCATACAATATTCTAACGATTTAGTTTGATGAGTATTATTGAACTAGTGTCTCCAAAACTAGAGAACTTCCAAGTGTACACCCTTGCTTGGGTTAAAAGCCAAATCCTGAGTAGAGACTAACATCCACTATATCATTAAGATAAAAGGCAACATTACAGTTTTTAATTTACTCATTTCTGGAAAAAAAGATCATTTTATTTATTTATTTAGCGTCTGGCTTTTAATAGTGAGGAGACCCGAGTAGGTTCCACTTCTCAACATAACCAATTATTTTTTGATAGGGAACATGGTGAAAGTTTGTATTCACTTAGAAAACAGACATAAGCATTTGAAAAAAATTATTTTTTGATTTTATAAAGTCCGAAAAATATATAACACTAAAACACAGCACAGAACATTTTGCCGTTGACAGATTGTAGGACCATGGCAATAAATATACAATAATATACACATGATGAATATACACATAGGATACATACAGTTCTATATGTGGGACTGTAGAAGGTAGTTTTGTAGAGTTTTTGAGCGCAGGTGTGATGCATTATCTCGTTTGTTCGAACAGTAGCTACCTCGTAAACTTTGAGTTCATTGTGGTGTTTGTGCTCAGGAGTGGATAAGAGGCTCATTATGTAAACAGTAGCCAACCCAGAACGAACGTGAAAAAGGAAAAAATATGGCGGACAGATTTGTGTCCGAGACATTTTCGAGGATACAACTCACCAGTTTTGACACAATACAAAATGAGGACTGCTGCTGTTTGGGAGAGTGAGAGAAATAATGGGAGTTGAGTAGGCAGACGAAGCTGTGTATCATTCTACAGTAGTTGAGTTATCTCTGAATTTTGGAGCCGTTTTTCCAAAGTTTGAATAAGGAGAGATAAAGCAGTAGAAGGAAACAGAAACAGGAATAAATGCACCATTTCTCTCTAACTTTTCAAATAATGAGAAGTTATGAAATTTCCAGAACTGAATCCTCAACATAACAATCTGGTTTATCGGAAATTAGGCTACTTTTATCAAGCAAAGTATTTCTCTCATATTTGAAGAAGGGAAATGACCTAACATTGAATATCATCAAAGTGATACAAAGTATCATGAACATAGACAATAATCTGAGCCTTTTCCAGGCGACAGCGCTACCAGCCGGCAGAGTTCCGAACTAACAGTCTCAAATTTGAGAAACTGCTAGGGTACAATGGACCCTTAATATTGAAAGGTACATAAAATAAGAAAAAGGCGAAAAGGCTTTTTTTACATAGAACACGGTACTATTCATGAGTAGTGTATGTTTTCTCTTTCGCCATTCTCATGAATAAGGCTAGGCGTACACCGGTTAGTCAAGACGAGATTAGTCACGTTTAGTCACAGTACTTCACATGGTTGCTTATGAAGCAACACACACCGATTAGTCATTGAATCTGTGTGTGCTGCTTCATAAGCAACTATGTGAATTACTGTGACTAAACATGACTAATCTCGTCTTGTCTCGTCTTGACTAACCGGTGTACGCCTAGCCTAACAGGACTTCTAAATTTTATGAAACAGGCCCCAGGTCTCAAAAGGTGTGGAATCATGTTTGGATGAAACTACTAAGATTTGAAACTTCGTAAGAAAAAAATTGAAGTACAGATTGATTTTTTAATTTTTGAAAATCTTTTCAATTGATTTTTTTCTGATTCCTTTGACTTTCCACTAAATTTTACTTTTCTACTGCCATGTCTGTGGAGGCTCTATCTTTTGAAGGCTTATCTTCTTTCAATATTCTCTCACCATAAGCTCTACGAAATTCTTGAATAAATGAATGAATAAATGTTTAATTGCCAAAGTAAACAAATGATACAGAATAATAATATCATAAAACAATAATTTTTGGCGTGGCTGGAAAAGAGAGTCCCTGTGCTCTTGAACGTTTATAATTTTTATTATCACCCCACTCACACTAAAAGTAGCCTCAACCGCTGAACTGCTGAACTTGATGGCCCATATTCATGAGATACATAAACATTTTCGAAAACACTGAGTGCTACCAATCAAATTACGATAACGAGCTTCCCCGATTACGATTCCATTCTTCTCCACGGTTATGCTAAAAAGTCTAAAAGGCTTCTTTTTTCAGGATACTCGCCCCCGGGCGACTGTTCTTTCTGGACTGCATGGGCCACTTCCATGTTCTCTTATCCATGGCTCCACAGCAATCTCGACTACAAATCACGTAAGGCGGTAGCGACAAGAAACTATAATTTTCAACAATTTAACAGGTTTTTTCTCGCCGGACAACAGCTAGACCATCCCCTGCCATAACACGTAACTCATAAATCAGGTTAAGAGCCAGTTAACATCCATTTTTTTCTAAACTCAATCACTCCTTCTCTTTCTTCATCTTTCTTCCATCACCGAATGCAACTCAAGATCCAACATTTCTCTGCATAATGATAACACGTTCAAAGCTTTTTCGTGTAGAGTCGACTTGTAGTCGAGACTGGAGCAATCCATTTATTGGAGATAAATTTTCTCCTACTACCTTCACTTCATCCATTTTATTATACGGAATTGTGTTAGCTCTTATCAAGCTTTACTGGGACGATTCATATCTCATTATCATCCTTCCATTTCCCACGCACAAGCTTAGAGCTTATGTGGGCATCATCCCTAGCAAAAAAAATCACATTTTTTTTCAGTTTAGCAGTGAATTTTCAATTAAGAATACATTTTGCTTTTCACTTAAAAATAAAAAAATATATTGTTTCTGGTTATCAAGTCTTCAACAGGTTACAAGTACCTTGTTTAGGTTGATTACTGTTATCAAGTAATAATATTGAGAACCACGTATGAGAACCTTGATAATAATGATGTCTACTTCTTTCAATATACTTTCCATTAATTCCAGTCATCTAATTATTCTTCAATTAGGAAATGTTCAAATGGGGTTTCTAATTATATCACTAATCATTTCTAATTATTTCAATTATATCAGAACTAATTATATCACAACTTCTTATTTTCTCATATTCCCACTTCTTATTTTACTGCATTTCTCCTCATTATTCAAAACTTTTGAATCATTAATTCCGTTTTCTTCAATTTGAATCTTTTACACAGACCAATCAAGAACTTGAAATTTGTTTAGTTCTTGGTTTGAAAATCGATGTTTTAGTGAAATGTGGTGAATATCAAAACTTTTTTGGTCTATATCTTCCAAAATTAGAAGAAGAGCAGATTTGGAAGGAAGCCTGTTGTACCTTCCCTTGAGAGGAAATATTTATTATCTCTTATTGTCTACACTTTATTATTGTGTACACTCTTATTATCTTGATTTGCACGAATTGGAAGAAAGACTAGCCCACAATATTGTAAGACTAGCCCACTTAGTTTCACCCACTCACAAAGAAACAGAAGTAAACAGCCGTTTTCAATTACCATGTCATCACATAAGTTGGAGATCTCTGCGTGATCCTTGTTTCTATTTATGTTCTTGCAAGAGCTGAAACGATTTTTCCTCCAGTTACTCTAGTGAAAGAAGTGCTCTGTGACAATATAGTTTTGGGATTTAGAGTTCGCTTCTCCACAACTGCAACATCTTAATAGGTTGTGAATGCTGTTGTTCGGCATTTTATTGCCTCTTAGGAAATTCAGCTTGCGTGCGAAGCGAAACCTTTTGCTTGCTCCCTGAAGTCCCATTTGTAGTTTGAAACATATTGAACAGGAATGGTCTTGAATTTCTTCAAGTAGGATATTTTATCCCACAGATTCAAACTCTCTTATCTTCCGATAATGGAGAAAACAATCAGAGACCATTCCCTATTTTATCAGAAATTGAGTACCTTTACAAAAACATCATGTAAACTACATTTTTAAAATACTGTATATGAAAATCCAGGAAGATTTGAGCGAGGAAGATTGTTTCTTTAGTCCTAATCTTCTGTGTCTTCAAATATCGCTAGTAGAATAACCATATTAATGGCTTTGTCCCCAATTCGTTCCTAAAAGAAGGATAAAAGATAAGGAAGATAAGAAAGATTCGATTTCAGAAATAAATTGTTAATAGTACTGCTCTTTTCACTCTTCATATTGATAGAACGGAATCATTATCGAATATAGAGAATTACAATACATGGATCTGCTCCCTCAAGTTGTCAATAATGTAAAAATACTTGAGAAAATTGAAAATCATTGTGAGAAAATAAACACTCTTCAATTCATCATCCTTTGTACTATCACTTATAAATTATCCCCCTTTATATAGTATACTTGATAGTGTACTGTTCTTATATGCGATTGTAGATGAATCTTTGAAAATATTGATTAATCATTGTGTTCTTGTAAGTAATTTTATACATTTCTCAATAAGCATTCAAATTTAAAAAGCCTATAACTTTCCTACATTGATTCTGAAAATGTATTTCAAAATCACTCACAAACGCTAATTATATTTGCTATATAATATTTTATATATTTCTCAATAAGCATTCAAATTTAAAAAGCCTAGAACTTTCTTACATTGATTCTGAAAATGTATTTAAAAATCACTCACAAACACTAATTATTTATATTTGCTATAACGTTTTCTTCATAATTTCATATATCTACCACCAAAAATATGAATGTAGGTACTGTAGTTTATTCTAGTTGATGCTTCTCGGTAGCTTGTGAGGTAGGTTTAATCTCCGGTTCTTATTATACTCTTCCTATCTCCCTATGGGCATTGAATATATATCCTTTGCTATAAGGATATATATTCAATGCTATGGCACACTCATCCACAATGCCGTAGATAAGCGTGAAGAAGCAGTTCACGCTAGTTAGGGCAATGCGTTCGAATTCGCTCCCGTGTCAAACCGAACTGGCCATTGTAGTAGCTAGCGTCTGAAGGGGAAGCTGAAGAACAAATGCGTTACACTGCACAGCATGCCTCGACTCGAGGCAATAAATTACAATTTTTACGCGTCTTCCAAGGGGAACATTTAAGACTCTTCTCATAATAAGGTGTAAAATTTTATACAGTCCATCTGATGTTATTTATGGAAATGTGATGATCGGGGAAAAGAATTTAAAAATTTGGAACACATAAATAAAAACGACCCTCCAATGGACACATGAGAGGGTCATTTACAAATGACCATCAGCTAAAGGGTGGAATTTCATAATGGAGTAAGGAGCTGAATAACCGAGGAAATGCAGCACACAATACACTGTATATTATGCGCTTTTAATGGACTGCATTTAGCTGCTCCTCGACAATGGAGTCAGTCACTCATTGACAATCTTTTGTTCGAACCGTTGTCGCTACATAAATAAACAAGTAAAGGCTTGAACATGTCGTCTTGTAACACATTGTAATCTCACATTACTATCAAAACTTGCACATGTGTTCTCATAACACCTTGTAATCTCGCATTATTATCAAGTTTTGCAACAAGACCTGTTTGGATTTTTGGAAGCAGTGAATTTTTCTCACACTGCCTTCTCTTCAGGTATTATTTTATTATCGGTCATCGATTGTTGAGATAAGAAAAAACTGGTTCGAAGTATGTTGCAACAATGAATTTTAATAATATAGGTCAATGGTTGAAAGTAATAATTCATATTTCCCCCTCTTCCCCATAATTCCCATCTAAACTGTCCCTCAAATAGCTGTCAGCTAGAGGGGTATATTTGCTCTGTAAAAAATATATCTGTATTGTATCTTTTCTCGATTAAATAAGTAGCGTTCCATTTTCTCAAGATGACTATGGATTGAAAGGACGAGCATTACAACCTGGGAGCTTAAGTTTTGAATTCCACAATCTATTTGATTCGTAACTGATTCTCATGTGTATATTGAACCAAAGTTAGAATAATCAGACTAGCTTAATCACTGTCACTTCAACATGATGTATAAATTAATAGATTCAAGATTTTATTTTGGACTTCTTGAATCCTAGCTGAGTATATAAACAGCCCAATACATCTGGTTAAGGATCCCAGTAGTAGGTTTTTGAAAAGGAGAGGACAAAATAAAAAATGACAAGATTATAAAATTATATATTCATTCCACATTGTGTTTTTGCAGATTCCTAAACCACAATTATTATGAACCACAACTTCTCTTGTCAGAAGACAAGTATAGTCAGCAAAAATTCTACTTCAAAATCAGCTAACAAAGCTCCTTAGCTTGAAACTTGTGATTTGATTCTCCTAAAGTCTCCGATATTGAGAAAATATTTCATAGAAGATTCTAAGTGAGTGATTATGTTCAACTTTTTTACCTTTCTTAGCTAGAAACGTCTTGTGATAAGTTTCTTGTAATTTTTTGCTAGGAGTGACGCCCACATAAGCTCTAAGCTTGTGCGCGGGTAATGGGAAGGATGATAATGAGAGATGAAAAAGTTGGAAGAGTAGATGAAAAATCTAGAAAAAGTTGGTAGAAATGGATGTAAAAAATATCTGATCTAGAGAATAAAAAGAAATTTCTTAAAGTGAGTAGCTTATCAATACACTTTCAATTGAACTCACTTTCAGAACGGAGTGTTGACAATCAAGTAGAAATGTGTTGTGCATTAGTAGGCCACGTAGTAGCACAGCTATCAGGGAGTTAAAGTGGTTGAACGATTTATCTGTGATGAAGAGTAAAGAAAAATAGGAGAAAACGTGTGTAAGTTAGTCACGGATAGGGTGAAAAAAGAGGAGGAGGGAGAGGAGATGGATGATGAGGAGGAGGAGGAGGAGGAGGAGAAGAGCGAGAAGGAGGAGGAGTAGGAGGACGATGTGGGGGAAACGTAAGGGCGATGACTGAAAAGTGATAAGGATGGATACAAGAAGAAGGGGCGGAGAAGAGTAGAGGATCGATTTGGAGTTCTTTTTCTCTGTCTTTTATATGTTTTTTTATTCCATCTCACTTCTAGTTTCTTCAGCAGTGCACCCGGGTCTTCAAGTTTGTTGCAGGTGTTACCAGAGGCTTTCATCTTCTTTTTTCTTCTTCTCCTTCCTCTCCTTTTACTCTTATACTTCTTATTCTTCCTCCTCCTCTTTTTCTTCTTCTTCTCATTTTCTTCTTTCCTTCATCTTCCTTCTTCTTCTCCTTCTTCTTCTTCTCCTTCTTCTTCTTCCTCCTCCTCCTCTTCTTCTTCTTCTTCTTCTTCTTTTTC